>OW443345.2:16720000-17920000 GCA_937001555.2 Hypsopygia costalis
AAAATACAAGCGACGTCAATTCGTACGTTGTGGCATTCCTTGCGAACGGTTCCAAATCGGTTCCATAGGGGAGGTGAGGTCGACTAGTGAGAGCGGCAGAGAGTGTCCATACTGTACGTTAGTACTATTACTTATACTGTGGTAATATATAAAATAATGTCGTGTCTTGGTCGGGAAAGTATTAAAAACATTGAAAAATTGACGAAAGAATTAAATAAAAGAAAAAACGTTTTCCCATACAAATAGTGCCAGTTAAAAAGGATTGGAATATTTATTGATTGTTATATAAATGTCAAATCGATTGGTCTCACTTTTACGTCGCGAATGTTGTCTGTGATTTGTTTTGTGGATTGAAATATTTATGTTGTCAATTGGTACTTTTTTTGTGACTTTGTAAAGTACTGAACTTATTATTTACCCACTGCTGGGATACGGGTCTTCCCTCAACCGAAGATGTTTAGAGCATACTCCAACACGCTGCTCAACTACGGGTTGGGCCACTAACTTGGCTTAAGGACTGCCATCTAATGATAAACACCAGGACCGACGGCTTAACGTGCCTTCCGAAGCACGGACGAGCTCGAGATAATCTACATATATAAAACAAAGTCGGGTTTGTTCGAACACTTATAACTCGAGAACCGCAGGACCGATTCTCATGGTTTTTGATTTATTGGATTTCTCTCTGTCCCGAATAGCAGAATAACTATGAAAAACATTGGAAAATTGATGAAAAAATAAAATAAAAGGATAAACATTTTCCCATACAAATGAAAGGGTCAGTTGAAAAAGGATTGCGATATTTATTGGTTGTCAAATATTAAAATGTCAAATTGATTGGTGTCACTTTTATGTCGCGAAAGATGTCTATGATTTGTTTTGAAAATTGAAAAATGTCAAATCGATTGGGGGAAACGCTTGGCCCAAGGAGCGAGGAACGAGCGCAAGAATCAAATCAGAGTAAACATCAAAAGAAATGACAATTACAAATCACCAAAACGATTAAACCGATTTCGATACTAAAAAATAAATCGAAACGATTTTTTAATTTTTTTGATTAAACAATAGGGAAATCTTTATTTTTATGAAATCTTTAGTTTTTAATGGATACGGGTCTTCCCTCAACCGATGGGGTTTAGAGCATACTCCAACACGCTGCTCAACTGCGGGTTGGCGGAAGCCAGTGTTTTCGAGCCGCCTAAAGGCCACTAACTTGGCTGTCTGTCATCTAATGTAACAACCGAGACCGACAGCTTAAAGTGTCTTTCGAAGCACGGAGGAGCTCGAGGTAATATAAACCCATCCGTGTACAGCCTACGGTCGACGTTGCTTAACTTGCGTGTTCAATTAGACGGACACGCGCAATGATGCCATCGAGCTTCTCTATTATTTTCTATTATTCATTGTTTTAATTCCATAAAATCATTAGTCATTAATCAGCTAATATGTACCACGACATTCATTGATTGTAGGCGGTACGAAGTTCGCCGGGACAGCTAGTTTATCTATAACAAAGAAAAAGTTGTGGGATAAAAAATAAATATATAAATAAATACAAATTTACTTACAAATAAAAAATATCCCCAAGATCGTTGTCTTTCGGCAGTGTCCCCAGAACACTGGCAGCATTACCTCGCTGAATAGCTATACTTATTCTCTGAGCAAGGTAATGGCCAGCCTTCTGGTTATAGGACGTGTCGACCAATTTTTGAGAAATATCTCTAAATATTTTGTGGGCTGACGGGCCCCACGGCCCCAAGGTCTCTACCCCACACGGCTCAAATATGTAACTATTGTTTAAGTTTTAAGGTTAATTTTCAATAGCCTAATTAGTACATAATAAGCTTTTATTATGATATTAAAATTTCCCAAAAGTACTTTGCAGAGATAGACTAGCCAAATGATATTAATTAAAGATTTTTTTATACATTAATAAATGCGTATTTTATTCAAAGATTAGGTAACTGGGTAGAAGTTATTGCACTTATGAACCTAGACTTTATTTAATAAGTTTTTTAAAGTTATCATTATAAATATTTGACGAGCTCGGTGGCGTAGCGGTCAATGACGCGGCTTCGACACTAACGCTCGTTGGTTCGATTCCCACATAGGACAAACATTTGTGTGCATGAACATGTCTGTTTTGTGCGTAGCTCGCTCGAATACGCCTCACAGATTTGGAATCCGAGATACAATAAATATATTGAACGTTTGGAGAAAATTCAGAAAAAAATATTAGACACCTTAACTTTAAATGCAAATCAAAATTGGACTATGAGGATGCGTGTAGAAAACATCATTTGTTACCACTTAGTAACAGGAGACTGATAGCTGACATTACATTCTTGTTGAAAATATTTTCGGGTGTGATAGCCCGGACTTATTGGGTAAATTCCGATTTCCGATTCCGAGTCGTTCAAAACGTCACGAACGAGTTTTCGCTGTGCAGGTGGTGTCAACAAATTATAGACAAAATTCCTATATATGGCGAGCAAGTGAATTATTTAATAACCTATGTCAGGAGTATGACCTTGACATATTTAACACTAGCATTAATAAAGTGCGAGGAGTGTTACCGAAAAGTTTCTTTCAGTAGGCGGTACGGTGATCTCTCGTTTATCAAGTACTTCATTGATTGAATGCTTGGGAGATACTGCTCCCGTATACTACTTAATATCCTATAAAAAAAATTAAAAAAATAATAAAGAGAATCTTTGTTTCATTATTAATTAATAATGAAACAAAGATTCTCTTTAATATTTTAAGAAAAAATATACTTGCAAGATTAAAATATGTATGTATATACATACATATTTTAATCTTGCAAGTATATTTTTTCTTTTACCGATTATACTATATTTTTTTTCTTACTAGGTTTTGCATATTTGTGCGGCTATTGTGGTTTCGGTTCGATCACTGGATCTTATGCCTGTGACGCGTTTAGTGGTACCTAATGTTTGATTTCATATTTTTATCTCGTTACTATTTGTGGGGACTTGTAAATGGCTTATTGTTTTCTAATCATATAATTATGTTGTGTAAGTTTTCCTTAAAGATTTAATAATAAATAAATAAATAAATAGTCTGGGTGTTTTCTATGTATCATAAGTATGTATTTACAAAAAAAAAAATGTATTTACGTATGTTTATCAGTTGTCTAGTACCCATAACACAAGCTTTGCTTACTTTGGGGCTAGATGGCGCTGTGTAATTTATCTGACAATATTTATTTATTAATATAGATATTTTCAAGAATAATCAAAAACAAAATAAGTATAAGAGCAAATAATTTACGTTTTATTTTACTATTTGATAGATGACGACAGATATAATGTTTATCGAAATTAATAAGAATTATAATGTTTTTCGAAATCGAATTCCATGTAATATTTATTATATAAGAAATTCATCTCACGTCGAATCTCGATACCTCAGAGATGAGTTATAAATCTAATATTGTGAGAATTACGCTCGTTGCATACAAATTAAATTCAGTATAAACATTTGGAGGGCTGAGAAAAATTCCACTAATATTGATAAATATGTTAAAATGTCAATGTATGTAATTTAATAGGGGTGTCACGCACGAGCGATGCACAAATTGTTATATTATTTTTAAAAGTATATAGGCTTGTTGTAACTATTGTCATGAGGCGTGTCAGTTAAACCACAGGGTAGGATACAGACTGGGTTTATTCAGATTAAGGTTATGTTAATAATAATATTGAGGGTAGTCAACATAACCCAACCGACATTTCCCTTTCAAAAAATATATATATATAAAATTAGTGTGATTAACATTAATTAAAACAAACATTACTCTATTTATACATATTATATTATGTTAATATCAACGACAAATATAATAATTACATTTTTATTAATGTTAGCTTTCGATTACGAAAGCTCCGTGCTATGGCATAGTAACAACCAAATTATATTCATATTCATAATAATAATCATTAAATTCACAAACAAATATTAATTACTATTAAACAGGCTGTATTGTTTGTGATTTTAGTTGGTATACGGTCTTAGTTGGTGTACAGGACAGGATCATCACGCATTCCCACTACTATACCTACTTCTTGTATAGCCAGGATTAACAGAGGCGACCAATGAATAAATAAATAAATAATAAATAAATAAATATTGTCAGACAAATTACACAGCGCCATCTAGCCCCAAAGTAAGCGAAGCTCGTGTTACGGGTACTAGACAACTGATAAACATACGTAAATACTTTTTTTTTTTGTAAATACATACTTATGATACATAGAAAACACCCAGACCAAGACAAACAGACATGTTCATGCACACAAATGTTTGTCCTGTGTGGGAATCGAACCCACGAGCGTTAGTGTTGAAGCCGCGTCATTGACCGCTACGCCACCGAGCTCGTCTCATAGAATAGTTCAAAGCAGTCACAGGGATAAATCTACGGTTGTCTAGGAACTTACAATGAATTTTATCAGAAGAAAACAGTAGGAGTGAGTGACAGCAATATTATAAAGAAGGCAAAGTGTGACAGAGTCAGGCTCGATTGCCGTGTATCACAGGATTATTACCTAGCTAGCCTTGGGAATCTAAAATTAATTAGTAATTATTGGTACAAAAAATATTTGCATGAAACGAAGTTAATTAATAAACAATTTTATTTCATTTCAAAGATTATTCTTTGCAATGAAATGAAATTATTTATTCTGCCTGACCCTGTGTGTACTTAGACACGTCACACATTACTGTTTTTTCTAACAATGACCTATCTTATATCCTTTCCATTTTTAACTCTTATTATATGTAATACCAGGTTTGACTGTGCCGCCCTGACAGCCTAGCTAGTCATGCTCACTAAAGTGTTCAAACTGGTGGTCGTGTGGCAGATCGCCGCATTCGCAATAAAATGATTCAGTGCGGCGATGGCTGCCCCATGCATCAACTCGTGAACGGGTGCTGCCAGAGGGGACTGGTCTGCCGCGGCTGTCATGGTTGCAAGGTAAACAAATAGGAGGATTTAGGTTAAGTACTAATAGACAATATGATTATTAGCAGAATAGCGACGTGCAATTAATAAAATATGGCCCTGTGGTTTCCGGCAGACTAGAATAGAATCACTCCGTCTCTTCCCGTGGATGTCGTACAAGGCGACTAAGGGAAATACATTATAAAACATCGATCAGGCCTCCCCAACCCGTCTGGCCAGCGTGGGGAGTGTAGGCCAAATCCTCCTTCTGTCTGTGACGGACGAGAGAGGGTCGTGCTCCTGTAGTGGAGACTAAAATGACCTAATGATGATGATGAATTATTAAATAGTAAGAATATTGTAAGATAAAAATAGTCTGTTAATAAAAGGTACGGACCCCGGGGTCTGTAGATTAATCTGTAGAGTAATTGTAATCGATAAAAAAAAGTAATACCAAAGCAATGCGATGTCAAGTGTAGTTGTATGGTTTTTTTTTATAAATAACACTCTTTTTTTGCCATCGTCTCAGAGGGCAGGTGAGGTGGATACGAGAGAGCGGCAGGGAGTGACCATACTATACTATTATTTATACTGTGTCTATTTTAAGAAAACATTCAAAATATATAAAATAAAATAACAAATCGTTTTTTAAAACAAATGCAACAAATCAATTGATACGGCTTGCTCTTCACTCTCAAATGGCTATATAGTTGTTGTTATAATTTGAAAGTATAAGATATTTAGGAAAATAGATAGAAATTGTCCAATTCCTTATTTTATCCATAAATCTAACAATACTGACCCTATAATAAAAAAAATAAAAACGAAGGCCTTTCTTCGTTTTTATTATTCATCGTCTTCTCATTTACGCGCTCGGTTTTTTTCAATGGACAGTGTAAATAAGCTTGACAATAAGCTTCATCAACAGTAAGTGACATAATGCATTGAAAGGTACTCTATCCAGCATATAAAATTATATTCCACTAAATCGAACGCACTAGCCATTGTACGGACGACAATGGGTGGCCGTCGGCGACACAATACTATGAGAGATCCCACTGATACCCCGTTAAAGTCTATAGATTCTGCTCTAGTACTTTATACTATAAGTACTTATACTTGGCACAATGGATTGGATGAACTTTGCGGTATCGTAAAAATGTCAAACTCACTTGTCGTGCAGCAGGCATGTCTATATCGAGGGCATGAAATTAGGTTGTATTTATAGGTTCCAATCTGGCTCGAAGGACCACTATCCATTGTTTGTTGGTTCTAGCACAGTATAAGTAATAGTACTAACGTACAGTATGGACACTCTCTGCCGATCTCACTAGTCGACCTCACCTCCCCTATGAGACCGATTTGGAACCGTTCGCAATGGATGCAACGTCCTACAAATTGACGTCGCTCATATTTTATTCTCCATTCAGTTTAAAAGATGGAAGTTACTTGTGCAGTGGATGGATGTCTCAACACATGGAAAATTAAAAAAAGAAATTTATTCGATCCCTTTTGATGAAATAAAGTACTGATTTTTTATAAATTACCTAAAAAGCATGCGGCAGCCATAGTTTCATCATAACTAATTAATGTCTGTCAAAGTAGGATGCAAGATACAATTAATACAAGATGAGAAAAGGATAGCATTATATGTCTCAAAGAGCAAGTGAGTGCGCAGACGCGGAAGTGACATTGCTGTCACTTGAGTTATGGTGGTTTATTGTTATTGTTTACAATTTTCTTATTTACATTTCAATGTTTATTGTGCGTGATCTCATGTGGTATTAGTTTTAAATTACGTTTGTTCCATGTGAATATGAAAATGAATCAAATCATTGCTCATGCATTTATATGAATAGTAAAAAGCTACAATTAGTAAGAATGAAATGGTTTGACCATTACAATGAACCGGTAATCGGAAGGCGAACGTTTGATTTAGTGGTGATTAGAAAATATAAAATTTTGGGTAAGTTAGCAATGGCAATTATACAAGGCGTTTTGTAAATATTGGCTAAAGTCAGTGTAGTGTATTTACTATGTTTTTTTTCTTCACTACGCCCACCTGATGTGAAGCGGTTACCGTAACCATATTAACGGTTGCAACATTAAATATCGCTCGCGCGCTGCCATCCTCGCTGCTAACGCAGCAACTCCATCGTCTCTGGTAACCTCACTCACTCGCAGGAACACAACAACCCTCAAGGAAATTGTTATTTGACTGCGGTATTCTGTGAGATGGTGGTACTTCGTCAGTCGGGCTGCTTATAAAATACGCTATGTCCTACCTCTCTTTTCGTCAGAGCCTCGTCTGTCAGTCAGCAGGGTGTACCCCATGCAGGTAAGATTGACTTTGGTTCAAAGATGTTGATGAATCACTTACACCCCCTTACATGTCCGACTAATAATTGAGTAATGCCAGCCCTAGAGAACGTCACTCATACATAGGCACGTGTACAGACGTCATTTGGTTACTACATGCAAAAGCGCCATTTTTATATGGAGTGGCCGGAGTTTGGTTCTAGTCTGGGTCGAAGGACCAAGCTGTGCCAAAACTAACCTGGGGTTAGAGTATTCGATCCCGGTCGATTTTTCTAATCCCGGGATTTCGGGATTATCCACAGTTAATCTCGGGATCCCGGAATAGTCCCGGGATTGTATTGGTAATAGAAAGTGGTAACAAAAAGACAGTAAAACATATCAAAATTAACTTTATATTTTAACAAAAAAAAATTGGTTGCCTGTAAAGTCGGTATACGGGCGAAAGTTTTACGTGACAACGACTTTGAGTGGTAAAATGTTTTCGTCTGTTTCTTTTTATGTCTGTCTCTCTCGCTCTTAGAAGGGACGCGTGCCTTTCACTCGCTCTCATTGTAAGCGCATAACGTGAGCCAGTTTCTTGAAGTGTCACCCGGCTAACCAATTTATAAGACGTTGTCACGTCAAAAATATCAATACTTACACGACGTTTATGTAAACTAGACAAAAATGAAAAGAACATTTAAGTTTATGCACAACATAAACATAACCTCTTAGAGCTACAAAAATAACTTCTTTTTCATCTATATTTACTCAGACATATTAATGCATTGTTGTTTTTTAATAAATTCATTGCTTAAAAAAATATCAATACTTACACGACGTGAAGCGGAATTTTTACACACTTTTACACCTGTTCCGGTACCGGTCGTTAGCGAAAACAAATGAAATCAGCCGTGTAAACAAGATGACCATCAAAACGTCAAATGAAAGTAAGTGCGTTTCGTTTCACGCACATTTTATTGACTTATATAAAAAAATATATCAATCCCGAGAATTTCGAGACTAAAATATGACCGGTATCCCGGGATCGCGGGATCGAATCCTCTACCTATGGTGTAAATGGCCAAAATATTGACTTAAAATTTCGGGATATAAGGATGGAAAAATACAAGACAGGCAAAATAAAATTGGGACCAGCTAAATAAATTTTAGCTGGTCCCAATTTTATTTTTGTTATTTATTTTTGTTTTGTTATAATTGTATTTTTCCATCCTTATATCCCGAAATTTTAATTGTCAGAGTTAGGAACCCTAATAAAGTTGAAGTGCAATAGGCCGGCCAGGTCTGCTGTATTAGTGATGACAGATTGGTGATGAAGGTATTAATTAGAGAAGATTGCGCACGTGGAACGACTAAGCGTTGACCGCCTGTCTTCTAGATGGTCCGAAGATCCCAAGAAAGCGGCTGGCTGGATGTGGAAGGCGGATGATCGTATTTTGCGGATAACATTGGGGGAGACCCATATCCAGCAGTGGGTTGATACAGGCTGATGTTGATGGTCATGTTAATGATCCTAGTAGATATGAGAAGCCGAGATCTTGGGAGTCAGCAAAATGCTTAAAAATATAGTCAAAATTGCTTATACTGTGTATTAGACTATTTAATAAAATAATAAATAAGACAAAACGCACATTTTATTGACTTATATAAAATAAATGACTTAATGAGAAAAACTATTATGCAATTAAAGAGTTTTAGAATAACTAAATTTAGTATTTTGTATTGTATTGTAATGTAATTTAATCAAATTTAATATTTTGTTTTGTATTGCGATGTAATGTAATTGAATGATAATGTTATTTATCTACTCTCATAAAATTTAGAGATTAAAAAACTAAACACAGAAATTTAATGTCAGTCTTTTACGCACAAGTCATCAAAATAAATTTAAAAAGTTACTTTTCGATACAGTTTTTATGGACAACTGTATCGAAAAATAACCTTTTTACCATTTTGATACAGCAGCAAACAAGTTGCAATGCATTTGCATTTGCATTGCGACTTTGCAAAAAAATTCTACATAATCTGTGATCGCGGCGCGTCGTCAATGCGCACCACGCATGTTCGATCTGCAAATGAATTTATAAGTAAGAAATGGAGCTGTTAAATTAACTTCATGATTTTATTTAAAATATTATTATCATCTATTTCATGAGATTAGATAAAGTAGTGTATGAAACTGCACATAATTAGGTCTTAAAATACTCTTGTGATCCTATTATCACACTCATATTTTAAGAACCCTTTTTATGCAACATTTTCATAAACTACTATTTGAATACTGACCCGCAATTAATTACGTTGCATGCTTATTCTAATAAGCGGAACATGATGTAATTAACTACTATTACTACATCGTCACCTATACTACCTACCATGTTTCATGTAAATAAATGATTGAATTTAATTGAATTGAAGGAAAAGCCAGCCAGATAACACATTACTATCTACTATATAAAAATAAGTCGGGTTTTTCTTCCTGACGCTATAACTCCAGAACGCACGAACCGATTTCCACGGTTTTGCATTCGTTGGAAAGGTCTCGGGCTCCGTGAGGTTTATAGCAAAAAAAAATCTGGAAAAATTTGAAAAGAAAAGCGGGAAAATCTTTTTTCACATACAGCGCCATCTCTAAGGAAATGGATGGAAACGAAAAGATTGAGCCACAGCGAAGCGTGGTCGGGCCGCTAGTTGTTTATATAATTAGAGTGATAAAAGGTCAAATAAAATTCCAATATGTTTTTACAACCTTACATTTTTGTTCGGCAAGATTCTCGATTCACTCTAAAAACGATTAACTGCTAAATCACCATAATGTCGTCCCAAGTCTTTGTTTGCAGAAACCACACACTTTGGCCGGCGGACGTGTCCTGATTTCGGGGCGTGTTTACACAGGCCACCGAAGGGACATTAGTCCCCATTTACCTCTAGTTACAAGGGTGAACTAACTTAGTTTAGTCTTTTAGTCGAATATTATTGTCGGCTGAGAATAACATCACAAACCCATATTTTTGGATAGGGGTACACCCCGGCCACTCTATACAAATGTCTCGTCGTTTGCTACTACACAATGACGTCTGTGCAAAGCGTGAATGAGTGGGTGTGTGCTTCGCCATAAAAACTGTTCCAGATTTGTCTCAGAGGGGAGGTGAGGTCAACAGAGGGGAGAGAGCGGCAGGGAGTGGCCATAATGTACGTAGTACTAATACTTATACTGTGATATGGGTCTATCTATCAATGTCAAAGCGTACACTGCCGCGCTGTTTCACTGCAGCAATACAGACCGACTACAGACAGACTATTCGATAACTACATAAACGTACTAAATATTAAAAAAAAAATGTATTCTCGACCACACGACAGAAGTGAAAACAACATCTCCAGCTCCATCTCGCTTCCTCCCTGCTGATTATATCCGAATGTGCGTTACAGAGCCGAGCGTGACGCGTTACATACTCAATCATGACAGCTCAGTCTCATTCATTACCACAAAATAAAGTGGGCATAAATAAGTTTACACTTAAAAAAAATACTTTACTTGGTTTCAACTCTGCACCTTGGTAATTTTTAACGAGATTTTCTTCCTCGACAGTTCGAAGCCTCAGTGTACGCTTGCACTTGATACACTACGTACCGCTCCTATGGAAACTTACCTTCAAGAAACTAGTATAAAAAATGTATCGAAAATATATATAAATAAATGAAGCAGACGGTTTTTCCTCTTAAATAAAAAAGATTCAACATGAACTTCAATGACAAATAAATATTTGATATCTAATCGAATATAACTCAATTCGAGAGTTGTTTTGAAATATTGCTGTCGCAAGTTGGTTATGAGAGTGAGAGGGACAGAAGATCAAGTCTGTGATTGGAAAAGTTGGCGACGTCGATATATTACGCATCCAACTTTGATGCGAAAATAGGTAATGTTGTATGTTGAGATATTAAATTCGCAGCGTGATGAATGAAATATGAGTCATCACCATTTCAGCCAAAGTCTACTTCGATATGAATTATTTTTTAATTTAAAACTTGCTACAATTTTTTACGCCCTAACTTCGAATTTTCATTTCGGAGCGAACTTCTTGGCTTCTCCCTTATTCACAACGATCGCTTATGTATGTGCTGTTTATATGATTCCCAACTTTGTTTTTTACAAGTAACACAGTTTTTTATAGACATTACACAGCGCCATCTAGTCCCAAACTAAGCAAAGCTTGTACTATGGCTACTAGATAACTAATATATGTACATAAATACATTTTGTAAATAAATTCATATAATACATAGAAAACACCCAGACCATAACAAACAGATATGTCCATAAATAACTACAAATATTTGTCTCGTGCTGCGATTGAGCCCGCGACCTCGGAGTCAAAGTGGCCATTGCTAACCACTCGATCACCGGACTCGTCAATACGGCGTCGACAGTAGGTATATTAAGACTACAGCCCCCTTACCACCAACTCTTATTGCGATTCAATAACTGAATAGAATGCTTATTCATATCAATGAATAAGCGACTATATTCAATTTGAAATGCATGCAGAATGCATAGAAATGAATAAGCGACTCTATTTCAAATTGAATATAGTCGCTTATTCATTGGTATGAATAAGCATTCTATTCAGTTATTGAATCGCAATAAGAGTTGGTGGTAAGGGGGTAGGTGTACCGACTAATCGGCGAAAAATCGGTAAACCCGACTATTAGTGCTTAGTGCGAGTTTTTGTTCGCATTCGATCATGTCAACGTAAACAAACCGACCAAATAGAGAAGAACCATAATGTTGTGAATTTATAAGATGCGTGTTACATATCAAAATTATGTGACTTACTTGCTCACATTTTGAAGTGAGCAACCCAAGCCGGGTTGCTCACTTCAAAATGTGAGCAATTTGGATATGTAACCGATGTCCGGTAAATTCACAATATGAATTTTTTCTCAATTTGGTCTGCTTGTAAACGTTAACAGGTTCGAAATGTGACAAAAAAACTCGCATTAAACACTCTGGCAACTTTTATAATCGGCGACTGGTCGATACATCTCTAGTCGCAAAATACCTACTGTGTTACTAGAAAAAAAAAATCGGTTGTTTGTAAAGTCGGTTTACTGACGATAGTTGAACGTCATAAGAAAATTTAATACTGATGGAATGTTTGCATTTTTCAAAAGAAAATTTTAATGGAACGCCTCAGAGCGAGGTAACGCCGCATACGTCATGTTTTTTCGTGCGTGCAGCCGGCTCCATCGAATTATAAGACGTTGTCACGTCAAACAAACAATTCAGTCACCAATTAGTAATTGTGTGGCTCATGTTATTATTTTCCAAAAATTATACAATAGACAGATATAAGGTCGAGATAAAAATCCGACGCAGTAAAAATTTGCTGATATATCTGGATCAAAAACGTGCTGAATCGCTGAATCTAAAATCTGTCGAAACTGAAAATAAGATCAGAGTCATATACATTTTTCATATAAACTGAATAGTTTAATTGGGTTCCGTGTGTGCAATGACTTTCACACAATTATTGATTTATAATTGCCATCGATTTTCTCATTGATACTGATTTATCTTTCCAACTGAGCTACGGTTTGGATCGGTGGCGAATTTTCGCATTTTATATTTACTGCTGTGAAGTTATTACGTTACTAAACAAGCAAATACTCTTCTTAGCTTGATTTTTTTCTAGGCGAACCTTCATGTACTCTCTTACACTTTAAACACATACTATTATTGTTGTTCGATTAAAAGTTCTATACTTGTGCCTTGCCTCTATAAATGCAATACCAAAGATATTATAAGTTTGTATACATGAACATAATAGAGAAAAAGTTTTAATTTATTTTGAAATTGTTTCAGGTACATTTTCATGATTGTATCATCTCAAACAGACAATTTTATTCAGGTACGTGTAAATCATAAACTTTATTATTTTCGGCTAAGGACATTTACTGTTGTGCATAGGCAACTAAATTTTCTGCTCTATGGCGCCTCTCTAAAATTTGTAGTCAGACAACCGGATTGAAAGCATAACAAGCTCCTCCACTGTGCGCTTCACCGTGACCTCTGCTAGTTCAGAGGGACAGGAGGCGGAACCCCCAAAAGCGTGGACGTGGTGTCCACGCTTTCCTCCTCTGCCAGAACGAGCCAACAACAATCCCGAGCACAGGAGGAGGTTTTCCGGCCGGCACTTCGTCACAAGCATAAGCTTAGGTTAGCTTATGCTTGTGACGAAGTGCCGGCCGGAAAACCTCCTCCTAACCCAAGTACGTCGATAAACTGATAAGTACATTATAATGTAGATAAGGCAGCGGGTACACTTAAGTTTAGCCGTCTAAAGATAGAATAAACTAACCTCTCCTCGGGAAAATGCCTAAGTTTATCCGGCTAAACTTAAGTTTATGTTGACACCTAGGTATCTTTAGCCGTATCCTTTACATAAAGAAGAAATGACACGAAGCCGCGAATGCCATCCGTGAACAAATGGATTTTTTTAATTTTGGGCTTGCTTCTGAGCTGGCTAATACTACGTAGTTCTATCACATATACTGTGTTAATACAACTCTTTAAATTAGCATTTGACCAAGACTGGATTTGGTAGGCTCGGGTATGAGAATAGCCAAGAAACGCGTGACTGCATTTACGAATCTTGATTGTGCCACATTACATAAATCTTCTTTCTATAAAGGTTCTCTGTGTCCCCATCCTCACGCAAGCCTATCAAATGTGTGGGATAATGTAGGTAATAATTTCTACTACCTATGAATGATCAAATCACGTGTGTCGGTCGTTATTCCTGTCACTTTGGTTGATAGAGGCTCGAAATAGTATCCCCGATACCAGAGACTCTTTAATCATAGGACACTCAAATAGGGTGAAGGTATACTTACTTTATTAAGTCTCTACTTTTGATATAGTCATTGCACTGGGCATACTAGTTGTTAAACCATATGAATCGAAGTCCATTTATTTATTTATTTAAACTTTATTGACCATAACACAAACAATATACACACATTCACACTCCAGATCATAGCACATTCTAAAATATACACATATTAGATATATTTATAGAGTATATTATTAAAGTCGTACTAGTTTGCATCCTATTAGTTTTTGACTGATTTTCTTGTATTTATGGAACTCATTGTGAAGGAGCGGGTCTGTCTAGCACAAGCATATAATTTGCTTACAAGATGGACCCAGCCTCAAACTAAATGATGTAAAACTTTTAGATGAAAATAAATTATTATTATATTACCATAGAATAAGAGCACAAATGGCGGACTTAATGATAAGAGCATTCTCTATGAGTCAATCTTTGGGAAAAATAAATAAAACTCATAACTCGAATGGGGTTTACAAAATAATAGTAATGAACATACACACAATAAATATCAACGTATGAAACCATAAAATTAAAGGCGATTGTGGAAGCTGATGATACACAATCTACGGCTGAATTAGCAGCAGCTTTCGACGTTAGGGTCAAAACAATATTGGTCCATTTGCGTCAAATTGGTAAGGTAAAAAAGCTTGACAAATGGGTGCCCCACGAACTCAATGATCGCCAGCGCGAAGTACGCGTCGAGACGTGCCTTGCACTGCTCAACAGACACACAAATGAAGGAATTTTGAACCGCATTGTTACCTGCGATGAAAAATGGATTCTGTTTGATAACCGCAAGCGCTCAGCAAATTGGTTGGATCCTGGTTCAGCACCTAAACAATGCCCTAAACGAAAACTTACCCCTAGAAAAGTGATGGTCACTGTTTGGTGGTCTAGCGCCGGTGTGATTCATCACAGCTTCTTATCAAACGGGGTGGGCATTACTGCAGATGTGTACTGTGAAGAACTGAACACAATGATGGAGAAGCTGGCACGTGGAGACGTGCCAGCTTCTCCATTTTCGTGCTGGTTGGAGAACCAGCATTGGTCAATCGCTCGTCTCCGCTGGTCCTGCACGACAACGCGCGACACAGCAGACGGTCTCGAAGTTGCAAGAACTGGGGTTGGAAGCTCTCCGTTATCCGCCCTACTCGCCAGACCTTGCGCCTACAGACTACTACTTTTTCCAGAATTTGGATAACTTCTTGGCGGGAAAAAAATACAATACCCGAGAGGCAGTACAAAATGCCTTTGAAGAATTTGTTGCCTCCCGTCCAGCTGATTTCTTTAAGAAGGGCATCAATAAACTGCCACTGCGTTGGCAAAGATGCATTGATTTCATGGGATTACTTCGATTGATACAAATAAAAAATACATGAATAAAAATTGTTTAAATTTTTTCGTATAAAACGGCAATTTCATAGGTAAAGACCTACTATCAACTGATAACATTACTTGGCTACAGATTATTCATGAACTAGGTCGACAGAGCTCTTATTTCGGCTCTCAGATCACAAGAAAAACTTAACCTAATAAAAGATCTACTCAAATACATGATGGTTAATCTAGCAAATCGGCATTCAATCAGTTAACTGAGTATCTGTGTTCAGCCACTCACCTAAATGACGTTTAGACGTGTGATCTTATGTGTGTGATCTTAGCGGATGCCTACGTCATAATATCTTCTGTATTTGAAATTTCAGCTGTCTGTTGATAGATCATTCAGTAGCCTCTCGCTAAACTGTTGCTTTTTATAGACACTGACAGAAGTAGAAGATATGAGCGCGTGTAAATCATTGCGGACCTCGATGACGTCGTTTCGCGTATTAGTCTAATCGATCACTCAAGTTAAGCAACGTCGACCGTAGCCTGTCTATAAAAACCGTCTGTACGTTCAAATAACATTGATTTTTTTGATTATCCTGAGCTATGCGGCAACCTTTTGGGGTGTATGTGGTTCATCAACATCTTTGAACCAAAACCAACTTCAACTGCACACGGTGCACATGATTGACAAACGAAGCTCTGGCAAAAAGAAAGGTAGGGAGCGTAATTGTATTCTACCCAACTGGGGAATGTACCTCCACCTCCCAGAAAACCGCAGCCAAAAAACCTTTGAGGGTTGTTGTGTTCCAGCGAGTGTGTGAGGTCACCAGAAGGGAACGAGATGCTGCGTTGGCGGCGCGTTAGGGACATTTTATGTTGCCAGCGTTAATATGGCTACGGTAACCGTTTCACATCAAGCGGGCCGTATGCTTGTCTGATACCCGACGTAATATAAAAAAAACCTTATGTAATCTGTGTATTAGGCAATTTACACCAATTGATTTATTATAGTATTATGTCAGCACAGTCGATGTCGCTTAATATTTGATGCTTCTTCGATTGCGTAAATCGTGTACGTCTAATGGACGCTGTTATGCAAAATAGATACAACCGATAAACTATGCCAAATTGAGAGTTAGTTATACATAATGATAAACTTGAAATTGAGTTTTATATATTTGCAACAGATTGTAGCAGTTTCACTTTTCAGTTTATTTATTCATAACAATAATTACATTGTGTTGAATTTCATAGCATACATTAAAAATAATCATACAATAATAATAATACAAAAATTCGTCAATAACAGTTACAAAAATAATATATACTTAAAATGTCAAAAGAACGAATATGAATAGTTAAATCATATAAAAATCCGTAGGTACAACATAAGAAAAATAAATTAGAATTCGTCAACACTATAGTTTGATGACATAAATATGCTTCCTATAACTTATACTGCTTGATATATTTATTCCTATTAAACTTTAAATAGCTTTAACTTAAAAGTAACAAAATGTCGGTTGGATCTATTCTGCATAACAGGGTTCTTATAATACCCACAGTTTTTTTTTATACTACGTCGGGTGGCAGACATACGGCCCACCTGATGTGATGCGGTTATCGTAGTCATATTAACGCTCGCAACATGAACGCGCGCTGCCACTCCCGCTGTCAACGCAGCAACTCCTTCCTTTCTGGTGACCTCACTCACTCGAAGGAACACAACCCTCAAGGGAATTGTTACATGTCTACGGTATTCTGTAAGATGGAGGTACTTCCCCAGACGGGCAGCTTAAAAAATACGCTATGCCCTCCCTCTTTTTCCGCCAGAGCCTTTTCTGTCAGTCAGCATGGTGCACCACGTGCAGATGAGTTTGACTCATATACGAGTATATATAGACCGGAGATTAGTAGCACTGATAATAATAGCATGGACAAATCCGGGTTTATGTCTGTAGTATATAGACGGCGGGAATCACGATTATAGAGGTCATTATCCCTGTCAATCTGGCTGATAGCGGCGGCAAGTAGAATCTTTCGCAACGGGAGACGCTTCTAATTTGAGGAGCGTTCACATTTTGTTACGTCATTTGGCCAAGGTCAATGTTTGAGGCGGAAGGGGCTAAGGGAGGCCATTATTTTGGCAAATATTCGTTTATATTATTTAGATATGTACGCTATATATAAGCAATAATCGAAGTCTAGACGCTCCTAAGTTCGACTAACAGGATGGGGGCCCACCACACATTCCCACCACTGTGTCTCCTGTGTTGCCAGGATTAACAACAGCGACCAAATTAATCATAAAGGCAATGAAAATTATGTCCATTGCAATCCCAGTGGTAGAACTATTGTTGCCTTGGAACTCAACGACGAATTTAATCAGAAGAAATTAGTAGGAGTAGGAAGTTTTTGGAATTTGACTTAATTTAACTTTGACCAGTTAAAACTCCGCTTTAATCTTTGACTAATGCCTTCAGGCAATTCTAGAAATGCTCCAGTTGGGTTTCCACATCAAAAGTCGAGTGACCGAGGCGAGCGAGCCTCCACTTGCCTTGCCTGCTCAAATTTTGGTGGTCACCCTATACACTAACCTAACCTTTTTTATTGTTTTCGGTGAAATAAAGCTCATGCATCCTACCCCATCTAGGGGGAAATGGCGTGGGTATGTCGGACTCATGCTCGGTGGGTAGAAAATCCCTGATGGGCTTCACCGGGTAGACCTACCAACTAAAAAACCACAGAAATTCTTCGCATTGCCTTTGTAGTAGGGGCCAGGGAATGATTTTGATTTCACCTTCGGGACCACACTAACCAAACTTAACCCAACTATGGAGCGGCTAGACATCGAAGATTGTCAATCTATATATAATAGTATATAAAATATTATTATCTGTATTATGTTTTATTAACGGCCGATTACGGTAGCTTATAACTAAAGTAGACTTTACTGTATAATTTAAAAAAAAAACCTACTCCAAACATAGCTCTACATTTATGTATGTAGATACAGGCTGATGGTGATGATGGTGATGAAAAAAAAAATGGAACCAATCTGGAAGTATATTCTTTCAAATAAAAAAAGTTTGTTTCAATTCGGTTTATAAATGACGGAGTAATTAAGTAACAAACATTAAAAAAAATACAGCCGAATTGAGAACCTCCTCTTGTTTTGGATTCGATTAAAAATGGCGGACGTATACTTGCCTATATATATTTTATTTTATTTCAAGTGTCCACTTTAAAAACGTCGATAAATTAAAAAGGACCACTTTCCAAGCTTACACAGAAACAAAATGAATCCAATCTACCAAGCCAAGATTCAATTATATGTCTATAATATATCTGTCAATTTCTCTCACCAAGTCTTTTCGGGTTTCCTTAATTTGAACGCCTCCGGGTTTATGTGTCTCTTTCCCACTTGTTGACATAATAAATCTTTTTATCGTCCTTCTCTTTTTCACTTAGTGCTATGAGTTGGATTTCATTTGGAGTTGTCGCTGTGAAGTGGAACGCGTTGAAAATTAATAATCTGTAGTGTTAGATTCATCTTGAAAGAAATAAAATTATTTACAGATTAACTACATATAAAACAGGGTTTAAAGGGCTCGCCATGATTTTTGAGCCAAAGCTAACTTCATCTACCCGTGTCGCACTCTACTGATAAACTAACGGGAACTAACAGGGTTTTGAATTTAAGATGCTATGTCACTTCCATAAGTGAGTGGACTCTAATGACATCTCATATATTGAAATCCGTCAAATAGTTTAAGCTGTAGAGTATGCTAAAGAATTAGGCGCATATACAGACATTTAAGTATAAATACCTACATACTTATTTATTTAAACTTTATTGGCCATTGAATAATAGTACAAAAGGTGGATTTAATGCTAATAGCATTCTCTACCAGTCAAACTTTGGGAAAAGCAGATAAGACTCAAATGCCGTTCATTAAATAACAGTAATGACCACAGACACAATAAATACCTATGAAAACCTAAAATTACATACGATACATAGATATATGATAATTATACACATATATATATATCTGAGGGCTGAGATCACTCTGTGGTCCCAGCAATGATACCTGAGGGTGGGCCAAAATTTCAACATCACATCTTCTATTATATGTAATGTTGTATTTGTGTACCTTTACTTTGTTAAGTCATGTTGAAATAAATATATTTCTATTTCTATATTATAATAATACACAAATATATAATTATACACAAATACATAATTAATTATACATGGAAACATGCTCTTAAACACTTTTGGGGTGTAAGTGGTTCATCAACACCTTTGAACCAAAACCAACTTCACCTGCACGCGGTGCACCCTGCTGACTGACAAACGAAGCTCTGGCGAAAAGAGAGGTAGCGTAATTGTAAGCTACCCGACTGGGGAATGTACCTCCACCTTACAGAATACCGCAGCCAAATAATAATTCCCTTGGGAGTTGTTGTGTTCCTGCGAGTGAGTGAGGTCACCAGAAAAGAAGGAGATGCTGCGTTGGCAGCGGGGGTGGCGGCGCGCGAGCGATATTTTATGTTGCGATCGTTAATATGGCTACGGCAACCGCTTCACATCAGGCGGGCCGTATGCTTGTCTGCCACCCGATGTAGTATAAAAAAAAAAAAAAAACACATTACTCTCCGATCAGCAGTCCGTTTGTCTTGGCCTGGGTATTTACTATGAATTAAAAAAAATATGTATTCAAGTATAATATCTGTTAAGTTACCCATAGTACAAGCTTTGCTTAGTTTTGGCTAGATAGCCATGTGTAATTTGTCCAGGAATATTTATTTATTCATTTATTATGTATCTCTTTTTAATCACGGGTCAAGCCCGGTCATTTGATAGGCATGCGCGGGGATATGGATCCAACGCGTAGAGGCCCCTTTGAGAAGTTTGATGTAATGTTGTACGCCCGCCGTGACCCGCTCCAGAATATGTCAATGGAACGACATACCCATGAGCAGGTCTCGGCAGGCGTTGAGACTATTGCAAAGTGTGATGGAAAATAAATGGGCTATGGAGATGAGGTCTGGGTGAACTTAATACCGGGCTATTACAGAAGAGGATTTATTATTATTATTTATTAGCAGTCGTGTAAAAATCGAATCAAAGCAAAAGAAACCTAAATTTAAACCATTTTCCTCGGCATTAACCCAGAAGTATTATCTATGTTCCCAAACAAAGCCAAAACACAATAAATTAGGGAGCGGGTACATTAAGACGCGGCTTAATAAAGCTAATCGCGTAGTTTGTGACGTCATGGCTTCCAGCCAAAATGTTTGCGGTATATATTTCAGGGGAAACATGTGGAATTGACAAAATTGTAAAATATTATACTAATCTTAATAAGAGTCTGCGATTTTTGTTAGTTTGTATCAAAGAGATTGAGAAAATCATAAAGGGGTTTTTACGGGACCATCAATAATAAATATAAATGAATATTCCGGGACAAATTACACACGGCCATCTAGTCCCAAACTAAGCAAAGTTTGTAATATAAGTACTAGATAACTGATATTATACTTAGATACATTTTTTTTGTAAATACATTCATATCATACATAGAAAACACCCAGGCCAAGACAAACAGAGATGTTCATGCACACAAATATTTGTCTTACCTCTTTTTTTTATACTACGTCGGGTGGCAGACAAGCATACGGCTCGCCTGATGCGGTTATCGTAGCCATATTAACGCTCGCAACATAAAATATCGCTCGCGCGCCGCCACCCCCGCTGCCAACGCAGCATCTCTTTCTGGTGACCTCACTCACTCGCAGGAACACAACAACCCTCAAGGAAATTGTTATTTGGCTGCGGTATTCTGTGAGGTGGAGGTACATTCGCCAGTCGGGTAGCTTACAATTACGCTCCCTACCTCTCTTTTCGCTAGAGCTTCGTATGTCAGTCAGCAGGGTGCACCGCATGCAGGTGAAGTTGGCTTTGGTTCAAAGATGTTGAAGAATCACTTACACCCCAAAAAAGTCAAAATCGCCATTGCTAGCCATTCGACCATCGAGCTCGTAAAAAAAAGCAATGCATGAATGTGGTACGGATTTTCAGCGAAATTTATTGAGCTTATAAAATCGTCCGGTCGTTCTGTCCGTCCGTTGCCATGAAACTCAAAATTTCGAAATTCTGACTTCGGATTCGTGTAGAGCATCAAAAAGTAGTAATTTCGCTATGGTGGCGCATGCAGCGCTTCTGATGTTTATAACTCCAATTATTAAATATAAAAAAAAGGATATGTTAATTTTAAGCCCGCTACAGACGATGTATCGAAATGAACGTCGACCCCACGAAGACATCCAAATGGAAGACGCGAACGACCAAGACAAATATTTGCATATTCGTGATGTGTTCGCAATATTTTTAAATGAAGAGATTTGGTTAGATGCGGTTTTGAAAATAGCATACGTTTTCACGTGAATACGTCTTAAAAATTGCCTTCATAGGGAGGCAATACAAAATAATAAAATAAAAATGCCCAAGTGCGAGTCGGACTCGCGGACCAAGGGTTCCGTATAAAACGGCAAAAAAATCATGTCTGTTGTATGGGAGCCAAATAAAAATAAATAATGAAATAAAAATAAAACAAATATTTAGGGGGGGGGGGGCTTAAATATTTGTTTTATTTTTATTTCATTATTTATTTTTAAAGTGAATATATAACTAAATATTATGTGAGTATTTCAAGCGTCTACCTATTGACGTTATCAATTGCGAGCAAAAAAATCACGTTTGTTGTATGGGAGCCCTTTATTTTTTAGTATTTGTTGTTATAGCGGCAACAGAAATACATCATCTGTGTACATGGGTTATGTACACAGATGATGTATTTCGGATTATGATTTCGGATTTCTCGCTAGGGGCCGTCCATAATTTTTTTTTTTGCATTTTTAAACACCTCGCTCTCCTTGGTGATACTTGACGAGGTGTTAGTCACGTGTATTTATTTTAGCTACAAATAATCTTAAAACTTTTCGAATATTATTTTTATATAAAGTACTAGCAAACCCGGCGAACACCGTTTCGCCACCAGATGGCGCTGTATGTGAAAAAAGATTATCCCGCTTTTCTTTTCAAATTTTTCCAGAATTTTCTTTGCTATAAACCTCACGGAGCCCGAGACCTTTCCAACGAATGCAAAACCGTGGAAATCGGTTCGTGCGTTCTGGAGTTATAGCGTCAGGCAGGAAGGAAAACCCGACTTATTTTTATATAGTAGATATAATTCTAATAGGTGGGGGAAAAAGTCTTTTCGCATTATAGTATGTATGAACTTGTAATAAAATCTCTTTGGTTATACCATTTGTATCTGGCAGGTTTTGATATCTTTAAAAAGTTTAAATTTTAAAAAAGATAATTCCAAATTCAAATTAGGTAAATGTGTGATTTTCATTTGTTTTTTTTACTGTCAAGATGAGTGAATCTAATGAAGAAATTCGATTCATTTTAAAATTTTACTACAAAAAAGGTAACAATGCAACGCAAGCTGCGAAAAAAATTTGTGACGTTTATGGACCTAGTGCAGTGTCTGTGAGAGTAGCACAAATTTGGTTTAAGCGTTTTCAATCAGGAAATTTTGATGTGAAAGATGCACGTCGCTCTGGTCGCCCTGTTACGGATAAAATTGATGCCATTTTTGAAAAAATGGAGCAAGATCGGCATATCAGTAGTTATGACGTAGCTGAAGAATTAGGAATTGACCACAAAACAGTTTTGGCGCATTTGAAAAAAGCTGGGTACACTAAAAAGCTCGATATTTGGGTGCCTCACGATCTCACTGAAAGAAACCTAATGAACCGTGTACTCATTTGCGATTCTTTACTAAGACGTAATGAAAGCGAACCGTTTTTGAAGAAGCTTATAACTGGTGATGAAAAGTGGATCACGTACGACAAGAACGTGCGAAAAAGGTCGTGGTCAAAGGCCGGTCAGGCTTCACAGACTCTGGCAAAACCCGGGTTAACCCGCAACAAGGTGATGCTGTGTGTATGGTGGGATTGGAAGGGCATTATTAATTATGAGCTGTTACCGCCAGGCAGGACTATCGATTCTGAACTCTACTGTGAACAACTGATGAGATTAAAGCAAAAAGTTGAGAGAAAGCGGCCGGAATTAATTAACAGAAGGGGTGTGATTTTTCATCATGATAACGCTAGACCTCACACATCTTTAGCCACTCAGCAAAAATTAAGAGAGTTTGACTGGGAGGTGTTAATGCATCCGCCGTATAGTCCTGACCTTGCACCTTCTGATTTCCACCTGTTTTGGTCTCTTCAGAATTCTTTAGGCAATGTCAGGTTAACATCACGAGAAGACTGCCAAAACCACTTGTCGTGGTTTTTTAAACAGAAGTCCCAAAATTTCTATAGTAATGGGATCATGTCTGTACCTACAAGATGGCAAAAAGTTATCGAACAAAATGGCACCTACATACTTTAGTTAAATGTAAATAAACTTTATTAAAAAATGTTTTGAATTTTCATATAAAATACGAAAAGACTTTTTCCCCAACCTAATATGTAAACTTCTCTGGGAGGAACCGCACAGTATGTGACTAGTTAGACTTCTACGTGTGAGGATGAATTTCGTGTCAATGACTAGCGGTGCAACAGTAGAAGGAGGCCATTATGTCAAATAACTCCTCTGAACAACCACAAAAAATAAATGCACGTGATATCTTACTACACCCCCCTTCCCCCTTGGGATATTTCGTGTTTTTTACCGACCCCCCCCCCCCTCTTTGGAACCTCACATTTAACATTTTTAATGGACGGCCCCCTATGTACAACCGATATTGTTTAATGTTAATCACAAATATTTTTATATACATAGTTTTATATAGGTACCTATATTTCGACAGAGATCGATAGGAAATCAATAACTCTATCGAATTTTGGTTAAAATGACGGTTCATTTGTTTTTCTATCGTTTCGATATGTATTCACAAATTTTATATTTTCGCATGCTGGTATATAGATATCGAAATATTGATTGAAGCATGAGCTTGCCAAGACAAATTTAAATATGAATTTAAATTTCTCTCCACTGCTGTGCTCTGACTAAATAAATAAATATTGTAAATAAATATTGTCAGACAAATTACACAGCGCCATCTAGCCCCAAAGTAAGCGAAGCTTGTGTTATGCGTACTAGACAACTGATAAACATACGTAAATACATACTTTTGATACATATAAAACACCCAGACCAAGACAAACAGACATGTTCATGCACACAAATGTTTGTCCTGTGTGGGAATCGAACCCACGAGCGTTGGTGTCGAAGCCGCGTCATTGACCGCTACGCCACCGAGCTCGTCAAATAGTCTGAATACTTCGTTTAGGGTTTCGTAAGTACACATGTTACTTTTAACATCGCCGATTAGCAATTTGACGATTGCATTGCTGCATCGTGTTTTGGTGCGTTGCTGCGTGCGGTCGCAGTAGTGAAAACGCGCAGTATTGAACTGCATCACATCAGGCGGACCGTCTGCCACACGACGTAGTGTAATAAAAAGAAAAACAGATTATGACATCGTTAGATTGACAAGTATTTCTATTACATTTACAGTTATATAATATACTGACGTTATATCACGATTTCAGGAGCGTGACTTGAGACTTCATATACACAGAGCGGCAACGTATGTCCATATGTCACGTTTGAATTGCAAAAGAAGGTATTATTTTAAGTAAAGGATTTTTATTTCGACTACATTACATTGAATTGTTACAGAATATGCTTTAAATGAAGTTAAGTTTACTTAAGTTGCTAACGAAATAGTTAGTTTTGCTTGTTGCGGGGTCGCGGGTTCGATTCCCGTACAAGACAAACAGTTGTGTGCATGAACATGTCTGTTTGTCTTGGTCTGGGTATTTTCTATGTATTATAAGTATGTATTTACAAAAAAAAAATGTATTTAAGTATATTTATCAGTTGTCTAGTACCCATAACACAAGCTTTGTGCTTAACTTGGGACCAGATGGCGCTGTGTAAAATTGTCCAGAAATATTTATATTTATATTTATTTAAGTTGCCTACGAACTAGTTAGTTTTGCTTGTTGCGGGGTCGCGGGTTCGATTCCCGTACAAGAGAAACAGTTGTGTGCATGAACATGTCTGTGTGTCATGGTCTGGGTGTTTTCTATGCATTATAAGTATGTATTTACAAAAAAAAATGTATTTAAGTACATTTTACAATAAGTTTATTTATCACTTGTCTAGTACCCATAACACAAGTATTGCGCTTAATTTGGAACTAGATGGCGCTGTGTAAATTGTCCAAATATATTTATTATTAATACTGAGACACAAAAAACCTCAATAATGTAGGGTGTCCGACTTTTTTACCCAAATGTCCGGTCAAACTTGCTGGTCTGTCCGGCTATTAGGTTTGGCGACCTGCCCCCTTACCACCAACTCTTATTCATTGCTATGAAGAAGCATTCTATTCAATTATTGACTCGCAATAAGAGTTGGTGGTAAGGGGGCTGGCAACCATAATGCACTAACTAGTAACGGAAGCACGCAAGCATACTACTTTAGTATCAAATTGCCCTATATATATATAGCTATCAGGAACTGAACACTAATTGCAATTGGCATTAAGGTCTATACCCCTGGGACTGTACTGTCATCGACACACGGTACACTATCATATCCACTAAGTTCAAACGCGATTAATTTAACTAATTGAAGTTTAGATCTGATTTGAGGTGCCAAAGTAATCACGTAGAGCAATTTGATTCAATTCCTTAATATTTACTTATTGTTAAATTCAAACTAGCAATTCTTTATCAGCCCATAGATCGTCCCACTTCTGGGATGTGGGACTCATTTAATAGAAATAATTTAAAGTATGCTCCACCCTCCACCAGGCTACTTAACTGCCGAATTGTCGGAGGCAAGTGTTTTCAAGCCACCGAAAGTCCGGCTTAACGTTTGTCATCTAATAATAACAATCGGGCCCGATGGCTTAACGTGTCCTCCGAAGCATAGTAGAGGAGCTCAAAATAAACATACCCATGCATAGAGAGGCTACAGTCGACGTTGCTTAACTTAACGTTGTTTTCGGTTAGACCACCACGCACAACGATGCCATCGAAGTTTTTAAACCACAAATTGCTATGTGAGAAATTTATTGTTTTACATTTTAAAAATATATTAATAAGTAATTATTTTAGCTTCGAAACGTAGCTACATACATATACAACGTTCTGTATACTGAGAGTCCTCACAAAGACATATTGAAAAAAGATAAGTGTGAAACAGTTTTTTCTATAAATTTTTATTAACTAATTTTGCAGTAGATAAAAATGGCTGTAGTTTTATCCATATTCCTATGTACAGTTTAATTAATACGCACACTGTATTTGTTAGGCATAGATTGCTATACATAGCAAGCTTTGTGCAACTTTATTGTTATAGCGGCATTTTTATGTAAAATATTAGTTTATGAAGTTAAATAAATATAGTTAAAAACTTGAAATCTCAAAAAATGCACATTATAAGCAGATTTTAGTTTTCCTCTACCGGTTTGTGAAAATTTACAAATACATTTTAGAAACTCAGGGTTGCTACACAATCTATAAATGTATCTATATATGTATGTATATGCATGTATATGCATATAAGTATATGTGTATGTTTACACGAATATCAATACAGTGTTCATATTTGTATAAATAAATAAATAAGCGGGCGGACAATGCCGATTGTTGGTTCCCGACCCGAAGCAATTAATTCACTTATTCAACTTCAATCACGTTGTGACGATCGAGTTATTCATTCGGATCGACACACATTCGATTCGATCGAGTTATTCATTCGGATCGACACACATTCGATTCGGGAATATTTGCAGAATGACAAAGCCGGCCCGAAGCAACTACTAAATTACATTCGGCTTTATTCGGCTTGTGCCGATTGGGCAGTTCCTTCGGGTTCGATCGACACAATTCGGTTCTCATTCTGGCGTCGACCAAATTTTATCTCTAAAAGCCGACCGGCATAAGTCGGCAGTTGCCAAGCCGAGTGATAATGTGCGACAGCCGAGCGGTTTGTGATTCCCGAACATTCATCTACATATATTCGATTTTACCGCCCAGCCTTGCCGATGAATACCGGCCCTTTGATGGTGTAGCAACCCTAAGTTAGGAAAATCAGAGTGCAGTTACTTACAGTCAATGTTAAGTAATTTATTCTCGTATGAAAGCTAGAGCACGTTGCAGTGCATACTTCCTGTTGCAGTGCAGCGCATTCCCTCGGCGCAGCGTCCGCTCGAATTTAATTGCCCTTGCATCTTTAATGAATGTTATATGTGATATTACTAAATATACGCTTTATTATTGATATATACGTACATAATAGAGGAGCTCGAGGGCGTTGTTGCGCGTGTCACTCTAATCAAACAGGCAAGTTAAGCAACGTCGCCCGTAGACTCCTGGCAGGGTCGCATGTAGGGTTGCTGTATTTGATACGTATTAAAACAATGACTGCTCGTCGATTACTGTCTTTACTAAATAAACTTACTCATTATATATTACCTTACCATTACATGGCTTTATTTACCTCGAGCTCCTCTATGCTTCGGTGGGCACGTTAAGCAGTCGATACCGGCTGCTTAAAAATCGATGTAGTTAAGCTGAGTCAGTGGCCTTTAGGCGGCTTTGAAAACACTGGCCTCCGCCAACCCGGTGTTGGGCAGCGTGGTGGAGTATACTCTAAACCCCCTTCTATTGAGGGGAGGTTGACGACGACGAAACAAAATAAAATAAATACTATACACGTGAAAGTGTATTTGCTTGTTTATTTGTCCTTCTTACATGTCAAAAAGAACAAATGGTTTGACATGATATTTACGGGGGTAATTTAAGGCCTGTACAGTACGTAACTGTAACGTTGTACTGTAAGGTACGAGGGTAATGCAAACATAGTCTATTTTTTATCTCGGGAAATCCTCTTATTCCCACAGATATAAGAGGGCATTACGGGAGTGGCGTCAGAAGTGTAAATTTGAACGTGTGTATTTTTTCAATCGTCAGGAATTATTTTATACTACTGAAAGAATTCCCTTCTTCTAACTTACGTACGTGTATTTCGGGAACGAGAGTAGCGTGGGCCTAACGCGAAGAGCAAAGGTCGACTGACGAACCAATAGCGCACAGGGGAGCATGCGGCGTGTGACCCACCCGCCCTGCCCTACCTCATACCGCACCAAATAGACCGGTGACGGTTACGGTATCAGTACAGCGAGTTCAATGGTTTCTTCTCATCTCCAAAAATGCCCAACGCCTCTAAAGACGTTTCCACTTCATAAGTTTAATATAAATAATTACCGCGCGGGCGAAGTCGCGGTTAACAGCTAGTATTACATATTGTGTATACTAGAAATAGCATCATAGATTAGTAGAACCGATCGTGAAACTAGAACAAACATAATAGAGGAAACTTTTAACTATCCACGTTCGTGTTATTACGAATAGGTATACGGAGTAGAAGCTGTTTCCTATAACTCTGTGATATTCCCCTGACGCAGTGTCCGGTGCTCTGAATTACCCATGCATATTATAATAAGCTGTTTTGGTTCCGTGGTTTTATTTTTACCCGACTCGGATGAAGCTCAAAAGGAGGGTTATGTATTTGGTTTATGTATGTAAGTATGAATGCAGAACAGGAGCCCTTCCGCCGAAGCTCAAGCCGATTACCATTGAATTTTTTTGGTTGCGAAAATCAAACTTTAGCTTAGATTGGTTGCAATTGTGTTGAGCTAAGCTGGTAGAAACACTAAAGTTCTAAGTCGATAGACTTAGCTGATGTTTCTCATTGACTTAATCTAAGGCCTATTTTTAGAATCAAAATATGCGATGCGAATCGGCTTTAGCTGGAATGCATGAATGGAAGCAGCATTTCAGCATCGGCGGACCCAGAATACGTAGCGTAGGACTCCCCCCACTAGATGGACTGATGATCTGAAGTCCAATTCTCGTAAATATTTTACGATCGAAGAATGAAATGAGTTGACTGAATCGAGATTGAATTATGAATTGACGAGGTGGCGGATTCGAACCCACATCAGACAAACTTTTGTGTGCTTGAACATGCTCATACTTTCTTTTTTTTATTAACGAATAACAAAAGCATGTTTAAAAAAAAATTGGTACATTCTAGTTATTTAACATTGAGTATCCTAACAATTCCTACATTCTATTTCCATTTCAACGCTGAGCGTCTTCGTAATCCGTCACCGCCGGGAATTGATATTTAATACTTACTTACTTGAGACGAACTCCAAGTTTTATATTGAATTTTTAATAAACACGCCGAGCTGGCTTCAACGCGATCGGGTTTACTGGGTTAATATTTCATTGAACTGATTTAACCTTCTATGTCAGTTGCAGAATTTATGCATTTTGCTCTTCGATTATTAATGCTAGATTTTACTAGTAACGAACACGCAAGAGGGACATCCAGGAAGTAGTAAAAGTAGGATAGTATGGTTGGTCATATCATGTTTTTTTATATTGTTAATTGAATCAGGTATTATTTTGCGGAAGTCAAATTTACAGGCAATTTAATCTACACTACTTTGCGTGCTTCCGCCACCAATTTGGTGGCGGAAGAAATAGAATGTAGGAATTGTTAGGATACTCAATGTTAAATAACTAGAATGTACCAATTTTTTTTTAAACATGCTTTTGTTATTCGTTAATAAAAAAAAGAAAGTATGAGCATGTTCAAGCACACAAAAGTTTGTCTGATGTGCTATTTCCATTTCAACGCTGAGCGTCTTCGTAATCCGTCACCGCCGGGAATTGATATTTAATACTTACTTACTTGAGACGAACTCCAAGTTTTATATTGAATTTTTAATAAACACGCCGAGCTGGCTTCAACGCGATCGGGTTTACTGGGTTAATATTTCATTGAACTGATTTAACCTTCTATGTCAGTTGCAGAATTTATGCATTTTGCTCTTCGATTATTAATGCTAGATTTTACTAGTAACGAACACGCAAGAGGGACATCCAGGAAGTAGTAAAAGTAGGATAGTATGGTTGGTCATATCATGTTTTTTTATATTGTTAATTGAATCAGGTATTATTTTGCGGAAGTCAAATTTACAGGCAATTTAATCTACACTACTTTGCGTGCTTCCGCCACCAAACTTTTGGTGGCGGAAGCACGCAAAGTAGTGTACGAGGGGAGGCCAATAAGTTCGCGGAATGGAGGGGTTGATGGGGATAAATTTACCCGTCCAGGTAGGCACTAGTTAAGCACCTCATTAAGAGTATATATACCAAGTTTGAACCTAATCGTGTCATTAACTTTTGAGTTATCGACCTGCAAACAACTAAATCGGGAAGAAGTCAGCCAGTTTGGAGAAAATTGAACACCGTGCCGTTATTAAGTTTCTTACCAAGCAAGGAAAATCCGCTCAGACGATTTTTCAAGAGCTGTTAGCGGTTTACGCGGACTCTGCCCCTGGTAAAACCATGGTTTACAAGTGGCATGGTCTTTTCAAACAAGGAAGGGAGTCCATTGAAGACGACCCCCGCTCCGGACGGCCAATTGAGGCCACCACACCGGAAATCGTCGAAAAAGTAGAAAAACTTGTATTGGAAGATGCCCGACTGAAGAAGAAGCAACTTGCAGCAATGGTTGGAGTATCCGAATCAAGTATTTTAAATATCCTACATCATCATCTTGGGATGACTAAAGTCAGTGCAAGATGGGTTCCGAGAATGCTCACGCCACTTCAAAAACGCGAGCGTGTCGAGTGCTCTCACCAGTTTCTGGAGCTCTGTGGAGAGAGAAAGGAAGAAGTTATGGCCCGGATTGTTACTGGAGATGAAACCTGGGTTCACCACTATGAACCTGAGTCGAAGCAAGAGGCGATGCAGTGGCATAAAAAAGGCACACCTCCTCCAAAGAAGTTCAAAGTGTCACAATCGGCCGGAAAGATCATGGCGACTATCTTTTGGGATACAGAAGGTATTTTACTGATCGATTATAAAGAACGTGGTGCGACTATAACGGGACAGTACTACGCTTCTTTACTGGAAAGATTGAAAGAAGCCATTAAGAAAAAAAGAAGAGGAAAACTGTCAAAAGGTGTGCTCCTTTTGCACGACAATGCACCCGTCCACACGTGCCATGTTGCGACGGCTGCCATTCACCGATGCGGCTTTGAACAATTAAACCACCCACCATACAGTCCAGACTTGGCCCCCAGTGACTATTATTTATTTCCAAAAATGAAGAAAGAGCTGCGTGGAAAGAAATTTGACGACGATGATGAAGTCAAGTCGGCAATTTCGGCCTATTTTGACACCAAAGACAAATCATTTTTTTTCGATGGTATAAACAAGCTATTTGAGAGATCCGAAAAATGTATTAGGGTTAAAGGAGAATATATTGAAAAGGAAAAATAATTTGGTGTTTAATTTCAACCTCCTTCTCTCTCATTCCGCGAACTTATTGACCTCCCCTCGTAGTTCAAATTGCCTTTTTTATATTCCTGGACATATTACACAGCGCCATCTAGGCCTTCATTCCTCAATGCATTCCACTACATGCAAGCCTCAGCTTTCTGCATCTAGCCACTGCCAGCTACTTTTTTGAGGTTGTCGGACCATCTAGACAAGAGACATCTCACCCTTCGTCACCCCATATGCAGCCTCCAGTCCAGGACTTTTCCCCCTCATCTTCCATCGCAAATTTGGCAGATATAGCCGACCCATTGCCACTTTAGCTTGCTGACACTGAGCTATGAGCTATGTCAATAGCTTTTGTCCTCCGTCGAATTTCTTCGTTCCAGTCGAATCCATTCGATCCCTTGGAGTCGAGTTTCTTCGTTCCAGATTCGATTCCTTAGGGAAACCCAATCATAACTCTCTCCAACGGTATGCGACTTTTGGTCTTCACTGACTAAAATTAGGTAAAATTATGACCTATGGAAATCAGTTGAAAGCCTAGTAAATGCATACGACAGTGTCACCAGCTATAAACCTACCTTTCTATAGTCGCATTCGCGTCTTTCGCGACAGTAGGAACAGCTGTTGAATCACGTGGTTATAAATTGAATTAAAACATCAAAACACTCTGAAACTGACACATCTCAATGGTTTGACCGTATTCAGGATTGTTTGAAATGTAAAGATTCAAATGACCCTCTGCTGAGAGCACTCTAACCGAGAGTCCTCAACGCCAGGATTTTGTTTAGAATTTCGACACTCACAGTTGGCGCTCATAACCTCCGCTACTAACTCACAAAGGCGCTTTTGTGTACATTTGAAAAAAAGTTTTTTTGCGAACACAATTAAAAAAAAAAACGGGTTGCACTCCGGGAGTGCCGGCAGAAGTGAAAATTTTGGAATGGTTAGAGAATAATTTCATACGAATTACATTATTTATCAGTATAAAAGTACTATCATTTATGTGGTAAAATACAATATTCATTTATTGCGCTATCGTACTCAAACATGACAATTTATATCACATTAAAAATAAACAGCAGGAGCAGGCATACATTTTCGCCGTGCGGTTGAAAGAGAAGGGGATATTACTTCCTCTCCTACGCCGCGCCGGCGTCTACTCTGACTCCGTCTTACGAATTTTCGATCAGGCCACGAGCCTGACGCGAATTTAACATTTTTAACACATCTCAAAAAGTGCACAATGCTGCTAAAGAAGTTTTCACTTCAAAATGGGTGTGACTGTGTCATGTCATCACGCGGCAGTGTGTTGTACTCTAAAATTATCTCAAAGTGCTACGCAGCGCTTCCCCCTCGCACGCACACGATGTTCAACAGTCCTTACTTAGCGTAATAAATTCTTTGATCCTTCATCTATCCAGTCATCATCATCATCATCATCAGCCTGTATCTACCCACTGCTGGATATAAGCCTTCCTCAATGCCTTCCACCAGATACGATCTACCGCCTTCCGCATCCAGCCGCTCCCAGCCGCTTTCTTAAGGTCGTCGGACCATCTAGAAGGAGGGCGCCCAACACTTCGTCGTCCTATGCGCGGCCCCCACTCTAATACCTTCCTCCCTCATCTGCCATCACTTACTCGGCAGATGTGACCGGCCCATTGCCACTTCAGCTTACAAACTCTGAAGGCTATGTGGACAACTTTAGTTCTCCGTCGAATTTCTTCGTTCCAGATTCGATCCCGCAGAGAAACTATCTATCCAGTGGTGAGTCGAAACTACAACGCCAAACTGTATCCCTCGATTTTGTTATCAATTTTTTTTTGTATTGCTCCCGTACGGTAGCAAAAAAGACTAATTCATGTCAAAAGAACTATTCATATTTTGATGAATTCGAAAGAAAAAACTGTTATTGACGGAATTGACATTGTGTTGGGAGCAATTAATCATTACGTTTTAATTAGCAATCCAATCTATCGACCGATGGCATTGTCTGATGTAACGATGCTTATGGCGCTTTCAGACTAGCGATTTTTTTCCACGTGTGTACGGTGGTTGCGTAATTCTCGCTCACATGCGCGCTTCAGAAAGCCGGACGCATTTATAAGGGCTCATTCCGACGTATAGGTACATTGGAATCGTCTTTCATAGCTCTTATACGAGTTGCGCTTATGCATCAACGCTCGTACGCTTTGCGTTTACATAAGTAGCAAAAGGTTTATAGTTAAAGGTTAAGGTTAAGGCTTAAAGGTTAAAGGTTAAGGTTTAAAACGTTTGTCCGAAAGAACTCTTAACTTTTTACTTTGCAACAAAAGTGATTTTAAACTGACAATTAGTATCATGACCTCATTTTTTTATTTGTGGACTGAGGAGCTCGATGATGTCGTTGCGCGTTGCAGTCTTATCGATCACGCAAGTCAAGCAGTGTCGACCGCAGCCTATTCATGGATGGGTTAATTTATCTGTAGCTCCTCCGTACTTCGGAGGGCACGTTAAGCCGTCGGTCCCGGCTGTTATCGTTAAATGACAGTCGTTAATCCAAGTTAGTGGCCCTTAGGCGGCTTGAAAACACTGATCCCCACCAATCCGCAGTTGAGCAGCGTGGTGGAGTATGTTCTAAACCCCTTCGATTGAGGGGAGATCCGTATCCCAGCAGTGGGATGAATAAGGGTTGAAGACGACGACACCGCACTGATAAAAGATTAGGTTCATTTATTTCACGAGCTCGGGGGGTTGAATGGCTAACAATGCTCATTTTAACTCCGAGGTCGCGAGTGCGAGCCCCGCACAGGAGAAACATTTATGTGCATGAACTGTTTGTCTTGGTTTGGGTGTTTTCTATGTATTATATGTATGTATTTACAAAAAAAATGTATCTGTGTATATTTATCAGTCATCAACTACCCATAGTACAAGCTTTGCTTAGTTTGGGAGTAGATGGCAGTGTGTAATATGTCTTGGAATATTTATTATTTATTTATTTATCATGCATGAGCCTTCTAAAAAAAAAAATTCGTTAAGTTTTAAAATTATATAAACATTCGCCTTCGGCTCATGTGATAAACTCACACTCGTATTTTATGAACCCTTATTATGCAACAGTTTCATAAACTACTTTATCTAATCTCATACTGAAATTTACACATTAAAAAACTAAACACAGTATCTTAATGACAGTCTTTACGCACAAGATATCAAAATAAATTTTAAAAGTTATTTTTAGATACAGCTCTTTTAGGGACAACTGTATCGTAAAATAACTTTTTTACCATTTCGATACAGCTTCAGCCCTGGATACAGGTATTTTAAACAGGTTGCAATGCAAATACATTGCAACTATGCAAAAATTTTCTACATAATCTGTGAACGCGGCGCCGCGCGGCGCGTCGAGCATGCGCACTACGCATGTTCGATCTGCAAATGGATTTCTATGTAAGAATTATAGCTGTTAAATTAACTTCATGGTTGTATTTAAAATATTATTATCATATATTTCATGAGATTAGATAAAGTAGTGTATGAAACTGCACATAATTAGGTATTAAAATACTCGTGTGGTCTATTATAACATTCGCCGTCGGCTCATGTTATAAACTCACACTCGTATTTTAATAACCCTTATTATGCAACAGTTTCATAAACTACTATTATCTATGTATTAAATAATTGACTCGAGCCGACTTTACCCAAATGAGCGATAGACAGCGTGAGGGTGATCACTCAGTCTCAGCCGCAAAATAAAGTGCTCAATGCGCCTAAAGAAGTTTATAATAACAATAAATCAAATGTTAAACAATAATATATTTACAGCTGGAATTTTGGGCCAAGAATCTACATAAAATATGCAAATTTATATTTATAACTTATTCTGTTTAAAAACATGACACCTGTACAAACAATCAGCTCACAAAAGTTAGCCTATCTAAATAATGGGCCAGTTATGTCGATATCGATCTGTTCAAATGTAGTAAGAATGTTATTTCATGCTGAATGAGAGAATACAAGAAAAATATCGTCTATGTATCCGTAAAAATAATTGAGCATAAACGACCTGGAAAACTAATTATCGCATCAGAATAACAGAGCTATATTTCTTCCGTGTACAAATCGGTTGTAACATCCATGACGTTTTCCTTAACAAGCCATCTCCGCGACAATTTTTCGTAAGAGAGCTCGTAAGGGCGTTTCGTAACAGTATCAACGTGATACATTTTTCTATGTTCTAACATAAGAATTGTTCTAACAGAAAAGTGTTCAAATGTTTTTGTATTCACTATATCGATGATATGACATTTATAAATTCAAAGTAGGTACTACAAGTATATTAAAGAGATACTCTCTTTAATAATTATTTGCGTACGAATTAGTGTAAAACTATTGACCATGATTGTCTGTAAACTAATTACTTAAAATAAAAATTATTTACGCAATGATTTACAACTAATTTACAGCTCTTTTTGTGTCCTAGTTGTGACTGCGACTTCGTTTGAGTAACATTAGATGTCTCAAGCAAACTTAAAAATTCAATATTCTTTGATTCCGTCGGCCAATTCACTTAAGCGGCTATAAGTTGGATGCGGAAGGCCCTCTGCCTTCCGCATCATTCCGCATTGCATTTGGTAGAAAGTATTGGAGAAGGCGTGTATGTATACAGCGGGGAGTAGATACAGGCTAATGAAGAGATTATGTAAATTCATGATTTGTTTTTGCGTGACATTTTAGAAACATTTCAAAAGTCATGATTTCATTATAGTAATAGATATACATATAGACAAAGTTCTTCAGAAATGGTTCTGGTTTTTTTACTGGCTGGTTTTATATTAGGTGTTGTAAATTCATATTTCAGCCATTGGCTTAAACATCTTGAGAGATGATCAATTAGAAAAACTTGTTTCGAAAAAACTTCTATCAAACTAAAGACGAAGTTGTGGCTGAGTGTTTAAAAATAAACTGCAAAATGCAGCCTCAGCAAAGTGCAGCAAACTTGTTTTATGTAAGTACTTTAAAAAGGTATTTTTTGCGCTCAAAAGGCGTGTGTTTTATCTATACTATATATATATTATAAAGCTGAAGAGTTGGTTTGTTTGATTGAACGTGCTAATCTCAGGAACTACTCATTCGAATTGAAAAATTCTTTTAGTGTCAGGTAGATTCGAGGAAGGGAACCAATGAAAAAGGTTGCAAAAATGGGAAAAAATATTCCTTTTGGGAGCTGCGTAAACGGTTCAAGTTGCGCAACAATTATACGCGATGTAATTATTAATCTTAAAAAGTTCTAAAAAGACTCCGTGGTAGCATATGCCTACCTATTAAGATTGGCTCAGCTTTTAAATGGTAACGGCTTCACTCTCAACGCCCTGTCACAGGCAGACGAAGTTGCGCGAGTCAGCTAGTAATAGATAACGAGACAGTTACCTAGAAATTGATTTCTTATACATTTTGGATGCCAAAGCAACCTCGCCTACGTGTGGTGCACGCTGCCGACGTGGTTAAGTAAATATCGCAATAAATAAGCAGATTTCATATAAACAATAATTGTAAAACGAATAGAAGGAACTTTTATAGCAGGTCGACCGTAAACATTTTTGAATACTTGAGTGCTTTCCATTTGTAAATTTGAAAAGCCTGAGAAAGTCGCTACGTGATTTGCCACGTCGCAACTTCTCGATCTTTTCAAATCGTTTGGTCTAAACATCGTAAGGTGCGACCAAAATGTGCATTAACTTTGACAGTCGTCTGATGTTAACTAATGCTTATAATTTATTGTAGCTCATGAAAATGATTCATCGTCCTTAATGGTGAGAACCTTGTGAATGTTGCCAAAACCACTGAATAGTAAGCTACCAGGCAGATGAAATAGACTGTTTTAGTTAGCTGCCTTTTTAAATATCTCATCATCATTATCAGCCTGTATCTACCCATTGCTGGATATAAGCCTTCCCCAATGCTTTTCACCAGATACGAACCTCCTCCTTCCGCATCCAGCCGCGTCCAGCCGGTTTCTTAAAATCATCGGACCATCTAGAAGAAGGGAGCCCAACACTTCGTCGTTCTACGCGCGGCCTCCACTCTAATACCTTTCTCCCCCATCTGCCATCACTTTTTTTAAATATCTAATTAATTATTATTACCTAAAGATATATTGAGTAGCTCGATGGCGTCCTCGCGTGTGTTTAGTCCAATTGAACACGCAAGTTATGCAAAGTCGGCTGGAGTCTGTTCATGGATGGGTTTATTTACCTCAGCGCGTTAAGCGTTAAGAGGTCCTGGCTGTTGTCATTATGGATGACAGTCGTTAAGCCAAGTCAGTGGTCTTTAGGTGGTTTGAAAAGATTGACCTCCGCCAACTCGCAGTTGAGCGATGGAGTATGTTCTAAATCCCTTCAATTGAGGGAAGACGCACATAGCAGTGGGATAAAACAAGTGTTGACGGCGACAGCGACGACAGATATTCTAATATAGTTGTGCTGTACATCGATATATCATAACTCACTGCATTATTTACAAGTTATAGTATAATTATTATCATAAAACTTTATTTATATTAAAAATGCGTTGCCAATGTATATTTATTTGATGGAATAAATCGATACCTCCAATGAACACTACGCCAACTCAAAACATACCCATCCAGATACACACCGCTAATATGAGTTATACAATTACTTAGCGGTTTGTATTTGTCGATTTTGTTTTGTCTGTGTGTCTTTTATAGATAGAATTCAGGTAGCATAATGTTACTGAAGTAATGAATCGATTTACATATCGAAATGGAAGTGTATAGGACGAGCGGAGGGAGGCGTCTAACTCGCTTCATTATTTGCCATAACATATCGCAGAACTTGTGTCGCTAATTGGTTTAAAAGTAACCTTTTCTAGATCTAGATAACTGATATTATACTTAAATATAATACGTAGTGTTACAGTCCGACGACACTAGCGCCGCACCTCGCGAGTATTAAACCGGATTATTACTAATTTAGAAGATGTTAATTTGATTTGTATTTGTATTGTATAATTTTAAACGGAAGATCCGGTTTTAGTTTTTCTTTTTGCTATAGCAACGACGCCATCATTTTTAATATGGCTGATTGTGAGATTTTTCTAAAAAAGTTGGAAGTAAAATATTGTCTTATTATTTTATTTTTATTTTGCTGCGGTATTTCTGATCCAAAACTCTGATATTAGATAATAATAGAAAACATCCAGACCACGACAAACAGACATGTTCATGCATGCATATTTGCAACCTCCACCACCGACCTCGTCTCGGAAGGAGTGGCGGTTCGCGAGCGTTATTTGTAATATTTCATGTTGCAATTTGTGAGGCAACGGTAGTTACCGTGAAGCAGTTGCTTCATATCAAGTGAGCCGTAAGCTTGTCTACCACTCCGGGTAGTATGGGTTGCATGAAAAAAAAATTAAAGCCCCTTAAAAAGGCTTATGAGTTCCTATAGCTCATGTCTGATGATACCTTAAAGATTCTACCCCCATATTTCTCAGTGAAATATCGACGTATGATGGATGTGTTTGTTTATCCGCTGTCGGCGCGATGTAATCATGTAATATAACACCCTTGGTTGTAGTCGACATGAGTAGGAACGGCACGGCACCGAGTTTTTCTGGCGATAAAATGGAATAGGCGTAAATCTTGGAAGGTTAACTTTACGTCTTGAATTTTAAGTAACCTCTTTGGCGGATTTGTCGTGTTTTAGAATGTGTTTGAATTTCGAATGGTTTCATTTTGTTGAGATTTTTATCTATGTCTTTTATTTGTCGATATTTTGAGATGATGTTGATTTTTTTTTTATATGAGAGGGGGGCAAATGAGCATTTGGTTCACCTGATGGAAAGCAATCACTACCGCCCATGGAGAGCAGCAACACCCAGGGACCGCCGATCTATTGCTATAAGCTAGCGCCTATACTCTTTCCATTTTCCTTTCTGCCCCCTTACCACCATCTCTTATTGCGATTAGATATTCATACCAATGAATAAGCGACTCTATTTCATTTGAAATAGAGTCGCTTATTCATTGATATGAATAAGCATTCTATTCAGTTATTGAATAAGTAAGTAAGTAAGGGGGCTGGTGGCCTTACTCCCTTGCAGGAACACAACAACCCCCAAGGGAATTGTTATTTGGCTGCGGTATTCTGTGATGTGGAGGTACTTCCCCAGTCGGGCAGCTTAAAAATACGCTATGCCCTACCTTTCTTTTTGCCAGAGCCTCGTTTTATGGCTTGGCTTTGGTTCTAAGATGTATTTTTACTACGTCGGGCAGAAAAGCAAACAGCCCGCCTGTGGTGAGGTGAGGGTAATAATTGAATAATGTCAACCCTAGAGAACGTCACTCAAACATAGACACGTGTACAGACGTAATTTGGTTACTACATGCAAAAGCGCCATTTTTGTATTATACCACAGTATAAGTAATAGTACTAACGTACAGTATGGACACTCTCTGCCGCTCTCACTAGTCGACCTCACCTCCCCTATGGAACCGATTTGGAACCGTTCGCAAGGAATGCCACAACGAACGAATTGACGTCGCTTGTATTTTATTCTCCATTCAGTTTATAATAATATGCGAGTATGTAAAAGATGAGAGTTATTTGTGCAGTGGATGGATGTCTCAACACATGGAAAGTAAAAAAAAAACAATTTGGATGGATGGATAGATGGACGGACGGACGGACGTACGGATTGATGGATGGATGGTTGGATGGATTGATGGATGGATGGATTGATGGATTGATGGATTGATGGATTGATGGATGGATGGATGGATGGATGGGTGGATGGGTGGATGGGTGGATGGATGGATGGATGGGTGGATGGGTGGATGGGTGGATGGATGGATGGTTGGATGGATGGATGGGTGGGTGGATGGATGGGTGGATGGGTGGATGGGTGGATGGGTGGATGAATGGATGGATGGATGGTTGTATTGATGGATGGATGGATGGGTGGGTGGATGGATGGATGGATGGGTGAATGGATGGATGGGTGGATGGATGGATGGATGGGTGGGTGGGTGGATGAATGGATGGATGGATGGATAGATGAATGGATATGGATGGATGGATGAACGAGCAAACGAGCATTAGTTGATAAAAATAGCTATGCAATAGCTTTACCGCGGCAGTCCCCGAGTGTCACATGTTTTTTTTTCTTCACTACGCCCACCTGATGTGAAGCGGTTACATTAACGCTCGCAACATTAAATATCGCTCGCGCGCTGCCATCTCCGCTGCCAACGCAGCAACTCCATCCTCTCTGGTGACCTCACTCACTCGCAGGAACACAACAACCCTCAAGGAAATTGTTATTTGACTCAAGGAAATTGGTATTCTGTGAGGTGGTGGTACTTCGTCAGTCGGGCTGCTTAAAAAATACGCTATGTCCTACCTCTCTTTTCGTCGGAGCCTCGTCTGTCAGTCAGCAGGGTGTACCCCGTGCAGGTAAGATTGACTTTGGTTCTAAGATGTTGATAAACCACTTACACCCCCTTACATGTCCGACTAATAATTGAATAATTTCAGCCCTAGAGAACGTCACTCAAACATAGGCACGTGTACAGACGTCATTTGGTTACTACATGCAAAAGCGCCATTTTTGTATGGAGTGGCCGGGGTTTGATTATACGGTATATTAGACGAGAGACTCGCAATCCTGTGACATAACCGTAAGGTTGGTGCATAGGGGAACATAGTGAAGGAGCAGCGACCCTATGGTCGTTGCAACTTCACTCCCACAGACCCCCAAGAGAATTGTTATTTAGTTGCGTTCTTCTGTGAGGTAGAGGTACTTCTCCATTCGGGCAGCTTACATTTATGTTAACCCTACCTCTGTTTCGCACACCAACAAAAAGTATCGACCTTTAAAATTACACGGATCATCGGTTAAGGTTGTGCGTCGATGTGTTAATGAGGTCTTTGCCTTTATTAAGTAAATATATACGTAAAAATAACTGTATATGAATTCATACCTTTATTAACATTTCCTTATTTTTTACTAGTGACGAAATATGAAAAGCTTCGTAAATAAAGACAGTACAACAATTTTAATAAATAAATAAATATTCCTGGACAAATTACACACGGCCATCTAGTCCCAAATTAAGCAAAGTTGTACAATAATATACTAGATAATTTAATCCCACCAAAAACATTTTCATGTAAAAATGTTGCCAAGACGAGTTTACATAGCTTACCCTGTGAAAAAGTTATCAGATCTCATGTAGAGCCAAGATTCTTCATCTATGCGCACTTACTTTACCAGGCCTAACTTCACATACTCTACATTTTAGTCAAAACGTGATGCGTGGCCGTTTTATTTCACACACGATGAACGAATGCCTATGAAATCTTCGTAACAACGGTAGCAAAACGGCCAAGCATCACGTTTTGACTAAAGTGTAGAGTATGTGAAATTAGGACTGGTAAAGTAAGTGCGCATAGATGAAGAATCTTGGCTCTACATGAGATCTGATAACTTTTTCACAGGGTAAGCTATGTAAACTCGTCTTGGCAACATTTTTACATGAAAATGTTTTTGGTGGGATTTCATTTATTTTTGTAAGTTGGTTAATTGACTTTTTTGGGTTTCAAAATAACCTATTTTGACCCCGAAACTTTACTTTCGCCTTACCCTTCGTCTGGAATTTTGATAAATCAACCAGAACACACAGGCCGGTTCAGCCGGTTGTTTTATGAATTGTTAATTAAATAAATTAAATCTAAGAGAATAGAAAAGAAATACTTAAAATAATTTGGACCAGTAACTAAAGTAATAAATAATTCGAACGAAATATAGAATTATTACGACGATACGATACGACTACGAAATGCAAATATGTATTTTCTAACAATCGATCATCATTCGCAGTAGAAAAATGTCGTATACGACTGAAAACTACCCGTGACCACTTCGTTAATGAAGGGTGCCAGATGTACAAGTCGATAGTGCATTTCAAAATACAGTCAGCGCCATCTAGTGACGTCGGCTCATGTCACCGCCCCATTCTTAAGGTTTAGGGGATGATTTTCAATAAAATATGATGTTCATATTTTTTTATTTGTTATAAGTATTTTTTTTTTCATATATCTAGCTTTTCAATAGTTATTACTGCATGATTATGATTATGTAGTTAGTGCAAATTTAGTGCAAGTCTCATACAAACTTCCACCTCCTATTCCGAGGGGATAGGTTAGGTTAGTTGGTTTTTTAATTTTTTTGTTGTCTTTGTAGAAATATTAGCTTACATGCCAAATTTCAGCGTTCTAGGACTACAGGAAGTACCTTAAGAATTTTGATGATCAGTGAGTGAATCAGTGACGAAATCGGGGGTTTTTAGACATTAATAAAATCTAAAGTATAATAGCTACGACATTTAAACTTTGTATGTTTAATGATTATACTGGTGTCATTATATCTTGAAATTTTTAACTATTTAGCATCGTCCAAACCAAAGTTATGAGAGTTCAAAAAAACGACGAAACGTTTCGAGAAAAGGTAGGTAGTGCCCTTGCGCTCCGCTTGGCTCGTCTTGGCGGGGGCACTCCCGTGCCCCCAGATATTATACTTAAATACAATTTTTGTTTCGTAAATACATATATCGACGGTCCCTACGTATAAAGCGACATGTCAAAAATGGCAATTTTTTTTTATTGCATAAATTGCTATAGATTGCCCCTAAAAAACATTTTCTTTTTTATTTTATTGATTGTATATAATTAAAAAGTAAGAAATTAATTCATTTGTCCAATAATAATATTCTTTAATTACTATATCGTAGTATAAGCAGACATGTCTGAAATGACATGTCGCTTTATACGTAGGGGCCGTCGATATATATATATTTACGAAACAAAAATTGTATTTATATATATATATACATATATATATATAATACGAGTATATAGAAAACACCCAGACAAGGCAAAGAGACGTGTTCATGCACGCAAATGTTTGTCTTGGGCGGGAATCGAACTCGAGGCCTCGATGTCAAAGTGGCTTTTGTTAACCATTCGACCACCGAGTTTATCAAATTCTTTAGTTAGGAGTCATTAGTTAAGATTGTAATTTTTTCTTTACAAATTCCTAAACTTACAAAATGATGTGTAAGGGCGAGTTTAGAGATTTTCATTGCTTTCCAGTAAAAATAGGGTTGCCATACGTTCGAAATTTTCCGGCTAAATCCTGTAATATAAGTTTTTTGATCGAATACGGGCGGAATGGCAAACCGCCTGGAATTCGGAAAATCGTAAAAATTGAGAGTTTGCTTCGTTCATTTACATCTACGATACGTATATGATGTCAATATAATGTTTATGGATTTCCTCTAAAATTCCGCAATTCACTCCTGAAAAACTGTAAATTTTTTGATCTGGAAGTTCAAAGTTAGAATAGATTATTATTTTAAAATAATAAATGTTTACTTTTCTCTTTAAAGGCTTACAATGTTTATTGTCAATGTTGGTAAACCAACAACAACATTGTTGGTTTTAATAAATCCAGTTTACTGGATTTATTAATATTGTACTAATTATTTTAAAAATTACCACAGACATTAACAATAGATTCTTTATACTATTTATATGTATAGAAATATTAATAAAATGCCTACTCTCTTAGAAGTTAACTAGAAGTGTAAGTTAGTCAATGTAATGACTCTTAATGTAGAGCTGGATGCAAATTGCAAACGGCGCGAGCAGACCGTGCCGGGTCCGGAGTTCGGGACATAATGACAGCTGTCTACGAAACGGGGGTGAATCGTAATAATTGCCCAGTTGGCACCGTGCCTAATGGCTTACGTTATCATTCATTACCAAAAACATTATTTTAGTACAAAAAAAAAACGTGTTGCACTCCGGGAGTGCCGGCAGAAGTGAAAACTTGAACATTAACGGTGTGCATTTTAGAATATTTTGGAATGGTTAGGGAATAATTTCTCACGTTTTGCTTTATTTATCAGTAGGTACCTATAAAAGTACTATCATTTATGTGGTAAAATACAATATTCATTTATTGCGCTATCATACACAAACGTGACAATTTATACTACATTAAAAATAAACAGCAGGACATACATTTTCGCCGCGCAGTAAAGAGAAGGGGATATTACTTCTCGCCTACGCCGCGCCGGCGGTCTACTACAGGACACGTGTCGACGGGAGTTTAAAATTTTTTACCCATGCCAAAAAGTGTACAACGCCCCTAAATAGCGTAAAAAGCAAAATTATCTGGTTCATGCACGAGCATTCAGCTTTATGCACTCGTGTTATACCTGCACGTGCGGTATATCTTCACGTGTACTCTACAGTTACACAGCCATTGCAGATTAGTAATCGCATGCATTACAGTTATAAGGAGATTTTGCCCCACTACGACTATTAAGTTATTGAAAGTCACTGTGGAGGTTTTGCAACATGATACTTCAAATAATAGCGTGAAGTGCATAGAATTAGAACTAAATAATATCCTTACCTCTTAGGTGAAGAAGTATATTATGTCGCTGTTTTCAACCATGTGTCCGACGTTGTTACAAAAGACGAAATTTTTAATATATCGGTAAATATATTTTGGACAATGTATCAGTCAGTACCTATTTACATAACATATAAACATTAGCCTGGACCACATTTCTTCCCTTTGATTTCAAACATGTTAACTAAAATTAAAAACATTCATTGTGCGTATGTTTGACCGATAACATTGCTGTCAAGTCTGTAAAATTAATACATTCAAAATGAATAAAAGTGAAAAGTATAATAAAAAATATACCAAAGAGATGCCCTGGGCTGGAATGTAACAAATGTGAAAAATTGTTACACGCTACTGCAGAGTGTACAGACTTCACCAACAAACAGCTCACCGCTCTTCCTGCCACCTATAGCTTGGAATGGAACTGTGAGGAATATCGCAAAATTTTTCGCAGGCATAACTATCTCTTGCAAGCCCTACCAGTGCCTAGTAATAGACAATCGTTTCAATTGTCGAGCACATATTAATAAATTAAGCGATATGCCCGCTTACTAGCAAAAGTTAAAATATTTCAATGCTAAATTTCTTATCGTGTTTTTGTAATGTAGTATTTATCACTGGGAGTGGCTATAATATCATATAGACTAAATTGTTACGGATGCACATTCAAAACTCATTTAGATCAAATACATAATTTACAAATTAGAATGTTCTTAAAAAAAGTTCTCTTAGCTGGGAGGCATAAAAATGTTTCTTTGTAATTGTTTATCTGTCAGAATTAAGCGTTTTTGTTATTTGTTTTTTCCTTATCATGTAATTTCTAAAAAACGGCGTTTGCAGAGTAATGTCGATATTCTTACACGTGGCTGATCACCATCTATAGAGCCAAAGCCTACCACATTTGCACGTACAGAATGTGTTTGCACGTGGTGCAACCTGCGCACTACCAATAATGAGGCTCAGCATAAGAGTTTAAATGTTTGTTAATCTTGAACTCTTTTTTATTAAAAACTAGAAACCCGGTACGGTTTCTTATGTATTTACTTTCTGAAGAACCAAAATTTTCTTTTATACAACCTTGTCTTCTTATTTTTTTTATGTCACTAAGGTGATAAACAAGCATGCTGTCCGCTTGATGGAAAGCCGTTACCGTAGCCTATGGACGCCTGTAACATGAAATTTAAAAAACAAAAAATAATCATCCAAATCTGTCAAACTATTTTCAAATGATGCTCCATCAATATTAGGAATTCATGACGATAAAAAAAAGTGGATTTACATGGAATAGTTTCGCAAAATATAGTTCCATTTTTAGTTTCACACAGATTTCAGTTCGAAATGTTGACAGCCTCATACAACTGAATAAAGTTTATTACGCTCTGAAAAGCTGAAATACTGTAACAGATTCTATATAAAACAGATGTCCGTGTTATAACAACAGAGTAGAGCTGCGTTTTGTTAATAAGCACATTTCATATACAAAAATGTCTTTAGAAGCGTGTTTTATGTCATTACAAATGAAATAAATAAACTAGTTAAAAGGAACAAAAATGTAATATAATTTGTTATAAAAACAATTGTGTTTACAATCTAATATGTTTTTACGGTAGGTTTTCTTGCGGTAGGTTTTTTTTACGGTAGGTTTTTTTATATGAGAGGGGGGCAAACGAGCATGTGGGTTACCTGATGGAAAGCAATCACCACCTCCCATGGAGATCAGCAACACCAAAGGATCGCCAGTCCGTTGCCAGCCTTTTTCCTTTCTTTCTGTCTTTCTGGTGACCTCATTCACTCTCAGGAACACAACAACCCTCAAGGGAATTGTGATTTGGCTGCGATATTCTGTGAGGTGAAGGTACTTCCCCAGTCGGGCAGCTTAAAAAATATGCTTTGCCCTACCTCTCTTTTCCTCAGAGCCTTGTTTGTCAACATCGACCGCATCCTGTCCATGGATGGGTTTATTTGTCTCAAAGCCGTCGGTCCCGGCTTTTGTAATTAGATGATATTCGTTAAACCAAATCAGCGGCCTTTGGGCGGTTTGCAAACACTGGCCTCCGCCAACCCGCAGTTGAGCAGCGCGGTGGAGTATACTCTAAACCTCATCGATTGAGTCAAGACCCGTATCGCAGCAGTGGAATGAGTAAGGATTGACGACGACGATGATGTTCTAATCGTAGGACAAATTAAAACGTAAAAATCAATGGACCTTGTTGGACCGCGTCACTCTGGTTCTCACTGGTAACGTCCAACCTAGTGTGTCGTCCAAGGCAGCACTCCGTTAATAAATAATAAATATTGTCGGACAAATTACACAGCGCTATCTAGCCCCAAAGTAAGCGAAGCTTGTGTCATGGGTACTAGACAACTGATAAACTTACGTAAATACTTTTTTTTTGACGTGACAACGTCTTATAAATTGGTTAGCCGGGTGACACTTCAAGAAACTGGCTCACGTTATGCGCTTACAATGAGAGCGAGTGAAAGGCACGCGTCCCTTCTAAGAGCGAGAGAGACAGACATAAAAAGTGAAAGGCATGCGTCCCTTCCACTCGAAAACATTTTACCACTCAAAGTCGTTGTCACGTAAAACTTTCGCCCGTATACCGACTTTACAGGCAACCAATTTTTTTTTTGTAAATATATACTTATGATACATAGAAAACACCCAGACTAAGACAAACAGACATGTTCATGCACACAAATGTTTGTCCTATGTGGGAATCGAACCCACGAGCGTTGGTGTCGAAGCCGCGTCATTGACCGCTACGCCACCGAGCTCGTTAATCAAAAAGTTTCAACTATTTTATTGGGAAAGCGGCGACCCGCCACACGACACCACCACTAGTTTAAACACTTTAGTGCGCATGACTACCTGGGGGCCTACCTAAGCTAAAGCCGATTACGATTGATTTTTTAATTGCAAAAATCTAACTTGACATAAAATGTGTGCTAATAGTAATAAGCTTAGCCGATAAGGACGAAGATACTCTACCGATTAAACTGATAATGTTTATCACAAATTCAAACAGAAGTCGGATTTTCACAATCAAAAAACCCGGTAGGAATCGGCTTCAGCTTCGGCGGTAGGGCCCCTAGGCTGGTTTTTTTTTTTTTTTTTTTTTTTTTTTTCTGTACTACGTCGGGTGGCAGACAAGCATACGGCCCGCCTGATGTGAAGCGGTTACCGTAGCCATATTAACGCTCGCAACATAAAATATCACTCGCGCGCCGCCACCCCCGCTGCCATCGCAGCATCTCCTTCCTTTCTGGTGACCTCACTCACTCGCAGGAACACAACAGCCCTCGAGGGAACCGTTATTTGGCTGCGGTATTCTGTGAGGTGGAGGTACATTCCCCAGTCGGGTAGCTTACAATTACGCTCCCTACCTCTCTTTTCGCCAGAGCTTCGTTTGTCAGTCAACAGGGTGCACCGCGTGCAGGTGAAGTTGGCTTTGGTTCAAAGATGTTGATGAACCACTTACACCCCAAATGTCAGTGGGGCACAGCAAAACTTTTATTTATTTCCCTATGGTCTTTCTCCTTTTCTCGTCCCTGACTCACCAGATACTTACATTATTTGATCCAGCAGTTATTTCATCCGTCGCTGTCACCGATATTGCACGGGCGACCATCTAGTTTCAATGTCATCAGTTCCTTACGGCTGAGTACCGAACCCAACTTCGATTTGAACCTTTTCCGCCACTCTCGATGATAGCGCCATTTATTTTCGTGATTCGACATATTTTTTTCTGTCAAAATAATTTGAATATTTTGTTTTTTGATTATGTCATATTTATTTCTTACTAGCCGACACGCGCAACTTCGTCTGCGTGTGACAAAGCGTTGAGAGTGAAGCGTAAGCACAGTATAAGTAATAGTACTAGCGTAAGGTTACCATTTGAAAGGTTATGGTGAGCCTATTTTAAAAGATAGACATATGTTGTCGCGGACTTTTAATGAGGAACAATTCCATCATACATGATTTTTGCGTAACTTCAACCGTTTACGCAGCGCACACAACGGAAGCCTCCAAAAGGAATATTTTTTTTCCATTTATCATTGGTGCAACATTTTTCATTGGTGCTCCGTTCCTATTGGTGGTAGAGCGATGTTATATAGACTATAGCCTTCCATGAAATATAGGCCATCTAACACTAAAATATTTTTTCAATATAAATGAGTAGTTCCTGAGATTAGTGCGTTCAACCAAACAAACAAGCTCTTCAGCTTTATAATAATAGTACAGATAATAAACAATCCATCCTTTCGTATTATATCATATACAAAGTCGTTTAGGTATTTCACATCTGTCAGACGTCCGTGACAGACGTTGAAGGAGGAGCTACACGAACACGCAAGTTAAGCAACGTCGACCGTAACCTGTTTATGGATTGGTTTCTTTCACTCTCTGACCACTACGTCACTTCCATCTAGTCCACTGCTCGCCAGCTGGGATATCTATCAACAACCATGGTAACCATAGGGGTGTAGTGGTTCATCAACATCCTTGAACCAAAGCCAACCTCAACTGCATGTGGTGCACCATGCTGACTGACAAACGAGACTCTGGCGGAACGTGAGGTAGGGCACTGCACTGCGTATTTTGTAAGCTGTCCGACTGGGGAAGTACCTCCACCTCATAGAATACCGCAGCCAAATAACAATTGCCGTGAGGGTTGTTGTATTTCTGCGAGTGAGTGAGGTTACCAGAAAGGAAAGAGTTGCTGCGTAGGCAGCGAGGGTGGCGGCGCGCGAGAGATTTTTCATGTTGCGAGCGTTAATATGGCTACGACAATCGCTTCATATCAAGTTAATAAATCATATCAAGTCTGCCTTCCGACGTAGTATAAAAACAACATATTTGAAATACCTACACTACGAGTTTGTCCAAGTGTACTGCGTAGTCTTAAATAATCTGTCGTTTGGTTACTCCCCAGGTAACCGTACTGGCCTAACAAAAATGTCGTAACTATCACCACCATTAAAGACTGGAAAACTGTTTTTTTATGTCCATGGAGATCAACAACACCAAGGGGTCGCCGATCTGTTGCCAGCATTTTATAGGTAATTTACTTTATATGACTCTTATTATTTAAATAGTTGTCTTGGCCAACTTGCCAGATGAAAAGTGGAATAATTTCACCTGCACCCCCTAGGTGGGATTTTAACCCACGACCTCTCGATGACCGATCGAGTGCTCTTCCAACTGAGCTACCAGGAAGGTTTGTGTTGCTGACGAATTTTTGCATCTTATATCTCTGTGACTCACAAAGTAGAAATATAAGATGCAAAAATTCGTCAGCAACACAAAGCTTCCTGGTAGCTCAGTTGGAAGAGCACTCGACCGGTCATCGAGAGGTCGTGGGTTCAAATCTATATCTCTGTGACTCACACAGTAGAAATATAACATGCAAAAATTCGTCAGCAACACAAAGCTTCCTGGTAGCTCAGGAAGAGCACTCGACCGGTCATCGAGAGGTCGTGGGTTCAAATTGGCCTTGGGGGCAGGTGAATTTTTCCATTTTTCAAAATATAATTAAGACTCTGTTCTTGAATGCTCAAATGTCATAATTATTTGGAAATACCGCTGAGGGAAGTTGATTCTACAGTTCGTGGTACGGAATATCTTAGGAAACGTACTGTAGTAGACCGCTAATTATCAAGATGATATGGATGGAATTTTAATTTACAAGTTGTACGATAGTTTTTTTTTATATGAGAAGGGGGCAAGCAAGCATGTGGGTCACCTGATGGAAAGCAATCACCACCGCCCATACAAATCAGCAACACCAAGGGGCCGCCGATCCGTTGCCAGCCTTTCAAGGGAAATATTGACTTAGTTCTTGAAGTGGAACTCAGCGGCAGGCTTACATCAAATCAAACAGCTCATCTGAGCACTCATCTGGTTATAATTTGTATAGAACGCCAAGAGACGTTGCTTACACGTGCATGTTCATACAAAATAATACGGTTATTAGACGGTTACGTATTATAATAACTAAACCCATTATAACTATTTTCGATATTACTACGGTCAAAAGACCTACTGTTTAAAATACCTTGATCGATTCACATACTCGTATTTTTGTTATAACTAATGGACGAAATTCATAAAGGAGAATTCACCTACGGTTTATTCAACTACAGTTAATTAACCTAAAGTTGATTGAAGTAACGGCCGATTCACCTACTGATGATTTATTCATAAATCGGGGGGGATCCCCGTTCGGGAGGGGGCTCGGGGCGCCATATAAGAATATGGTGCCCCGAGCCCCCTCCCGAATGGGGGGCTCGGGGTGCCATATAAGAAAAATATTGCCACCGGAGGTGGCCAGCCGGAGATGCGAAGGCGAGCATGAGTGCCTTCCCTTCGTTACGCAAAGGCGAAGGGGCTGCACTTCCTTCAGCGCCGGAGACGTCGCAGAGCTTGCTTATTAGGTAGGTACCTACATGAAACGAAATTGTTAAGAGAAAGTTAAGAAAAAATCAGGGTGGCGCGCAGTATTGATAACCCGTAGGCGAGTCGTCCATTAGGTATTTCATTCATAGTTGTAACATTCAATATCTTAAAAAAACATTATATTAATCGTTCGTTAGTGCGATCAATTTTAGTTTAATCAAAATTAGGTAAATTGAAGTTAGTGGTTCAGTCGACCAATATGCGTTATAAACATATGTGAATCGACCGTAGTTATATCGAAAATAGTTATAATGGGATTAGTTATTATAATACGTAACCTTATTAGACATTTGTAAGACAAATAAGCATTTAAAGCTTACCACTTTAAAACAGTTCCAAGTTTAATTGGACAAGCGGGCTAATACGGCCGTGGTAATTATTTCGCCGCTCTTATCTGGCGCGCTCTCATTGCTACGCTCAGCACTTCTGGTACACTGCCGTGCAAGATTAAGGTGTAGGTGGTTTGGATTAAAATTTATAGGTAAATAAATAAATATAATAAATATTGTCAGACAAATTACACAGCGCCATCTAGCCCCAAAGAAAGCGAAGCTTGTGTTATGGGTACTAGACAACTGATAAACATACGTAAATACATTTTTTTTTGTAAATAGGTACATACTTATGATACATAGAAAACACCCAGACTAAGACAAACAGACATGTTCATGCACACAAATGTTTGTCCTATGTGGGAATCGAACCCACGAGCGTTGGTGTCGAAGCCGCGTCATTGACCGCTACGCTACCGAGCTCGTCAAAGTAGGTATGTAACAAACTTGTGTAATAATTTCACTGCTGGGACATTCGCCCTATCGAGCCTACCTCACTCTGTTAGACAATTAGACAAATCTATGACAGATTTTTTCGAGACTGCAATGGTGTTTATTGTTCATTGCCTTTTTTGGTGGTCGCCGCTGTTAATCCTCATCTTCAGACAATTTGTAAGATAAGCATTTAAAGCTTACCATTTTAAAACGGTTCCAAGTTTAATTAGACACGTACCCTATACCTAACTGCTAGTGCGCCCCTGTGAGCCAACCTTCCGGTTATATCACAGGATTACGAGTATCTGGTCCAGTAAACCAACCAGACGAGAGGACCTTTACCGGCTCCGCTCTTGCGCTCGGTAAGCCAACCGAGCACGCAAGCGGACGTTAGCAGGTTAATTTAATTGGACAAGCGGGCTAATACGGCCATAGTCATTATTTTGCCGTCCTTTTCTAGCGCCCTCTCATTACTGGTCTCAGCACTTCTGGTACACTACCGTGCAACAATAAGGTGTAGGTGGTTTGGATTAAAATTTATAGGTTACAAACATGTAAAAAATCATTCCACTGCTGAGACACTGGCCTCTCCACAATCAGGTTTAAGGCTATACTCCAAATGCGGTTGGCGGAGGTCAGTGTTTTCAAGCCGCAAGAGGGTAAACTAAAACAGAGGGTAAACATTAGACGTAAATACATACATAATATAATACATAGAAAACACCCATACCAAAACAAAAGCAGATGTTCATGCATACAAATATTTGTCTTGTGCGGGGATCGACCTCGGTTTCCTAATTCGTAAATTTTCGTAATTCGTAAAAAGTATTCGTAAATTTAGAAAATCGTAGAGTTATATTTATGTGACGTAAGTTTGATTTATTTTTAAAATTTACATAAAAAGAAAATATACTTAGTACTTTAGTTAGTAATACCAATCTTACTGTCGCTTTAATGTAGGAGATTCAAAAGTTTAGACGTTTTTATGAAGTTATAAGTTTTTATGAGATAGCGTTTGGAACATTATTAATGAAATGAGAATAAAAATGGAATTTATGATAACTAATAAATGGATTATTAACCTGTAGAACTTATTAAAATACTCGTAAAGATTGAAAATTACGATATATTTAGAAAATATTTTTTTTTAACTTTCTCTTCCAAGTCTGGGGGGAGGGGTGTTAAAGAATTGACAAAAATGGATCACGTAGTATGTGTACGTTCCCTTACCATTGTATCATTTTAACAATGAGCCTCTTTTCTACCCACCAAGTGTACGCCATATACTCTAGCTATCTCTTTGTTTTCCGCGCGAGCTTTATAATTGCATCCTTCATTTGTTAAGAAAGTGTTCGCTAGAGGGCGCTCTCAACTCAACAGTATACGTGATGTCTTTGTTTATCATGTTGCTACCTCACCTAGTCCTATTATTAAACATTTTGCCAAAGTGATTTTGACAAGGGTAGAGACGAGAGCAAGGGTGAAACAGCATTTAATAACGTAATATTTACAAGTGCCGATAATCTGTATAGTAACTCGGAGGTAGGTGTATAATAACTGTGGGGTGAATAGCGTATTATCGAAATCGTGGATTCTACATTTGATTCGATAGTTTCATGTTTTTGGAATTTTTGGAGTTTGAATATCGATATCTATTCCACATTTTCAATAGACTACCACGACATTAGATTGTATAATACCCAATTACAACCCGTTTGAAATATTTTGTGTACCATGGTAACTACATTTATTGCAGTTTCTATCTACTATCACTATCATTCAAAATAAACGTTTAAAGATATTTATTATCACAATATTACCTAATGTATAACGTCTTACGTCACAGCGCAAGGTACTTCGTTATGCAGTCAACCCTAAGGCACACACACATTTTCACTTATACAGACGCGGTCTGTTTGTGTTGCCGTTTTTTGTATGGAGTGGTCGGGTTTGGTATAGGTTAAAATGAATTGTGTTTCTTTGCCATAATCGCCAAAATATTCTTCAAAAACCATAGAAAATGAGTTATGCCCCTTCCAGAACGAAATCCTGGGTCCGCGCCTGTGCTAGTTGGAGTACCCGGCTTCGCTCAGGGAATTAATATGAGATAGTATGGATATTTAGAATACAATATACCTAAGGTTTTTTTATTATTGAAACCAATTTCAATTTTACCCTTACTATAAAAACCTCACCTCTATAAAAAAGCTTCGAATGGTCCGCAATTTTTCAAACATTCCACAATATTCTTTGATTGATTTGCAATGTTCCACAACGATCAGAGATGTTCCAAAATGTTCTCGAACGTTCCAGACTGTTCCAGAACAATATTCAAAATTCTCGGAAAATTTCCAGGTAAAACTAAGACGTGGCTGAATTAAATTGTCATAGTCGTTTAGCGGTAATTTCAACTGCGGCTACAGATTACTTAAATTCAGATATCGGTGATTATATCCTACGATTCACGTCTGTCCGCTCTTGCAATTCTCTCTGAGAGAGAAGTTACCAGCTTTTGTTTCTGATTGCGTGTTATTAATGAATAATCGATGTAAATCGACTCGATTCGATGGTAATGGCTCGTGGTTTGACGAGAAATGCAAATAGTCGATCATTAACGCGAAATTACAAGTTGGCCAAAAAGTCAAAGTCATTAATAGAATTGATTGTCTTTCCGGTAGACAGAGAGACGTGTAGAAAGAGAAAGCTATAGACAAATTGATCCATCATATTCACTATAGAAAAAGAGCAATTAACGCCGTCATCATGTAAGGAAATGAAACGGATTGACAGGATTTTTTGTTGTAATATTGAAAGCACAATAATGTGCGAAACAGTTATGTGTCAGCGATATATAAAATCTGACATATTCTATATCTCACGTTTGCCAGCCCAGACAGGCGTGTATGAGACGTAGTGTGAATGGATTTCAAATAAAATTTGAAATAGATTTGATTGAGTGAAGATCTATTTCCAAGATTTTATTTGCAAAATATCTGAAAGCATTTGTATTTTGAATATTTATAGTTGTTATAGTCATAAATACATGTACATATTTAAATGCTGTATCTAAATATGTTTGTAAGCACTTATATACTACTATAACTACATACATGGGTGTTTTCTGTGTTTTCTATGTATCATAAGTATGTATTTACAAAAAAAAAATGTATTTACGTATGTTTAACAGTAGTACCCATAACACAAGCTTCGCTTACTTTGGGGCAAGATGGCGCTGTGTAATTTGTCTGACAATATTTATTTATTTATTATTATATACATACAGTGGTCTTTAGGCGGCTTGAAAACATTGGCCTCCGTAAATCCGTAGTTCAACAGCGTGGTGGAGTATGCTCTACACCTCTTTGATTGAGTGCAGACCCGTATCCCAGCAGTAAGATAAGAGTGTTGGCGACATCAAAAAGAAAGCTTCATTATTTGAAATTGCTTAAAATATCCTAAAAATTTTGATCAAAAGCCCAAAAATAGCTTCAATGTCCTTAACACGTATTACTGAAAACCAACCATTTTCATTGAACCTGGTATATTTTATTTGAAAGCACGTCTATTCACTTATTTGGTTCCGTACATTGTGGGAACTAGTGTCGCTTGAACTGACATTACTTCCGAAGTGTATTGCATTGAACACAATATCGTGAACGGATGTCTCGACATTCGACACTGCACACTCAGATATATGTCTAAACACTGTCTGTAATATTAATATTATGTGAGACAGGTCTATCACGTCTTTTGTTTGCTATTCCTTTGATAATCTAGACATGGAATTCAATTTTATTTTTAATTGATTTGTAAGTTTATATAAAATAGTAAGTAAAGCTTAAAATTAAATTACTGTTATTATTAATCGATTTATTATAATAATAATACATATAAAGGGCAGCTTGTGGCGAGCTGTTGTGTGAGTAGCGAGACCACGGACCCGAGTCTCCAGAGAGTCGGTCAGGGCCTTCGTCTCCGATGTGTCTTCATCGGTCGGAGTATAAACACAAGACGGCCCGCAGGACTCTTAGCTCTGGCTTGCCTTCATTGGCCTACCAGAGCGGGCCGCTAGAGCTATTTGCTCCAGGGGTGGAAGTGTTAAAGGGCATCACGCCGCGAGTAACTTCGGAGAAAGCGCACCACAAAAGTAAGCTATTCCAAATAAAGTAGCTATTTCTAGCCATTCGACCACCGAGCTCGTCTCGTAAGGGAAATACATTATCAAATATCGATCAGGCCTCCCCAACCCGTCTGGCCAGCGTGGGGAGTGTAGGCCAAATCCTCCTTTCGTCTAGGACGGACGAGAGAAGGTCGTGCTCCTGTAGTGGAGACTAAAATGGACCTGACAATGATGATGATGATGGAGACCAAACAGAGCGTTTACTATGGTTTACTTTGTCGTCGCCAACACTTATTCATCCCACTGCTGGGTTACGGGCGTACCCACAATCAAAGGGGTAGCCAATCGCAAATGCGCACACTCAGCGGTGTAAAATGCCGCTGAGTGTGCGCAGATCGGCTTACTTCGAACATGGCGCACACCCCTGTCGTGGACAAGGATTTTATACATGTTAAAATTTTATTTATTTTACATCCACATATAATTTTGGTTTACAATACATAAATAAATGAAGCAATAGCATAAAAAAAAAAATCGAAGGGGTTTAGAGCATACTCCTCCGCGCTGCTCAACTGCGGGTTGGCGGAGTCTAGTGTTTTCAAGCTACTTAAAGGCCACTGACTTGGCTTAACGCCTGTCATCTAATGGCAACAGCCGGGACCGACTTAACGTGCCCTCGGAAGCGCGGAGCAGCTCGAGATAAATAAACCCATCCATGGGCAGGCTACCGACCGTTGCTTAACTTGCGGGTTCAATTAGACTGACACGCGTAACGACGCCATCGAGCTCCTCGTAGTTTACTTACCTATGAAGACTATAGCTATAGATGCTTCTAGCGTACGCAAGTAGAGTTCTAAAGTACCTTGAGTTTCTTGCCAGTTCTTCTCAAGAAGCCCTGTCGCCGGAACTGGCACTTAAATTCACTTTCATATTCAAGATAGTGTGATGAAAGTGAATCTAAGCTCTGCGGATTTAGAGTAGTAATGATTTATACATGTTCTTATATTTAATTTGTATGACGTTTCTAAGTGCTTTATAAAGTCCAAGGAATAAAGATATTTTGATTTTGCAATTTCAGTACGGTAAGTATTCTGTCGATAAGGTTTAAACGGACAAGTAAGCAACGCTTAAGCATACACTTCAACATATTAAGTACCAAGATACTCCCCACCCAATACTTCCCCACTTGAGCTCGGAGCTCAGCCCCCTTACCACCAACTCTTATTGCGATTCAATAACTGAATAGAATACTTATTCATACCAATGAATAAGCGACTCTATCCAATTTGAAATAGAGTCGCTTATACATTGGTATGAATAAGCATTCTATTCAGTTACTGAATCGCAATAAGAGTTGGTGGTAAGGGGACAGATGTTCAAAGTAACACTATAATCTCTACGGGCCGAATCCGGAACAAAGAAATTTGTCGGATTACCAAAGTCGACATAGACCTCAGAGTCGGCTGAAGTGGCAGCGGACTGCACGTCTGCTGAGACAGTGATGGCAGAAAGGGGAGGAAAGTTCTAGAGTGAAGACCAGAAGACCAAATCTCGTAATTTATCTACGACCGCAGATTGAAAGTTGACCGAATCGAGATTGAATTGTGAATTGACTAATTCATTAATTAATGATTATCAATTATTGTTGTTGGCAAAGTAATATTCTTAGTTTGTTTAATTTTCGCTCATATTTCGATACAAACCCGCTTAAATTTCATTTTGAAGTTACATATTGTGTTACGAGAATACCAAATGTGACATTTATGAGATCGAGACTGGATCGAAACTGGATCGAAATTGAATTTTGAATATATTTTAATTACGAGAATTGCCCGTCAGGTACTCTACCGCCGAAGCTGAAGCCGATTACCATCAGATGTTGCGAAATTGAAAGTAATGCTTAGATTGTTGGTAATTATGTTCAGCTCAGCTGGTAGAAACTGTAGAGCTCTACCGACTAAACTGAAAATGTTTGTCAATAACTTTAAGCTAAGACCAATTTATGGAATCAAAAAATCCGGTGGCAATCGGCCTCAGCTTCGGCGGTAGGACCCCAGCCCCCCTAGCCAAGTGTAGTTCGTAGCGTAACGAACGTTAGATAGATCACGTGACATTTGTCAAAATCGAACATTTTAGTTTGAGAATTGACAAGGCCGATGTGTAAGTGAGTCACCAGCAACTTGTAAAATAAATAAGACAAACCTTACCTGCACTGCACTGTCGAGCTCAACTAAGGCAGTTCCACCACCTCACAGAAAAGCGCAGGCAAATGACATTAATCTTCAGGATTGTTGTGTTCCTGCGAGTGAGTAAGGTCATAAGATACAAAATACAAAAATACTTCTAGTATTGTAATATGGTTACTTTTTTGGCGGGCCGTATTTTTGTTTAGCGCCCGGCGCAGTATTCAAAATAATATTATGTTATGTAAATATTCAAATAGTCAAACTGTATTTTGGTTAACTAGACCGTCTATACATTGTGTAGCTACATGTCTCTGTAACATGTAGCCGAGGCTTGCTCCGAACATAATACCCTCGTTTCAGTAGTGAGTCCTCCCTAAACCTGAGCTCAGATATTCACAATACCTTATCTAGGTCATTGTTTTGCTCGCAAACACTCATTTGTCTTCCAAGATGTCTGCTGCAGAGACATTTGGATAAATTCTAATTATTCCAGTCGATATAGACATTTAGTTCCATATATTTGCCCTTATTAAACAGACTGTTTATTACTAGACAGCTAATATTCGTGACTTCGTATGTATTGAAATAAAAAGAAAGTCAAATATCTAAAATGTTTATTTACTTAAAAAGCATTTACAGTTTAAAATACGTGTTTGGTGTTTGTTTGTTTTTTTTTAGGTGTTCTTATATACAGAAGAAGACAAGCATGTTTACTTGGGTTTAAATTTTAATAACTTTAACCCTTTTTTACATACAACCACAGTATAAGTAATAGTACAGTATGGCCACTCTCTGGTGTTGAGCTCACCTTCCCTCTGAGAAGATCTGGAACAGTTTGTATGGCGCTACACGCACACACGCTTATTCACGCTCTGCACAGACCTTATTGTTAATATAATAAATAGTGAACGATGCGACATTCGTATGGAGTGGCCAGGCTGTGTGTGTGCCACTACTAAGATAGGGGCTCCCTATTAATCGAAGGGGCTTAGAGCGTACTCCACGCTGCTCTACTGCGGCTTGGTAGAGGCCAGTATTTTCAAGCCGCTCAAAGGCCACAGACTTGGCTTAACGACTATCATTCCTCCGTCATTAGAAAGAGTATACTTCCAGATTGGTCCCATATTTTATGATAGTATAAGGATATATTACCAGCTATTTGTCAGCGAAAATTCTAAGTTATCTAATACCTAATATTTGCGAAAATCAAACCTCGATTTTCTCGGAAACGAGAAAATATTTACATTTATAGAACATCCATATTTGATTCTGCAATTTGAAATCTATTGCAGATGAATAAGAACCTTTTCTATATCGGATGTGACAAATGATATCAGGCGACAGCGGTTTGTGACAACATATCAATGTGTTACATTGATTGGATGAGACATGTGACAAGAGCGAAGTTTTTGCGTAAAAAACCTTATTACCTATTTACAGGTAAACCGGCACGTGTGTATATCTTGTAGCTAACTGGCTAAATTAAATTAATTAAAATTCGTTTATTTCAGGCCTATTAACCCATACATCAATCAATTAATAAAATAAAAATAAAATAAAATAAAATCAAATACAAATCAAATTAAATACAAATAAAATGAGATACAAATAAAATCACATAAAAATAAAATCAAATAAAAAAAAAGCTAAAAAAGCCATTTAATTATACGGCAAGCTCTTTGCGTGAACAGCGCTGTTCAACTGCAACGTCGTTCAGGCAAATGGCTGAACACTATCGTTCAACAGAACAGCTGGATGACGCTCAGCTAACTGATTAAATGTCAATTTGCTAGATTTGTGTTTTGTCAGGCGAGGCTCCGGCGACGTTCATGAATAATCTTGTGCCAAGTACGATCGACGAGCCCGGTGGTCGATTGATGGATTTGATTCCGAGGTTGCGGGTTCGATCCCCGCACAAGACAAATATTTGTGTGCATGAACATATCTGTTTGTCTTGGTCTGTGTTTTTTATTTATTATATATTGTATGTATTTACAAATAAAAATGTATGTATTTACAAATAAAAATGTATTTAATTATTATATCATTTATCTAGTACCTTGTGTACTAGATAAATCTAGTACTTTGCTTAGTTTGGGACTAGATGACGCTGTGTTAGAAATATTTATTTATTTCTTTCTTGCAATGTACGTAAGCGACTCGCACCGCATTCCCCATACAAAATTGTGTAGGCAAACGAGCATGTGGAAAGCTAATGTATGCAAGAAATGTATTCAAGTATAATATCAGTTATCTAATACCCATAATACAAGCTTTGCTTATTTTGGGACTAGATGGCTGTGTGTAATTTGTCCAGGAATATTTATTTATTAAGTAAGGCAATAAATATTTAGTATTTTAATAGCCATTTATAATATAGGCTGGTAAGGGATCAGCGACCCTTTGCTTTTGCTGATCTCCATGGGCTGTAGTTATTGCTTTCTATCAAATGACCACATGCTCGTTTCCCCGTCACATATAAAAAAAAAGAAAAATCGAGGTTAGATTAAGCTTGTGATTAACAAAAGCCAAGCTAGCGAGGCTCGAATTGCTTTTGGAGAGGGAGGTGAGGTATCTTAGGTTTAACTAGACAAACCTAGGAGCGCCTAGATTACTAGATTTCAGGTATTGACTATAACACATATACTAAAAGTGTCCACTTCAATGTTAACATTTCTATTTCTCTTTAGATATGTAATGTAAATACATATCGATTTCGATGAAGTTGAATTGTCATTTATGTTTACAATAAAATGTTCATGAATAAAAGAATGGATGTGGCTGTGTCATGGACACGGCCGTGTGTTGTACGTGAATACGTTATATGCACTAAAATTATCTCAAAATAGCAGAGCTTCCCCCTCCCCCGCACGCGATGTCAATAGTCCTTACTTAGCGTAATAAATTGTTTGATCCTTCATCTATCCAGTGGTGTGATTGAATTTTAGATGTAGAGCATAGATTTGAAACTACAACTTTTGGGGTGTAAGTGGTTCATCAACCAAAGCCAACTTCACCTGCACGCGGTGCACCCTGCTGACTGACGAACGAAGCTCTGGCGAAAAGAGAGGTAGGGAGCGTAATTGTAAGCTACCCGACTGGGGAATGTACCTCCACCTCACAGAATACTGCAGCCAAATAACAATTTCCTTGAGGGTTGTTGTGTGAGTGAGGTCACCAGAAATGAAGGAGATGCTGCGTTGGCAGCGGGGGTGGCGGCGCGCGAGCGATATTTTACGTTGCGAGCGTTAATATGGATACGGTAACCACTTCACATCAGGCGGGCCGTATGCTTGTCTGCCACCCGACGTAGTATAAAAAAAAAACAACACCAAACTGTATCCCCCGATTTTTTTATCACAAGATTTTTTAGATAATTTAAAGAGTATTCACGTTAATAATGCCAGATTCAAAACTTGCCTCATATCAATATTCCTTTAACAAACTTACTTCTATTGAACGTTACATTATTAACGACATAGTAATACCAGTTAACTTAAAATGGACCCTCTCAGCATAAAATATTACGACCATTTAGAGCCTTGTGTTTATGGTTCAGCCCTATAATTTACTCGGATGCTATTGAAATAAGTGCTTTATTTAGACTACCTTTATAAAATTGCTTAAAAAAATATTAAAGAGATATAAATAGAATACTTAAATAAATATTCCTGGACAAATTATACACTGCGGATCCTAAACTACTGCGAGTCCTAAACTAAACAAAGCTTGTATTATGGGTACTAGATAACTACCCATATTAAGCCTTTTCTAGTTTTTAAAACTCGTTAGACCTTGAATAAGTAGAGTTATTAAGTAGATACAGAATTGCGAGTTAGCCTTGTACGCGAGTCACATGTCGATATCATTCATTTAATTGCAGTTCATTATCCATTCAAAGTTCTTCACAAGCGTACGTAAAGGTAAATTGGAATTTGTTCAGTTAAAGTTATTTTGTTGAATATGAATTCATACATGGTATGTAGGCATTTAGAACAAATATTAGTTTTCCACGGAGTTACCAGTTACATATTCTGACAATATAAACACAAAAAGTTTGTTTTTTGTTCCGATTCGGTTTGGTTGCTATTTGGTTCGCCCAGATATAGTACTGTCACACAATAATCAGATGCGATATATTTAGAGCGGGACATTGCTATACTTAGGTGAGAGATAATAATATAATGAGAATAAGAGATAAGATATAGGCCGTGTGGTTTCCGGCAGACTAGAATAGAATCACTCCGTCTCTTCCCGTGGATGTCGAACAAGGCGACTAAGGGAATACATTATAAAACATCGATCAGGCCTCCCAAACCCATCTGCCCAGCGTGGGGAGTGTATGTGTAGGCCAAATCCTCCTTCTGTCTGGGACGGACGAGAGAGGGTCGTGCTCCTGTAGTAGACACTAAAATGACCTGATGATGATATACGAGTTAAAATTATTCGAAGTAAGTATACTGTGATTATTCTATGAAATGAAAATAAAATATGAGAAACATTTTAGGTGAAATGAAATTCTATAAAACATTTGTATATTTGTTACAGTCAATGTAATAAATTGGTCATTGGGTTCTTTCAGCAAATTCTCCACAAAGTTGATTAATCTTTTTAATTACAAACTTCGCATATTCTTAGCGACAAAACCTCGTTTCTGACTAAGCTTCAGTAAAAAACCTCTTCTTACCTGAAGTGAGTATCACCATTCCCCAAGACTTTGCAGACTTCAGCCCTGAATCCGACGTTAATTATAATTTTATTCTATTTTAAACTTTATTTCCACTGATAAAGTTCTATATTAGCATACTCAAACAAGTTTTGTGATTTCTGGCAAAATTTTAATTACATAAACATTAGTTTAGGAAGATTCGCAATGAGAACTTGTATTGCTTTTGATCTAATTGAGATGAGGTATTTGCTGATATTTCTGTTGATGCGAATTAAATATAAGATACTGACAAATTTATTTATACTTCGCTCGGGAGTAGGAGGGCTCGAGATCAAAGTCCCTAGTTGACATCTACCATAGATAATTTTACATTTGGGTTTATGTTTTTATGAAAAAAAAAATGCAGTATTTTTAGCAGAATGTTTCGGATACTGTAGATTTCAATATTGAGTAGACACATATGAATGAGTTTTTTATTTGTAAAATCTTTATTTGGGATTTTGCAGGTTGTCGTGCAAGGCGCGGTCGAGGTGAGGGTCAAACTTATACAAACCTATACCGGGCAGAATATAACTCTTTCCTTCTTGACTTCCTATAGGATATGCATATGATACTATATAGCCTGATGGCCCTGGTTGCAGGGACTTTATAACCCGGATAAATTAATAAATTACATACCTCGTCCGACGATGTCCGTACCTGTTGGCTGTCACAGAATATCGCCGTTGATACTCACTCAAAATGAAATAACGATGAGAACACAGTTATTTGTGAGATAACAAACTTGACGTCCCTGTACAAAATTCTCCGTGAGGCTGCTTGAGGCAGTTATGCAAAGTGTTGACAACATCAAGCTTAAATGTACTCGTACAGATCTCATAGCTGTATCTTTGCCAAGTACATTTTATTTAAGCCAGTAGTCGATGGGTCACGTAGGGAAACGTGCGGCATCGTATCTTTAGAATTCCGTACAGCTGAACTAAAAGGAAAGATTTTGTGTCTTCAAAACTATTAACATCTTATGTACGACTTTCCAACTTAACTTATATTAAATTTCTGGACGACCCAGTGTCGCTTTTTGTACAGCCATCATGTGACATGTGGTGCTATCTATTGCTGAATAGTTAATATAGTTATTTGCTAACAGATGGCATTACATTATTATTACAAAAACCTGAAGGCCGATTCTCGTAATTATTTACGAGAATTTGCCTTCAGATCGATTATATATGATCGCAGAATGAAAGTTGACCGAATCGATACTGAATTGTGAATTGTGAAAAATTATAGAATTCATCAAAAATTATACATTCATCATCATCATCATCTCAGCCATTGAAAGTCCACTGCTGGACATAGGCCTCCCCTCTAGATCTCCAATAAGACCGGTTGGAAGCGGCTTGCATCCAGCGCGATCCTACGGTCTTAATGAGGTCGTCTGTCCACCTTGTGGGTGGACGTCCTACGCTGCGCTTGCCGGTACGTGGTCTCCACTCGAGAACCTTTCGACCCCATCGGTCATTCGTCCTCCGTGCTATGTGCCCTGCCCACTGCCACTTCAACTTGCTAATCCGCTGGGCTATGTCGGTAACCTTGGTTCTTCTACGGATCTCCTCATTTCTGATTCGATCTCGCAGTGAGACTCCGAATTATACATTAATTATTATCAATTCTTATTATTGGCAAAATAACATTCTTAGTTTGTTTAATTATCGGTAATATCTCGATTCGAAATTGTTATTTGGCTGCGGTATTCTGTGAGGTGGAGGTACATTCCCCAGTCGGGTAGCTTACAATTACGCTCTCTACCTCTCTTTTCGCCAGAGCTTCGTTTGTCAGTCAGCAGGCTGCACCGTGTGCAAGTGAAGTTGGCTTTGGTTCAAAGATATTGATGAACAACTTACACCCCAAAACTGAAATGAATTTTGACAACATTTTAATTACGAGAATTGCCCCTCTAGAAGATCGATTTTTTAAAACTAACGATATACATATCATCGTTATAGTCAAAGCCCGTCCACTGCTGAATATTGGGCTCCCTCTTTGAGTTCCACAATGATCTATTTTGTGCTGTTTGAGACCTTAACCAGAGTATTTAGTGCGAGTGTTTTGGTCACATTCGAACGTGTTAACATTTACAAGCCGACCAAATGGAGAAAAAGTTTCATATTGTGAATGTATTAGATGCGTGTTACATATCCAAATTAGCCGGGTTGCTCACTTCAAAATGTGAGTAAGTAAGCCACATAATTTTGTTATGTAAGACTTATGTCTACTTTTTTGATTTTTTTTATACTACGTGATGCCGAACTTGGTTGTGCTTCTAAACAAATTTTCATAATTTAATGAATAATTATATTGATTCATAATAGAGATAATGTATTATGATGCAAGTAATCATTTGAGTGTCATTCTAAGAAGTCGTACAAAAAAAGCAAAAAAATTGTACTATCGGCTTTTTTTTTTTTTTTTTATCAAAGCCCCGGTTTCGCCCGGGTGAGAGGTATTCGGCATCAAACTATAATCATCCCACTGTTGGGATATGGGTCTCCCCTCAATCGAAGGGGTTTAGAGCATACTCCACCACACTGCTCAACTGCGGGTTGACGGAGTGGTGGAGATGCTGGGATATGGGCTTTACTGTTGACTTATTACAGGAAGTAATTGAGGAAATACTTTTTGGCCTAATCCTGAAGCCAGGAATAAGATAAAGAAATAATATAAAGACGGGCTCAGAAGGACATTGATTCCAGAGCCGCAAAAGCTATTTAATAAAAAAAGAAGATTTAATTGAGTTAATGAACCCCTAAATAGTAAATCGTTCGTGTTGTTTTCGTGATCATCGTCGTGGTAAAACAAGAATTAGAAGAAGTTTAAATTACCTATAAAAATTTGCTCAATTAATAGGATTTACTATTTAATATTCATACTGGCGTTTAGTATTCTACCTATTTAATAATATTCTAATCACTACTGTCGTGACCTAAATATAAAACTGATTTGATCTGTCTTTGCGCACTGAGTGGCTTTACGTATTTAATAACATTATGGATTTGACATCTCGTTTGGAGTTCTTTAGAGTCAGTTAAATGGATTTCCTAGAACTAAAACGTTGGACGTTTAAGTCTAAAGTTGCACCTTTAGGATGTAGTTATTTAGTCCGTTGCTGAGCAATTTAGTTTTTAACTGGTAAGTGGTGAGTGGATAATTATAGTACTACGGGTATCAAGGGGCCAAATAGTTTTTACTTTGGCTCTACGCCTAGAAAGGATTCATTGTCTAATTTTTATTTGGCCTACTGTGGTTCGTCGTTATTCATCTCACTGCTGGGATACAGGCTTTCCCTAAATCGAAGGGGTTTACATACTTCATCATGCTGCTCAACTGCGGGTGGCGGAGGCCAATATTTTCAAGGCGCCTAAAGACCACCAAAGGACTTGGCTTTACGACTATCTTACAAGACTGTCATATAATGACAACAGTCGGCACTAACGGCTTTACGTACCCTCCGAAGCACAGAGGAGCTCAAAATAAATAAATCCATCCATAAACAGGCTACGGTGGACGTTGCTTAACTTGCGTGTTCGATTGGTCTGACGCGAATGACGCCAAAAAACTCCTCAATAATGTCATCATCAAAAAATATAAACATGTCATTTAATAACTAATATTAGTGTAAAAATATGTATGTTTGTCTTTCATGGTCAAGTCACTGATTCGATTTTGTTGAAACCTGATATGGAGGTAGCTTGAATCTTGGCAAGGTCCACTCTTCAAAATTCTACGCTAGCCAAGCCATGATCGGAAGCTAGTCTTTGGGTAAGTCATTCCTCTATTACAAAATAAACATTATAAGTATCTCTATATCGGAGTTTGTCGTGAATTTTCCTTGTAAAATTTTATATTGGGCGATGATGCGAGAATATTACGCTAAAGTAAAACATATGAACACCCGCATGTTTCCGTAGGGAGTATAGATTTTGTGGTTTCGTTTCTAAGAACATGAGGTATCTACCTTTTTTATTGATCTAAGGTAAATTTATATTTTTTACGTTTTGTACCGCTCCGGATACATAAAAAGTGAAGTTTGTGGAAAGTGCGTTGCGTGTGTGCGCATGTGACGGTGAACAATCTGTAAAGCAATTTGGTCGTGTTTGTAGTCAATACACGTTGGTCAAGCTCAGGCCAATACGGCATCGGCATATTGGTACAAAAACCAATGCAATTGGGAGGCAGGAGAACGCCTTTGATTTGTGCAGAAAAACCGATACCCCTTTAAAGTTATACAAGTTGTTTGTGTATACGTATTAGCATTTGTCCAACTTGGTGAGCGACACCAAGCGATAGCAACACCAAGGGGTCACCGATCTGTTGCCAGCCTGTTTCCTTTCTTTCTGGTGATCTCATTTACTTGCAGGAATACAACAGGCCTCAAGAGGATTTTTATTTGGCTGCGACACTCCGTGAGGTGGAACTACTTCCCGAATCGGGCAGCACAAAAAATATGCTACCTATGCCCTGTCTCTCTTTCCGCAAAAGCCTCCTTTGTCAGTTAGCAAGATGCACGTGCAGGTGAGGTTTACTTTGGTTCAAAGATGTTGATGAACCACTTACATCCCAAAAGAGTAACAAACATCCATATATCCACATTCACATCAAAACATCCATACATCCTCACAAACTTTCACATTTATAATATTAATATGATAAGCATCATTTATTATTGAGGATGACAAAATACGCTAAGAAAAACTAAATGAAACCGGAAGCAGTTTGCTCTGGGCGAGTTTTTCATGCACGCCGCAGCTTGTCTTCGGTATAAGATGAATGCACTCAGTTCCCGGTCGCTGAATTTGTTAGATAAGTGGGGCAGATAAAGTAAGATTTACTGGTTTTATGTAATATTCTCGCTGTCTCATAAATTTTGTTATATTAAATTACTTGAGTTACGAGTAGGTATGTATTAGTTTTTGAGTTAAAAATAATTTCAATGATAAAATAAATGATGTGATTTAAGCGATTCACAGACTAGAAGATTCGAAACGGGTCGATCTCGAGAACGCGTCGTGAGGAGCTCGATGGCGACGTTGCACGTACAGTCTAATCGAACACGCGAGTTAAGCAACGTCGACCGCAGCCTGTCCATGGATGGGTTTATTTATTTCGAGCTCCTCCACAAACAAACTGTGAGAACAAATCTAAATATTATTGTGCTAAAATTATTGCTTCCTTCGTATTTAACTTTTTATATACATTAAAATTTATTTATGATTATTTACGCACGTTTATCGTCGACATCCCATAATCATCCCACTATTGGGATAACGTTTTCCCATCAATCAAAGGGGTTTAGAGCATATTCCACCACGTCGATGTTGCTTAACTTGTGTGATCGATTAGACTAACGTAGTCGCTATTAAACTTTTATTTATAAACCAAAAATAACTTAAATATTAAACTAAACCAGAAATTATTAGGCGAACAAAAACTCAACTACAAAAATCTAATATTTTTTGTTACTTACTATTGTGCTATCCTCCAATTTTTTTCGCTTATGCCAGGTTGAAATAATTTATCACTTATTTTATTTATCAAATAGCTTTACGGCTCTGGAATCAATGTCCTTTAGAGCCAGTCTTTGTATTATTTCTTTATCTCATTTTCGTCTTCTGGAACATGGCGAAATTTATCGTCAGGAATCTTGTTGTTTGTTGTGTTCCTCCATTACTTGTAATAAGTCAACATTAAAATTAATAGTGCAATTTTTTTGCTTTTTTGCACGACTCTTTGGAATGATTTGGAAAGGTTTGGGGGTTGATGCTACTCACGTCCGCAGGCTTTACCCTAGTTTCCCTGCACGTGACCCCTGGGTGGTGCTAAACGAGTAGCCTTTTTCCTGAGTGGTAGAGCCAAGCTGTAGTCGTTTAGTGTCTAGAACATGATCGCGGTCAAGTTTTGGACATTGAATGAATACAGCTCGTAATTGGGCCGGCTCGTCCGGGGCAGTACCACTCTCACGCAGAAGACCGGCGTGAAGTAATAGCTCGCGCTATTGCGTTTCGTACGGTGAGTGTTGAAACCCGGAGCCCAACCCAAACACCCCAACTCTAAATATGGCAGCGGTAGTAAAAAGAACAATACCCCAGGAGGGTACCGTCACCGCTGGTGACGGAGAATCCCTCCCTGAGCACCACTGCTCAGGCCGCCCGACGTATTCTGGGGCGGGCATTACGCCGCTCTATATTTCTGCCGGGAGCAAACGCAAGAAGAGTGTGGTGGCACCTCCCCCTGAGCTCTGCGTTGAGCTGTGTAACGTTAGGGGACTTAACTCCAACATCAATGCTGTCCACCATCATCTAGAGACGGCTAGGCCGGCCATACTCTTTTTGACGGAGACTCAGATATTCCCCCCTGCTGACATCTCATATCTGCGTTACCCAGGGTACAAAGTGGAACATCACTTTGTGCCACGAGCCGGTGTTTGCGCGTACATTCGGGAGAATATCTGTTGTCGACGTCTTGGCAGTCTTGAAGCGAGGGACCTGTCAATTATGTGGCTGCGCGCAGATTTTGAGGACCGCACTCGCATTTACGCGTGCCTCTACAGGTCCCACAGCGGAAATGTCGAAACGGAGCGTCTTGTGGAGCACATACAAACGACGACCGACAGTATACTCCAGCAGATGCCTTCTGCAGAGATTGTGGTACTGGGTGATTTTAATGCCCACCACGTCGAATGGCTAGGGTCTAGATCAACTGACCATGCTGGAAGAACTTTCCATGACTTTGCCTTGGCATATGGTCTGACACAGCTGGTTTCCTCGCCCACGCGGGTGCCGGATGTGTCGGAGCATATGGCGTCCCTTTTGGATCTTCTGCTGACCTCCCACCCTGAAAATTATCGTGTGTCTGTTGGCGCCCCTCTTGGGTCTTCGGATCATTGCCTCATAAAGAGTATTGTGCCACTCACACGCCAAAGGCGACCGCGCACAGCCAGCACACGTCGTGTGTGGCATTTTAGGTCAGCAGATTGGGATGGGCTGCGTAGTTTCCTGGCCTCCTACCCTTGGGGGCGGATTTGCTTTTCGCTGGAAGATCCCAGCGCCTGTGCTAATGCTGTCGCTGATGTGGTTCTGCAGGGCATGGAACTTTTTATTCCTAATTCTGCGGTGCCCATTGGTGGCAAATCTCGACCATGGTTCGGAGGGTCTTGCAAAGCCGCGTTGCGTCATAAGCAGGATTCTTACCGAGCCTGGTCCGAGGCTCAGGCAGCTGGAGATGCAAATACCGGTGTCCTTAAGAAGAATTACAACGCTGCGTCTAGATCCTTTAAGGGCTGCATCGCCAGGGCAAAGTCCAAATTCGTTAGCAAAATTGGCGAGAGATTAGTGCGCTTGCCCTCTGGGTCTCGTGCGTTCTGGTCGCTCGCCAAGGCTGTTCAAGGTAACTTCTGTCGGTCGTCGTTTCCACCATTGCACCGAGTGGATGACTCACTGGCCCATACTGCAAGGGAAAAGGCCGATCTTCTTGGACTTCTCTTTGCGTCTAACTCGACTCTCGATGATCAGGGAGCAACACCGCCAACCATCCCACGGTGTGAGAGCTCTATGCCAGACATTAAGTTCTCGCAAAGAGCTGTCCGTAGAGCACTCTTCTCCCTGGACATCCATAAGTCGAGTGGGCCGGATGGCATTCCACCTATTGTTTTAAAAACATGTGCTCCAGAGTTGGCTCCGATTTTAACACGCCTATTTCGGTACTCCTACTCACTTGGCGTGGTCCCCTGCTCATGGAAGGAGGCTTTAGTCCACCCGATCCCTAAAAAAGGCACTTGCTCAGATCCGTCCAATTACAGGCCTATTGCGATAACTTCCATATTTTCCAAAATCATGGAAGCTATCATTAACAAACAGCTGGTAGCCTACTTAGAGGATCACCAGCTGATAAATGATCGCCAATATGGTTTCCGCCATGGTCGCTCAGCTGGTGATCTTCTGGTATACTTGACTCACCGTTGGGCGGAGTCAGTGGAAAGCAAGGGCGAGGCATTGGCTGCTAGTCTGGACGTAGCAAAAGCTTTTGATCGGGTGTGGCATAAAGCATTACTTTCCAAGCTTCCTTCTTTTGGGCTACCTGAGAAGCTTTGCATATGGATTGCCAGTTTTCTATCTGAGCGTAGCATCAAAGTTGTAGTTGACGGAGCACGCTCGGACCCACTACGCTTGAATGCTGGCGTACCACAAGGCTGTGTATTGTCCCCCACGCTGTTTCTTCTGCATATCAATGACTTGCTGCTTATACACAATGTTCATTGCTATGCGGATGACAGTACAGTGGACGTAAGATACACTGGCCAATGTAATGTTTCTCGGGATTGCGTCGATGAGTACCGAACAAAACTTGTGTCTGAGATTGAGACGTCCCTTGGACACGTCTCGGATTGGGGTAGATTGAATTTGGTGCAGCTAAATCCCTCCAAGACACAGGTTTGTGCGTTTACCGCTAAAAAGTCCCCATTCGTCGTAGCTCCTAGTTTGGAAGGTACTCCCCTTAGTGTAAGAACTAGCATTACCATCTTGGGTGTCGACATATCGAGTGATGTTCAGTTTCGCGGTCACTTGGAATGCAAGGCCAAACTGGCTTCCAGGAAGATTGGTGTGATTAGTAAAGCCAGGCGGTATTTTACACCCCGACACCGCCTTCAACTATACAAAGCCCAGGTTCGACCTCACATGGAGTACTGTTCGCATCTCTGGGCCGGTGCGCCCCAGTACTTGCTTGCTCCATTTGACCGCATACAACGAAGAGCAGCTCGAATCGTCGGTGACCCAATGATCTCGGATCGATTGGACTCTCTCTCTACACGCAGAGATGTAGCGTCTCTTTGCGTTCTATACAAATTATATCACGGGGAGTGCTCCGATGAGCTGTTTGATTTGATACCTGCCGCTGAATTCCACTATCGTACAACTCGCCATAAATTAAAATTCCATCCATATCATCTTGATAATTGGCGATCTACTACAGTACGTTTCCTAAGACATTTCATACCACGAACAGTGAAACTGTGGAATCAACTTCCCTCAGCGGTATTTCCGAACAACTACGACATGGGTGCCTTCAAGAACAGAGTTTTCATTTTCCTTAAAAGGCTGGCAACGGATCGGCGACCCCTTGGTGTCGCTGGTCTCCATGGGCGGTGGTGATTGCTTTCCACCAGGTGACCCACATGCTCGTTTGCCCCCCTCTCACATAAAAAAAAAAAAAAAAAAAAAAAAAAAAAAATGACTTGACAGCCCCAATTCAAAACACTTTCAATTATTCTACTAATTTTATGCACTCATGTTGCATCATAATACACTATCTCTATTATGAATCAATATTTTTATCATTATACATTAAATTATGAAAATTTGTTTAGAAGAACTACACAGCTTACCAAATTCGCGCCTAAAACACAACCTATGTCACTCTCACAGCTGATACGAACCTATTGATACTTTATATGTCAAAATCTGTCAAACGCTTTTGGCTGTGGGGCGATCTCATCCAAATAATTAAATACAGTCGAAAAACCTAACCTGCCTTCTTCATCAGTCAGGTAATAAAATTAATTCTTAAATGATTTTCCCGCTGGCAAAACTAATTTAAACTTTTTTTTTATTCTACGTGTGTCCGACAAGCATACGGCCCGCCTGATGTGATGCGGTTACTGTAGCCATATTAACGCTCGGAACATGAAATATATCTTTCGCGTCGCAACCCCGCTGCCAATGCAGAAACTCCTTTCTTTCTGGTGACATCACTCCCTCGCAAGAACACAACAACCCTCAAGGGAATTGCTATTTGGCTGCGGTATTCTGTGAGGTGGAGGTACTTTCCTTAGTCCTACTTTCGTTAATTGGACAGCTTACAAACATTACCGTCTTTGCTATAAGGGCACAAGGGGCCCGTGCCCAGGGCCCCCCATCTTCAGGGGGCCCCACAGACGCGACAATATCTCTCATACATTTATTCTAAAAAAATAAAATTATTACATTTTTTTTTCACAAGAATGAGTGTCTCTTATGTGCATAGAAAGTGACATCCATAAAAAAATTGACAACATGATGATCGGTTGAGAAGTTTTGGCATGAAAGCGTAACAACCAAACTCACATTCACATTTATAACATTATGGATTTGATGACCCACAATAAATGATCAGAGTAGAAAAATGTTTCACTTTCTTTATTTTTCAAAGGGCCTCAAATTCCTATGTGCTATGGCCCCACCATAATTTAAGACGGCCTTGCTTACAAATACGCTGTACACTACCTCACTTTTGCTAGAGCCTCTTTCCCTGACTAGGGAAACTGCCGACTGGCAGTGTGCACCACGTACAGGTGAGGTAGGCTTTGGCTCTAAATATTATGTGCTTACTACGATCATTACAGCCAAGCTCTTGTACCCCAAAAACATAAACTAATGAAATGTTACCCGTGTCCAATTAGTTACCAATCAGAAATTTTGACGTCATCGATATAGGCTTTTATTTATTGTATGTCCACGCGGCGTAACACAGTTGACCTAAATTGTTCAGATATTACATTCTTGTCTGTTATTGTTTGAGATGATGCAATGATGAACGGAATATTCTATACTATTAGGTATTTCATAAAAAAACGCGCGCTGCTCGTGGGGTTTTCCCCTAGAAATTCATCCTAATGGCCCATCGAGCTCCTCATTCTATCGGCGAAATTTACTAAGTTACGAGCGAGGGAGGTAATACGAGTATGCAGTACTATTACTTATACTGTGGGAGAGCTAACAGGTTCCAAATAATACAGTTAGTTCACCTTTGAAAGCTTGCAGTGTCTGTATCGAAATTTAGTTTCTGTTACTGCTTACGAAGTTACGAAGTACATCAAGCACGTAACAGTCCGTGACCTACGGGTTTGCTACCTGATGCTGATATAAATTATAGAGTGCTGGAATACTATTTTTTTTTATAGTACATCGGGTGGCAGACAAGCATACGGCCCGCCTGATGTGAAGCGGTTGCCGTAGCCATATTAACGCTCGCAATATAAAATATCGCTCGCGCGCCGCCACTCCCGCTGCCAGCGCAGCATCTCCTTCCTTTCTGGTGACCTCACTCACTCGCAGGAACACAACAATCCACAAGGGAATTGTTATTTGGCTGCGGTATTCTGTGAGGTGGAGGTGCATTACCCAGTCGGGTAGCTTACAATTACTAACTGATACATTGATAATTTTTGACATTAGAAACATGATATTATAATTCTAGGGATAATTAAACTCTGTATTACAAACAACTGTATTATATCGAGTTAATGAAAATGTGTATGATTGTAACTATTTGTTGTTTGAGACATAATATTTCCGAAGAGATGTTATTACAATTTGTCGTCGTAAATTGCTGGAAAGTTTGGTAGGTATAATATAGTAGAGGTAAGCAGTTATAAGCGATAAAAATGTATATTGTATATCTTATTTATTGTTACACACATTGTTACACATAGTAATAAGTAGGCTCAAAGATTATTACATAGTTTTAAAAATTTTAAATAATAAATAATATTATACTGGGTTGCCCACTCGACTGTCGAAACTACACCTATCGTAGGATAAACCTGTGTTACAGGTGTAAATAAAAAAGGTATTAAATACATAATACCTATTGATTATATTTAAATATTACATATTTAAATTTAATCAAATATTTACCAAATATACGAACAATACCTAGTTGATTAAATTTAATTAGGTACTACATATTTAAATTTAATCAACTACGTATGGGTAATTCTTATTTATAGTTATAGTAATCTTTTTTTTTCAGGTAAAGAACGCGAACGGACAAACGATAGGATACTTTCCAAGATCAGTGAGTCAATATATCAATATTTTATAACATGTAATTATACTTTTAACGAAGGACACATGATAAAAATCTGTGTTTTTATTTATGCAACTAAAGTGACAAATAAGCATACGACCTGCCTGATGGAAAGCAGTTACCGTAGCCGATGAACGTTTGTGATACCAGAGGCATCATACGTGCGTTGCCGATCCAATAAAAACCTCCTAACTTTTTGAACAGTAAAAACCTCCTCACTTTTTGAACACACATTTTTGAAGAACCCCATGCTGTAGTCTCTTGAGAAAACCTTGTCAGGAACTTCACTCCACAGCTTGAGATCACGTGGGCGTAAACTCATCTGGAACCGCACAGTACGCGAACATTTAGGCTTGAATTTGTGAGGATGAATTTCCTGTCGATAGCAAGCGGTGTGACTGTAAAAGGAGGCCGTGGGTATCATATAAAATATTTCATCTGATCACACCCCATTTATAATAAATAGAACACACAAACGGACACAAATATTATTGATGATGATTATTTGTGATAGTCTACTACCCTGATATTGTTTTATATTGTCCCTTGTCACGTTTTCATTATTCAAATATTCCTAACAAATGATAGTCAAAGACCTTTTTCTCAAGTGGAATGTACTCAATTTTCAGTGGATAGCCTAGGTATCATGAAGTACGAAGATAAACGGTTCTTTTATCATCATCATCAGGCTGTCCATTGCTGGATATAGGCTTTCTCCGATGCTTGCCACTATATGCGATCCTTCGCTTTCCGCATCCAACCGTCACCGGCCACTTTTTTGAAGTAATTGTTTATCTAGGTATAAGGGTATAAGGTAGGTAGTAGACCTACCTTATACCCTACATAAACCAACTACCTGTTAAGGGAAAACATACCTAGATATGTTTGCCCTTCTAACGCCCTTCTAACGCCCTTTTTGAAGAACCCCATGCTGTAGTCTCTTGAGAAAACCTTGTCAGGAGCTTGAGATCACGTGGGCGTAAACTCATCTGGAACCGCACAGTACGCGACCACCTACCTTTAGTTAACACTACTACCTACCTTTAGTTCTCTAGTTAACTCGTTGTCTTCAGTTGTCCCGTGACCATGGCATCTGCAACGTCAAAAAAATGCCAACATTGATCGCGGTAAGTCCCGTGTATATAATAGTGGTACAATATAATACATAGAAAACACCCAGAGCAAGACAAACAGACATGTTCATGCACACAAATACTTCGTCATCATCAGCCTATATCTACCCAGTGCTGGATATAAGCCTTCCCCAATGCTTTCCACCACATACGATCCTCCGCCTTCCGCATCCAGCCGCGTCCAACCGCTTTCTTAAGATCATCGGACCATCTAGAAGGAGGGTTTTATTATAAAGATACTTATCTGCGAGTTTTTTCCGTCCTGTACTTTAAGCACAAGCATTATATTACGGATCTGTGCACACGGATATCTTTTTGATAGATTGCTTGCGGAAAATGGCCGTCGCGTCGTCCACTTAAGTTAGGTCGGGCACGGATCTGATATATCTCTAGACTTATCCTTCTATACTATTATACCTATACGTCTTTGACCGACATTTATAGTATACTAGACACCTACTTCGCCAACGCCTGTGTGAGATAAAATAAATGTATTATAATGAAATTATAAAATAAATAAATATTCCTGGACAAATTACACACTGCCATCTAGTAACTAAGCAAAGCTGGTACTATGTGTACTAGATAACTGATATAATACTTAAATACATTTTTTTGTACATACATAGAAAATATCCAGACCAAGACAAACAGATACGTTCATGCACAGAATTATTTGTCTTGTGCGGGCTTTGATCGAACCCTCGTCGAGTCAAAGTGGCCATGCGACCGCCCAGCACGTCATTACCAAAGACATTTTAATTAATACTCTAAATTATATTGTAAATAAATATTTCTAGACAATTTACACAGCGCCATCTAGTCCGAAATTAAGCGCAAAGCTTGTACTATGGGTACTAGACAACTGATAAATGTACTTAATATTTATTTTTGTAAATATATACATTATAATACATAGAAAATATCCAGACCAAGACAAACAGACACAAATAATGTTTGTCATGTGCGGGGATCGGACCCGCGACCTCGAAGTCAAAGGGGCCATTGCTAACCATTCGACCAACGAGCTCGTCAAAATTGCATCAAAATTCGTCGCGTCGTTTAGGTGGGATGTGTTAGCAAATGTACGTATAGACAGACGCGGAAAGTGAAAGGTTTATTGAGAATTTACTCAAAATGCCTGGCTTGCCCATCTGTAGTTAAGCGTGAATTGAAATCTCATCGATCGTTAATTTCAAATTCCTAAGCATTGAGATTTAGACTGTGCGTCAGTTAGAAAGAATCAGACAACTATTTAATTAGTTAATCGATTCAGGTGTTATTTTGCGGAAGTAAGTAAAATTTACAGACAATTTGATCTACACTACTTTGCGTGCTTCCGCCACTAATTAGTTCATGCCAACTACTGCCGGCTCGCACCCACCCATTACCGTTAGTAGAGCATGCGACTGCCGTGGCTGCTTTGGTCGTCTCTGCTGCGGTCGTCTAGCGAACCTCCTACATCTGAAACACGTAAAGTAGTATAGATTAAATTACCTATTTAATTATTTTAACATCCTGTAAATAAGCCTGGATGACATGAACAGATAGCTAATAAAAATCTTTATGCTTTTTCAATTACTTCTCAGTATAAATTACTGAGGATAAAGTAAATGGAGTGTGGATTATCCACCTGGCAATTAGTATGGATGTTGGACAGCGTCGGATTTAATTTAATATATTTCTGCAATTAGTATATATATACCTATTTATTGTTTATTTCTAGCTTTTATTTAGTTTCAATGCCGTCTGTCTGTAATGAAATCTTCCAAGTTAAATTTGACACATTTCTCAGTTTGTGATTAGGCAGAAAATTGGCACTCTCGTTTGGTTCTCGAGACAATGCTTGATTATCTAAATGCCGCGATTTTAAATCCAAAATGACGATTTATAATTTTAACTTGACCCCTTTGGTATGAAAAGTAAAATGGATTGATGAGCGAAACTCAGTAAGTAAACTTTTTAGTTCTTTTCTTTATGACTGTTGAATGGCTAACAATGGTCACTTTGACTCCGAGGTCGCGGGTTCGATCCCCGCACATGATAAATATTTCTGTGCATGAACATGTCTATTTGTTATGGTCTGGGTGTTTTCTATGTTTTATATTATAATATGTATCTATTTATTTACAAAAAAAAATGTATTTATGTATATCAGTTATCTAGTACCCATAGTACAAGCTTTGCTTAGTTTAGGACTAGATAGCGCTGTGTAATACTATTATAAAGGTATTTTAAAAAAACATTTTTCCTTTGTTGATTCTTATCGATAAAATGACAAAAAACAACATAAAGAAAAGAAACAAGGAATATTTACAACACTGGTTTGAAGTAAAAATGGTCGAGCCATATAAAGAACAAAAGACGGACAAAACAACTAATTAGATTGCGTAGACTGGGTAGCAGTAGACAAAAGTAGAGGACGACCCAGTGAGCGTTGGGCAGATGAAATTAAACTAACAGAAAATGCGGGACAAGACTGGATTTTGTTTGTCTGTCCGATTGATTATTGTACGCCCATCACGCAAAAAATTTTGCACGAAAATGGATACGGCTGTCGTCGTAGTATTGCTGGATGTCAAACTTAAAATTTGATAAATATTTTATCTTATTACGCCAAGTAAAATCGGAGATATAAATAATAATTGATTATTTTTTTAAATCCAACCGGACGAAGTCGTGGGCGGCTGCTAATATCTGTGTCTGTTTGTATCTATAAAAGGCAACCTTTACTGACTGATCTATCAACGCACAGCTCAAACGACTAGACGGATCAGGGGCCCTACCGGCTAAGCTGAAGCCGATTCCTATAGGATTTTTTTATGACGAAAATCAAACTTCAACTTAGATTTATGGTACTTGTTGGTTGTAGCTCTACCGACTGCTGAAGATGTTTGTCAATAATTAAAACGTAAGCCTTATTTTTCGAATCAAAATATTGGATAGTAATCGGCTTCAGCTTAGGCGATAGGGCCTCTAGGGTTGAAATTTGGCATATAAGTAGCTCTGGTCACGTATGCATCCGTTAAGAAAGGATTTTTGAAAATCTCTACGGGATGTCGGGATATGCGCGTAAGAAGACGTGAGAGCACACATACACAATATTTTTTACCTATAAATGTGAAGGTTTGTCTATACTTACAAAATAAAGTATCGCCCGTGCGGTACCATTGCAGCAACTCCTTCCTTTTGGTATCATTATGCCTCCTTCTTCTAGTATATTCATCCCACTGCTGGGATACAGGTCTCCCATCAATGGAATACTCCACCACGCAGCTCAACTTATCAAGCCACCTAAAGGCCATTGACTTGGCTTGAGACACATACAGACAGCTCGAGTTAACTAAACTCATCCATGGACAGGCTACGGCCGACGTTGCTTAATTTGCGTGTTCGATCAGACACGCGTAACGACGCCATCGAGATCCTCAAGAGCGTGCACGCTCTTTTGTGCCCAATATTTTTTTATATATAAATGTGAAGGTTTGTATGGTAGTCTGTATATACTTGCAATATAAAGTATCGCCGGTGCGCCATCATCCTCGTTACCATTGCAGCAAATCCGTCCTTCTGGTATCCACCTTATTTATACACCTCAGTGGTAATACCTAAGTCATAAGGTTCCAAGGTGATAATGACCAAAAGATTCCATTTTCACTGATTCACTGGTACAATTTTATTAATAAGATGATCTACAGGCCAACAAACAACTCAATTTAAAACAAATTAGTATAAAAATGACATTATATTCGTAACGTTTGAGTCAGCATCTGATTCCATAAATTATGTTTATCCTTTATGCTAATATATCATATTTTTATTCTCGCTGGAGGCAGCACAGGCCCAATTTGGGGCTGATAATGTGATACATCTTCACACAACTCTCAGAGGGCTTCAGGGAGATCTAAAGCTTTTCCTTCGTTTATTTATTCGTACAACTAGTTGTCGCCCGCGACTTTATCGTGTATTTTTATAAATAACTAGCAGACCCGACATACGTTGTCCACGTTGTCCTGTCTTCTTAAGAATGAATATCGAATTCGAATTTGTTTCGAGCAATCTGTCAAATGACTGGCAGTTCTGTCAAACGCGATAAAGTTACATTAGAAAAGTTAATGTGGTCGTTCAGTTTTCTTAAAATTTCTAATTTTCCGCATCTTTCTAATTTTATCTTTCAAAAGAATCTTCTCCTGACAAAAACAAACACTAAAAAAAGAATTATCAACATTAATCCCGCCATTCACGCGTGATGCCGTGAACAAGGCAAATAGGGATTCATTTTTATATATTTATGTAGATAAGTTTATTGGTAAAATATTTCATGTAATAAGGGTCTCACGTTTATAGTAGTACAAATTAGATAACAATATTCATAATATGTACGTGGAGCTTGATGGCGTCGTTGCGCGTGCCAGTCTAATCGAACACGCAAGTTAAGCAACGTCGACCTCAGCCTGTCCATGGATGGGTTTATACTACAGCTCCTCCGTGCTTCGGAGAGCAGGTTAAGGTTCCGGCTGTAGTCATTAGATGACAGTCGTTAAGTCAAGTCAGTGGCCTATAGGCAGTTTAAAAACACTGGCCTTCGCCAACCCGCAGTTGAGCAGCGTGGTGAAGTATGCTGTAAACCTCTCCGCTTGAGGAGAGACCCGTATCCCAGCAGTGAGATGAATAAGGGTTGTCAACGATTCATATATGTAATATGTTTACAAAGTATGTATTATCAAAAGCTCCATACTACGCTAGGCCTGTCCTGAAGCAGCTTTTTACATAGTTATAGGCAATAGCTAAGATGTAATCCCACACTATAAGTAATAGTACTACCTCACCCCAGTCACTCCATACAAATGTCGCGTCGTGTACTACTACATAAACAATGACGTCTGTGCAGAGTGTGAATATGCGTGTGAGCGTGCGGCGCCATACAAACGGTTTCAGATTTGTCTCAGAGGGGAGTGAGGTCGATTCGAGAGAGCGGCAGGGAGAGGCCATACTGTACGTAGTACTATTACTTATACTGTGGTATTACGTAGTTAGCGTTACTCCCGGATGACAAAATTACAAAATTGAACAATTTATAATGTATTGATACTTATTGCACTTAATCTAGTAGTACCTAAACTCTCAAAGCTCGGTGTTTTTTTATCCAGAATCGTGTCAATTTACTATTTATTGTCGAGTGGCTATATGATATTATAGCGTTATTTAATATATAAATTATATACATAAAAATAGGAATACTATACATATATGGTTATATATACTATTCCTATTGACAGGATCGGTTGATCCTGTCGATTGGCACACACAACATTGAATTTGAATCAATGTACACATACAGAGGCGCCAGCTTTTAGAAAACCTCAGGGGTGCTCATGCTCATTTGATGACTCTAAAAAGTGGCGAAGTGTGAGAAGAGAAATGCACACTGATCGACCGACAAATAAATTAATGTCCTACTTATATACCTACTGCGTAAGTGCGTACTCTAAACCACGGGTCGTCGGGTAATAAAAAACACCTATCATCCCTAAAAGGCGATTACTGATCTGTTTCTTAATGTCTATTCTCATGGGTGCTCGAGCCCCCGAGCACCCACGGAGTCGGCGCCCCTGTACACATACTGAAATTACAGTACCTACTACACGAAAACTAAGTTACTTCAGTCCTAATGTTTCAGCCAAACCTTTTTTTAAGCCACCTCGACTTCGGTTCCGCGCCCAAATAGTCCATTATTCGTGTTATCTGAAAAAACCCCTGAATTTCCGCCGAATCCGCGATTCGATTGGATAATAGACTGAATTTATGTACGGATGAAAACACCCTAAATACTTTTAAAAGTATGGGAGTCGTGGAGGTTATTGTGTCTTGGATCTTTCTTGCAACTATTTTTGAAGCGAAAACTTCTCTAGACGCTCTGTGCTCTTCATTTTCTGGTTTGTGAATGAGTTGTCTCGGGTATGTAAAGCGTCACGGTTGGCTCTGCCAGGCTCGTTCGGGTAAAGTCGGCAGGAAGAGAGTGAGACGGAGTGAGACATTAAGTTTTTACTTCTGTAGTCTGGTCAAGCACTTTACGCACGCTTGACTTGGGGAGTAAGCTGGTGAATGCGTGACGAGAGTGTTACGGAAACGGCGAACGGAAGTTGAAAAGGAGATATAAGTTAGAAAAGCTAAAGAAGTTTTACTTCCGTCGTGTGGTCTGAAGCAGACTCGTTTTTTATTTCTGTGTGTCGGTCCCTCCAAATTCAAATACGAAGCAAAGTTGCCAACAAAAATAAAAATAAATCTGTTTTGGAAACTGGTTTCGGATACTTTATTTAGGGGTGTAAGTGTTTCATCAACATCTTTGAACCAATGCCAACTTCACCTGCAGGCGGTGCACCCTGCTGGCTGACAAACGAAGCTCTGGCGAAAAGAGAGGTAGGGAGCGTAATTGTAAGCTACCCGACTGGGGAATGTACCTACACCTCACAGAATACCGCAGCCAAATAACAATTCCCTTGAGGGTTGTGGTGTTCCTGCGAGTGAATGAGGTCACCCGAAAGGAAGGAGATGCTGCGTTGGCAGCGGGGGTGGCCGCGCTCGAGGGATATTTTGTGTCGCGAGCGTTAATATGGCTACGGTACCCGCTTCACATCACGCGGGCCGTATGCTTGTCCGCCACCCGTCGTAGTATAAAAAAAAAAAACATCTTTCTTCTTACTTTCAACACCTTTGTTTCATGCATGCATCTACTAACGGTAGCGGGTGGGTGCCGGCCGGTAGTAATTTGCATGAACTAATTGGCGGCGGAAGCACGCAAAGTAGTGTAGATCAAATTGGCTGCAATTATAATATCACTGATCGGCTGCATGTACATTTGCCACAACAGATTTATTTATGTACATAACAAACCCGACACAAACAAGTGACGCATTCGCAAAAAAACCGAACAAATAAAAAAAAACCATAACGAGGCGTAGGATAAGCACATAAGTCTGTGATAACAAGTCAAGCTTATGCAAACATAGCAACGCGCCTTCATTGAAACCGTCACAATTTGCTTCGAAAAATATATACAGTGCTCACGAAACGAAGTCGACACAATAGCGAGGCTTCAAAAAGACGGTACAAAATATTTACAAGAAATGTACGTGAAGCTAATTTTAACGGACGTCTTCGTAAAAACCTATACAATTTTCAATAAATCCTCGTAATTATTCCCCGTATAATATCTTTGTGTTGTTCCCCTTAAATATTAATGATCTCTAGTAATTTTCTGCTTTTACGAATATGTAAAGAGGCGGTGTTTTGTCGAAGCGATAAAATACTCCGTATTCTGAAATTCCATAAGTACAAACAGAAAGAAAATGTGTATATTCATTTTTATGATAGCTATTGGCAACTCCCTATCACCACCTTTATCGCCTAACATTGTTGCTCACACTATTCACTATTGCTATAGCATTTAATTTTAGATGCTAATTATTTTAATGATTTGAAGCTTTTAGTCTGATATGAAATTTGAAAAACGTTAAATGTGATTTAAAACGTTAAAGTATAATATCTTGATAACTAGCATTTGTTTTTCCAGACACATTATCATACAAAAGACTGCTGAAATAAAATTAATAAACTTAATATATGTATTTATTTCGCAAAAAAATAATCACACCGTGTATGTGATACAGTATTACTATTACTTATACTGTGGTATTACTGTACAGAAACAAAAGGAATGCACCTGAGTATTTAAAACTACTTATTTTATTTATTTATTCAAAATTATTTAGAAATGTATCGTTCATAAAACCGCACCCTAGAAGCCTCGCAGGACTTATCATATACAGTGTTTTAAGTAATTTTTTAAATACAATTTTTTTGTGTACAATTGTACATATCTTGAATTTGTGGTGTAGGTTTATTTAGGTAACACGGAATGAGATAGAAGTTCATGTACCATACGTATTGATAAATTTGGTCAGTACACATGTGTTTGATTTTAGATCTCTGATTACGAGGTCTTGATTTTATCTCTAATTGAGCTGGTTGTTTACATTCAGATAATGCAAGGAGTTTGACTTTATCGAAAACATTAATAACTTTGCAGTACTTAAATATGGCTGCATCGTTTGTTTTTATACGTCTTTATGATATTAAGTGGTATAATAGGCTTGTTGCCCATGTCACAAAATTATAAAAACTCTCTATCAGTAACGTAAAATACTTAAAACTAGAACGATCTGCGATCTTAAAATTTTAATAACTTATGTACGACGTGTTTTATGTTCGGTCAAAGTTCGGTGGGAAAGTCCATTTTAAAGGTATGAAATTATAAAAAATAAATATTACCATTGTAGAAACAATAAAAAATAGTATAACTTTTGTTACGGCACTGGCTACATAAACGCAATATTTAACATAGCTGTCGTACAAATTTCTGATTTAGTGCATATAAAATAGTATGGTGTGACGTCATAACGTGGTGGCCTTTTGTATGGAGCGTTTTCGGGATAGTCCAAAATTGTGATCTTCAAGTTATCATATCTCGAGAAGTTTTTATGCTTAAGTTTTTATTTTATCGAAGTAATTATTTCACCTATATTTATATTATTGTGACGTCTTTAAATAACAAATCGAAAAAAAAAATGGAATACAAGCCTATTGTTTTTAAAATTCTTAACTGAAGATTATAGACATCCTTAAGGTGAGAAAAAAACTATTTATCTACGAAATCTCGTTGGATCATTTAGTGTGATCAATCGAGACGAAGCCGTGGACAGAAACGAGTAAAAAATAAAGGAGAAATGTCTAATACGTAAGCAGGATTTAGAGCACTTGTGCTACAAAAGAACCATTACAATAATGAAACATCATTTATACAGCTCTCAGGCTTTGTAATGTCGATGACAGATGCTAGACATTTAGGTTTTGGAGCAAAGTATGTTTACGTTTTTCTTATTTACTTGTTTCTCACAGAAATGGACAAACAGTTAACTGTTTGTGACTGTAACATTTTTAATATAAGAGGGCTTCGCGCCTATGAATGCTATATCTCGTGGATGTGCCGGATCATCTTATACTGGAACTGTTACGGTTAACAAGCGGTTGGTCTGTTATAGGCCTGCCCCCCTAGCCAAGTGTAATTCGTAGCGTAACGAACGTTAGATAAATCACGTGACATTATTTTTTTTTTTTACTACGTCGGGTGGCAGATAAGCATACGGCCCGCCTGATGTGCAGCGGTTACCATAGCCATAACGCTCGCAACATAAAATATCGCTCGCGCGATAAAGTAAATAAACTAAATGTCGGTAAAGAGTGTGTAAAATAAAAAAAACATTTATTCGTAAAAATAAATATTGAAAACTGCTCGAAAACTGGGTTTAAATTAGAGCACACAATTTAATTTGATAGTCAATAATATAAGCCGCTCCTAGGTTTGACTAGTAAAATCTAAGGTAGGTACTTGACCTCTCTCTCCAAAAACAAGTCAAGGTTAGGGTAAGTTAGGGTAGTAGTTTTGGGGTGTAAGTGATTCATCAAGATCTTTGAACCAAAGCCAACTTCACCTGCACGTGGTGCACCCTGCTGACTGACAAACGAAGCTCTGGCGAAAAGAGAGGTAGGGAGCGTAATTGTAAGCTACCCGACTGGGGAATGTACCCCCACCTCACAGAATACCGCAGCCAAATAACAATTCCCTTGAGGGTTGTTGTGTTCCTGCGAGTGAGTGAGGTCACCAGAAAGAAAGGAAGGAGATGCTGCGTTGGCAGCGGAGGTGGCGGCGCGCGAGCAATATTTTATGTTGCGAGCGTTAATATGGCTACGGTAACCGCTTCACATCAGGCGGGCCGTATGCTTGTCTGCCACCCGACGTAGTATAAAAAAAAAGTAAAGCTTGAGGTCAACAAAATTTTTAATATGCTTTCGGAGAGGGAGGTGAGTGAGCCTGTGGCTTAACTGATCAAACCTAGAACGCCTAGATATAGGGTATAGACTATTACATATATATTATATATTAATATATATTAATACGTGAAGCAAAAATTTTGAAGCCCTTTTTACTAAAATTGTGCGGACTGAAGAGTATGAAATTTCGCACACTAATAGTTGATATAGAGAAGGAGGGGAAATTTGCTAATATTTTTTAAATGCATAAAAATGCATTGAAACAATAAAAAAAACATTACACACACTACCATGTATTTGGCATACACATGCACATAAACTCTTTTGTTTATTGCTAAAGTCATAATTAAAATTAATTATTGCCCAATTTCGACCACTGGGCGACCAGCCCCCTTACCACCATCTCTTATTGCGATTCAATAACTGGATAGAATGCTTATTCATACCAATCCCATTTGAAATAGAGTCGCTTATTCATTGGTATGAATAAGCATTCTATCCAGTTATTGAATCGCAATAAGAGATGGTGGTAAGGGGGCAGTAGTATACGTATACGTCTAATATGTGATTACGGATTTAAATATTCACGATACTATATGTCTTGATACCCAAATTTATCTTATAAATTAACTCTAGAATTATCAGCACACTTAAACATAAAGTTACCCAGAGTTAACTAAACTAATGACCTTACAAAGTTTGCGGGATTAAATTAATTATTTAAGGTAAACAATCCTTCATTCCTGTCATTTAATTCTCTAATCAAGCCTTATTCATTGTGGAAGGCTTGTTTACTGCCAACGTGTAGAAAACTAGCGACACGTTTATGTTCATTTTATAACCTTCCTTGATATTTAAACTTCGTGGTGCATGACTGTTTGACATTGATAAAATGTTTCTCAACCATTATATATAAAAACGACAAAAAAATCATGTCTTATATTTGTTTTATTTTAATTTAGTTATTTATTTTTAAAGTAAATATATAACTAAATATATTGTGAATATTTTAAGCGTCTATCTGTTGCCGTTATCAATATCGAGCAAAAAAAAAAATGTATGGGAGCCCCCTTAAATATTTTTTTTATTTTATTTATTAGTATTTGTTTATTTTAGCGGCAACAGAAATACATCATCTGTGAAAATTTCAACTGTCTAACTATCACGGTTCATGAGATACAGCCTGGTGACAGACGGACGTAAGGACGGACAGCGGAGTCTCAGTAATAGGGTCCGTCTTTTACCCTTTGGGAACGGAACCCTAAACAATGCGGCACCTTATGTAGGTTTTTATGTAGGTTCGCCGTGTGGTTTCCGGAAGACTAGAATAGAATCACTCCGTCTCTTCCCGTGGATGTCGTACAAGGTGACTAAGGGAAATGCATTATCAAACTTCGATCAGGCCTCCCCAACCCGTTTGGTCAGCGTGGGGAGTGTAGGCCAAATCCTCCTTCTGTCTAGGACGGACGAGAGAGGGTCGTGCTCCTGTAGTGGAGACTAAAATGACCTGATGGTGATGTAGGTTTGAGGAATTTTTTCCTCAAATGTAATAAGGTAGGTAATAATGCACTATGTATCACTCGGGAGAAAGTGCGATTCCCAACTCGGGTGTATTAAGACAAACCCACACCCTCGTCGGTAATCGGTCACTTCCTTCGGTAAACAATGTACTATTGTTTACGTACACCTTCTGAACTTGTCACTGAAGGGTATACATTAATTAATTTTACACTCTGTATATTTCAATTTTCTGACCGTGTTTCCGGCAGACTAGAATAGAATCACTCCGTCTCTCCCCGTGGATGTCGTAGAAGGCGACTAAGGGTAATACATTATAAAACATCGATCAGGCCTCTCCAACCCGTCTGGCCAGCGTGGGGAGTGTAGGTGTAGGCCAAATCCTCCTTTTGTCTGGGACGGACGAGAGAGGGTCGTGCTCCTGTAGTGAGACTAAAATGACCTGATGATGATATACGAGTTAAAATCGATCAGGCCTCCCCAACTCAGTTTAAAATCCCGCTTTAATCTGAAATAAATCTGTCAACATTGACCTAAATACATTATGCCAATATAAAGTCATATAGCATTGTTTGTTCAAATATCAACTAGTATTATTTTGCCAAGTTGTAAAATATATACATATCGTAAAGCTTTAAGGCTACAATGTATATATGCTCCAAGGGCGCTGTATTTCAGTTTATGATTCAGTTTCATGAATGTGGTACAGGTAATAAAGTTATTGAAAGCTCTGAACTTATCTTACAAATGCAAAAGTTGGTTGGTTAGTGCTTTGGTATTAAAATTTATTTATTTCATTTTATTACTTATATAAAATTTATGATTTGCAAGCCAAATTTCTTCGTTGACATTCCCTAGGGTCCTAGGGAATGTCAACGAAGAAGTTTCGGCGGTTCCCAGCCCCCTTACCACCATCTCTTATTGAGATTCAATAACTGAATAGAATGTTTATTCATACCAATGAATAAGCGACTCTAATGCATTTGAAATAGAGTAGCTTATTCATTGGTATGAATAAGCAATCTTTTCAGTTATTGAATCGCGATAAGAGATGGTGGTAAGGGGGCTGTTCTCATTATCTAGGGTCGGGTATCGTATGTTAGTGCCAAACGACACGATCCTGGGTTGTTTCTGTAGACACTTAGGACTATTCAAGTCATTGGATACTGTCGACAGTCAGATAGCGGGGGACGAGACGGTGGTCTGATAATAAAGTAATAAATAATTTAGCTCATGAGATTACCGCCATGTGGGATGTCGATTCAACAGTGATTGTTCCGATAGTCGTGACGGTTAATGGTTGAATCGCCAAGAGCTTCGACCAACATCTCAAGAAGCTCGCGTTGGGAAGCTGGATCAAGGGTCAGATACAGAAGGCTGTCCTCCTTAGCACGGTACGTATTGTCAGGAGGTTTCTGTCTCTGTGACCTTGATCACCGATAGTTTGGACCTCGTTCCCGCTATCGGGGGGGATTCAAATTTCGGGGAAATAAGATATTAAAAATAACTAAAAATAAAATGTCAAATAAGTAAAAATAGATGCCATAATGGAAGAAGAAAAGATATAACATCAGTTAGCGTTTGGGCTGCCTGATATAAATTGCTTCGGCATAAACGCATAATTATCCCACTGTTGGGATACGGATCTCCTCACAATCGAAGGGGTTTAGAGCATATTTTACCATGTTGCTCAACTGCGGGTTAGCGTAGGTAAAATGATTACCGTAGCCATATTAATGCTCGCAACAGGAAATATCAATCTCGATATCGCAGCCAACACAGCAATTCTTTCCTTTCTGGTGACCTCACTCACTTTCAGGAACACAACAACCATCAAGGGTATTGTTATTTGGCTGCAGTATTCTGTGAGGTGGAGGTACTTCCCCAAACAAGCAGCTTATAAATACGCTGTATCTCTCTTTTTCCAGAGCCTCTATTGCTAGTCTACAGGGTGCACCACGTCAAGGTGAGGTTACCTTTGGCTTTAAAGTTGAGGTGAACCACCTGGTCATCCCGTGATCATGGTGTCACCGCATGGTGTCAGCACCGTCACCGAAATATCAGGGAAAATACAAAAGTCCCGTATTTACATTAGTAATGATTAAAAATGACCGTATATCATGTTATCTGCTTAGTGTGTGACTTTTTAACGGGACGGGTCGGGGGGGAGGAGGATGTCCCACCACTCAATCCCACCACTGTTTCTCCTGTGTAGCCAGGATTAACAGCGGCGACCACCTAAAAAGGCAATGAACAGTAAAGTCCATTGCAGTCCTGGGGGTAATGGCAATTAAGGCATTAAAAGCCTAAAGAGATGGCTAGTCAAGTGAAGCTCAACTGCCAATATCAAATCGAAGTCAAATTCCAAAAGCTTCCTACTCCTACTAATTTCTTTTGATTAAATTTTAGTTCCAAGGCAGCCGTAGTTTTACCCCCGGGACTGCAATGGACTTCATTGTTCATTGCCTTTTTTGGCGGTCGCCACTGTTAATCCTGGCTACACAGAAGACAGTGGTGGGAATGTGTGGTGGGCCCCCGTATCTAATCCAATAATATGAATTGCAAAATCGTCTGAACGCTTGGTAATTCTACCTTGTTACTATCAACAGAATAGTGTGTGCAACATAGTGTGGACTTATCGTGTGCTGAGCTTAACTCTTTTCTCGAACCTCGAAGTCGTTTTAAAGATCGCTAATGTAAGTCTACATTTTCTCATCGGTTAAGCCAAGACATCAGTCAGGGCTGTCGCACTGTCTTCAAGTTGATTTGTGTTTTTATGTTCAGTTCACTGAAGCTCGGTGATCCATACCCGCTTTATGTTTTTCAATTTATCAAGTTTTTCCTAAAGTCTTCTACTTACCTATATCTGCTGAAGTTATTTATTTATTTTGGCTATTTATAATACTTTGTAATAATGTTATGATGACCTTAGGAAAACCTGCTAGAAAAATACAGGACACATAATATGTGATACATTTGCCACAAGTGCCACGAGCCGTTCCGTGATGTCTATGGTGATGTCGACAAATCGACAAGTTGACGAAATATTTATAATTTACATGCTTCCGCTGCTGCGACTTCGTCCGCGTGAGATTTTTTAAACCACAAACTGGACTGCATATGCTTTTGGTATTTTTTAGACTGCTGGATGGGTCTCTTCGTAATTGAACGGGTTTAGTGTATGTATACTCCATCACGCTGCTCAGCTGCGGGTTGACGGAGGCCAGTGTTTTCAAGCCGCCTAAAGGCCACTGACTTGGTTTAACGACTGTCATCTATAATGACAACTACGGGACCTACGGCTTAACGTGCTCTCTGAAGCACGGAGGAGCTCGTGATAAATAAATCTACCCATGAACAGGCTACAGTCGATATTGCTTAACTTACTTGTTCGATTACAATAACACGCGCAACGAATCATTTTTAACCGACTGCAAAAAAGGAGGAGGTTCTCAATTCGGCTGTATTTATTTTTAAGTTTGTTACTTAAATACTCCGTGATTTATAAACCGATTTGAAGAAAAACTTTTTTAATTTGAAAGGGTATACTTCCAGAATGGGCTCATTTTTTTCATCATCATCATCATCAGCCTGTATATACATAAATATAGAGTAATGTTTGGTGTCGGTTTTTTTTTGTTAAAATTATACCATTTAAAAGTTCAGTTGAGAATAGATTATATACCTACTACATGGCCGCATGGCAGCCCTTGCGATAGGTTCCAAATTCGACTCAGAGGGGAGGTGAAGTTGCCTTGTGAGAGCGGCAGGGAGTGGCCACACTGTATACGTAGTGCTATCACTTATACTGAGCTGCAATATAAACAATGACGTCTGTACACAGTATGAAGGAGCGTGTCTGCGTGTGGCGTTGTACAAACTATTCCAGATTCAAAATTATGATAACCACGGGAAGTAACGCGATCATTCCTGTAAGGTACTTAAGGATCATTACTGTTACCGATGCGTGTACATTATATATTTTTATTATTTATAAAATGTAAGGTAGCGCGCGGTGCGCCGGGTGAACATTTGGAGGGTAGATGAATTATCAAAATTATTCATAACCGTTGTTGAATTCTCGAACAGTCTAACTTTGCGAGCCGCGGACACCGCACGCTGCCCTCCGCTATATTCTATACTGTGTACCCGCGAGTTACGAATAAAATTATATATTTCGGAATTTTCACCATTTTATTTGGCGGAACCTTCATCGGCTCGTTCGACCATCAACAAAGTGGTCCATCGATCCGGATCTTCGTAACCAGATGACAACACGCACTCCGCCACCTTCAAAAATGGTCAAGACTCGAGGAAGTCTTCGGAAGGAGATACTTACCAAGCGAGAGCCCGTTGATGAAACCGTCGGATCCCACCTGCCTCCAGGAGTACCACTGCCATCTACTTCTGAACCTGCGGAAAGTAGACCATCATCAAGCATTCCTGGAACAATCAAGTCGAAACCGACTTCTAAAAGCCAATCCTGTTCTTCATCAACCAAGGCGCGGAGAAAACAGCTAGAATTGGAAGCAGCACAAGAAAAGGCTCGCATACAATTGGAACTTATAGACAAGAAATTAGCAGCAGATGTAGCTGCACTTGAGGATGAGGATAAATACAGTTCACTATCGAAGTCTGTTCACTCGAAACAGTGCCCTAGCAGGAGTGACATCGAGAGGTGGATCGATCGCAGCCAAATAGACCTGAGAGGTCAGCGTATCCACGAACCTGGAATCAAGCAGGATGCGCTGTATCCGCCGGAGAAAGAACGCTCCGGCCCCGATGGCTCAGTTCAGCAATTGGCGGTTGCGATTGAACAATTGGTTACCTCCACCGTCACTAACAACCAAAACAACAACTTGCTTAGCCGTATAAGCACGTCGAGAGACCTCCCGTTATACTTCGGGGACTCAATGGAATGGCTACAATTCCAACAAGCCTACGAAGAATCTACAGAATTGTGTAAATTCAACGATAAAGAAAATCTGTGGCGGTTACGAAAATGTCTGCGTGGTCCGGCCCGAGAGGCCGTCGCTTCGCTGCTAATTACACCTACTACACCGGATAAAATTATGGAAACATTGAAATTACAGTTTGGAAATCCAGATATTATTTTATGTAAGATATTGAGTGATATCAAGAAGCTAACGCCGCTACCGCCAGACTATCACAAGGAGATCACCAGATTTTCGATTAAAATAACGAATTACGTAACTGCAGTTCGCTCGTTGGGACGAGACGATTATTTACAAGGTGTGAATGTAGCCACAATTGTACTTAGTAAGCTGCCTACCATATTAATATCAAAATGGACGGATTACAGTCACGAGCGAATGAAGAAAGAAAATAAATGCAAATTATCTTTGTTATCGGACTTTCTACATGAAGAAGCAGTGAAATTGTCGCAATCTGGTGCGAACTTATTATACCTACGAACGGATAAAAGACAGTCGAACTATAGCGATACTGTTTTAGTGCAAAGTAAACAAAGTGAACATAAGTGCCGGTTTTGTAAAAAATCGTTTCACGAACTGACGGATTGTACGAAATTCAAAAAGGCGCTGCGTAAGGAACGTTGGGAACATGTAAAGCGTAACGGTTTATGTTTTAAGTGTTTGTTACCCCATCGCGATAGGTTAACGTGTCCCGCGCCCGTGTGCAACGCAGAAGGCTGTAGTAAAAATCATCACCGTTTATTACATTATGTACCACGTCAGAATATCGAAAGTGTAGTGCCGGAACTGAAACCTGAAAATCATAGCGAAATTGTGAACTACATAAACACGGATAGTTGTGCGGTTATTTTAAAAGTCGTGCCTATATACATTCGTGGTGTTAACGGTATAATCAGTACGACCGCTCTGCTGGACGACGGCTCCACAGTGTCACTGATAAGCTCGCAGCTCGCCGCTCGAGCTGGGCTGCGCGGCCGACGGGAATGCCTGCGTGTGCGTGGCGCTTGGGACAACACCGAGCTCGTGTGCGACAGTCAGCTGGTTAGTGTGCCTATTGAAAACAAACAAGGTATGTCTTTTAATATTACAGCTCGTAGCGTTGATAATTTGAATTTACCAAAACAAGATTTAACTGTAATTAATTGTAATAAATATAATCATTTAAAATCTATTAAATCTCAACTTTGTTTCGGGAATTTAAAACCCGAAGTACTTATTGGTCAGGATAACTTTCACTTGCTCTTACCTTTAGAATCCATAACCGGTTCTCATAAAGAGCCGTGCGCTACTCGTACTCCCCTAGGTTGGTGTGTGCATGGCTGTGCGAGTATTACTCGCAAATCGCAAGTTCATTCTACATTATTTGTAACTAATAGCAATAGCGAACGTGAACTATGCGAACTTCACAATGAAGTCCGTTATTTTTTTTCTTTGGAATCCATGGGAATCTCTGCTTCACCTCGGCAGAACTCTGATGATATAAAAGCCCTAGGTATCCTGGAACGAACGTCTGCATTGAAAGACGGTAAATGGCACGTTGGCTTACCTTGGAAGAATGAAAACTGCGATATGCTCGACTCTTTCCCTACTGCAATTTCAAGATTGAAAGGAATTGAACAAAAAATGAAGCGTAATCAAGAATACGCTCAACGTTACCAGGAACGCATACAACATTTATTAAATAATGGTTACGCCGAACAGCTGAAAGAGGGATCCTCGAGTACACATGAAAATAAAAAGATATGGTACTTACCCCACTTCGGCGTAGACAATATCAATAAAAAGAAACTTCGCCTAGTCTTCGATGCCGCCGCTGAGACTGATTGTGTGTCGCTCAACGACTATCTATTGAAGGGACCCGACCTTCTTCAGTCATTATTTGGTATCATGTTGAGATTCAGAGAAAACAGAGTGGCGCTGACTGCTGATATTCAGGACATGTTTCTGCGTGTGAAAATTAACCCTGAAGACCAACATGCTTTCCGTTTTCTTTTTCGTGATGACAATGGAGATATAAAAACATATGTTATGTCATCGTTGATATTTGGAGCTAATTGCTCACCATTTATCGCTCAGTACGTGAAGAACAAAAATACTGAACGTTTTAGAGAAACAATGCCGCGCGCCTGTGATGCCATAATTAATTCGCATTATATGGATGATTACATCGACAGCTTACCCGACGAAGAGACCGCTACACAACTCGTGCGTGACGTCACTCATATCCATAGTCAAGGAAATTTTCATATAAGAAACTGGACTACAAATAATGCAATTGTACTAAACAGCATTCCAAAAGAAACCTTAGGTGAAGTGGCGGTAAAGTTCAAATTCGGGCAATCAAAAGAGTATGAAGGCGAACGAACGCTTGGATTAATATGGGACCCACATTTAGATTTATTAAAATTAGATATATCATTAAAACGCATCCCCGAGGGTTTAATGAATGGAACACAAACTCCCACAAAGAGGCAAATATTAAAAATTATAATGTCTATATTTGATGTCTAGGGGATACTCGCACCTATTACCATAGCCGGTAAAATCATATTGCAAGAATGTTGGCAAACAAATATAAGTTGGGATGAATTTATACCTACAGAATTGCAAAATAAATGGCACAAATGGATTTGTTTACTTAATGCGTTACGGAATACCAGTATACCGAGACACTATATGGCCGCCTGCAAAGGCGTGAGCGAGATAGAACGAGCATCGAGTCGCTGTCCGAGCCCTATGGAAGCGGGCCCAAGCTGTGTCGCGCTGCCGCCGCCGCCGTCAGCTGTTTACATGCATCTACAACTGCATACGTTCTGTGATAGCTCAACGAAAGCAATGAGCGCTGTATGTTATTGGCGGTGGACTGATACGAATAACAAAGTGTGTGTAGCGTTCATAGCTAGTAAATGCCGCGTGGCGCCGGTTAAGGCTACGACAGTGCCTCGTTTGGAGTTGCAAGCCGCTGTGATGGCTGCCCGTTTAGCAGACACTGTAGTACGCGAACATAGAATAAAACCACAACAAAAATATTTTGGTGCGATTCTACTACTGTTCTGCACTGGATAAAAAATAATTCCAGGAACTACAAGACGTACGTAGCACATAGATTGGGCGAAATCGACGAGTTAACAAAACCATCTGAGTGGAGATATGTTCCTACGAAATTAAATATCGCTGACATTGCTACACGAGAAAATTATGACGTATCTACGTTGCCGCACTAGTGGTTGTATGGACCTACGTTTCTTTCAAGCTCCGAGCATGGGTGGCCTACCGATGTTACGCAATTGAATGTAACAACAGAACAATTGGAATGCATTTCTCTGTTGACATATTTCGAAGAAGAAAATTTCAGCGTACCTGAACTTACGAGATTTTCTTCATGGCTTAAATTAGTACGCACGATGTTTACTGTTTTAAAATTCATAAATAAAATACAAAAGTCACTCACCGACGATGTTTTATTGATGCAGAAAGCTGAGCACGTTTTATTACGTTATTCTCAAGCTAAAACATTCGGAGAAGAAATATATAAAATAAAAAAGGGAGAACGCTTACCTAAATCTAGTAGATTACTCACCTTGTCACCGTTCTTGGACTGCCATGGGCTCCTGCGTGTCGGTGGACGCATCGACGCCGCCGCTTCCGTCGCATCTGAAACAAAAAATCCTGTAATATTAGACGGATCTGATTATGTTGCTAGATTGATTGTACGAACTTACCATATCAGAGCTGCTCATGGAAGTCAAGAGATGGTGGTGAACGAACTGAAACAAATTTATTGGATTATTAAATTGAGACCTACCGTTCGTGCTGTGATCTCCAAATGTATGATCTGTCGACTGAAAAGGTGTAAACCGGAAATTCCGAGGATGGCAGACCTACCTGAAGCAAGAATGGCACATCATCAGCGCGCGTTCAGTTTCTGTGGAGTAGATTTATTTGGACCCATGGACATAACAATAGGCAGACGTCGTGAAAAACGATATGGGGTCTTGTTCACTTGTTTGACGGTGAGAGCTGTTCACGTGGAGTTAGTTTCGTCGCTCTCTACTGACTCATTCATAATGGCACTACGACGTATGGCAGCACGGCGTGGATGGCCTCAGCAACTTTTCTCAGATAATGGGACTAATCTGAGGGGAGCGGACACAGAGCTGAGAAAATCCGTGGCGGAGCTAGATGAAGAAGTTCTCAAAACTGAAGCCCTGAATAGAGGAATAAAATGGACTTTCATACCGCCAGCAAGCCCTCATTGGGGAGGAGCCTGGGAAAGACTAATTCGCAGTGTGAAGACATCACTTAAAGTCATTTTGAAGGAGCGCGCGCCTCAAGAGGAGACACTCATCACGCTACTGGCCGAGGTCGAGAATATGGTGAACAGCAGACCTTTGGTGCACGTCTCAGTAGAACCCAACAGCACCGAATCACTAACGCCTAACCATTTTCTCATAGGATCTTCATCAAACCTGCCACGTCTTGGAGTATTCGATAACTCAGATATGTACCTTCGTAAACAGTGGCGCATATCACAGCGTCTCGCCGATATGTTTTGGCACAGATGGGTACGGGAAGTTCTGCCAGAGTTGTTGCCGAGAAAGAAATGGGTTACGGAAAATAGGTCGTTACAAGTAGGTGATTTTGTATTGATTGCAGACCCTAACAGCCTTAGAAATGCTTGGCCTCGAGGTTTAGTTGAGGAAGTCCTACCTGGGAGAGATGGACGAGTGCGCATGGTTAAAGTTAGGACGCAATCAGGCACATTAACCAGATCGGTCACACGCATCGTACGCATTCCAGTTGGTACTGAGTGCTGCTAGAGCAGCACTAGGGGTGGGAATTGTTACCGATGCGTGTACATTATATATTTTTATTATTTATAAAATGTAAGGTAGCGCGCGGTGCGCCGGGTGAACATTTGGAGGGTAGATGAATTATCAAAATTATTCATAACCGTTGTTGAATTCTCGAACAGTCTAACTTTGCGAGCCGCGGACACCGCACGCTGCCCTCCGCTATATTCTATACTGTGTACCCGCGAGTTACGAATAAAATTATATATTTCGAATTCTCACCATTTTATTTGGCGGAACCTCATCGGCTCATTGGACCATCAACAATTACTGTAAGGCCTTTAGGAGTCTGCTTGTGACCACGGCCGGTGTGACCAGGGGCCCTACCGCTGAAGCTGAAGCCGATTACCATTGGAGTTTTTTGATCGCAAAAATAAATTCAGAGTAGGCTGGTGGTAATTGTGTTAAGCTTAGCTGGTAGAAACCCTAGAGCTCTATCGACTAAGCTGAAGATGTTTGTCAATAACATTTTTTTTTATACTACATCAGGTGACAGACAAGCATACGGCCCGCCTGATGTCAAGCGGTTACCGTAGCCATATTAACGCTCGCAACATAAAATATCGCTCGCGCGCCGCCACCCCCACTTTCAACGCAGCATCTCCTTCCTTTCTGGTGACCTCACTCACTCGCAGGAACACAGCAACCCCCAAAGGAATTGTTATTTGGCTGCGGTATTCTGTGAGGTGGAGGTACATTACCCAGTCGGGTAGCTTACAATTAGGTTCCCTACCTCTCTTTTCGCCAGAGCTTCGTTTGCCAGTCAGCAGGGTGCACCGCGTGCAGGTTAAGTTGGCTTAGGTTCAAAGATGTTGATGAACCACTTACACCCCAATTAGCTAAAGTTTTATTTTCGCAATCAAAAAGTCCGAAGGTAATCGGCTTCAGCTTCGGCGGTAGGGCCCCTGGTCACACCGGCCGTGGTCACAAGCAGACTCCTAAAGGCCTTACAGTAATGATCCTTAAGTACCTTACAGGAATGATCGCGTTACTTCCCGTGGTTATCATAATTTTGAATCTGGAATAGTTTGTACAACGCCACACGCAGACACGCTCCTTCATACTGTGTACAGACGTCATTGTTTAAGGCAATAATAAAGGTATGTAAAAGTATCTTACATGCATGATGCATCGTTTTAATTCCCGTGATTATTATAATTTTAATCATGCAACGCAAATGTTTAGATTCTTGTCAGAGGCGAGGTGAGATCAATTCGAAAGAACGGCACGTAAAATGTATTATTCATCATTCACTATTACTAATATTGTGATTTAAGTAAATATTCAGCAGTCGTTCGTTTGTTCAGTCTATAATTTACATATAATCAAATTACTAATGGTAATATTGACATGATTCGTTTGAATCATTCAAGTCTAAATTCATCGCTGAACCTTAATCTTTTTATTTCTATACACATTCAATATGTTTGTATTGACGAGCCCAGTGGTCGAATGGCTAGGAACGTCTACTTTGACTGCGAGGTCACGGGTTCGACCCTCGCAGATGACACACATTTGTGCTCATGAACATGTATGTTTGTTTTTGTCGGGGAGTTTTCTATGTATTTACAAAAAAAATAGGAAAATAATAACATTAGCCACAAAATATACTAAATGAGCCAAAGAAATACTAGGTTAGGTTAGGTTTGGTATCAACTTTAGTCGCCTAGTCAGTATTATAGTCGCCCAGTTTCACAATTTCAGATGCACGGTTAACCCAAAAAAAATGTATTTAAGTCCATATATAGTTATCTAGTACCCATAGTACAAGCTTTGCTTAGTTTGGCACTAGATAGCAGTGTGTAATTTGTTTAGGATTATTTGTCCAGATCTAGATCCAGGTTTCTCATGGTTCTCCTTTGCAGTTGCGATAGGAACCATCAATGTCATGTCATGTCATGTCATGTCTGTCAGGTTTTGGGGTGTAAGTGACTCACCACGATCTTTGGAGCAAAAGCCAACCTCACCTGCACGTGGTGCGCCATGCCGTCTAGCGAAAGAACTTCTGTCAAAAGAGAGGGTACTGTGTATTTGTAAGCTGCCCGATTGGGGAAGTACCACAACCACCAAATATCGTAGTCAAATAACAATTCCCTTCAGGGTTGTTGTGTTCCTGCGAGTGATGAGCAGTGATCGGCGTTGGTAGTGCCATTAAGCGGGATTTGTGACCGTTGTCTTAATATAGATATGCCTCCCAAATCCCGGCATTTTCACTAAACAATTTTATTTAACTTTGAATTATTTTAGTACTATTTGTATTTTACGTACCTACTTATACGCTTTACCACGATATTATTTAACTTAACTTAACTTTTATTTTATTGTTTTTCTTAACTGTTCGTCTGGAGAATTTCTTTTTCTAATTTATATACAATCGAATTTTCACGTATTATACACTTAACGATACAGCGACAACTGGAAAAATATAATGTACTACTAAACTAGACTAAACGTAATCCCGGAATCCCGTGGTCATATCCATATTAACATCAACATTCAAGTCCATTGACCCCAAATGGCACTATTAACGCCGATCACTGGTGATGAGGTTACCAGAAAGAAAGGAGTTGCTGTGTTGACAGCGCAAATGGCGGATATTTCAGGCAGAAACTGGCAGATAATAACTACTGGTGATTATCTGTCATCTTATTTTTTTTATAGAACTAAAGTGGTAAACAAGCATACGGCCCGCCTGATGGAAAGTAGTTACCGTAACTATGGACGCCTGCAACACCAGGAGCATCACACGCGCGTTGCCGATCCTGTAAAAATCTCTACACGCCCATTTAGAAGAACCCCATGCTGTAGTCTCCTGAGCAAACCTCGACAGGCAGTTCATTCTACAGCTTGACAGTACGCGGGAGAAAACTTCTCTGGAACCGCACTGTACGCAACCACTTAGGCTCCAATATGTGAGGATGAATTCCCTGTCGATGGTGAGCGGTGCGACCGTAGAAGGAGTCCGTGGGCATCATGTCAAACAACATGTCAATCTATCTGCCAGTTTCTTAACAATACAAAATACAAATAGATATAATAGAGAAAGCAGTCTTAATATTCAATGTAAACATCGAGATTACCCCAGTTTTGTATTTGAAATAATGTAGCTACAGACAAATGTAAAATTTTCGAATACAATGGTGTTCCACTAGAGAATTTAGCGAGTCACAGTCTCATTTATGTAAATTATTCAACTATTCATATTTACAATTCAACGTCCTTCATTCTTCTCTCAACGTCGAAATCAAAAGAAACTTTGTGAATAAAACTAGTTTTATTTTATGAACACCTACTTACTACTTGAGTGGGATTTTTACATACTAGGGCAGCGTTTCCTAACCTTTTCAATGTTGTTACCCCTATAACCAATAAAGGAAATCGATTTTACCCCCCTTATATCCTTACATTAGCTCTTATTGGACTGAACTAATTTGTTATCTTTTATAACCTTGATTACCCCTACAGAATGCTTATTTTATCCTTGCGGGGGGAAATTTAATTACCCCTAATTAAAGGTAATTAATTATAGGTAATTACCCCTAGGTTCGGAACCAAGGTACTAGGGTGTAAGTGGTTCATAAACAACTTGAACCAAAGTCCACCTTACCTGGTGCACACTATTGACTGACAAACGAGTCTCTGGAGAAATGAGAGGTAGGGCATAGCGTATTTTTTAAGCTGCCCTTTTTAAGGAAAGTACCTCCACCTCACAGAATGCTGCAACGAAATAACAATTCCCTTGAGGGTTGGTGTTCCTGCAAGTGAGTGAGGTCACCAGAAAGGAAGAACGGAACGATAAAATAATTAATTGAAATTCTATTCCCTGGAAGATCCTAGTATATATTTTTTTGTCTTTATACCACTATGGTATAAAGTCAAGCATACGGCCTGTCTGATGGAAATCCGTAGCCAGCTTATACTCCTTCCTTTCTTTTTAGTGACCTCAGTCACTCGCAGGAACACAACAACCCTCAAAGGAATTGTTATTTGGCTACGGTGTTCTGTGAGGTCGAGGTACTTCCCTAGTCGGGCAGCCTAAAAATACGTTATGATACAAAGCCTCGTTTATCAGTCAGCAGGGTGCACCACGTGCAGGTGAGGTTGGCTTTGGTTCAAAGATGTTGATGAACCACTTACACCCCAATTTTTTATCTACCCCAGATTGTTATTTAATATCTGGCTCGACGTCCCAAAAATGACCCTGACCTCCGACATTGAAAGACGCCATCTGTTTCTATCTTGCACCACTTCGGAATTTCTTTGTTTGACCCTTGGATAGTTCATCTTCCCATCTGTTAAGGCGTCCATCAGGGTGTTTTCCACAAGGTTGCCCTACAAATGCTCTGGTAGTTGCCAGATCTCTTCCATCCTCTTTCATCATTATCTTCTCTTCTGTGAGAAATATATTGCTACTAGTTGACCCGGCAGACGTTGTCCTGTCTGCTTAACATTGAGTACTGAATTCGAATTTATTATTTTATTTCGCGCAATCTGTCAAAGATCTGACTGACAGTTCTGTCAAACCACATAAAGCTACATTAGATAAGTTAATGTTCAGTTTTCTTAATTTTTCTAATTTTCCACGCAGCTATCTAATTTTACACGCGTGATGCGATGACATAAGGAAATAGATATTCATTTTTACATTTTGACAACGCATCGGCGAGCCCTTCGTATTACCACAGTATAAGTAATAGGTACAGTATAACTAATACAGTATAAGTAATACCTAGTATGGTATTACTGATTTATATGCGGTGATTACTTTCCCCTTCCTTCATGTTCTACTGTCATGCTCCCTTGCCACCCTCTGATATAAAAAATATTTGAAGATTGTTTATCAAAAGGATGTATTCAATATAAAATGAATGTTTTAAAAGTCGTAAGCCTCTGCGATCCTTAGTCGATAAGCGTTAATGACGTTACCTTCGGCGTAAGAAATTCCCAGGATAGACAAGTCTAAAATTTGTTAAAAGCTCTTATTTAAACTAAAAGGTGTTGGAATAATTTTGTTACTAAATCTATTTCGAATAACAACTTGGTTAAGAACTTTAAGGTTTTGTTAGTACTTAAAAATAACTTATAGATTTTGTGAGTAACTATATTATTCGGCAATGTGGATGCCAGACTTTATTGAATGGTCGATAGGCAACAACTCCACTGAGGAGTTTCCCTGAAATGAAGGAGATTAGTGTATACTGCACTACATTTCTCAACTTTATGTTGGTGGAGGCCAGTGTTTTCAAGTCGCCTAAGTTCTATAGAACACAGCACAACACTTGGCTTAATGACTGTCATATAATGATGACAACAGCCAGCACCAACGGGTTAACGTACTTATCGTATCAGAGACTTTGGATCAACTCATTTATACCACAGTTAATTGCAGGAAATATTTCATAATTCATAAATTTTAGCGAATTAAGATTTTTTAATTCGATATTGAGCACATCTATTCCGCCATATCCGCTCTTAAAATCACTACATAGTATAAAACAAAGTCGCTTTCTCTGTCCCTATGTCCCTTTGTATGCTTAAATCTTTGAAACTACGCAACGGATTATGATGCGGTTTTTTTTAATAGATAGAGTGATTCAACTGGAAAGTTTATATGTATAATATATGCATAACATAGTAGAAAAACACTGATAATTTAGAGGTTTCTAATGTGATGTCGTAAATAAACACATTTTTTTGCTCTTTCATTGCAAACGCTGGCTGAACCCAACGAGATAGATCAAAATAATGTAGTACAGTATTGTTCACCTTAAAATGGTCTACAAAAAAGTTCGCGATGGTATATGTCTATCTCTTAGTGGTAACACACAATAACCGTTATTTTATCCTATGCTTTTTACAAGAAATAATGCCTTATTTACGAAGCGATTTTAAGCAATACAGAATTAATCCTTATCAAATTAAGTACCTTAAATACATTGCGCATTTAATATAGATCAATATGGCCCTTCACAGCATGTAATTGAAATGAATAGTTTAGAAGATATTACACATTTAAAATGCAGGGACATAACGGCTGTGGCGGTACCGGCCGCGGAGCCGGCGGCGTGTGCCTATAACTGGGGAAGGACTGGTTAGGACAAAGCGCAAAGACCTTCTGTAGTACATTTAGTATCAGCATTGCACCCGTGCGAAGCCGGGGCGGGTCGCTAGTAATACAATAATTTACAAATCACATAGTTACTTTTTGGCTGTGTGGTTTCCGGCAGACTAGAATAGAATCACTCCGCCTCTTCCCGTGGATGTCGTACAAGGCGACTAAGAGAAATACATTATCAAATATCAGGCCTCCTCAACCCGTTTGGCCAGCGTGGGGAGTGTAGGCCAAATCCTCCTTCTGTCTGGGACGGACGAGAGAGGGTCGTGCTCCTGTAGGAGAAGAAAACGACCTGATGATGATGATGATGATGATGATAGTTACTTTTTGATGCAAATTAGACTTATATTAGGATATTTTTGATACTGAGTGACTAGTGCGCGTTTTTTTTGGTCAGATTCGAACGTAATAACGTTTACCAACCGACCATATTGAAAAGAACTCTCATGTTGTGAATTTGCCAGACGTGTGTTATATGTATATTGAAATTAGCCGGGTTCTTCACTTCAAAATGTGAGCAAGAAAGCCACATAATTTTGATACACATCTTATAAATTTACAACATGGTAGTTCTTCTCTATTTTGTCGGTTTGTTCCCTCCTTTACGTCGACATGATCGAATTCAAACAAAAAACTCGCAATAAAGCACTCTGGTGATTGTTGGAACTTGGTTGAACATATTTCACATTAATATAGCACTTCGACTTTTCCACGTAACATTTATTTATAAATTTATATTCATAAATGAATTTAATTACCACTTTAGTGATAATAATATATGTGTGAGAGACAGGTATTGAAAATTAAGTAAAATAGACCGTCTTCCTTTTGTACCATAAAAAGTATCTAAAGCGACAATATGTCAACGAAACAAATGTAACACACTTGCACACAAAGTCCTCCAAATAGTCCTGGGACAGTTGGAAGCTCGCCAAGTCGTACGGCGTGAGGGCCATCTTCATAAATTGAGTCGGACGCGGACCTAAACTTGAGGTTATATAATGAACCCTTACTAAAAACCAACAGGAAATATGCTACAATATAGTTGAATTTTTAGTAATTTAAATTAACTCTGTAGTTACAAGATATATCCGTACTGCTCCCTTACCACCAACTCTTATTGCGATTCAATAACTGAATAGAATGCTTATTCATAGCAATGAATAAGCGACTTAATTCAATTTAAATAGAGTCGCTTATTCATTGCTATGAATAAGCATTCTACCCAGTTATTGAATCGCCATAAGAGTTGGTGGCAAGGGGGCTGTATTTTTGAAGTAAATCTTCTTTACGCAATCACCAGCATACTCCCCAAGTCAAGCGAGACTTGGGGAGTATGCTGGTGATTGCGTTACGGGAGCGTTAACGGAAAGTGTGATCGGGCGGGGTGTAGGGATGGGCGTTGAATGAACGAACCGTTTTTTTAGACTGTTTTTTGTGCGTGAACGATTAAACTAGTTTACAGTTCACAGATAAACTAGTTTATTCGTCGACTGGTTGATGAGTCCGTTGCGTCGCCTCGCGATCGTCTCGTCTCGTTTAGTGATTTGACAAATGAGATTTTCGTTCGTTTACGTTTACCAATCGTTTATGTCAAGAAATAGTCTTATCGATGACGACGTAAACTAGTCGAAAATTAGACTGTTTTTATTGCATAGCTCTTATCGCGGGCTTTGAGCGCGGCGACCGAATCAAGAAATTCCGTAACAAAACCAAAACCAAAACCAAAACCATAACCAAAACCAAAACCAAAACCAAACAAACAAACAAACATTTTTTTTTTAAAACTAGTTCATCGTCGACGGTAAACGGTCTCGTTGCGTCGACTGTAAAATCGTCGACGACGTAAACTAGTCGAAAATTAGACTGTTTTTTAAACCAGTTTATCGTTGTGGATAAACGGTCTCGTTTCGTTGACGGCAAACCCGTCGACGACACATCCCTAGCGGGGTGAACGGAAGTTGCGAGGGAGTCGGAACGGTCGACGGAAGTCGCATCTCTCTCTCTCTTTCTATCTTCACTAACTTGTTTGAGTTAGTGAAGATAGAAAGAGAGGTTATATATAATATTATGCTTAATTTTATCTGCCTCGCTAAACTTTCAAATTCCTGTGGGTATTCTATGGTTGACTGGAAGAGATCCCTGATAGGATAAGTCCGCCATTGTCCATCCGCCATTTCTGTAGTGCATCAGGGATGTTCGCCGAAGCAGACGTAGACTACTTCTACATAACAATGCGTAAACGGTGCGCGTCCCTTGTACGCAGGGTGCGGGCGAGTGGTAACAGCATCCTGAATATGATTGCTGGCAGATTAGACTGCGTATATGTCAACCATTCCTGTGCCATTTCGGGGGGAGTGGTGCAGGAATGGCCACTTTAAAATTAATATATCAACTTAATATCTTTACTAACATAGTTTATAAGAATTACTAACAACATGAGTCTTTGTTACTTAATTCAATAAAAATATTCATTCATTCATTCATTGTACAAAACATGTTATTACCACTGTGTTTATTATTGTCATAGAACGATAAAGTCTTTAAAAAGAATTCTTTGAAAAACTTTATTGGAACAATAAAGTTTTCTAAAGAAACACAAACACTTTGCAGACACATATTTTATTCACCAATTTTATTCTCTCAAATTATTAGTATTTATTAGTATTATTGGTAATGCCTTAATAACGACTCCCCAACCCGTATGGCCAGCGTGGGGAGTGAAGGCCAAATCCTCCTTCTGTCTGTGACGGACGAGAGAGGGTCGTGCTCCTGTAGTGGAGAGTAAAATGACCAGATGATGATGATTGATAATGCCGCTAATTACTGGCATTATTATCAGAATTATCAGCGTTTTGTTCGTTAGAACAAAACATGTAGCTGAGCTATAGCCATTTTGTGTTACTGCGGCACAATTGATTCGTTTTATGTTTTTTATCACTTAATTTCACTTAATAAATAATTATAAGACTGGAAATAACTAACAACGTATGTGCTGGAGACACAAATAAATGTTTCATTCGTTCATTAATTCATTCACTATACGACCATTTACACAGAATTGTTGTCAGACAAATTACACAGCGCCATCTAGCCCCAAAGTAACCGAAGCTTGTGTTATGGGTACTAGACAACTGATAAACATACGTAAATACATTTTTTTTGTAAAAACATACTTATGATACATAGAAAACACCCAGACCAAGACAAACAGACATGTTCATGCACACAAATGTTTGTCCTGTGTGGGAATCGAACCCACGAGCGTTGGTGTCGTCATTGACCGCTACGCCACCGAGCTCGTCATTATTAGTACTTAATAGTCAAATTCTAACTCCTACTTATTTCTTCTGATTAAATTCGTTGTGAGTTCCGAGGCAGTCGTAGCTTTACCCCCGGGACTGAAATGGACTTCACTGTTCATTGCCTTTTTGGCGATCGCCGCTGTTAATCCTGGCTAGTGTATATTATTCTGTGTCCTGGCTACGCAGGAGATACTGTGGTGGGAATGTGTAACTTAACTTAAAATAGATAAATTAAATTTTATAACAATACATAAAATATAAATAAAACTAAATTACCTAGAACTAAATAATACTAGAATAAAAGTTAACTAAAACTAAAAAAAAAATAAGGAGGCCCCTCTAGGCAAGGTTCCGAAGATACTAGCAGCGTTCCCCCTTTGAATAGCTAGACTAATTCTTTGTCCGAGGTAGCTGCCAGCTCTTCGGTCTCCTGTGATGTCGACTAACCTTTTTGCTATTTCCTAATTAACCTAAGTCTTATAGCGCTAGGACCCCATGTTAAAAGTTCTACCGTCTCTAAGCTATTGTCAATCTCTATCAACCCCTCATCGCTTAACTGGCATATTCATAACTAACACAAAAACAGGAGTTTTAACTTTGTTAGAAATAAAACAAGAGAGGGGAATAAATTCAATCAAATAACATTCCGATTTGCCTAAGCAAACAAAGTTGCCAGTCTTTCTTACTTAATTATGAAATCGCCAAGGAAAAAATGTACGTAATTTAACAATTTTCGAGTTTGAAAGCAGGGGGGCGATGGGGGGTGCATTTTTTTGATTACAGGGTGGTAATTAATGGAGTTGTTATAATCGACAAAGTTCGAGATCTTTTAGATAGAAAGTTTGTTGGGAAAAAATTGCTAAACACGCCTCAGCGACATTCTGCTTCCCGCTAATTAGTTGGTACGCGGCTGATAAGGAGAGTTGATAACCTTTTACCCGCCTCTGTAGATATTAATTTATATTCGCTGAAATTCATTTCATAAAATATTTTTTGGAGACGGAAACATTTCTACACTTTCAAACTAAGTTGTTAAGTTGTTCACCCATTAAATAACACGTTGTTATACAAGTTAATAATCTTGGGGTGTAAGTGGCTCACCATTGTCTTTAGACCTAAAGTTAAATACACCACACGTCGTAAATCCTGCCAACTAGTAGACAGCCTAGAGATCTGGCCAAAAGAAGATTAAGGACAAAGTGATATTCATTAAAAAAATCGATCGAGAACCACGTTGTTGACATAGTTTTCAGAGTTAGTAAGCTGAACTGGTAATGGGCTGGTTACATCTGCCGAGTCAGTAATAGTGGATGGAGTCAGGAAGGTAATAGAGTGTAGGCCGTGCCGACGAATCTTAGGGCGCCCCCCTACTAGATGGAAGAAAGCGGCTGGATGTAGAAGGCGGAGGATCGCATTTGGTGGGAAGCATTGGGATGGGTAAGACCTATATCCAGCAGTAGGTTTTTTTTTATACTACGTCGGGTGGCAGACAAGCGTACACAGCAGACAAGCCTGATGTGAAGCGGTTACCATAGCCGTATTAACGCTCGCAACATAAAATATCGCTCGCTCGCCTCCACCCCCGCTGCCATCGCAGCATCTCCGTCCTTTCTGGTGACCTCACTCACTCGCAGGAACACAACAGCCCTCAAGGGAACCGTTATTTGGCTGCGGTATTCTGTGAGGTGGAGGTACATTCCCAAGTCGGGTAGCTTACAATTACTTTCTCTACCTCTCTTTTCGCCAGAGCTTCGTTTGTCAGTCAGCAGGGTGCACCGCGTGCAGGTGAAGTTGGCTTTGGTTCAAAGATGTTGATGAACCACTTACACCCCAATAGGTAGATACAGGCTGATGATAATGATACTTATTTAATAGCCTGACTGGCGATGTACCTATCCTCTGCCTTACTGAAGATTCCAAAAACGGCCTCCAGTCCCCAGTGGGCAATATTTCTGGTAGAGAGTGTGGTGGTAAGCTCGTATGGAATTGCTGTTGATACAGCTGAGGCGACAACGAACAATCGATGCTTTTATATTTTTTATTGCTGCTTTTCACCTTTGGTCTCCTTGACTTTTGTGTGAGGTAGGACTCACCAGTCCTGATGCCTTGAGATACAGGCTCTCTGCCTAGTTCAATGGCTCTAGTCTCACCCAATTTTACGACCATACCTTAACCATTAATTTATAAGGCATCAGTGCAAATTTGATTTGAGATATTAAATTATTTTATTGCAGTGTTTCATTTGATACGTTAACCGTTTTACATTAAGCGGCCAGTATGCTTATTTGATATCCGACATAGTATAGATAAATATGGGTGTGTATTTGACCACACTACAGAAGTAAAAACTTCGTTTTTCGGCCCATCTCGCTCCCTTCCTGTCGAGTTTACCCGAACGAGCGTGACGCATTACATATAGTGCCACAAACTTATCTGGCCCGGTGGCGGGGGCGGTGCGATCGACTTAAGTGTTGCCATTAAACGAAATGCCGCTCGTTATAAAGGAAACATAAAAATCAAAGAAATATAACATATTTATTAGATTTTTATACACTGTTAAAATAATAGCAATGATATACTTATTAATTGTGTTGTGTGGTGTTTCAATTAAATATCAATTGCCTTCTATTTTTTGTTGATTAGTTTTAAAAATGGACCACGTTAAGTCGCGATCATAGCTATTATAATATTAGAGAGTTATAATATTGCACAAAAAAAACTCTCGTTGACGATTTTTTTATTGTAAGAAATGAAATATGTGTAGAAAAAGATAATATGTATTTAAAAAAATACACCTCAATGGAATGTGCATACGCGGTAAGTAAATTAATTGTACCTGGCAATACTACATTCCAAGATGGCGGCTTTAGTTCTAAATTTGGCCACCGGGTCAGATAAGTTTGTAGCACTGTACGCGACGTGACGATCAGTCTCATTCATCAGATCAGAAATAAACCAAGTGAAAACACTTGTCAATGAAGGTCTGAACTCTGGATTTGTATTTAAATAGCGCGATATAATCATTACCTACGTTCGTTCAACTCACACTTAACAACTATATACAAAAAAAAAAATAGACAAAGTCAACGATGAAATGCAAACTCCTTCTCTTAACAGCCAACGTAGACGAGATAGTAACCAAAACAAAACCTAACTTGCCTGAGCGTAAATCCGGGCTCCCACGATCTCGCTATGTGGTAGGTTTAGAGATTTGAAACAAAAACTTTTTCCCATTTCACAGACAGTTGGGCAACTTGTGGTTAGCGAAACTCTCAACCGAATAGAAAATAGTGTCCGAAAATGGAATAGGGACGAAAAATCGTTTAGCCTAACTACTTATACGATAAGTATAAGCATCTGTAGATGCACTTATGACGCATAAAAAACCAGTAGAATGGAAACTAAGGAAAATAATAGTCAACAAACAAAATATTAGCTCTTTCAAAAACGAACTAAAAAGTATCGACTGGTTTAAATTCCTAACCTCAGATATCAAAACGGTAAATGAAAATTACGCATTATTCAGTGCTACGTTAGTAAGCATTTTAGATAGATGTATTCCTAAAAAAATTACAAAACTTAAAGCGAATAAAAAATATACATGGCTTACACAAGGTACTAAGATCTCGTGTAGAAATAAAAAAAACTGTGAAAGCCTATCGTCATTCATTCATAGTAAGGACACAAAAATTCTGAAAAATATTATTAAAAATTCAAAAAGAATCGATTATATAATAATATATTATGTCAAATGAAAATTTGTTAAAATAAAACTAAATGTAATAAGAAACAAATATATATATAAAAAACTAAGCTAAAACTAAGCTAATAAAAAAAAAGACGTGTGGCACTCGGGGACTGCCGCGGTAAAGCTATTGCATAGCATTTTGTATCAACTTATGCAATTATAATTTTATTTATTTATTTTATTCATGCAGTATTGCTTTTTCTTTGATATTAATTCAAGTTACACTTTTTGAGCGTGGTGACCGATAAGAAAACAAATTTTTCCATTATTAAATAAATAAAACGAGTTTCGTAGAGTCGTACAATACGTCTAATCGTACGCACACAACGCTGTGTCGAAGACTGCCGAACTGAAACGACGTTAGACGATGCACGGCCTTCAAGCCACACCTCCTTGCCCGTCGGAGTGGGGAGCGTGAGGTTTTTTCGTTACGGAATTTCTGGATTCGGTCCCCGCGCTCAAGGCCCGCGATAGAAGCTATGCAATAGCTTAAAAAGCAAAACGTAACACTAAAAATAAGTAACAGTATAATCTCTGACCCCCACAAGGTCGCGAATACATTTAATAGACACTTTGCATCTGTCGGGTCAAGTGGAGGAGTCGAGGGGCGGCACCTCCTCGGGTCCTGCGCACTGACAATACCATTTTTCTAAGCCCAGTAGAACCACATGAAATCCACCAAATAATTAAAAGTTTGTAAAGTAAATATAACCATGGTGTAGATGAAATACCGCCCATATTAATTAAAAACTGTACAGATGAATTGACTTTACCTTATTATCTGTTAACAAATCAATCCTTTTCAGAGGGTACGTTCCCTGACTTATTAAAACCGTCGATAATCAAACCTGTTCATAAACAGTGCTCTAAATTTGACCCAAGCAACTATAGGTCGATAGTGCTTTTGCCTTTCTCATCAAAAATATTTGGGAAAGTACTGCTGAGGCGTGATATTAGTATCATTCTGCGAGAAATCTCAGATAATTGATGATTCCCAATAAACTGAAGCCTTAAGCCATAGGAATTTTTGAATGCGAAATTGAAAGTGCTACCTAGATTGTTCCTAATTATGTTTATCTCAGCTGCTAGAAACCCCAGAGTTCTACCGACTAAGCTTCAGATGTGTATCAATAGCTTTAACCTAAGACATATTTATGGAAACAAAAAATCTGATGGTAATCGGCGTCAGCTTCGGCAGTAGGACCCCAGGTCCCCGTCAACATGTATCAGTGACAATAATTTATTTGTTATTTATAATTCATTGTTACCTACTATTAGCGCAAATTGCCGTGTGGTTTCCGGCAGACTAGAAGAGAATCACTTCGTCTCTTCCCGTGGATGCCGTACAAGACGACTAAGGGAAATACATTATCAAACATCGATCAGGCCTCCCCAACCCGTCTGGCCAGCGTAGGGAGTGTAGGCCAAAACCTCCTTCTGTCTTTTGGACGGATGAGTGAGGGTCGTGTTCCTGTAGTGGAGACTAAAATGACCTGATGATGATGATTAGCGCAAATTCAAGGTGAAGTTAGATTTTCGAAGTCAAAAAAGCCCTTGGGGTCCAATTCACGACACAAGCGACTTAGTCGTTAAAACCATTTGGCAGCGTTCACACGATCTCGTATTAGTTTCGAATTTTTCACGTGCACTATTTTCGTTTTTGCTTTGCCTGTCACGTTTAACAGGTGGTGCGATTGACGCGCTGCAAATGTCGTTTGAAACAGATGCATCCATCGGAAATTATTCCGATTAATATTGATAATAAAATTTTATTTTAGTTTCTAAAGACTTAATTTAGTTTCCAGATCTCTCATAGATTGCATATATTTTATATACAGTTCTAACAAAACCTCAACTATGTATTATTCTGTAATTTGTGGAGATGAATTTGAATAAGTTTAGCCGGTAGGGACGTAGCTCTACCTATTTAACTGAAGTTATCGCAAACTTAAGAAGTCCGATTTACGCAATCAAAAAACCCGATAGGAATCGGCTTCAGCTTCGGCGGTAGGTCTCCGGGGGCACTATCGAATATTTTGATCCCCAAAAATAGGTCTTAGATTTAAGTTATTATCAGACGTTTAACTTTATCGGTAAATCTTTGGGGTTTCTGCCAGCTAAGTATAAATAAATAAATATTGTCATACAAATTACACAGCGCCATCTAGCCCCAAAGTAAGCGAAGCTTTTGTTATGGGTACTAGACAACTGATAAACATACGTAAATACATTTTTTTTTTGTAAATACATACTTATGATACATAGAAAACACCCAGACCAAGACAAACAGACATGTTCATGCACACAAATGTTTGTCCTGTGTGGGAATCGAACCCACGAGCGTTAGTGTCGAAGCCGCGTCATTGACCGCTACGCCACCGAGCTCGTCATAACACAATTGCCACTAATCTATTCCGAAGTTTGATATTTGCAATCAAAAGAATCCTGTGGGAATCTGCTTCGGCGTTAGACCCCCTAGTTGTCACTCACTGGGGCCCTACTGTAGAAGCTGTAGCCGATTACCATCGGCTTTTTTTATTCAAAAAATTGGTCTCAGGTTAAAGTTATTGACAAACATCTTTAGCTTAGTCGGTAAAGGACTCTACTAGCTGAGCTGAATATAATAACAATAAATAATAAAATGCCGCAAATAACTAGCAATAAAAGCAGTTATGGCAGGCGTCCGTCCCTCTTCTGTAATAGCCCTGTATTAAGTTCACCCAGATCTCATCTCCATAGCCCATTTATTTTCCATCACACTTCGCAATAGTCTCAACGACTGCCGAGACCTGCTCATGGGTATGTCGTTACATTGACATATCCTGGAGCGGGTCACGGCGGGCGTACAACATTACATCAAACTTCTTAAAGGGGCCTCTACGCGTTGGATCCATATCCCCGCGCACGCCTATCAAATGACCGGGCTTGACCCGTGATTAAAAAGAGATAAATAATAAATATTTCTGGACAATTTATACAGCGCCATATTCTAGTCCCAAATTAAGCGCAAGGCTTGTGTTATGGGTACTAGACAACTGATAAATGTACTTAAATACATTTTTTTTTGTAAATACATACTTATAATACATAGAAAATACCCAGACCAAGACAAACAGACATGTTCATGCACACAAATGTTGGTCTTGTGCGGGAATCGAATCCGCGACCTCGGAGTCAAAGTGGCTATTGCTAACCATTCGACCACCGCGCTCGTCAATATAATTAGAAACAATTTATCAACTTAGTCGGTAATGCTCTAGGGATTCTAGAGCTCTAGCTGAGCTGAACATAACTAGCAGCAATTTAAGCACTAGTTTCATTTTCGTATTCATAAATGATAAAAGTATTTGGAGATGAATTGCTGTAACGATATTGGCAATTAAAAGAGTCGGCCTTGAGTTTCTTGCCAGTTCTTCTCAAGAAGCCCCGTCGCCGGAACTGGCACTTAAATTCACTTTCACAGATAGTGTGATGAAAGTGCATCTAAGCTCTGCGGATTTAAGTAGATAGTAATGATTTAGATACATGTCTTATATTTAATTTGTATGACGTTTCTAAGTGCTTTATAAAGTCCAAGGAATAAAGATATTTTGACTTTGACTTTGACTTTGTATTCAAAAAATCAGATGGTAATCGGGTTCAGCTTCGGCGGTAAGGCCCCTTATCACGTATACGAAGTGGCGGAAATTGTTAGTAACAAAATAAAGTTAATATCCATTATGGAAAAAGTTTCATGTTTACAGAGCTCTTGACGTTGGCGACATCAATTGATCACATTTCAGTACAAAGCGGGCTTTAAGTGGCCAGCAACTGTTACATTGTACCTGAAGAGAGATCGAAATTGTACAATTTTCATTTAGGTATTTTTTTTTTTTTTTTTTATACTACGTCGGGTGGCAGACAAGCACACGGCCCGCCTGATGTGAAGCGGTTACCGCATATTAACGCTTGCAACATAAAATATTGCTCGCGCGCCGCCACCCCCGCTGCCAACGCAGCATCTGTTTCCTTTCTTTCTGGTGACCTCACTCACTCGCAGGAACACAACAACCCTCAAGGGAATTGTTATTTGGCTGCGGTATTCTGTGAGGTGGAGGTACAATCCCCAGTCGGGTAGCTTACAATTACGCTCCCTAACTCTCTTTTCGCCAGAGCTTCGTTTGTCAGTCAGCAGGGTGCACCACGTGCAGGTGAAGTTGGCTTTGGTTCAAAGGTCTTGATGAACCACTTACACCCCAATATTATTATTATTAAATTAAGTAACAAACATTAAAAAAAATAAAACAAAAAATACACGGCACGGCAGTGCCCCCGCCAAGTCGAGCGCGAAGCAAACACTGCCGTACCATCCTTTACTGGAACCATTTCTCCGCATTTTCAGGACCCTATTTGAGAACCTCTGGATAAGACCAGAACGCAGAAATTTTCGTCATCCAGTAAGCTATAATCACATACTTAAAATCCAAAATTTGGAGTCTGTAGGTCATATAGTTCCGAAGTTAAGCGAAAGCAAAGTTTCGCATTTATGATACTCATTCATTCACTCACTCATGATCATCAGAACAGAACTAGTACTTCCCATAAACTCAGAGAGCTGAAATTTGGTACAGAGTTAGAGTTTAATGGCCACATAAAGGGAAAACTATAAAAACTAAAATAATCGAAGATCTGGAGTACCTGGTGACCCAGATTAGAAAACACAAGAATTGTTATTAATTAGCAGGTTGTTATTATAACAATTCGAAGATTAGAATAGGTTAGGAATTTTATGATTAGTGACGGATTACGGATTATTACTTAATTATTAGATTTAAAAAAAGTTTTAATTGAATTTATTTAATTGTTAGTTATTTAGTACTCAGTTTTCTAGGTTTAATTTACAGTTAGGCAGTACTTCGAATCGCGTTCGTGTTTATAAGTAAGAATACCTTGAATACTTTTCTAGTATTCTAGGTTTAGTTTATTTAGTTAGATATTACTTCGTTTCGTTTAAAAATATCATTAATTTAGCTGTATTTCAGTACTAGGTAGGTAAAACCTTTGGTACAAAGTTCATTGATAATTAATTATGTTGACACTTGTCTAATAATTAAGAGTTAACGTTTTGTTTATAGTTTGTATAGATCTGTTGCTACTGTACAAGAATCAGAACCGGAAAAAAAGAAAAGAAAGATTTGTAATAATAAAAAAACTACTCCTAAAAAGAAAAAAAAATGTGTCAAATAACAAAATCTAATAAAATAAATCAATTATGTCCACGTTTCTACAAAAAGAAGTGAAATCCCACCAAAAACATTTTGTAAAAAACTAGCCAAGTCTCGATGGAGCTGCTTGTTTATCTCTAAAAAGTAACGAAATCATCATCATCATCAAAAGACAAAGTCGTGCCAAGTCTAAGGTTCCTTACTGCGATTTCTTTATTATTATAGTTAATGTTGTGTGACTTGGCCGTTGAAGGGTACACAAGGGTACAAAACCAGGTGATCCATGACACCATTGCACCAATCTGTCGCCAGGACCGCTACCCATTGACGATGGAAAATTGCCACTTGGAAAACGTTGATTCAATAACCAGTCAATTATAGGCTTGATAAAGCTGCGTATTTCAATAATACTTATGTATAGGCAAGCCTGAAAAAAACAGTATAAAAAATTATTTCCAGTAAAGACGGACTTCTAATCATTGATAGAAGTCCATCTGTACGTCTATTTTATGTTAAATCGATGGTCGATTTGACGCTCCAAAAAGAAGAGAGCAGAAATCAGCATTGTCAATGCTGAATGCATGTGTTGCACAATGAACAACAGCCTAAAATGAGACACTAGCGTCCAATTACCAATACCAGTATGGGCTATTATCTCGCTTAACAAACATAGGTAGTTACAACTTACAACAGATATCACATTACGCGTAAACAAAATTGACTTGTACCCACTAACGTATAAAGAATGTTCAACGGCCAAGTCACACAACATTAACTATAATAATAAAGAAATCGCAGTAAGGAACCTTAGACTTGGCACGACTTTGTCTAGATTTCTTTTTAGAGACAAGCAGCTCCATCGAGACTTGGCTAGTTTTTTACAGAATGTTTTTGGTGGGTACCATTTATCATAATAGTAAAATACATATGAGATATGCGGGAGGTTCGTCGAGGTTTTATGCAACCAATAGCAAACAGAAGTTCAAAATCACCATAATCATAACATCGAACAAACTATTCTATGTATACTGTAAGAGGTTTCGTAGTTAGTTCTTGAACTTTGATTACTATTGAAACTTGGTAACCGCTGAATCATGGCCATTTCCTGAGGAGTATGGCATCATTACATAGAGATATCTGTACATGTAGGGCAGTGATTTGGATGGAACTCGGTGGTCGAATGGCTATAGCAATGGCCACTTTGACTCCGAGGTTGTGGGTTCGATCCTGTTCGATCCATACAAGACAAATATTTGTGTGAATAAACATGTCTGTTAGTTCTGGGTGTTTTTATAAATAAATAAATAAATATTTCTGGACAATTTAATCATCGCCATCTAGTCTCAAATTAAGCGCAAAGTTTGTGTTATGGGTACTAGACAACTGATAAATGTAGCTACCCACTTAAATACATTTTTATTTGTAAATACATACTTATAATACATAGAAAACGCCCAGACCAAGACAAACAGACATGTCCATGCACACAAATGTTTGTCTTGTGCGGGAATCGAACCCGCGACTTCGGTGTCAAAGTGGCCATTGCTAACCATCCGACCACCGAGCTCGCCATTTATGTATTATAAGTATGTATTTATATTATACATACTTATACTGTGGTACAAGCTTTGCGCTTCATTTCAGACTGTAACATTTTGTTAATACATACATATAATGTATGTATTAACAAAAAAATAAGTAAAATATCAGTTATTTAGTACCCATAGTACAAGCTTTGCTTAGTTTGGGACTAGATGACCCTGTGTAAATTTTCCAGAAATATTTATTTATTTCATGCAATGTACGTAAGCGACTCACACCTCATTCCCCATACAAAATTGTGTTGGAGTCAGGCATCTCTTTTTTTTATTAGAGAGGGAAGCAAACGACCATGTGGTCACCTATTGGAAAGCCACCGCCCATGGAGATCAGCAAGGGGTCGTGGAACCGTTGCCAGCCAATACTCCTTCTTTCTTTTCTTTTTGGTGACCTCACTCACTCGTAGGAACACAACAAGCCTCAAGGTAATTGTTATTTGGCTGCGGTATTCTGTAAGGTGGAGGTACTTCCTCAGTCGTGCAGCTTAAAATATACGCTACCTTTCTATTCGACAGATCCTCGTTTGTCAGTCAGCAGGGTGCACCACGTGTAGATGAGGTTGGATTTGATTCAAGGATAATGCTGAACCACTTACCCGAATATAAATAAATAATCCTAGGACAAATTACATACCGCCACCTAGTTTCAAACTAAGCAAAGCTTGTACTATGGGTACTAGACAACTGATAAATGTACTTAAATACATTTTTTTTTGTAAATATATACATATAATACATAGAAAACACCCAGACCAAGACAAACAGACAGAGTTCATGCACACAAATATTTGTCCTGTGCGGAATCGAACCCGCGACCTCGGAATCAAAGTTGTAACACATGGGCTGAAAAGTCCCGGGCCTAACAAAGAAAACGCGGTTTTTTTGTTCAAAACTGACTTTATCCATCAACGTAATCTTAATCAAGAGCCACACAATCATTCCAGCGCCGCTCTAACATTTCAGTACCACTTTTGTAGAACGTTTTATCTTTTGCCTCAAAATAGGCCTGAGTTTCAGCGATAACCTCTTCATTCGAGCAAAATTTCTTACCGGTGAGCATTTTTTTAGGTCTGCGAACAGCCAGTAGTCGCTGGGTGCCAAATCTGGGAACTACGGTGGATATAGGAGCAATTCGAAGTTCAATTCATATAGTTTTGCTCTTGTTTTGATTGACTTGTGACAAGATGCGCTGCCATCAAGAACCAAATTTTTTTTCTTTGCCATATGCGGTCGTTCCTTGGCAATTTTGGCCTTCAGACGCTCTAATAATGCTATATAATATTCACTGTTGATGGTATTTCCCTTCTCATTATAGTCGATGATGTTACAGCACACACATTCCAAATTACCGAGAATATAACCTTTCCAGCCGATAGTACTGCTTTCGGGTCCTTTGGACGAGGTTTACCGATGCTCTCCACTCAAATGACGTTCGTTTTGATTCAGGAGTGAAGTGATTGATCCATGTTTCATCCATTGTCACATATCGATGGAAAAATTAACACGTTATTTTGATATCCATACGACGTCAGCTAACTCACGCAACTTCACTTTTCGATCATTCAAAGCGATTTTGTGGATTTTTTGATGTTTTCTTGTTTTACCGCCTCATTTGGACGTTCACTATGTTCTTCATCATCGGTTTCTCTACGACCATGTTTGCAGTCTGCAAACCAAAATTTTATTGTTGTTTCTGATGGAGCAGAGCCCTTATAACACTTTTCAAGCTATTGCTTCGATTAAACAGTATTTTTTCCCATCAAAAACCAGTGTCAAATTAAAGCATGAAATTGATTTTGATCCATTGTTTTGAAAATAACAAAAGCAGTGTCACTCTTAGCACAATAAATCACAAACTTATGAGTAAAATATCCTGAAATTTTAACAGTTTCCTTTTGAAGGTTAGTACTAATTGAAAAAGCGGTGAATGCAATGAAAATCGCGCCATTTATGTGTTAGGCCCGGGACTTTTCAGCCCATGTGCTAATTGCTAGCCATTCGACCACCGAGCTCGTCTTCTTCATTTTTAAGTATCTCCTTAAGTTTTCTAAGCTGAACATGTATTCAGAAAAGTAAGCTTAAAAATATTGCTGTAGAAATTCTACGCCTGTTTTCTTATATAAATATCAGGAGGATGCGCAAACTTGAGGCATTCCAATATATATTAGTAAGTTCAATCTGACACAGATAGCGTCTGTTCCGAAAGTTTTGATTTATCGCATCGATCCAGCTGTTCCGGGATACTCCGGGTATCACTTCTAGACTAGTGGCGACTTTTGGAGTTGAAAATGATTGTATATAAAAAAAATCTTTGCCAACATGCAGTTGAGTAGCGTGGCGGAGTATGCTCTAAACCCTTTCGATTGAGGGGAGGCCCGTATCCCAGCAGTGGGATGAATAACGGTTGTCTACACTACACTACACTTCTTCTTCTTCCGTGCCTATGTCCCATGTCTTTTGGGGTCGGCCCTCTTAAGAGGAAACACTATCAGAAATAATCTTTAATTTAGCAGTAAGAGAGAGGAAAGAATTGGCCACGGAATAGCTATTTATGTACCTACCAAACTTTAGATTCACCTAAAATATTGTTAATATTAGTGTATTTTTTTATACCACCCGTGTGGCAAACAAGCATTCGGCCCGCAAAATTTTCAATTAAAAAAGAAAAATTCGGAAAGCAGTTACCGTAGCCTATGAACGCCTGTAACTCCCGAGGTATACGCGCGTTGCCGACCCTGTAAAAACCTCTTCATGCCCTTTTTGAAGAACCCCATGCTATAGTCCCCTGAGAAAACCTCGACAGGCAGTTCATTCCACAGCTTGACAGTACGCGGGAGAAAACTTCTCTGGAACCGCACAGTACGTGACCTCTTAGGCTTCAATGTGTGAGGATGAATTCCCTGTCGATGGCGAGCGGTGCGACTGTAGAAGGAGGCCGTTGGCATCATATCAAACAACTCCTCTGAACACACCCTATTGTACAGACGGTAGAACACACAAAGGGACGCAAAATCTCTTCTCAGACTTAAAGGTTCTAAACCGTCTGTTAATTTGGGATCGTCAATAATCCTTACAGCACGCCTTTGAATCGAGTCACAAGGTGCAAGCTGGTATCTAGGCGCTCCCGCTCATAGATGGCAACAGTACTCCATATGCGGCCGTACTTAAGCTTTGTAAAGCATAAGTCTTTGCCGCGGATTGAAGTACTGCTTCGCCCTGTTGAGCACACCTAGTTTCTTCGACACCAGCTTGACCTTCCCCTCCAGTTGACAACGAAACTGGACGTCGCTGGAGATTTCAACTCCAAGAATCCCAATGTTTTTAGCGATGGTAAGGGGTGTGTTTTGGAATTGAGGAGCCACAGCAAAAGGGGATTTCTTTGCGGTGAACGCGCAGACTTGTGTCTTAGAGGCATTGAAATGAACCAGGTTCAGTATTTTTTTGTATTACATATCTATAATAAAAAATTGTCAAAATAAAAGTTTATCAAACTGTTGCATAATAGGGGTTCTTAAAACACGAGTGTGAGTTTATAACATGAGCCGAAGGCGAATGTTATAATAGCATCACACAAGTATTTAAGACCTAATTATGTGCAGTTTCATACACTACTTTATCTAATCTCATGAAATAGATGATAATCCATACTATATACTATAATATTATAAATGTGAAAGTGTGTTTGTTTGTTTGTTCTTCTTTCACGTCGAATGTAACGAACGGATTGACATGGTTTTCTTTTTAGAGATAGTTTAAGATCTGGAGAGTGACATAAGCTACTTTTTATCCCGGAAAACATCTTAATCCCATGGGAAAAAATAAACTTTGTAATAATTTGTCCCTTTTATACGTCGAAAGGAACCTAAGTGCCTACATGTTTTTTTAACGGGGATAGTTTACGGTCCGGAGAGTGACATAGGCTACTTTTTATCCCGGAAAAATATGTTATTCCCACGGGAAAAAAGAAAGTTTATAATCATTTGTCCAACGTCAAAAGGAACCTAAGCACAGAATAATATACTCTAACAGAATATTCACTTCCGACACAATTGGAAAAATCACCATTAAAATATCAACCTTCGATACGCGCTAATACGGTCCATAATAATTCTGCAGCTGTACTCGTACCTGAGTCTTTCAGCGGCAGGGACAATCGAAAGTAACCCCTATATCTAACGCCTTACGAGCGACAGCCGCTGCTTTTACAAAATGGTTTGTCTCGGCCTGGACGTCACTTGGCAGCGTGTCGCTCATAGGGTTGAACCAAAACGCTCGCCACCGAGCCGCGTAGATAGGTATAAATACATACGCTTGTTTATTAATGTTCAATAAAATACATATACTTAAACTACCAAAAATTGTAGTAGGTTTACGTATGTGTACGTTTATTACTTTGTTGTACTTACTTATGTTACTATATCATACTCTGTGATTATTAAGTACATAGGTAGGTACTTAGTAACAATAATGTTAGGTAATGTTGACACTGATAGAATGTATAATTTTAGTGTAAGTTTTAACAGGAATCATGACTGTACGTACTTACAGATCAGGTTTACTATTCACGTTGTCCCAATAATAGCTCGGATGTATCTTTAACACGGAAAGTATTTGTAACATTAGTGTAGGTATGTATTTTAAGTGTCTAGATTAGACACTTAAAATACATACCTACAACTAAAGTCATAATGTCAGCAGAACTCACGCGCCGATAGATCAATTAGCGTACATTTTTTAACAGGTGCGAGTGATCGCCCGTGGCACTCACACACTGCTTAGGTATAACCATAAATCATTATCTTTAAAATTTGTGTTCGTGCATCCGAATGCAGAACAGTAACGCTTTTGTTTAACCATCTTGTTCGCGTCGCATAGCGCGTGCGAGAGCGCGCGTGAGTGACACTCGACTAAATTGTGCTCCCGGGCGCGTCGGGCTTGTAGGTAAATAACTCGGCCGAATGGCGGAGTGACACAGGCCTGACCTAAGTACGGACATGATTTTTTTAATGGGGATAGTCGGTCTGGAGAGTGAGTTAGACAGTTTTCAATACAGTTGTACATAAAAAGTAACTTTTTAAATTTATTTTAATGGCTTGTGCGTAAAAGACTGACATTAATATTCTGTGTGTAGTTTATTAATCTCTAAATTTTAGTATGAGAGTAGATAAAAAAGGTTATTAGTTACTTAATACGCTATTATACACTTCACGCAAATTATTCTAATTAGAAATATCGATATCGACGAACAACACTAGGATGTCGATAAAATTATCGACTACATGTCACGTCACGAGTGAATACGTATTAGTCCGCGCCCTCCCAACCTCAAGCCTCCCCCTGCAGAGCGCGATAGAGACAACTGCAGCTTGGACCGAAAATACCTATTAAAAGTACACAAAATCAACGATTCGTAGTCCCCTGATTCCTTCTCCAAAAGTTAACCGATTTAACTACTTTTATTATTAAAAAATAAAGAAAGGCTTTGGCCGTGTTGCTATGTTTTTTTTTTTTTATATAATCTAGTAAAACTTGTTTTCTGGGTGTTTGAACACAACGGAAAATATGGGCATTTTTTTAGGTTTTTGAATGTTTATATCTCTTTTAATAATTACAATATGAAAAAAAGGAAAACATAGGGACATGCCAATAGTGGTCATAGATTTTTTGAAAAAAAAAATATTGGTCTACTGGCATTATCCAGGAAGTAAACAGGGGACTACGTTTGTATGAAAAAACGACCGTTGTGTTTCCTCTTAATCTTATATGCGTCATTCCGATCGTGTCTGCGTCATATCCACCTTTTGACGAGCTCGGTGGCGTAGCGGTCAATGACGCGGCTTCGACACCAACGCTCGTGGGTTCGATTCCCACACAGGACAAACATTTGTGTGCATGAACATGTCTGTTTGTCTTGGTCTGGGTGTTTTCTATGTATCATCAGTATGTATTTACAAAAAAAAATGTATTTACGTTTGTTTATCAGTTGTCTAGTACCCATAACACAAGCTTCGCTTACTTTGGGGCTAGATGGCGCTGTGTAATTTGTCTGACATTATTTATTTATTTATTTATTTATATCAGGGTGTATTCCCATCTACACTACACAAGTATATAAAAATAGGCCTATTGTGAACGAGACGTAATTAGAGGTTTCGTAATTAGTTCCTGTACTTTGATTATAATTGAAATTCAGTAACCGCTGAATCATGGCCATTTCCGGAGTAGTACGGCACTATCATTAGATAGAGATATATATAAGAAACATATGGCTGTGATTTGGATTTTTTTTTACTACGTCGGGTGATAGACAAGTATACGGCCCAACTGATGTGAAGCGGTTACTGTAGCCATTAACGCTCACAATATAAAACATCGCTCACGCGCTGTTACCCCCCTGGTCATGCAGCAACTACTTCCTTCCTGGTGACCTCACTCACTCGCAGGAGTGTTCCTGCGAGTGAGTGAGGTTCAAACCCAAGCGAATTGTTATTTGGCGGTGGTAATTCTGTGCGGTGGAGGACTTCCCCAGTCGGGTAGCTTACAAATACGATGTACCCTCACTTCTTTCGCCAGAACATCTTTCACTAGTCGGCAGTGTGCACCACGTGCAGGTGAGGTTGGCTTTAGCTGTAAAGATCATAGTTAGCGTACACCTCATCATGGTGATCCACTTACACCCCATATTCATAAACATATAATATGCCTATATACATATGGATATTCTATGTATTAGACATTCGAAGTCAAATCCGAATCCACCTCCACATGGTGCACCTTGCCGATCAACGGACCTGCCTGCCCAACGTAGTAGACGATCTCGGTGGTCGAATGGTTAGCGAAGGCCACTTTGACTCCGAGGTCGCGGGTTCGATTCCCGCACAAGACATTTGTGTGCATGAACATGTCTGTTTGTCTTGGTCTGGGTGTTTTCTATGTATTATAAGTATGTATATACAAAAATAATAAAAATAAGTACATTTATCAGTTGTCTAGTATCCATAATACAAGCTTTGCGCTTAATTTTGGACTAGATGGCGCTGTGTAAATTGTCCAGAAATATTTATTTATTTATTATTTATGGGCGTTACGCTTCAATGTCTAAAGTTAACAAACAGTTCGTCCTCTCCATAATGACCTATGGAGCACAGACTTGGTCATTGACACGTTGGGCTTGTTTACTCGCTAAAGGTCACGCAGCGAGCAATGGACTGCACTCGATGTTTCTTTAAGGGATCGAATCAGGTACGAGAAGATTCGACGTAGAAATGATAAATAATATATACCACATAAAGTTCTCGACATAGCTGTCTTCATAGCTGAAGATCACAATGCATAGTCAGTGATGACAGATAGGTAGAAGGTAGAAGGTATTAGATTCGAGTGACCGGACGTCATCATACCTGATGTTGATCGGACCCTTCTAGCACTTTAGCTCATTTTCATTCATTCGTTCGAATGTAACGAACATTTTTCTAGCTGAATCGATTTTGATAATCCTTTTTTTATTTGAAGACTGGTGATTTTCATATAGTTTCGTTTAAATTTGAGCATGATCAGATAAGTAGTTTTTGAGTTATCTTCAATAATGAGCATTAAATTGACTTCGACTATATTTTTTGTTGTCGATGTAATAAATATATGTAGCAGCAAAAAAATGGACTTACTCCTATTTTTGCTGCTTGTTCATTTTGAATGAATGAATGAAATTTTCGTTAAAGAAGTTTCGTTTTTTCTTTTAAAAAAAGTTAAAAGAGTTGGGTTAACTGTTATAAAACAGAAATCCGCAAAATCAATGTAACACTTTTACTTTATTATTGGCTTTTCTATAATTTGTACACTTCAGACTAATAAATTATTCACACATAGCTGGCGACAGGTCCCAGGACATGGGTAACCTGTCTATGTCAACTAAATAATCCATCGGTCTTCGTTCGGAGCTGCGAGGTAACCGGATACGACCGCGATCAACAGTTTACTAGGCATTTTAGAACTCGGACAGTTCGGTTTAATAAACCTTATTTTCATTCAAACATACATGGTGCTTACATGATAGACTATGATAAATAATTACACAAGCGAACAAGAATGATAAGTGCTTAAGATGTGACATAGATATTTTGAAGTGAAAACTTCGTTAATGGCGTTGTGCTGATTTTGGGATGGGTTGATAAAAAATGTTAAACTCGCGTCAGGACACGTGACCTGATCGAAAATTCGTAAGACGGAGAGAGCTGCGTAGAGAGGAAGTGATATCCCTCTCTCTTCCTACCGCGCGCGCGGCGAAAATGTATGCCTACTCCTGCCATCACTTACTCGGCAGATGTGAGCAGCTTATTGCCACTTCAGCTTTTTTTTTTTTTTTTTTTTTATATGAGAGGGAGCAAACGAGCATGTGGGTCACCTGATGGAAAGCAATCACCGCCGCCCATGGAGATCAGCAACACCAAAGGATCGCCGATCCGTTGCCAACCTTTTAAGGGAATTAAATACTCTATTCTTGAAGGCTCCCATGTCGTAATTGTTTGGAAATACCGCTGAGGGAAGTTGATTCCACAATTTAACCGTTCGTGGTATAAAATGCCTTAGGAAACGTACTGTAGTAGATCGCCAATTATCAAGATGATATGGGTGGAATTTTAATTTATGGCGAGTTGTACGATAGTGGAATTCAGCGGCAGGTATCAAATCAAACAGCTCATCCGAGCACTCCCCGTGATATAATTTGTATAGAATGCAAAGAGACGCTACATCTCTGCGTGTAGAGAGAGAGTCCAGTCCATCCGAGATCATTGGGTCCCCGACGATTCGAACTGCTCTTCGTTGTATGCGGTCAAATGAAGTAAGCAAGTATTGGGGCGCACCGGCCCAGAGATGCGAACAGTACTCCATGTGAGGGCGAACCTGGGCTTTATATAGTTGAAGGCGATGTCGGGGTGTAAAATACCGCCTGGCTTTATTGATGACCCCAATCTTCTTAGAAGCCAGTTTGGCCTTGCACTCCAAGTGGCCGCGAAACTGAACATCACTCGATATGTCGACACCCAAGATGGAAATGTTGGGACTAACACTAAGGGGAGTACCTTCTAATCTAGGAGCTACGATAAACGGGGACTTTTTAGCGGTAAACGCACAAACCTGAGTCTTTGAGGGATTCAGCTGTACCAAGTTCAATCTACCCCAATCCGAGACGTGTCCAAGAGACGTCTCAATCTCAGACACAAGTTTTGTTCGGTACTCATCGACGCAGTCCCGAGAAACATTAGCTTGGCCAGTGTATCCCACGTCCACTGTACTGTCGTCCGCATAGCAATGAACATTGTGTACAAGTAGCAAGTCATTGATATGCAGAAGAAACAATGTGGGGGACAATACACAGCCTTGTGGTACGCCAGCATTCAAGGGTAGTGGATCCGAGCGTGCTCCGTCAACCACAACCCTGATGCTACGCTCAGTGAGAAAACTGGCAATCCAAATGCAAAGCTTCTCAGGTAGCCCAAAAGAAGGAAGCTTGGAAAGTAATGCTTTATGCCACACCCGATCAAAAGCTTTTGCTATGTCCAGACTAGCAGCCAAAGCCTCGCCCTTGCTTTCCACTGACTCCGCCCAACGGTGAGTCAAATATACCAGAAGATCACCAGCTGAGCGACCACGGCGGAAGCCATATTGGCGATCATTTATCAGCTGGTGACTCTCCAAGTAGGCTACAAGCTGTTGGTTGATAATAGTTTCCATGATTTTGGAAAATATGGAAGTTATCGCAATGGGCCTATAATTGGACGGATCTGAACAAGTGTCTTTTTTAGGGATCGGGTGGACCATAGCCTCCTTCCACGAGCAGGGGACCACGCCAAGTGAGTAGGAGTACCGAAATAGGCGTGTTAAAATCGGAGCCAACTCTGGAGCACACGTTTTTAGAACAATAGGTGGAATGCCATCCGGCCCACTCGACTTATGGATGTTCAGGGAGAAAAGCGCTTTACGGACAGCTCTTTGCGAGAACTTAATGTCTGGCATAGAACTCTCACACCGTGGGATGGTTGGCGGTGCTGCTCCCTGATCATCGAGAGTCGAGTTAGACGCAAAGAGAAATCCCAGGAGGTCGGCTTTTTCTCTTGCAGTGTGGGCCAGTGAGTCATCCACTCGGTGCAATGGTGGAAACGACGACCGACAGAAGTTACCTTGAATAGCCTTGGCGAGCGACCAGAACGCACGAGACCCAGAGGGCAAACGCACTAATCTCTCACCAATTTTGCTAATGAATTTGGACTTTGCCTTGGCGATGCAGCCCTTAAAGGACCTTGAGGCAGCGTTGTAATTTTTTTTGAGGACACCGGTATTTGCATCTCCAGCGGCTCGAGCCTCGGACCAGGCTCGATAAGAATCCTGCTTATGACGCAACGCGGCTTTGCAAGACCCACCGAACCATGGTCGAGATTTGCCACCAATGGGCACCGCAGAGTTAGGAATAAAGAGTTCCATGCCCTGCAGAACCACATCAGCGACAGCATTAGCACAGGCGCTGGGATCGTCCAGCGAAAAGCAAACCCGCCCCCAAGGGTAGGAGGCCAGGAAACCACGCAGCCCATCCCAATCCGCTGACCCAAAATGCCACACACGACGTGTACCGGCTGACCGCGGCCGCTTTTGGCGGGTGAGCGGCACAATACTCCTCACGAGGCAATGCTCCTCACGAGACCCAAGAGGGGCGTCAACAGATACACGATAATTTTCAGGGTGGGAGGTCAGCAAAGATCCAAAAGGGACGCTATATGGTCCGACACATCCGGCACCCGCGTGGGCGAGGAAACTAGCTGTGCCAGATCATATGCCAAGGCAAAGTCATGAAAAGTTCTTCCAGCATGGTCAGTTGATCTTGACCCTAACCATTCGATGTGGTGGGCATTAAAATCACCCAGTATTACAATTTCTGCAGATGGCATCTGCTGGAGTATACTGTCAGTCGTCGTTTGAATGTGCTCCACAAGATGCTCCGTTTCGACATTACCGCTATGGGACCTGTAGAGGCACGCATAGATACGAGTGCGGTCCTCGAAATCTGTGCGCAGCCACATTATTGACAGGTCCCTCGCTTCAAGTCTGCCAAGACGTCGACAACAGATATCCTCCCGAATGTACGCGCAAACACCGGCTCGAGGCACAAAGTGGTGTTCCAGTTTGTATCCCGGGTAGCGCAGATACGAGATGTCAGCAGGGGGGAATATCTGAGTTTCCGTCAAAAAGAGCATGGCCGGCCCAGCCGTCTCCAGATGATGATGGACAGCATTTAAGTTGGAATTAAGCCCCCTAATGTTACAGAACTCAACACAGAGCTCAGGGGGAGGTGCCACCACACTCTTCTTGTGTTTGCTCCCGGCAGAAATACAGAGCGGCGTAGTGCCCGCCCCAGAATACGTCGGGCGGCCTGAGTAATGGTGCTCAGGGAGGGATTCTCCGTCACCAACGATGACGGTACCCTCCTGGGGTATTATTCTTTGTACTACCGCTGCCATATTTAGAGTTGTGGGTTTTGGATTGGGCTCCGGGTCTCAACACTCACCGTACGAAACGCAATAGCGAGCTATTACTTCACGCCGGTTTTCTGTGAGAGAGTGGTACTGCCCCGGACGAGCCGGCCCAATTACGAGCTGCAATCATTTAATGTCCAAATCCTGACCGCGATCATATTCTGGACACCAAACGACTACAGCTTGGCTCTACCACATCAGGAAAAAAGCTACTCGATTAGCACCACCCGGGGGTCACGTGCAGGGAAACTAGGGTATAGCCTGCGGACGTGAGTAGCATCAACCCCCAAACTCTGAAAGCTATGTCGACAGCTTTGCTTGTCCATCGTTCTTCGTTCCGGGGTCGAACCTTCAGAGAAACTCCATTATTGCTAACCAAAAACAATTTATTAATTGTAGATAAAATATCTTCATGTGTTCATGTTGTAGTTTATGATCAATGACCAGAATTTTTAAGCCAAAATTAGTAGATCATCCAATGATTCTCCTAATTTTGACTGGTAGTTTTGATAACACGTAAGGCCCAAGGGCGCCGCCAAGGGGGAGCAGGAGGGGCAGCTCCCCCCCCCCCCCGAGATTCTATTTATTTATAAGTTTTATTTATTGTAAAGTCTCTCGTGAAGCTTTATACGTTGGACTCTGTACCGTTATTATTACAATCGCTGTAGATGTAAGTGAAAAGCTTCATGAGCTCTTGACTTTACCTACAATTCATATTTTTTTCTAATTCTCCATATCAACTTGCCCTTCCCTGGACCATCGGCTGGCGACGCACTTTAAGCCACTTAAGGGAGCGTCACCTGATGGAAAGTAATCACAACTGCCTATACAAATCAGCAATATCAAGGGGTTGCTAAACCGTTGCCATCCTCATTAACAAAATTTTGTTATTAACAGCAGTATTGGTGTGTACGAGTAAATGGTCAACATCTTGATCACTTACACACCACACTTGACACATACAAAGACGCCTCTGAACTCTTGCTCATATGATACCAATGTCGGTCTTCTTCTTCTTCGGGGTATAAGTGGTTTATCAACATCTTTGAACCAAAGCCAACTTCACCTGCATGCGCAGCACCCTGCTGACTGACAAACGAAGCACTGGCGAAAAGAGAGGTAGGGAGCGTAATTGTAAGTTCTCGGCTGGGGAATGTACCTCCACTCCACAGAATACCGCAACTAAATAACAATTCCTTTGAGGGTTGCTGTGTTCCTGCGAGTGAGTGAGGTCACCAGAAAGGAAGGAGATGCTGCGTTGGCAACGGGAGTGGCAGCGCGCGAGCGATAGTTTATGTTGCGAGCGTTAATATGGCTATGGTAAGCGCTTCACATCAGGCGGTATGCTTGTCTGCCACCCGACGTAGTATAAAAAAAAACATAAAAAACTAATCACTCCAACTAAAGATTAACAAAGTTCACCATTTGTTTCTATTTCCGCTTCAGATAAAAGTATCAGCGGGACTGCGGGAGTGAAATCATACTGTTTGCTTTCAGCGGTTGTACTGAAATTGTTTTCAATTTCACTTGCAAACAGACGTTTTCATTTATCGAGGCATGTAACTTGGGTATCCGATGCAATATTTGTTTCATATATTGAAATATGGTTTTCTTTTTCATCTATTTATTTTGTATTTTATTAAAAAATGACATATTATTTATTGTTGAAACTACTTACTAATAATAAAAAATATACAATTATGATAATTGCTACGAAATATGGCTAATCTAAACTAATATTATAAAGAGGTAAAATTTGATCGTTTTTTTGTTTGTTTGTTTGTAACGAATAGGCTCCGAAACTACTGGACCGATTTCAAAAATTCTTTCACCAATAGAAAGCTACATTATCAGGGAGTAACAAAGGCTATATTTTAATTTCGAAAAAATTAGGGATCCTTACTAAAACTCCAATAATGTAAAAAAAATACCTAAAAAATTCCTTACACCGCGTACGCTGAGAAAACTATTGATGATAGAACAAAATAATGTACTACGACTTTGTAGAACACATCATTATCTACAAAAAGTGTCGCGACGGCATATGTCTATTATAGTTATGTCACAATAAGTGTTCTTTTATTTTATAAATTTAATTGAAATGCCGCCGCTAAAAAAGACACTTTATTTGTATCTTGGTATTAATCCTTATCAAAATCAAAAATTACTTCATATTCACTCCTGCTTCAATACCTTTATATACCTTTTTGAATTATTCAATTCGGACATTCCATTCGAAAGATATCACGTGTTTAAAAATGTAAGTATTAGAAAACGTCCCCGGTCGGTTAGCTATATACTAAATGCGATGTAGGGACCTGACACTGGGGTACGGGAGGGGGAGTCAATGGCCCAAATGATCAAGATCTCAACTTTCTAGAAATAGTTCCCAAGTGAGGGCATCAAAAATATGTCGTCATGGAGAATCTTCATAAGAACCTGAAAATCGTCTTGCAAGTCAGAGAATTTTTGAAATTTTTGTTAAATACCCGTGCGAAGCCGGGGCGGGCCGCTAGTTATATATTATTAACAAAAAAAAAACCGACTTCACAAATTTCTCTCCAAACGCAAGCACCACTAAAAAGTTAAAAACACTATCAGAACTGAATTTTATAATATGAAGAAAAAAATGGGACTAATCTGGAAATCTTTCAAATATAAAAAAAGTTTTTTTCAAATCAGTTTATAAATGAAGGAGTAATGAAGTAACAAACATTAAAAATATACAACCGACTTGAGAACCTGCCCCCTTACCACCATCTCTTATTGCGATTCAGTAACTGAATAGAATGCTTATTCATAGCAATGAATAAGTGACTCTATTTCAAATGTAATAGAGTCGCTTATTCATTGGTATGAATAAGCAATCTATTCAATTCATCATCATCATCATCATCAGCCTGTATATACCCACTGCTGGATATAAGCCTTCCCCAATGCTTTCCACCAGATACGATCCTCCGCCTTCCGCATCAAGCCGCTTCCAGCCGCTCTCTTTAGGTCTTCAGACCATCTAGAGGGAGGGCGCCCAACACTTCGTCGTCCTACGCGCGGCCTCCACTCTAATATCTTCCACCCCCATCTGCCATCACTTACTCGGCAGATGTGACCCGCCCATTGCCACTTCAGCTTGCAAACTCTGAAGGCTATTCAATTATTGAATCGCAATAAGAGATGGTAAGGGGGCTGCTCCTTTTTTGGAGTCGGTTAACGGAAATAACAAAAACTAATTAAAAGTAATATGTAAGTAAATTTGTATTTATTTATATATATTTTTTTTATCCCATAAGTTTTTCTTTGTTTTATAGATAAATTAGATAGGCTTTTAGATTAGTTTTAGTTTAGTATTTTGTAATTAAAAGTAATAAATAATATTTTTATAATAATAATAGATAATAAACAATTATTACGGTAACAATTTCAACTTTGTATTATGAATTATGGTGATATTAGTTTTACGTTCGTACTAACAAGCTGTGGAGTGAACTGCATGTTGAGGTTTTCCCAGGAGACTACAGCATTAGGTTCTTAAATAAGGTCGTGAAGAAGTTTTTACAGGGTCAGCAACGCGGTTGTGATGCCCCCTGGTGTTGTAGGCGTCCATAGGCTACGATAACTGATTTCCATCAGGCGGGCCGTATGTTTTGGCCATTTTAATGGTATAAAAAAACATTTAAGTTACTTTTATAAATTTTATTTTTATTGCAATTTTTAAAATCTAGCTATTTTAAAAATCTGATTAATATTTGTCCCTTAAAACAAGTTTACTGTAATTGTAATGGTTAAGGTAATCTTGCTGACCCATCTTTTACAATCCCGTATAAAAAGAGTTAAAAAAAATTGCAAAGAAAATTATCTGCAAAGTTATTTCGAAATAAAATTTACCGAATAAAAGGTATTTTATTGATATATTGAATTACGTAAAGTAAAACAAATTGAAAAGGCTCTACCAGCGCTTCGCCCTCAGAACTTGTAATGAAGTTTGTCGAGCAGCGCCAAAACAGGAAGCTTTCAAATTGGATTACCACGCATGCCTTTACCGAGTAGATGAAAGTAAGATGCACGAAATGTTTTGACTACAACTTTAAATTAGTTGAGTCCAACACCAATCCATACTTATCCCACCATACCCCATCATCATCATAATTATTTTACCCCATCATTATCATCATTATATTATTTATTCAGCCTATATCGCCCCACTTTTCACATATGGTGGAATGTATTGGAAAAGTGCATTTTGATTGAATTTTGATTTATTTTTGATAGTAAACGGGGGGGGGGGGGGGGTCGATTAAACGAAGTTGAAGATTGTGCGAGTTGGAGAACATGGAAAATTGCCTTTTAAGTATTCAGAAGAATGGGGATTAATCTATGAAAGTGTTAATGTATTAAGCGTTAGTATTACGATGTAGGCGGCTAAGAAAGCATTATTGACAGTTCCCACGGGATATACGTGAACGAAGTCGCGGGCGTAAACTTTGGGGTATAAGTGGTTCATCAACATCTTTGAACCAAAGTCAACCTCACCTGCAAGTGGTGCTCCCTGCTGACTAACAATCGAGGCTCTGGAGAAAAGAGAGTATTTTTAAGGTAGGACATAGCGTATTTTTTAAGATGCTCGACTGGGGGAGTACCTCCACCTCACAGAATACCGCAGCCAAATAACAATTCCCTTCAGGGTTGTTGTATTCCTGCAAGTCGATGAGGTCACTAGAAAGAAAGGAAGGAGTATAGGCTGACAAAGGATAGGCGACCCCATGGTGTTGTGGATCTCTATAGGCGGCGGTGATTGCTTTCCATCAGGTGACCCAAATTCTCGCTTGCCTCTCTCTCATTTAAAAAAATAAAACTGTGGATAATAAAGTTAAGAAAAACGAGTTAACCCAATTTTTTCCACGGACAATACCACTGTCGATTATTCCAACAAGACTTCTTAAATAAGAAATTGTGGTCGTCCGAACGGTCTAAACAACCCGTTTATTGTATCAACAGCTGCTTAATTAAGATAGGGAGGTCAGAATGACTCTCTAATTGGTGGAAGGGCCTGGGGCCCGGACTTGGGCCTGGCCTCCGGCGTAATCACGGGGAACGCAAATTGCGCTGAATTTCCGCCCCGAGCTCATTTGAGGCGGGCGATTGAACTCTTTCACTTAAACCGTTTAAGTTTTTTTACAAAAAATTGCATTCGTTAATTTATGGAGCGCGGGTTTAAATAATTACCCGACTGCCAAAAAGGGTTCGGTGTTTTGCGTCTGTCTGTGTACTACTTTCCGCCTGCGGCTTCGCCTGCATGAATGTCGGTTATCACGCAAAATAGTAGCCTATGTTCTCGTTCAGGATATGATCTATGTTTTGCCAAATTTCATTAAAAGCGGTTCACCCGTTTAGTCGTGAAACGATTCATGGACAAATTACGCACAGCCATCACACTGCAAAACTAAGCTAAGGTAAGCATGTACTATGGGCAATAGATACCTAATATTTTACTTAAATACATTTTTTTTTTGTAAATTTATACATTTAATAATATTTTTTTGACACGACCCGCCTGATGTGAAGCCGTTATCGCAACATAAAATATCGCTCACGTACCGCCACCCCGCTGCCAACGCAGCAACGTTCTTCCTGGTGATCTTACTCACTCGCAAGAAAACAAAAACCATCCAGGGAATTACTATTTGGCTGCGGTATTCTGTGAGGTGGAGGTACTTCCCCCAGTCGGGTAGCTTACGAAATACACTATGCCCTACCTCTCTTAAGATATATTTTTAACTCAATTTCGACCTACTTGTATTGTATCTATTGATTGTACACAAAGTAAGTTTAAAGTAGGTTAAGGCTCAATTTAGTCAATAGTGCATATTTAACAAAGACATAAATAAGAAATTATTAACTAAAACAAAAACCATATAAATTGTAATAATTTTCATTTCTTCCAACTTTTTTTTTCGCTAACGCCATGTTAAATTTATATGCACTATGTCACTCTCATTGTTGAGACGAATCGAATGTCACTTCATATGTTGAAATCCGTCAAGCGGTTTAGGCTGTAGAGCATGTCAAAGAAATATACATACATATACTCGAAAAACATAACCCTCCCTTCTTCATCAGTCGGACAAAAAGCAATCTTAAACAAAAATATGCATAAAAAACAACCGAGTACAATATTGCGTAAAATATATTCTCCCAAGACATACCATCGTTCAGCGAATGATAAATGAGGCAACTTCCATTGATAAGAAAAAAGGAGCGAGATGATACCTACGCGGGGATTTGACAGATGGCCCTAATGAGACCTCGAAGACTGGAAGACTAGCAACGTCGGGCCGTCTCCATCTATCAATTAGTTTAGTTTTTTACAAGACAATCGTAACTGGAAATACAATAGAGCTAATTAAAACTAGATAGATGCTTCTTCTTCTTTTGTTTTTGCAATCACTTATTATCTATTTTGGGGTGTAATTTGTTCATCGACATCTTTTAACCAAAGCCAACCTGCACCCTGCTGACAGACAAACGAGGTTCTGGCGAAAAGAGAGGTAGGACATAGCCCGACTGGGGAAATAACTCTACCTCACAGAATGTTGCAGCCAAATAACAATTTCTGTGAGAGTGAGTGAGGTCACCAGGAAGGAAGGAGTGGCAATGATGGCGGCGCGCGAGCAATATTTCATGTTGCTAGCGTTTATATGGCTACGGTAACTGTTTTACATCAGGCGGTCTGTATGCTTGTTTGCCATCTGACGTATTATAAAATAAAATATACATAGGGAGTTGAATTACGTTGCAATATATGCAGCAAGACGGCCTTATTGTTGAGATCAATCTTTGCACAGCTATTTTCTCGAAAGAAAGGCTGGACCGATTTCGCTACTTTTTGTTAGGGTTCCTTACCCAAAGGTTAAAACGGGACCCTATTACTGAGGCTCCGCTGTCCGTCTGTCCGTCCGTCTGTCACCAGGCTATATCTAATGAATCGTGATAGTTAGACAGTCGAAATTTTCACAGATGATGTATTTCTGTTGCCGCTATAACAATAAATACTAAAAAATAGAATAAAACAAATATTAAAGGGGGCTCCCATCCAACAAATGTGATTTTTTGCTATTTTTTTTGCGTGATAATGGTACGGAACCCTTTCTCTCGAAAAAAATCTCTCGAGATATAGTAATTTGAAAATCACAATTTTTGGACTGCCCCAAAACGCTCCATACAAAAGAGTACCAAATTATGACGTGGGACGTCATAATTTGGTACTCTTTTGTATGGAGCGTTTGTTTGTATTTTGTATGCATCAAATCAGAAATTTGTACGACAGCTATGTTAAATATTACGTTTATGTGATTAGTATCATAATAAAAGTTATAGCATTTTTATTGCTTCTCCAATGGAAATATTATTTTTTAATAATTTCATACTTTTAAAATGGACTTTCCCGCTAAACTTTGATCGACGCTAAAAAAAAGTCTGACTGAAGATATTAGAATGAAAGTTTGCAGATCTTTATAATATTGTGTATTTTATACAATTTTTAAACATTGGAATATAGCCTACTAGCGACCCGCCCCGGCTTCGCACGGGTGCAATGCTGATACTAAATGTACTACAGAAGGTCTTTGCGCTTTGTCCTATCCAGTCCTTCCCCAGTTATAGGCACACGCCGCCGGCTCCGCGGCCGGTACCGCCACAGCCGTTATGTCCCTGCATTTTAAATGTGTAATATCTTCTAAACTATTCATTTAAATTACATGCTGTGAAGGGCCATATTGATCTATATTAAATGCGCAATATATTTAAGGTACTTAACTGGATAAGGATTAATTCTGTATTGCTTAAAATCGCTTCGTAAATAAGGCATTATTTCTTGTAAAAAGCAAAGGATAAAATAACGGTTATTGTGTGTTACCACTAAGAGATAGACATATACCATCGCGAACTTTTTTGTAGACCATTTTAAGGTGAACAATACTGTACTACATTATTTTGATCTATCTCGTTGGGTTCAGCCAGCGTTTGCAATGAAAGAGCAAAAAAATGTGTTTATTTACGACATCACATTAGAAACCTCTAAATTATACATATAAACTTTCCAGTTGAATCACTCTATCTATTAAAAAAAACCGCATCATAATCCGTTGCGTAGTTTCAAAGATTTAAGCATACAAAGGGACATAGGGACAGAGAAAGCGACTTTGTTTTATACTATGTTAGTGATTGCGAAGAAAATAGAAACTACATTAATTTTATATGAGTACCTATCAATAGTGTCACTATATACGAGTAGATAAACTTATTATGCAGGTGTAGGTGATACGAAGTTCAAGTAGTCATCTATTTTCTATCTATAATCGTAGATACAAACATCTCATGTCAGGGTGTTTGTGGTCGCACTTCTCAGATAAGCTAGGTATTTTATACGGCTAGATGATTAGGATGTCCATATCCAAAAATTCACGACGAATATTTTATAATAAATAATAAATAAATAAATAATAAACATTGTCAGACAAATTACACAGTGCCATCTAGCCCCAAAGTAAGCGAAGCTTGTGTTATGGGTACTAGAAAACTGATAAACATACGTAAATACATTTTTTTTGTAAATACATACTTATGATACATAGAAAACACCCATACTAAGACAAACAGACATGTTCATGCACACAAATGTTTGTCCTATGTGGGAATCGAGCCCGCAAGCGTTGGTGTCGAAGCCGCGTCATTGACCGCTACGCCACCGAGTTCGTCAAAATTTTATACGCCAGAACAACGTTTGCCGGATCAGCAGTTACAAAATATACGTAGATACGAGTGACAACTTCATGGTCACTCGGGAGCAGGGACCTGGAAGATAAAGTGTCGCCGACGTGACACCCCTGACAGGCTATTGAACGAAATTAGAGATAAGCAACAAAACAGACCGGCGTGTTAAAGCTTCTTGGAAATGTAATTAACTTTATTAGAAAGTCAGACGCTAGAGACCGTCCTTGGGGACAGTCTGACCAGAAATTCGTCGTAAAACATTTAAATGGATCATTTTGGTCAAAGATTATTTATTATAGGTATCTTTTGCGTTCTGATTTGATTTAGCTAACATAGGTATAAGGATGCAGCAAAAAAATCGGCGAGTTCATAAATTTATAATATGAAACAAAAATCGGCGGCAAATCACATGACTAAATTTGTTGCTAAAGATTTTTTTTTTATACTACGTCGGGGCATACGGGGCATAGCATACGGCCTGCCTGATGTGAAGCGACTCGAAAATAAAACATAGCTCACGTGCTGCCAACGCAGCAAATCAGGACAAGCATACGGCTGATGGATGGATGGATTGACCGTGGTGCGTGCTCACGTCTTAGTATCATTACTCTGCTGTTGGCGAATGGCTAGAAATGGTCACTTTGACTCCGAGGTCGCGGGTTCGATCCCCGTACATGACAAATATTTGTGTGTATGAACATGTCTGTTTGACTTGTGCGTGTTTTGAATTACATATATGTATGTATTTACAAAGAAATATAATATTTATGTAGATATATCAGTAATCTAGTACCTATAGTAGAAGCTTTGCTTAGTTTGGGACTAGATGGCGCTGTGTAATATGTCAAGGAATACACAAATTCAATTCACTTACTAACCATGTGCAAACACGTGTCATATTTTCAACTTTAGCAGATCATTTAAGATACCCTCCCATCAAAAATAAATATAATAAGAGCTTTTCTTTTAAGATGGAACAGAGGACATCGTGACGCGCGACTTTGACGTGGGTCGTGAAATGTGAAGGATTACGTAACGGGTAATTCAGATGATTTTCTGACATGAATACGTCTTTAAAATTGCTTCCGTAGGGAGACAATTAAAAAAAAACCGGCCAAGTGCGAGTCGGACTCGCGCACGAAGGGTTCCGTACCATCTATCTATATATATAAAAATCAATGCCACTTTTCGTTGTAATTTTATAACTCAAGAATCGGCTCACCTATCGAAACCAAATGTTTAGGCTTTGTTCGGACTATTTATTAGATGGTTTATGTGAAGTTTGCACAAAATCGGTAGAGCGGTTCTTCATTTATCACATTTTTTGTAACAAATAAATTCAATAAATGGCGGATCATTTTGTTAATGGGGATTTTGCTGTCAAATTGAAACTTTTTTCAGATGGGGATTGTGCTGTCAAATTGAAACTTTTTTCAGTGTTGACAGTACAATCATGTTGTTATGTCATTCATGCGGTCATTTCATTTTTGACGTACTTCGACTTTATGTTGCCTGTTCGAGACTCGGTACCCCCAGACGTTTGTTTATTCATGCTCAAAATGGAAAAACAATTAATAAAATATTTTTTTATTTGAATAAATGAATTTGATGTTCCAATAAATTTTTATTATTATTTCACTTTATACGTAGCGAAGCACGTACCGGGCCGCTAGTTATCTATAAAAACGGCAAAAAAAATCAACTTTGTTGTATGGGAGCGCCCCTTAAACATTTGCTTTATTTTTATTTAATTCTTTATTTTTAAAGTGAATATATAACTAAATATTATGTGAGTATTTCAAACGTCTACCTAACGCCGTTATCAATTGCGAGCAAAAACGAGCCAAAAATCACGTTTGTTGTATGGGAGCCCCCTTAAATATTAATTTTATTCTATTTTTTAGTATTTGTTGTTATAGTGGCAATAAAAATACATCATCTGTGAAAATTTCAACTGTGTAACTATCACGAATCATGAGATACAGCCTGGTGACAGACGGACGGACGGACGGACAGCAGAGCCTTAGTAATAGGGTTCCTTTTTACCCTTCGTGTACGGAACCCTTAAAAACAAATGATAACAAAATCGGGGGATAGTTACAAATCTATCATCTCCATCCAAAATTCAATCACACCACTACTGGATAGATGAAAGGTCAAAGAATTTATTACGCTAAGTAAGGACTATGGAACATCTTGTGCTGGGGAGAGGTAAGCGCTGCCATTTTGAGATAATTTTAATCATATAACATATTGAAGTACAACACACAACCGTGTCCATGACACAGCCACGCCTTTGCTTGTCATCTTTGTACTATATACGGTCATAATTTGACTAGAAAAGGAAATTCACATTCTCAAGTTATTCTGTAGGTATTATTTATTTATTTAAACTTTATTTCGGTACCACAATTTAAGGGTATATAGGTGGTCTTAATGCTAAAAGCATTATCTACCAGACAACCTTTGGGAAGTGATATACACGAATGCGGCATAAAAAAAAAATAACAACAATATTGTATAGTACAACAGAAAATATACATACATAAACATTACATAAATATAAAATATATGATATTATTATTATGATATTAGTATTACTGTATTTTATTCACGGAACCGGCACAATACATTTCCACCATTGTATCTTCAGTATCCTCTAGACCTCGTGGACAATCACCTACCCGATGGCCCGACCAGGGGCCCTGCTGCCGAAGCTGAAGCCGATTACCATCAAATATTTTGATTCTAAAAATAGGTCTTACTTTAGGTTATTGACAAACATCTTCAGCTTAGTCTGTAGAGTTCCAGGGTTACTGCCAGCTAAGCTAATCATAAGTACCATAAATCTAATTAACGTTTGATTTTTGCTATGGAAATATTCGACGGTAATCGACGGCGGTAGGGCCCCAGCGGCCCTACCACCTAAGTTGAAGCCGATTACGCTCGGATATTTTGATTACGAAAATCTAACTTCGCCCTAAATATGTGCTAATAGTAATAAGTTTAGCAGGTAGGGACGGAGTCGCTCTAACAATTAAACAGAAGATATTTATCACAAATGCGAACACAAGTCCGATTTACGCAATCAAAAATGCGGATGAGAATCGGCTTCAGTTAAGGTAGGCTCCCAAATTACGAACTTCCTTGGTCTTCCTATAATCAGAGCCTTGAAGTAAGCAGTAGGTTATGCCTCGCGGAAGGTGAAACACGTGTCGCAAAGACGACCACGGCAGTCGGGGCGGCAGCAGTCGCACATTTCTTCTGTTTCAGATGTTGGAAATTTGCCGAGAAGACCGCAGCAATAGGAGCAGAGACTACCAAACCAGCCACGGCAGTTGCATGCATCTACTAACGGTAGTGGGTGGGTGCCGGTCGGCAGTAATTTACATGAACTAAAGAGGGTCTATTGGCATCACTGTAGCGTAGGGTCCAATCATTTGTCAATTCATAGCATCTTGTCAAATGTCTTGTTAACTCCTTGTGTTGTCTTGTCGTCTTAAAGTTTCACTGTCAAAAGATTCAGTACATTTTGATAATCTGTACCCGACGCCTATCTAGCGACATCTAATGTCAGAAAAAATATCAAACATCCCCATTGGTGGCGAAAGCACGTAAAGTAGTATAGAGTAAATATAGATTGCTTTACAGCAAGAATAAATAGGTTAGTAATTCTACTGAAGTTTCAAAGTAAATTCATCTAAAACTAATATTAGATCATCTAGTTAACACACTGAAGTAAACTTCTTGTTAGCGCAAACAAACATTTGACCGAGAACTACTCGTTCCAATTAATTTGCAAGGGATTATGGTTCTCGTTACCACCTCCATGTTTATAAACGGATTACGTTCTTAGAAATACTCGTAATGAACGGCACTGAAGGATTATATATGTAGAGAATTAGCTCCGTATAAGCGAATATTAAATTAGTGCCAAATTAGGCATTTATTATAAACTAGCGACCCGCCCCGGCTTCGCACGGGTGCAATGCTGATACTAAATGTACTACTGCCCCCTTACCACCATCTCTTATTGCGATTCAATAATTGGATAGATTGCTTATTCATACCAATGAATAAGCGACTCTATTCCATTTGAAATAGAGTCGCTTATTCATTGGTATGAATTAGCAATCTATTCAGTTATTGAGTCGCAATAAGAGATGGTGGTAAGGGGGCAGAAGGTCTTTGCGCTTTGTCCTATCCAGTCCTTCCCCAGTTATAGGCACACGCCGCCGGCTCCGCGGCCGGTACCGCCACAGCCGTTATGTCCCTGCATTTTAAATGTGTAATATCTTCTAAACTATTCATTTAAATTACATGCTGTGAAGGGCCATATTGATCTATATTAAATGCGCAATGTATTTAAGGTACTTAATTGGATAAGGATTAATTCTGTATTGCTTAAAATCGCTTCGTAAATAAGGCATTATTTCTTGTAAAAAGCAAAGGATAAAATAACGGTTATCGTGTGTTACCACTAAGAGACAGACATATACCATCGCGAACTTTTTTGTAGACCATTTTAAGGTGAACAATACTGTACTACATTATTTTGATCTATCTCGTTGGGTTCAGCCAGCGTTTGCAATGAAAGAGCAAAAAAATGTGTTTATTTACGACATCACATTAGAAACCTCTAAATTATCAGTGTTTTTCTACTATGTTATGCATATATTATACATATAAACTTTCCAGTTGAATCACTCTATCTATTAAAAAAAACCGCATCATAATCCGTTGCGTAGTTTCAAAGATTTAAGCATACAAAGGGACATAGGGACAGAGAAAGCGACTTTGTTTTATACTATGTAGTGAAGCATTAACGAATAGGCATGCATTAATAATGATCCGTATTAACTATTGAGAGGAGCTCTTTGGCGTCATTACGCGTGATAGTCTAATCGATCATGCAAGTTAAGCAACATAGACCGTAAGCCTGTCCTAATAGTAATCATAGTAATGCTTTGAAATGACTTAAGTGATTTTTTTTGCCGTTTTTATAGATAATGGTACGGAACCCTTCGTGCGCGAGTCCGACTCACACTTGGCCGGTTTTTTATTTATTAAAATATTCGATGGCAATCGGCTTTAGCTGCGGCGGTAGGCCCCCAGCTCAAGAAATTACATGCAGGATTTAGTTAGCTGCTGCCTCAGAAATTTGTTACTAGAGGCGAGCAAGCTTTTATGGTTTGATTTTCTACCTTTTAATTGCATAGTCATAATGAGAAAATGGAGCAATGGCTATTTTCACTCCATGGTCGCGGGTTCGATTTCTGCACATGACAAATATTTGTATGCATATCATGGTCTGGGTGTATTCTAAGTATTGTATGTATTGTTTGTTTGTCTTGATCTGGGTGTTTCTATATATTGTAAGTATGTATTTTATAGAAAAGAATGTATTTAAGTACATTTATCAGTTGTCTAGTACCCATAACACAAGCTTTGCGCTTAATTTGGGACTAGATGGCGCTGTGTAAATTGTCAAGAAATATTTATTTATTTATTTACAAAAATATATATTTATGTCAATATATCACTTATCTAGTACCCATAATACAAGCTTTGCTTAGTTTGGGACTAGATGGCGTTGTGTAATATGTCATATTTATTTATTTATCCCTTCTTGGAAATTTCTCCCTAGAGCTACTCGTACTGGTTCGAGATCTCATCCATAGGATAGGTTGTCTTATCTTCACGCACTAAAAAGTTTGGCAATTTATTTCTCTGCCGAACCATAAAGTTGTGGAGTTTGCTGCGATACACGTGTTTCACTTTTTTTCAAGGCCACGTAAGTTCATAATATTGGTTTTTTACGTAAATACGTCTGCGAAATTGCTTCCATTGGAAGGCAATTCCAAAAAACCGGCCAAGTGCGAGTTGGACTCGCGCACGAAGGGTTCCGTACCATTATCTATAAAAACGGCAAATAAATCACGTTTGTTGTATGGCAGCCCCCATTAAACATTTATTTTATTTTTATTTAATTATTTCTTTTTAAAGTGTATATATAACTAAATATTATGTGAGTATTTCAAGCGTCTACCTATTGCCATTATCAATTGCAAGCAAAAACGAGCAAAAAAATCCCGTTTGTTGTATGGAAGCTCCCTTAAATATTAATTTTATTCTGTTTTTTAGTATTTGTTGTTATAGCGGCAATAGAAATACATCATCTGGGAAAATTTCAACTGTCTAATTATAATAGTTCATGAGATACAGCCTGGTGACAGACGGACGGACAGCGGAGCCTTAGTAATAGGGTTCCTTTTTACCCTTTGGGTACGGAACCCTAAAAATGGGTCAAAAAATATAGTCAAAATCCAGTTTCGATTCAGTCTCGATCTCACAATTGTCACATTTGGTATTCTCGTAACACAATATGTAACTTCAAAATTAAATTTAAGCTGGATTATATCGAAATATGACTAAAAGTTAAACAAACAAAGAATGTTACTTTGCCAACAACAAGAGATGATAATAATTAATTAATTAGATCAAGTATATAATTTTAGTCAATTCACAATTCAATCTCGATTCGGTCAACTTTCAATCTGTATTCGTAGAAAAATGACGAGAATTGGCCTTAAGTTCAAAGAAGTCGCACTGACAAACTGACAAACAAGCACACGTACAGATGAAGATAATAAAAGCGTGTTAAAAAGGTATATAGCCATTGTTATATGTACTGCAATTTCGATAAAACTATCATGCCTGCCTCTACCCAGAGTTAATGTTATGAACTCTATCTCGTACGTACATCAAGCTTGGTCCAGCGAATCATGCTACAGTTTGCGCCAGAAAATAGAGTTACAACTAGTCGCCACCATCGAAAATGACATGGTTATCGGAAAACATATTGCCTTAGGTATCACTAGGGCTGTCACCTATTAAATATAGACATACAAATAAAACCTCAAATACGGTGTAGTACTTACTGAAAAAGGAAGGGATAACGCTGAGCATTTATATGATAAACGCCGGCTCCGCGTTTGAAAAAGCATGACTCGTTTTCACGTTCCGCCAGAGCCGAGCGTGCAAGCGAGAGCGTGGAACAAGTGATGCATCTATCTATATATAACGTAAAATTATTGTCCGTAAACCGACTTTACAGACAACTAATTTTTTTTTATAAATAGGGCACAATTTCAAATACTAAGAGACTCGGTGTTTTATAATTCAATAGCTTGCGCCTGCAACCTCGTACGCGGGTATTATGGTATTCTATGAGAATATTCAAAAAATCATTTCATAGCGGATGCTTACGTCATAATACCCGTTTTACCTAACTTCAAGCCGATCTGTCCAGCAGTTTGAGTTGTGAATTAATAGATCAGTCAGTAACGGTTGTCTTTTATATATACAATAAGGATAAATAATTAATAATAAATTATTTATTTTCTAGTTTACAATACAAATGGGGAATGCCTTATTTTTAATATTATGCCTATTAAGATAATAAAATTATTTCTTGGCTACTTTTATTGCTGTAGCACTTGTAGATAACAGTTATCATTTCTGCATTCTATGTTTTTTTTATACGACGCCGGCTGCCAAAGAAACGTACTGTTCGCCTGATATAAAGCGGTTACTGTAGCCGTAGAAGCATGTTTATTTTCACGGGAGTGGTAAAAAATAGTTACTAACTCTATTTTTTAAGAATAAAAAAAAACTATTGTATTGCGATATACCTGAACTACAATGTTATAAACCCGCATTCAACTTAAAATCTTTAGCGCCCGGGTCAAACCCAAAAAAGGGACAACCCTAAGTACAATGTCCGGTAAATTTCCCTCAATATCCATCAAACTTCCCTACTGTCATCTACATACGAGCATATAATACTAACTTTAACTGTTGTAACGGAACGTGATCTACTGGTGTTATAATAACCGTTTTCTTATAGGACACAGTTCACCATAGTTTTCATAATCCTTTTGACGTAAATACGTCTTTAAAATTGCTTCCATGGGGAGGCAATTAAAAAAAAAACTGGACAAGTGCGAGTCGGACTCGCCCACCGAGGGTTCCGTGCGTAGGATCATTATAAATAGGTAGTTGAGGAATCTAACCCCCTTTTTTTAAGATTTAATTACAAATGTATAGTTTTGAGATTTATTCTTGTATTTGTAGTCTATAACGATGTTACTTGCCAAATTTCATAGTTCTAGGTCAACGGGAAGTACCCTATGAGTTTTGATTCCCTTGAGAATGTGTCGAAATATGCGTTTTTGTTGAATAAACGGCCGTATCTTTTTTTTACGTAGCAGTTTGATTTTTTTACAACTTCATGGGACCACAGACCTGAGTATACAGTTCAAATTTCAGCTTGATACCTCCACGCATTCTCGACTTAGAGGGTCTTGACAGACAGACCGACAGACAGACAGACAGACAGACGGACAATAAAGGAATCTTTTAAGGGTTCCGTTTTTCCTTTTGAGGTACGGAACCCTAAAAACGAATGATAACAAAATCGGGGGATACAGTTTGGTGTTACAGCTACAAATCTGTCATCTCCATCCAAAATTCATCACACCACTGGATAGATGAAGTATTAAATAATTTATTACGTTAAGTAAGGACTATGGAACATCGCGTGCGGGGGAGGGGGGAGCTTGGTGTTGCTGATCTCCATGGACGGTGGTGATTGCTTTCCATCAGGTAACCCAAATGCTCGTTTACCCCCCTGTCATATAAGAAAAATAAAACTGCGGACATTCTATTGCTTAGTTATTGTATGTCATTGTACGTCTCGTCTATTACTAATGATCGAAGACTAAAACATGAGACGTAGCTACATTGTGTACAGAATATAAAAATAGATTTCTTGCTTTGATCGAACAGTAATTGCAGTCTAAGATTAATGTTAGTCCCTGATTTATTCTAGATCAGCCTAAACATCTAAATGTTTAAATATATATTACTATTTATTTGGAACAGTCCAGATAAATGATACGCGAGCGAAACCTTATTTGCATTATAAAATGAAATACAAATAAATTACTTCCAGAAAATGCAATTATCCCCTCGGCTGGTATTAGAACCTAAATCTGTCTGTCCTTTTGTGGCGTCTGCGGCAAGTAAGATTTATATTTGGATTGTGTTCGGAATTTATTGGTTGGATCTAAAAATTTTATGTGTGAAATTACTATTAAACTTATGTTTTTATGCAACTGTGCTGTGGTATTAATCGGGGATAGAAGATATTTGGCAATGATATTTATAATAATAAAATTTAATCGGTATTTAGTTCACCCAGATCTGGGTCATTATACAGAACAAGATTTTTTAAATTACAAAAATTAAAATCAGGATTTTATCGGTTTTAAAGATTCATGTCTTGCAAAATATAAACAAATATTATAATCACTGCAGAAAACAAAATTTTAATTGCGTTTAATACGTAAATCTCAGAAAAAACATTTTTTGGTGCTCACAGAAGTGGCGCATGTGTTCACTGAAATGATGGAACTGATCATTAACTAATAATTAATATAAAGACATGAGTTTAACATATGTAACTTAAAAGTTTTATCAGTAATAATTATACCAAGACAAAATAAATCAAAAAATATTATTTTGAAACAGAAATAAAAAATCAAACATTCTTGTTCACGGAAATGACATTGAACAGGTAAGTCATTTCTGTGATATCAAACAAATATATTGTCTGAATCACTGGAGTTATGATCAGATGACCATTTTCATTAGATAGCTATTTTCCTTAGTCCAAAATGAAGACAGGTGATGTTTAAAGGACATTCCAAGCAACTAAGCCGCCTGGCTTGAAGAACATTCTGGTGGTTCTTTTACACGTATAATTTGGTGCACTTTCATTGTGCCTTCAAAGGGTTTTATATCACTATTCTTTAAAATATTCTCTATTGATTCAATACAACTATCACTTACTGGTATTACTTTAACCGAAGGACAGTTTTTTTTAAACAAGTAATCAAAGTTGGATAGTCTGGTATGTCATCCCCCAAAGCCACTCGTCGATCGGCAGTTCTTTTTAAGTAGCCACCTACACAGTCTGAGGCTCTTTTTCCATCGCCACACTCCGAATATTGCCACAAAACAGCGTCAGCACTAAACATTGAATTGAAATATTTGACAGTAACAATTAATTGTTTTATACTCGTATATTGGGTAGTTGGCCCATCACTCAAAAAATGCATTTTTGTTAATTAAGGAACTATACTTTTGATATCATCTAAACAGCATTTTTATTTGATGTCTAGGTGTATAATCTTTTATAGTTTTAAGTAATCCCTTTTCTTTTTTCTTGAGATATCTCTCTCCGTCTTTCCTTTTCACTTCTTCCTGAGCTGTAAAATCTTGTTTGTGTTTTTGTCGACGCACACTAAGCTTTATTTGCTCTCTTCTCCTAGCCTTTCTTTCTTCATCTGACATCTTCTTTCTTGTTTTTGCTATTTTTGTCTGTACCTAATACGAAAAAATAACATGCCCATAACCACAGCAAAACTACACAACCAGTGTATTAGTTTTATTTTGCTATCAGACACAAATAAACAAAGAAAACGTCATTTCTGTGAAACCCATCAATTCCGTGAACATGAATGGTTTTTTTAGAAAATATTAAATTATAAGTATAGATTATAAAGGCCAACAATTAATTTAACTGGAAGTAGCCGGTGCACGAGCGTTTTTAAGTCCTAATACTATTTATTTTAAAAGTGCTATCATTTCCGTGAAACTTGTCATTTCTGTGAACAACGAGTTCACGGAAGTGATGATCACGGGATTGACGAATCGTTTTTAAAATCAAGCCACATCCTGGTTTTAGAAGTATCCTAGCTATTTATAACCTCAACCAATATTAGTCCTCATAGCATTAATTATGAGCTATGGTGGCAAATAAAATACCTAATTACTTATCAAAAATCTTCCTTAACCGAATTGATGGAACAAACTTGACAAAAACCGTATATTGCTTATATTTTTTTAATAAAACTTCACAGAAATTATCCTTCTCGTTTGTGGACACACATAACTGAACTAACAGTAAAGAGTAGTGTCGCCAGGAAATTAGAGTAATGATTTAGTAGATAAATTTTTTTTTTGGGTGAAAATAGCGGTTCACAGAATTGATGTTAATTTTGATAACACCCGTATAACAGCTACAAATATGAATTTATTAAAAGGAAAAAATATATCGATGTGTTTTGATATTCATTGGTATGTCTAGAAACAGATACTATAATATAATTTTAATAAAGTGTATTACGTTATTTTTTTTTGGTAGCGTTTTTGACGAAACATGTCTTCCGAACAGTTCACGGAGTATGACAAGAGCCTCTATTTTTCATTTTTTTACGAGTTTATAAATAAGATGTGGTTGAATTTGTTATGTTTTCGATAAATAGGCACAGATATAAACTAAATAGATTAATTACACTATTGACATAACTTATAATTAATTAAATATGACACAAGAACAGTTTTTCTTGTACTTCGTATAATGACCCATCTCATCTCCGTTGTGCATTTATTTTCCATCACACTTTGCAACAGTCTCAACGCCTGCTGAGACCTGCTTATGGGTATATCGATATCCGGGTCACGGCGGGTGTACAAAATTACATCAAACTTCTCAAAGGGGCCTCTATGTATTGGATCCATATTCCCGCGCGCGCTTATCAAATGAGCATGAGCCGGACTGAGACCGTGATTAAAAAGAGATACACAATAGAACTTACATATATCATCTTGATAATTGACGATCTACCACAGTACGCTTTTTATGACATCTTCTACCACGAACTGTGAAATTGTGGAGTCAACTTCCCTCAGCAGTATTCCCAAACAAATACTGAATTCAAGAATAGAGTCAACTTTTCCATTAAAAGGCTGGCAAGGGATCGACGACCCCATTGGCTTGCTGATTTCCATGGGTGGTGGTGATTACTATCCATCTAGTGATTCACATGCTTGCTTGTCCCCCTCTCCATCCTCCTCCAAAAAAAAAACCATGAAGCAAGTTAGCACTAACACGTCACTGGCTACTACCAACTGACTTATAGAAAAACAAATAGTATCAAAAATATAACAATTCTAATATATCGACGGTCCCTACGTATAAAGCGACATGTCATTTCAGACATGTCTGGTTATACTACGATATAGTAATTAAAGAATATTATTATTGGACAAATTAGTTAATTTCTTACTTTTTAATTATATATACAATCAATAAAAAAAAAGAAAATATTTTTTTTACGGACAATTCTATAGCAATTTATGCAATAAAAAAATTGCCATTTTTGACATGTCGCTTTATACGTAGGGACCGTCGATATAAAGAAAAATCTATAAAAAGGTAAATAATTAAGAATCTAAAAAGCTCTGACGCTAACTTAACTGATGGCCAAAAATATAAGGCTCGCTTGGTAAAAACTACTTATCCACACACTCAGGACATGCACAACATCAGGGGAATCACGCGACATTCATACGCTTTGCCGACACAGTAGGAACCTGTTTTCGATTTTCTGAAGAACCTCATGAACAAAAACCATCCGGGACCGTAGTCCTACCACCTATTTGTCCTACTAGTAGGACCATGATCTTCGAAATTCGTAAACTACTCGCCAGGAGGTTTAAATGCGCACCGTATCCCCAGTTTGAAGCAACCCTTAACAACACTACTTGATAATAGATGGTGCTTAATCAGATCTTTCATATTGTCATTACCGAATTAGTGAGAAAATTTGCTTTCTACATTCGAGGAGCTCAAGTAAAGATCCAAGAACTGCTATTTATGTACACAAACTTTAAACCTTCCAATGCCCTGAGCGATGCTCGCTCTCCTAGGTACTTAAAACAAAAGTTCAGTTTCTAAGAGTCAGATCACGTTCTTCATTGAACGTTAAGTTACATTTTAAGTAGGTATTCTAGTGAAAAATTTATATGCTTTTCGAGTACTTCAAATGTAAGTTTCAGTATCTCTGTGATTGTCATAGCTGTCAACTTCGACTTAGTAACTCCTGTTCTATTGGCAATATAGAGTGGCGTAACTATAACGTGGTAAGACGGACAAAACAGGCCACAGGCCCCAGTCACAAGGCTTTACGTATGCCCCGGATGCCACGAACGAAAAATGGGAAGGCTCACTTCGAAAATAATTGTTCGAATGGAGTAGTACCCCCGGCTCCTCCACAGTGAGGGCCCCATTTAATTAATGTGCCACGGGCCCCAGTTGGAATAGTTACTCCACTGGACCATTTTGTCGATTTCGCTTTATGAGTCTGAATCTAGACTGAATCCTTTACACTACAAGCTTCACGATTCTAAAACGTACTACTTAAGTCGTTAAAAGATTTCATGCGATATGTACTTACGTAAGACACTTAATATAATATAAATACACCCATGGGGCTCATATATATCAGGCGGTCAGTACTCTTGTTTCTCAGACTTTGTTGTAATATACGTATTAAGAAGAGTTAAATAAAGTAGTGTTCAGACTGTGGTGAACAAAGTATTTTCATTAATGCTTTTCACCATAATTATGTGATCCACATTCAGCCACTTCCGGCGGACGCCCAACACTTCGTTGTACCATACACACGCTTCACTCTATGACTTTCATTCCTCTGCCTGCACTGACTCGACAGATGTGGCCGACCCATTGCCATTTCAGCTTGCTGCAACTATGACAGCTATAAACAAAATAAATAAATATTCCTGGACAAATTACACACTGCCATCTTAATCCCAAACTAAGCAAAGCTTGTACTATTGGTACTAGATAACTGATATTTAATAGTTAAATCATTTTTTTTTGTAAATACATACATATGTATAATACATAGAAAACACCCAGACCATGACAAACAGACATGTTCATTTACACAAATATTTGACTTGTGCGGGGATCGAACCCGCGACCTCGGAGTCAAAGTGGCCATTGCTAACCATTCGACAACCGAGCTTGTCATTGCGCTATAACGACAGCTTTGGACCTACGTCGCATTTCTTCGGAATTAGCCTCCAGCAGTAGATAGATGCAGGTTGATGATGATGATGAATAAAGAATTTAAATAAACAAATGACGATGAAGGCGTCAAGTTACTGATGATCGATACCGCCGACAGGAGCGTAAATTAATGAGAGAGTTACGCAATCTGATTTAACTTCCTGATATCGGTGAAGTTAAATCTTCAACCGAAACTAATACAAAAGGCTTACTTTATCTCGTCTTTCTACCCGGCTGTGATTAATCAACTTCCGGTTTCGACTCGAAGTAAACGGACGTTTCAAATGAGGCTTGGCGGGCGAAAAAGATTTCTACTGAAATTTGAGGGATGAACCTTCAAGAAATTTGACTTTCAAAATATATTTTGTAGAGGGGTAAAAAATAAAATAGGGGAGTCATTCACCATTATCAGAGTCAAAAGCAATCTTTTCTGCTATAATATGGCCACTCCCTACCGCTCTCTCGTGTCGGCCTCACCTCCTCTCTGAGTAGAATCTGGAACAATTTGTTTGGCGCCGCACGCACACATGCACATTCATGCTCACGCTCCTGAACAGATGTCATTGCTTATGTAATAATTAATGACGTGACTTTTATATGGACTGGCCGAGGTGTAACACGGTGGCAGACTTTCGATCGTTAATCGACGAGACGCACCGCGTGCAGACGAGAATGCCGTTTCGTCGTGTTCGTTTGAAACCTTTCAATTTTCTGGTCAGTACATCCCAAAGTGTCCCCTTATCAATGTATATCACTAACAATTATATCACAGTATAAGTAATAGTACTACGTACAGTATGGCCAGTCCCTGCCGCTCTCACCAGGCGACTTCACCTCCCCTCTTAGACAATTCTGGAACAGTTTGTATGGCGCCGCACGCACACACGCTCATTCACGCTCTGCACAGACATCGTTGTTTATATAGTAGTAAACGACGCGATATTTGTATGGAGTGGCCGGGGTGTGATCATATGTATATTATCATTAACAAATCCTAACTGATAGGGATACTTGGAGATTTTTTCCAATTATCGCTACCGGTTGGAATATGTAGAATGTGCTGCTCCGTATATAACTACTAATCATCTGCCATCTCTGAGTTGGTAGATGTGGCCAGCCCACTGCCACTTCAGCTTGCTGACTCTGAGGGCTGAGACAAAAAAACCGGGTTGCACTCTGGGAGTGCCGGCAGTAGTGAAAACTTGAACATTGCAATGCACAACGCATTGTGCATTTTTTAATATTGTGGAGTAGTTAGGGAATAATTTCGCACGAATTGCTTTATTTTTCAGTATAAAAGTGCTATCATTAATGTGGTAAAATATCCATTTATTGCGCTATCGTACACAAACATGACAATTTATATTACATTAAAAATAAACCGCAGGAGCAGGCATACTATTTCCCCGCGCGGTAGAAAGCGAGGGGGATATAACTTCTCTCTCTCCTACGCCGCGCCAGTCCGCGGCGCTTCGTCTTACGAATTTTCGATCAGGCCACGTGTCCTGACGCGAGTTTAACATTTTTTACCCATCCCAAAAAGTGCACAACGCCGCTAAAGAAGTTTTCACTTCAAAAAACTACTAGTTAATTGACTCAGATGTTATTTTGCGGAAGTCAGATTTAGAGGTAATTTAATCTACACTTTAATTTTTTTTTTTATACCACGACGACAAACAAGCATACGGCCCGCTTGATGTAAAGTGGCTACCGTCGCCTATAGTCGCTTGCGACAATGAGTGTCGCTCGCGCGTTGCCACCACCGCTGCCAACGCAGCAACTTCTTCTTCTTCTGCTAACTCACACGCAGGAACACAACAACACTCCAGGGAGTTGTTATTTGGCTGCGGTATTCTGTGAGGTGGAGGTCCTTCCCCAGTCGGGCTAACGTTGTGCCCTACCTCTCTTTCGCCAGAGCCTCTCTTGCTTATTGGCAGGGTGCACCACGTGCAGGTGAGGTTGGCTTTGTCTCTTAGGGTGTTGGTGAGCCACTTACACCCCAAAAAGCAATTACGACATGAACAGAGTCTTTATTTCCCTTAAAAGGCTAGCGGGTCGGCGCCCCTTGACCTGGTGTGGGTTGGGTCTTGCTGATCTTCATAGGCGGTGGGGATTGGTTTCCACAAGGTGACTCACATGCCGGTTGGGGAGCTAACCGGCATGTGAGTTACCTGGTGGAAACATTTATAAAAAAACACTACTTTGCATGTGTAGAAGCACGCAAATATTGTAGATGAAATTGTCTGCAAAAAATTCTAGTTTATATTTGCTCCTTACCAAGCGATGAATTTAAGTGCAAACATACGAAATCGCTTTACGACGTAATATTTACCGGAGACGGTAGTCGGTACGAATTCCCAACGTGTTGTACGTAAGCGGCTCTTTCCAAAGCTCCATCCGAAACAGGAAATAAAATATATAAGCGTGAAAGTGGATTGGGAAATACTCTTGTTATTTTATTGGGTGAAATAATCTTACTGTATTTATGCTGCGGATTAGTACGTACGAGTAATTATTGGCCGAGCGAGCGAAGCAGTGAGGTTTTGAAATCTATTTTGGGTTTGGGGAAAAAAACCTTTTATTTTATTTTCGTGTATATTTTTGTGTAGATATATAACCACAGATTATTTAATAGTTAAAAAAAAGAAAAAAACAGTCGATTTTTATGGTCGTTGAGTATCAAAATAAGATTACATTTTATGCTTTGTAGGATGGAAAGTACACGTTAAACGTACACATATTAACGCTCGTAGTAAGAAATATTGCTCGCGTGCTGCCACCCTCGTTGCCAACGCTGCAACTCCTTCTTTCTGGTGACTTTACCTACTCGCAGGAACACCTTTATGGGAATTGGTTTTTAGCTGCGTTATTCTCTGAGGTGGAGGGTCTGCTCCAGTTGGGCAGTTTATAAATTCCACTGTTGCTTTAGGGATTGCAATTCAGTGGCATTTTTAATCCAGCTAGACTTCTGCTGGATTAGAGCAAATCCATCTGGAGCGGCAAATCACCTCACGTGACCACATTTGTCGCTAAAGAACATACTGTCTTTGTACAATGGCTAAAGACATCTTAGATTCTATGTAGATCGGACGTAGATACGAACTAGGTACTAACTATGTACAAGTACCTACTAGGTAAACATCATACCAAGATCCTGTTAGCGCTATCCTTCAGCTAATTTCGCCAGCGTTAACCATAGCCTTAATGTATTTAATCAGTGACATCGAAGTTCTACAGCGGTACACATGTCTACTTACATCGTCTGCATAATGTTTTCATATAAAGCAATCTTTCTTAAAGTGAATTATACGGTAACACGCGTTTGTGATTCGTATCGTAGTTCGGAGGGAACGTAGCCGTTGGTCTCGGCTGTTATCATTAGACGACAGTCGTTAAGCTAAGTTAGTGGAATGAATGAATGAATATATTTATTTGCTAGAATAAGACAACGTTTTGACATTGAAAATGTTGACATTGAAAATGGCTATCAAATCCTTTTCGGCCAATAAGCTATTTTCGCTATATCTCCGAGGATAATTGAGATTTCGCCATGGAACAAGTGTCCCCAGGACAGAATTGAGAATTTAATTGTGGATCCGATAGTGAAGGAATTTTGATAATTGGCTGGATAGTTTTTGAGAAATTTTGAATATTGTAAAAAAATCGGGAAAATAATCTATCTTTTTTTAGTAAAATTGTGTCCTGTAGGTGCATTTACGAGCGTGAAAAAAAATATTTATGACATTGAAAAAAAATAAAAATTCTTTTCGCAAGATTTGTTTTCAATGAAATTTCGAAGATTGCGGGAGCTGCAGGGTCTGTGGATTTTTGTACAGTTGTCAGTTTGTCAATGTGTTTCATATTAATTTGCCATCGATAATGGCTTGCAAATATTAAAATCATAGTAACTGAACTGTATGAATCATTCATAAATAAATCAAATGTCATATGTATGTCAAGATGAATTAAACATTAATTATAATAATGTCAAGCTGAAATACAGAACACTATAACACTAAAAAATGTGTTAATATATACAAAATAATTGTCATGCATTAATTTTGTCACATAAAAATTCACCAACCGAAAAGTTACATAAGGCGGCTTGAAAACACTGGCCTCCACCAACCCGCATTTGAGCAGTATGGTGGTGGAGTATGCTCGAAATCCCTTTGAATGAGGGGAAACCCATAAAACAACAGCGGGACGAATAAGGGTTGAAGACGATGCGCCTATGGTTTAAATCTGCAAGGGGCGCCAGGAAAACCGTAAAAATAGTGTGACGTCTAAAGGTTTTTTATTTATTAAATTAAACAATATAATCAGTTGCAAACAACTAAAAATGATTCTGTAACTTTGAAATATATAAAGAACCAATTTACCACTAAACAACTAAAGAAACTGGCCGTGTGTTTTCCGGCAGACTAGAATAGAATCACTCCGTCACTTCCCGTGGATGTCGTACAAGGCGACTAAGGGAAATACATTATCAAACCTCGATCAGGCCTCCCCAACCCGTTTGGCCAGCGTGGGGAGTGTAGGCCAAATCCTCCTTCTGTCTGCGACGGAAGAGAGAGGGTCGTGCTCCTGTAGTGGAGACTAAAATGACCTGATTATGATGATATGATGATAACTAAAGAAACAGTTCTTTAGTTGTTTACACATACTTTCATACATAATTTGGAATTTAATGCTTTTTAACTAACAAAATATTGTTTCTTTTTGCAGGTACCTACAAAAATCAAATTCGAGCTTGACGTGAATGAGTTTTGTAAGTATAGCGTCATTACAATAACTTTTTTAAATATTTTAATCAACTTTTGGTTACCTTTTTGTTGGTTGTTGTACAGGAGTTCAACTAAATTATTCATCCTTTCAAATCTCGATTCAAGAACTTCAAATCTTATCTTCAAATAGCGTATTAGGGGAAAAGGAGGAGATAAAGAGAAAAGAGGAGACAAACGTTACAAATTTAGACCAGAGGCTACGTGTTAAGTTAGATGTATGATTTTGTCCTACTACAGAATAAATATAGAGGCGAAGGAGAAGGAAAAGTATATAGAATGTATTAGAGGAGATGGAGAATAGAAATTACAAGAAGAACCTCCAAATTAACTTGCGAGATCGATTGGACTGATACGCGCAACCACGACATCGAGCTCCTCAGAAATGCTGTTACAGCAGCTTTTTTTTATATTAGAGGGTAGAAAACGAGCATGTGGGCCACCTGATGGAAAACAATCACCACCGCCCATGGAGATCAGCAACACCAAGGGGTCACCGATCTGTTGCCAGCCTATTCTCCTTCCTTTCTTTGTTTCTGGTGACCTCACTCACTCGCAGGAACACAACAACCCTCAATGGAATTGTTATTTGGCTGCGGTATTTTGTGAGGTGGAGGTACTTCACCAGTCGGGCAGCTTAATTATACGCTATGCCCTACCTCTCCTTTCGCCAGGGCCTCGCTTGTCTGTCAGCAGGGTGCACCGCGTGCAAGTGAGGTTGGCTTTGGTTCAATGATGTTGATGAACCACTTACACCCCAAAAAAAAGCTGTATTCCTTGCTCACTATACACGCAGTACCGTTGGAGCATTGGCACCTACGCTGCCAATGCAGCATCTTTATACATTTGTTTAACTTATATAATGTATATATATAATACAAAAATCCTCAAAACAATATTATTTGACCAAAGTTTTTTTATGATTTGGTGGTATTTCCCCTGACGAGGGAATATGACTGGATATACCCTGCCATATCCAGCTTTTCCAGCCCCCTTACCACCAACTCTTATTGCGATTCAATAACTGAATAGAATGCTTATTCATACCAATGGAAATAGGGTCGCTTTTTCATTGGTATGAATAAGCATTCTATTCAGTTATTGAATCGCAATAAGAGTTGGTGGTAAGGGGGCAGAGCATCGTTTGCTTTATACTCTGGTCGGTTTGACTGTCCCATCCAGGCGCACTGGGTAGCAGTAGTCACTGGCAGAGTCAAGTGAATTACAGTGCAAACATATTTTGCATTGTAATTCACTTGTACGTTGCCTAAAAAAATGTCCCAATTCACTACAGATTGTTACTAATCTAGTTATAAGATTTTCGATGTTACTAACCCTTCTATGGATGTCTTACGTCCGAAATAAATGGTTATTTATTTATTATTTATTTTATAGCAGTTGAGGTTGGATTTGGCTGTACAAATGGTGGTGGCCTTACACTCCAAAATTAGCAACAAGCTCCTAAAGAGTTGTGTCGTCAGCAGCGGAGACAGCAATAAGCTTTGTGTCACAAGCGTTTATAATAGTTGTTACAAACTATTTCATTGTTATTATACCTATATAGGTAATTGATTTTATCCCCTTCCTTCGCTGACTCGCTAGATAGCTAGATGGACATGAAAAAAGCGGGGGAATGAGATTCGATCAGTGATGTAACCTAATTTGTTGGCTTTTATCAGATTTATTGCTGCCACGAAATAACTTTTTATTAATTTATCACCCATAGGTTCTGGACGTTAGGGTGCACGGTGGGTGGCTACTTCACATTAGGCGGTGGTAGATGTCACGATGATAAAAAAATAAAATAAAAAAATTGAAGAAAGTAAAAATGTTGTTCCGCGTTGCCTCGCTTAGTACTTGCCTGACCATAAGTTTCTCAACTCGCTGAAAAAAACAAGCTCCATACGAATTAACAAACAAACCAAATGTCATCTACAGTCGTATCGCGTAGTGCCGCTTGGTGCGGTTTCACCCTAAGATTCTAAGTTGCTAGAAAAACCGTAACAGAATACATGTTTTCCTTTTGGTTCTCACTCACATTGTCAAAAATGAAAAGGAAATAGGGTAATGCTAATAACAATCTGTCTTATGTTATCTCAGAGTGGGACCATTCTCAAAGCTGGTAGTCGTAACGGAGTCGTAACAAAACGAGTTTCTCGGAACTATCGATTTTTTGGCAATAAGTCCATGATATTTTCGACCTAGCAGTTATTCGCGATTTCTTACGCGTGAAATTCAGGTTTGAATTGCCTTGCTTCTTGACCTGAATACGTCTTTAGAGAGGGCAATCAAAAAATAATAATGATAACACCATCGGCGGATACAATTTGGCGTTGTAGTTTGGAATCTACATGCTCTACATCCAAAATTCAATCACACCACTGGATAGATGAAGGATTAAAGAATTTATTACGCTAAGTAAAGGCTGTAAAATATCGCATTGCGGGGGAGGGGGAAGTGCTGCCATTTTGAGTTAATTATAGTGCATATAATATATTCTGGCCGTGTGGTTTCCGGCAGACTAGAATAGAATCACTCCGTTTCTTCCCGTGGATGTCGTACAAGGCGACTAAGGGAAATACATTATCAAATATCGATCAGGCCTCCCCAACCCGTTTGGCCAGCGTGGGGAGTGTAGTCCAAATCCTCCTTCCGTCTTTGACGGACGAGAAAGGGTCGTGCTTCTGTAGTGGAGACTAAAATGGACCTGATGATGATGATGATGATAATGTATTCGCGTACTCACATAGCCGTGTCCATGAAATAGCTGCGCCCCATTTTTAAAGGGACTCGAGGTACTCATACCCTAACCATTCGATGGTAAAAAGCCTTTTTTATACATAGAGAAATAAATTCTTTACGGATACCATTCCGCACATGGGAGCAAAATGAGTTATATCTAAGTCTGCTGTCATGACTCGGTAACAGCCATACATGCCATGATCTCCTTCTCTCCTCTGATTGACGAGCTGAACCTACATAGAGTTGTCGGAAGAAATTAGTCAAACATAGCACATATCGAAGGGGTGTAGAGCATACTCCACCACACTGCTCTGCTACGGGTTGGCGGAGGTCAGAGTTTTCAAGCCGCCTACAGTGTCTTGGCTTAACGACTGTCGTCTAACAACAACAGCCGGGTCCGTCGGGATTAACAAACGGCCTTGCTTAACTGGCGTATTCGATTCGACCAGGGGTTCCTAACCGGTGGTCCACGGACCACCAGTGGTCCGTGAGAGGTAAATTATGGTCTGTGATACAAACTTATAATTAAAGAGATTGGGTACTCTTATACAAAATACAGTCTTCAGTTGTGGAATAATGGATTTATATGATACCCAACAAAAAACTCGTAGCGGTCCCGTACACAGAGGCACTGTAGATAGATAAACCCATCCACGGACAGGCTACGGTTGACGTTACTTGACTTGTGTGATCGAATAGATTGCCACGTGCAATGACGACATGGAGCTCTTCAAACACATATACATACATATTTTCATAAGTTAATGTATTTCTGTTCTATAAGAAAAACTACAGAACTAGGAGTTCGCGCTAGGTAGAGAAACATGTTGTATACAATGAATAATAGAAAGTTATTAATCAAATAGCAATTTACCTTGAGATGTCTTGAGGGCATAATAAAATATTTGTCTCTGAAATTAAGCAAATTCGTAGCGTAGGAAACAATGTAACTATTAAGTAATTTGTGGTAGGCGCAATTACTTAGTACGCGGTTCATGAATATTTTGGGAAAGTACTAGCTTCTGCACGCGGGTTCGCCCAACGGGAACAGAGTACCCAGATGAAGAGATGTGTCAATCGAAACCATGTAACACATAAAAGGGGTCACAGATCCGTTGGCAGCCTATACTCCTTCCTTTCTTTCTATCTTTCTGCTGACCTCACTCACTCGCAGGAATACAATCCTCAAGGGAATTGTTATTTGGCTGCGGTGTTCTGTGAGGTGGAGGTACTTCCCCAGTCGGGCAGCTTAAAAAATACACTATGCCCTACCTCTCTTTTCGCCATAGCCTCGTTTATCAGTCAGCAGGGTGCACCACGTGACGGTGCGGTTGGCTTTGGTTCAAAGATGTTGATGAACTACTTACACCCCAAATCCTCCAGATGTACTTCCGTACTTAAAATACCTAGATTGGTATGCGAAAATTGGACGGAGAGAAAAAAGAGTAGGTACTACTAAAAATTTCAGTCGGCGTAGGTCGGTATGTTGGTACTTCAGACCTGAAAACAAAATTTTAAGTAAACACTTTTTTTTGTCGAAAAACTAAAAACGAAAACATGAAACTAATACAAAATTAGGACGTATCTCGTGGAGTTGGCGGCATGTTCAAGCATGCTCGGTGCCAAGGTTCATTAGTAGTACCGCTGTAGGCTGCTCGAGGTCGCCTCTAGAGCCCTCTGTGAGAGTGTAAACAAACCTTTATAACTGCCTCATCCTTGTCGCTAGACGAGAGCTCTCTCTGTCGACTTTGGTTTGACAAATATGATATGGTGAGATTATTGTATGTACTTGGTACTTGAATACCAATTTCATTAATCCTGGTATCAAGTTAAGTAACGTTGACCGCAGCCTGTCCATGAATGGGTTATTTTATTTCGAGCTCCGTACTTCGGAGGGCACGCTAAGCCATCGGTTCCAGCTGTTGTCAATAGATGTCAGTCGTTAAGCCAAGTCAGTGGCCTTTAGGCGGCTTGAAAACACTGGCCTCCGCCAACCCGCATACTCCATATTATAAAAATGTAATAATGTGTCTTTTTTTTAATACTACGTCGGGTGGCAGACAAGCATACGGCCCGCTTGATGTGAACCGGTTACCATAGCCATATTAACGCTCGCAACATAAAATATCTCTCGCGCGCCGCCACCCCCACTGCCATCGCAGCATCTCCTTCCTTTCTGGTGACTTCACTCACTCGCAGGAACACAACAGCCCTCAAAGGAACCGTTATTTGGCTGCGGTATTCTGTGAGGTGGAGGTACATTCCCCAGTCGGGTAGCTTACAATTACGCTTTCTACCTCTCTTTTCGCCAGAGCTTCGTTTGTCAGTCAGCAGGGTGCACCGCGTGCAGGTGAAGTTGGCTTTGGTTCAAAGATGTTGATGAACCATTTACACCCCAAAATCTGTGTGTGTGTCTATCTGTTTGTTATTTTGTACTACTACTACGACTAAACGCCTGAACCAATTTGAATGAAATTTGGTATGAATACAGATTATGTCCCGAGAAAGGACATAAGCTATATTTTGCCGCAAATATAGCTAATGTATTATAAAAAAACACGACGAGCCCGGTGGTCGAATGGCTAGCAAAGGGCACTTTGTTTCCGAGGTCGCGAGTTTGATCCCCTCACATGATAAACATTTGTGTGCATGAACTGTCTGCTTGTCTTGGTCTAGGTGTTTTCTATGTATTATATGAATTTATTTACAAAAGAAAAGTATTTATTTAGGTACATATATCAGTTACCTAGTACCCCTATTACAATCTTTGCTTAATTTGAGACTAAATGGCGCTGTGTAATTTGTCAAGAAATATTTATTATTTATTTATTTGTTTGAATTTCTTTGTAAGTCGTAAGCAATAACAAGTCGTGTGTCAATACGGTTGTGTTTGAAGTATCCACGTGTCATAAATCGTAGTGAGGGCCATCGTGTCTACAGCCCGTGACGGAACGGATGTCAAGGACAATTTATTTATTTGCCGTATACTATATAGCACTGGTTGCCAACCTTTTTTTTGTTCGCGGACCACTACGAGGTTTTTGTTGCGTTTAGGGTTCCCTACTGTCATATAAATCCACATATCTCGAGATTTGAGTATTTTGTATAATAGTGCTCAATCTCTTACATTATAAGTTTGTATCACGGACCATTTACCTCTACGTTGCATGTAGTAGTACCTACAGATATTTTTGGAGAAAATCTTCTTTGGGGCCATCCATAAATCACGTCACACGAATTTCATGATATTTTTGACCCCTCCCCGTACTTGTCACACCTGGTCACATTTTTGAGACTCCCCACCCATTGTGACGTAACATATTTAGCAATTTTACATCGAGAGTTGCAAATGTTTTTGAGTTTTTCGTTAATAGTTCAAAGTTCGTGTTTTAAACACTTAGATTGCAATAGATTTTGAAATGTCACGTTGGAATGTGCACAAAATTTAGGACCCCTCCCACCCTCTTGTCACACAATATCACACTTCGTCGACCCCCTCTCTCCCCCTTAAGGGGCCGTCCATTAATCACGTGAGGCTCGAAAGAGGGGGGAGGTGGTTCGGCAAAAATCACGAAACATCACAAAGGGGGGAGGGGAGGTGTAGTAAGATATCACGTGTATTTATTTTTTTAATTGCTTTCCATCAGGCGGACCGTATGCTTGCTTGTCACCTTAATGGTGTAACAAAAATCCTTATTAATATTCTGAAAATTTTAAGATTCTTTGTAAATACAAAAATACACGTGAGTTGAGGGGGGGGGGTAGCCTCACACCTCACCAAGTATCACCAGGGGGGGGGGGGGGGGGGTTTAAAATTCAAAAATAAACCTCACGTGATTAATGGACGGCCCCTAACGTGTGATTTATGGATTTTACGCACGCGTGACTTGAGGAATAAGCTGGTGAATGCGTGACGAGAGCGTTACGGAAACGGCGAATGGAAGTTGAGAGGGAGATATAAGTTAGTAGAGTTAAAGAAGTTTTACTTCAGTCGTGAGGCCTAAAGTTTTCTTTAAACTACTTCGGGTGGCAAAAAAAAAATAACATTAAGTCCAATTTACTGCAGTCAATAAATGTTAGCGACTGGACTGGACTGCAATGCATATTTTTCTATATTTTTTTTTTTTTTTTTATACTACTTTGGGTGGCAGACAAGCATACGGCCCGCCTGATGTGAAGCGGTTACCGTAGCCATATTAACGCTCGCAACATAAAATATCGCTCGCGCGCCGCCACCCCCGCTGCCATCGCAGCATCTCCTTCCTTTCTGGTGACCTCACTCACTCGCAGGAACACAACAGCCCTCAAGGGAACCGTTATTTGGCTGCGGTATTCTGTGAGGTGGAGGTACATTCCCCAGTCGGGTAGCTTACAATTACGCTCCCTACCTCTCTTTTCGCCAGAGCTTCGTTTGTCAGTCAGCAGGGTGCACCGCGTGCAGGTGAAGTTGGCTTTGGTTCAAAGATGTTGATGAACCACTTACACCCCAAAATATATTTTTGTATTTGACGTTCTGTTATGATATATTCATTTTGGCCGTGTGGTTTCCTCCGAATAGAATTACTCCGTCTCTTCCCGTGGATGACGTACAAGGCGACTAAGGGAAATACATTATAAAACACCGATCACGCCTCCCCAACCCGTCTGGCCAGCGTGGGGAGTGTAGGCCAAATCCTCCTTCTGTCTAGGACGGACGAGAGAGGGTCGTGCTCCTGTAGTGGAGACTAAAATGACTGATGATGATGATGATATTCTCTTTGTCTTTGATTCATAGTCCTTGTTCTTTTCGTTCAACCAGTTCAACTATAAGTGATTTCAGTAAATTACAATTCTTATTATTTTACTAAGCGTTTTCCTTCATATTCCTTCATCTATACAGTCCACTAGCATCACATAATCTCCGGTAGTTATCAATAAAGTTTTAAATAAATAAATCTCTACTAATATTATAAATGATAAGTTTGTTTGTTACGCTTTTACGCCGAAACTACTACTCAACCGATAAAAGCAGCGGGTGTTGGCTAGTAACAAATAAAAAAAAACAAGCATACGTGATGTAATCATATGAACGATCGCAATATGAATGTTTTGAACAAATTCCGTCCTTATGACTTACTCGCAGGAACACATAACCCATTACCATCAGGCGGGTTGTACGCTTGTTTACCATCCTAGTGGTATAAAAAAACCCCACAAGAGAATTGTTATTAGTCTGCGGTATGCTGTGAGGCGAAGGTGCTTCCCCAGTCGGTCAACGTACGAGTACGCTTTGCCCTATTATAAGATTTTTTTTTATACTACAGTCGGGTGGCAGACAAATATACGGCTCGCTTGATGTGAAGCGGTTACCGTAGCCATATTAACGCTAGCAACATAAAGTATTGTTCGCGCGCCGCCACCCCCGCTGCCAACGCAGCATCTCCTTCCTTTCTGGTGACCTCAGTCACTCACAGGAACACAACAACCCTCAAGGGAATTGTTATTTGGCTGGGGTATTCTGTGAGGTGGAGGTAAATTCCCCAGTCGGGTAGCTTACAATTACGCTCCCTACCTCTCGTTTCGCCAGAGCTTCGTTGGTCAGTCAGCAGGGTGCACCGCGTGCAGGTGAAGTTGGCTTTGGTTCAGAGATGTTGGTGAACCACTTACACCCCAAAAGATTTCTGGACAATTTACACAGTGCCATTTAGTCCCAAATTAAGCGCAAAGCTTGTACTATGGGTACTAAACAACTGATAAATGTGCTTAAAACCGTTTTTTTTTGCAAATACATATTTATAATACATTGAAAACACCCAGACCAAGACAAACAGACATGTTCATGTACATGTTTGTCTTGTACGGGCATCGAACCTTGGAGTGAACGTGGGCATTGCCAGCGATTAGACCCCCGGGCCCGTCTATAGTGAAAGTAGGTAGAATAAAACTCCTAGATGAATTGAAAACCTTTCCCATTCTCTAGGGAAATACACGTAAACAATTCTCACACTGTGTTCAAGACGTTTAACGAGCCAGGGCCTGATAGACCCTGATCGATCGACCGTCGTTACGACTGAATTTCCAGCTTATCCCGGATTTCTGTGGGATAATCTCTATCCGTGTCTGATTTGATATGTGTAAACGAGACAGACTGTCAGAAATTGAAAAGGTTGGATACTGATGTGGATTTGTCACGTTATCTTTTTTTTGCGTTAATACGTCTTTAAAATTGACGAGCTCGGTGGCGTAGCGGTCAATGACGCGGCTTCGACACCGATGCTCGTGGGTTCGATTCCACATTTGTGTGCATGAACATGTCTGTTTGTCTTAGTCTGGGTGTTTTCTATGTATCATAAGTATGTATTTAAAAAAAAATGTATTTACGTATGTTTATCAGTTGTCTAGTACCCATAACACAAGCTTTGCTTACTTTGGGGCTAGATGGCGCTGTGTAATATGTCTGACAATATTCATTATTATTATTTATTTATTTATTTATTAAAATTGGTTATATAGGGATGCAAATCAAAAAAATGTAATGATAACAAAATCGGGGGATACAGTTTGGTCTTGCAGCTACATATCTATCATCTCCATCCAAAATTCAATCACACCACTGGATAGATAAAGGATTCAAGAATTTATTACGCTAAGTAAGGACTATGGTACATCGCGTGCGGGGGAAGTGAAGCGCTGCGATTTTGAGGTAATTTTAGTGCATGGCGTGTTCACGTACTACACACGACCGTGTCTATGACACCGTTTGTTGTTGTTGATAGACACACAAACACCATCTGTTTACCTTGATAATGCCATAACGGCGAAACTGGTCGGTGAAAATAAATATAATTACGTGGAACAGTACAAGTGCTTTATTATAAACCAAGTGCCAACAATCAACAGTATCAACTTTAGTGTATATCAAATTGCCTGTAAATTTGACTTCAGCAAAATAACACCTGAATCAATCAACTACAAATAAATAAATATTTCTGGACAATTTCAAGACACATCGCCGTCTAATTCCAAATTAAGTACAAAACTATGGGTACTAGATAACTGATAAATGTACTTAAATACATACTTATAATACATAGAAAACGCCCACCAATACCAAGACAATCAGTCATTTTCATGCACACAGATATTTGTCTTGTGCGGGAATTGAACCTGCGACGTCGGAGTCAAAGTGCGATTGCTAAACATTCGACCATCGATCTCGTCAATCTGTCAAATTATAATCTATCTAATTACAAGTCTTCAAACTGGAAACTTTTTTTAAAACGGCAGGACTACGTGCGTGTACTGCCCCCCTAGCCAAGTGTAATTCGTAGCGTACCGAACGTTAGATAGATCACGTGACATTTGTCAAAATTGAACAATCTATTGAGAATTGACAAATGTCACGTGATCTATCTAACGTTCGTTACGCTACGAATTACACTTGGCTAGGGGGGCTGATCAGCTTTAAAGTAGGCTGTAACTTCAACAAAAGAATATAACCTCTGGCCTACGCCATCCAATTTCCTTGACAGATTACTGAGATGCAATAAAACGGGAGATTTATGTGGAATCTCGGACTGCGGCATGCATTAGACGAGCTGCCGAGGAAGTACGGAGCTAAAGCTGATTTATATGACGATAGTCTACGGAGGAATAGTTATCTCTGTTTTTCTTGATGAGAATGGAAAAGTTAGATGCCGTGTTGTTTGAGACTATTTTTGTTTGAATTGGATATTGATATTCTTTAAATATTCATTGGCAGCTATTGAATCGGGTGCATTATTAAATTAAATTAAATTAAATATTCATTTGACGACCCCGGTGATCGAATGGTTAACCATGTCCACTTTGACTCCGGGGTCGTGGGTTCGATTCCCGCACATGACAAATATTTGTGTGCATGAACATGTCTATTTGTCTTGGTCTGGATGTTTGCTATGTATTATTATTGTTATGTATGTAATTACAAAAAATGTATTTAAGTACATTTATCAGTTCTCTAGTACCCATTGTACAAGCTTTGCACTTAATTTGGGACTAGATGGCGCTGTGTAAATTGTCCAGAAATATTTATTTATTATTATTATTTATTATCTCTGTTTTTCGTGATGAGAACGGCAAATTAGATGCCGTGTTATTAGAGACTATTTTTGTTTGAATTGGATTTTGATATTCTTTAGATATTCATTGGCATCGGGTGCGTAATTAAATTAAATTAAATATTCATTTATTTCAGATTTGAGTATTCATATAAAACATTATCATTAGTATAGGTATGAATTAACTATTTAACATGCCAAAATTATATTAGTGTCTAATGTAGTGTAGACTCAAAAATAGGAATAAAAATGAAATAAAATAAAATTCTCCAATTTATTTTAGTACCATTTATATGATTATAAATATGAATACATGTCAACATATCAATTTATTGTAGTATGTCAATCTATTATGAATCATGTCAAAGAAACTGTTAGTGTAAAAATTAATTAAGAAATGATTTCAAAATTTTAATTGTCAACCGGATTATTTTTATCATCTACATATTTTACTTGAGGGTAATGGATGCGCGTGCATACAGCGTGTAATATGCAAGAACAGTTGATATAATTAATTTAGCATTGCGTTCATTTGTTATAATATATTCATATTCATATTCATATTCATATTCATTTATTCACTGGAATTTGCAACAACAGGTACAATCATAATTGTGAGTTAGATCTTAGCAATTTTGTTACAAATTTACCTTTTCAAGGCATTGTGAAAATATATTATTATTTAAAACTTTTAATTACATAACAAATTAAATTAAATTCAAATTTAATATTAGGAATTGAACATTATTATATTAAACTATTCTTAGGTACATGTCAAATTACAATATGTCAAATTAGAATTATGTCAAATTGATTATGTCAAATTAGAATTATATTATATATACTAAATTATATTTTTCATGTCAAAATATTCTTTTAAATTATAAAATGAATTCTTAATTAGGATATTTTTTAAGGTACCTTCAAATTCACTACCATTGAGGGCTTTTACGGACTCGGGTAAATGATTGTACACTTTAATGGCCATGTAGTAAGAGCCATTCTTATATATGTCAAGATGGGCTGGGGGTGCAACTATATTGTTTTCACGGCGTGAGGCGTATCTACTAGGCTTATCTGCAAACTTTTGGAAATAGTGAGCGTGTTTTCGTATAAATCTACATAATTGGCTATTTGACTAAAATTTTTTTCTGTTTGATATGTAGGGACGTCTCCATAATATAACCATAGGTGAAAGAATTACTTCGATAGCACAAAAATCTCTCGAGATATGGTAATTTGAAAATCACAATTTTTAGACTGCCCCAAAACGCTCCATACAAAAGACTACTGAATTATGACGTCACAGATCTGTATTTTGTATGCATCAAATCAGAAATTTGTACGACAGCTATGTTAAATATTACGTTTATGTGATTAGTATCATAATAAAAGTTATAGCATTTTTTATTGCTTCTCCAATGGAAATATAATTTTTTAATAATTTCATACTTTTAAAATGGACTTTCCCGCCAAACTTTGATCGACGCTAAAAAGTCTGACTGAAGATATTAGAATGAAAGTTTGCAGATCTTTATAGTTTTGTGTGTTTTACGATATTGTTAAATAATTTATACAAATTTTAAACATTGGAAAATAGCCAATTCAAAAACATACACGCCAGTCACTGTGAGCACGCGGTATTTGGAAAATAACAATCTGCATGAATCTCTCCGTCCAGCCAAAGCTATGATTCTAATGCAACGCTTTTGCAAAATGGATACTGCTGGCGTATCAGTAGAATTGCCCCAGAGCACAATCCCGTAACGTATCCAGGCCGCGGCATATCCGTGGTACGCCGCAAGCGCACACTCCGCGTTTGTACATTTTCGGAGTTCTCGCAGTGCATACGAAAATCTACTAAGTTTATTTACAACCGAGTCGACGTGGAACTTCCATGACAGATGAGAGTCCATAGTGATTCCCAATAGTGTGAACGAGCTGACCTCCTCGATGTTGTGTCCGTTGTGGCTTAGCTTAAGGCTCAGTCCCACTCTCTGATACGGTCTAAACTGCATGATTTTGGTTTTTTCGTAATTAAGAACAAGGTTTATATCTTCCAAGTGCTTCGCAATTTCAGTTAAAGATTCCGTTATCAAGTGGTGCACTCCGCTCGCGTTTTCATAGTCGCAGGAGATTACAAGGGTTGCGTCGTCGGCAAACATCACAACCTTATGTGGGACGACAGAAGGAAGTTCGTTTATGTACGATAAAAATAACAAACATCCCAATACACTTACAACAATATTGGGATGTTTGTTATTTTTATCGTACATAAACGAACACTGCCTTGCGGAATGGACCCGTGCACCAACTCACTGGATGATTCGCATTTTTGTAGCTCGCCAGTTTTTTCGTTAAGGTGTGTAATTTGTACGACTTGCCTCCTATCCTTCAAGTATGAAGTAAGCCATTTTTTTGCTTGACCCCTAATGCCTAGCAACTCTAGTTTTTTAATTAAAACTTTATGTGAGACTCTATCATAGGCCTTAGAAATATCCATGAAAATAGCTATTGCGCACTTTTTACTGTTTAATATATTTAATATTTCGAGATTACAATCGAATACAGCTAAAGAAGTTGATCTGGGGGCACGGGAGTGCCCCCGCCAAGACGAGCCAAGCGGAGCGCAAGGGCACTACCTACCTTTTCCCGAAACGTTTCGTAGTTTTTTTGAACTCTCATAACTTTGGTTTGGATGACGCTAAATAGTTAAAAATTTCAAGATATAATGACACCAGTACAATCATTAAACATACAAAGTTTGAATGTCGTAGCTATTATACTTTAGATTTTATTAATACCTCAAAACCCCCGATTTCGTCACTGATTCACTCACTGATCATCAAAATTCTTAAGGTACTTCCTGAAGTCCTAGAACGCTGAAATTTGGTATGTAAGCTAATATTACTACAAAGACAACAAATAAATTAAAAAACCAAACCTAACCTAACCTATCCCCTCGGAATAGGAGGTGGAAGTTTGTATGAGACTTGCACTACATTTGCACTAACTACATAATCATGCAGTAATAACTATACAAAGAGCTAGATATATGAAAAAAAAAAATACTTATAACAAAATCATCTTATACAAAATCATCCCTTAACTCTTAAAAATGGGGTGAAAGTTTAAGCACGGTATAATATTAGTGACGGTGACATCAGCCGGCGTCACTAAATGGTGCTGACTGTATATTTTTAAATGCGCTATCGACTTGTACTGTGCTTGTACATCTGGCAGCCTTATATAACGAGGTGGTCACCGGTAGTTTTCAGTCGTATACGACATTTTTCTACTGCGAATGATGATCGATTGTTATGAAATATTTGCATTTCATATTCATAATTTCGGAGTCGTATCGTATCGTCGTAATAATTCTATAATTCGTTCGAATTATTTGTTATTAGTTACGGGTCCAAATTATTTTAAGTACCTATTTCTTTTTATTTTCTTAGATTTAATTTAATTAACAATTCAAAAAACAACCGGCCGGTGTGTTCTGGTTGATTCATCTAAATTCCAGACGAAGGGTAAGGCGAAAGTAAAGGCCCGGGGTCAAAATAGGTTATTTTTAAACTCAAAAAAGTCCATTAAGCAACTTACAAAAATAAATGAAATCCCACCAAAAACATTTTCATGTAAAAATGTTGCCAAGACGAGTCTACATAGTTTACCCAGTGAAAAAGTTATCAGATCTCGTTTAGAGCCAAGATTCTTGATCTATGCGCCCTTACTTTACCAGGCCTAACTTCACATACTCTACATTTTAGTCAAAACGTAATGCTTGGCCGTTTTATTTCACACATGATGAACGAATGCCTATGAAATCTTCGTAACGGTAGCAAAACGGCCAAGCATCGTTTTGACTAAAATGTAGAGTATGTGAAGTTAGGCCTGGTAAAGTAAGGGCGCATAGATCAAGAATCTTGGCTCTAAACGAGATCTGATAACTTTTTCACTGGGTAAACTATGTAGACTCGTCTTGGCAACATTTTTACATGAAAATGTTTTTGGTGGGTCGATTTTTCCTAAAACCATGTTGACTGCAATTGGGTATTTGACTAACATTTTTTTCTGTTTGATATGTAGGGACGTCTCCATAATATAACCATAGGTGAAAGAATTACTTCGATAGCACAAAAATCTCTCGAGATATGGTAATTTGAAAATCACAATTTTTAGACTGCCCCAAAACGCTCCATACAAAAGACTACTGAATTATGACGTCACAGATCTGTATTTTGTATGCATCAAATTAGAAATTTGTACGACAGCTATGTTAAATATTACGACGCTAAAAAAAGTCTGACTGAAGATATTAGAATGAAAGTTTGCAGATCTTTATAGTTTTGTGTATTTTACGATATTGTTAATTTATTTGTACAATTTTTAAACATTGGAAACAACCCAATTTAGTACGTTATGTTTTTCCAAAAAAGAATATATTCTTTTGCATATTAAATTTTCAGGAATTTTAGACATTACTGGTGATAATGCAATAGGACGGTAATTTGAAACACATGACGAATCTCCCTTTTTAAAAATCGGCTTTACTATAGCTAGTTTTGGACTCTCCGGGAATTCGCCTTCATTAAAGGATTGGTTCACGAGAAATGTTAAAGGTGCCACTAACACGTCTACGCAATAGGCGACCAATGAACCTGGGATTTCGTCATGTCCGCTAGTATTATTACGCTTTAATATATATATAATTTGTTATCCATTGAAGATTAGGTTAGGTTTGATATTTTTAGTTCGTTGCAAGCCATCAATGTATTTGTAACAAATGAAATTATATGAATTGAATATAACGGCAAATGATTTAAATAAATATTTCTAGTAGTTTTTTTTTTTTTTTTTATACTACGTCGGGTGGCAGACAAGCATACGGCCCGCCTGATGTGAAGCGGTTGCCGTAGCCATTAAACGCACGCGCGCCGCCACCCCCGCTGCCAACGCAGCATCTCCTTCCTTTCTGTTGACCTCACTCACTCGCAGGAACACGACAACCCTCAAGGGAATTGTTATTTGGCTGCGGTATTCTGTAAGGTGGAGGTACATTCCCCAGTCGGGTAGCTTACAATTAGGCTCCCTACCTCTCTTTTCGCCAGAGCTTCGTTTGTCAGTCAGCAGGTGCACCGCGTGCAGGTGAAGTTGGCTTTGGTTCAAAGGTGTTGATGAACCACTTACACCCAAAGTAGTGACATTACATTGGTTTAACCAATTTCAACGATAGGAAGAGTTGATTTTTGCCTTTTAGTATTTTTGCCGTATTTGATTTACAGTCTTTAAAACTTTTTCTTGTGTAATATCGCGTGTAACGTCTCGATAAGAAAGTCTGGTTGAAAATTTTACGATGTTTGTGAGCGATCGCGCGTAAAGACTGATCAGATGTGAAAATGCTTTGGTACACAAAGGGAACAAATTCTGGATTAATAAGATAGTTTCAAACTAAACGTCATGAAAATAAACTCAACTTTATTATGAAGTAGACTTAATCTAATAATTTATTAAATAAAAATAAAAAAATATTTATATACACTAAGGTCTCTACTTTTTTTTAAAATTCGTCAATCTTTTTATAGGGTTCCGTACCCAAAGGGTAAAACGGACCCTATTATTGAGACTCCGCTGTCCGTCCGTCTCCGTCCGTCTGTCATCAGGCTGTATCTCATGTACCGTGATAGTTACACAGTTGAAATTTTCACAAATGAAGTTTTTCTGTTGCGGCTATAAAATAAATACTAAAAACGGAATAAAATAAATAATTAAGGGGGCTCCCATACAACAAACGAGTCGTATCCCAGCATTGGGATGAATAAGGGTTGACTACGAACGAATGAACTAACGTAGGGATGTACAGTACAATGGGGTGTAAGTGGTTCATCAACACCTTTGAATCAAAGCCAATTTCACCTGCACGCGGTGCACCCTGCTGACTGACAAACGAAGCTCTGGCGAAAAGAGAGGTAGGGAGCGTAATTGTAAGCTACCCGACTGGGGAATGTACCTCCACCTTACAGAATACCGCAGCCAAATAACAATTCCCTTGAGGGTTGTTGTGATCGTGCGAGTGAGTGAGGTCACCAGAAAGGAAGGAGATGCTGCGTTGGCAGCGGGGGGTGGCGGCGCGCGAGCGATATTTTATGTTGCGAGCGTTAATATGGCTACGCCAACCGCTTCACATCAGGCGGGCCGTATGCTTGTCTGCCACCCGACGTAGTATAAAAAAAAAAAAAGTTGGATCCAAGATAACTGATCACTCTGTTATACAGAACTACAGTTTACACCAGACTAGACTGTATGGCAGAATGTTATCTTAGGGAACTGATTAGGGGACCAGTTATCTTAGGGAACTGACTGCACGATCAAAAGAATGAATGAACGAAATAATTTTTCACATAAAATACCGGTAACTACTCGTATATTGATGTTTTAATTGGATACCTTCGTAATGTAATATTTTGTATTATAACCCTGGCTTGTACAACAATAGTCACATTGTTACGAGGGTCAAGAGTTCCAGATCCCAAAAGTTTGTGGAATATAATTAACAAGTTAAAACGTTTTAACTTCACGCGTTTTGCGGACTTCTATGTAATATATGGTTATTTTTGAAGGATTTCTTAATCGAACAAGCCTACGGTCCGCCTGATGTAAAGCGGTCACAATAAACGCTGGCAATAACCGAGCATTGCTCGCACAGGCTGCCATGATGCCGACGTAACGTCTCCTGACGTCTGGTGACCCCACTCACTCGCAGGAATACAACAATTCCTTACTTAATGGTATTGTGATTTTCCTGCGTTATTCTGAGAGGTATTTCTCCAGTCGCACTCAAAATATTTCAAAATACTTTTCTTTTCGCCAGAACCTCTTTTGTTTGTTAGCATTGTGAACAGTGTTTTTTTTTTATACTACGTCGGGTTGCAGACTAGCATATGGCCCACCTGATGTGAGGCGGTTACCGTAGCCATATTAACGCTCGCAAATTAAATTAGCTCGCGCGCCGCCACCCCCGCTGCCATCGCAGCATCTCCTTCCTTTCTGGTGACCTCACTCACTCGCAGGAACACAACAGCCCTCAAGGGAATCGTTATTAGGCTGCGGTATTCTGTGAGGTGGAGGTACATTCCCCAGTCGGGTAGCTTACAATTACGCTGCCTACCTCTCTTTTCGCCAGAGCTTCGTTTGTCAGTCAGCAGGGTGCACCGCGTGCAGGTGAAGTTGGCTTTGGTTCAAAGATGTTGATGAACCACTTACACCCCAAAAAGTCTTCAACCAATGCCTCCTGCCTGCAATGACCTATGGTGCAGTGACTTTGACATTATCCATCGGACTGGCCCACAGGCAATATGTTGCACAGTGAGCAATGGAGAGGGCTATGCTCGGTGTTTTCTTGATGGATCCGGAACGAAGAAATTCGACGGAGAATCAAAGTTGTCGATACAGCTTTCAGAGTTTGCAAGCTGAATTGGTAATGGATTGGTCACACCTGCAGAGTAAGTAATGGCAGATGGGAAAGGCAGATTCTAGAGAGGAGGTCGACGAAGCGTTGGAAGCCCCCCTTCTAGATGGTCCGATGACCTTAAGAAAGCGACTGGAAGCGGCTGGATGAGGAAGAGGGAGGATCGAATTTGGTGGAAAGCATCAGGGAAGGCATATATCTAGCAGGGGGTAATACAGGCTGATGATGATGATGCCAATGTGCAGGCGAGGTTGGCATTGGCTCTAACGATGATGATGAGAAACTTACACCTCTTTACTTAATACCAAGTTTTTCTACATGTGTTTTTTCCAGCCACGATCGGAGCCAGTCACGTAAGAATACTATAATAGTATTGAAATCTGAACTAGTTCGTAACTGCAAGAAATTCAATAAAAGTCTATAAGAATTCTTAGTGTTATGAGTATCGGGATGGGAATGACTTTATATTGAATGAGATTGAATTTTATTAGAAGGTGACATTGATTGTAAGTGGCTCACCACGGTCTTTAGAGCCAAAGCCAACCTCACCAGCACGTGGTGTATCCTGTAGAGCAGAAAGAGACTCTGGCAAAAGAGAGGTAATGTACAGTGTATTTGTAATCTGCCTGAGAAATACCTCCACATCACAGAATACCGCAACCAACGCTTCGTTCCGGTATACGGGACCTCTGCTCCAGGACTTCTCCCCCATTTGCGCTCTCTCCGCAAATGTGGCGCTGACTTCGCAAATGTGGCAGGCGTCATTTGCGCTATAAATTTGGTTTTTCGTGTGATTTCTTTGTTCTGGATTCAATCACTGAGAGAAATTCCGAGCAAAGCTCTCTTCATAGCTCGTTGTGCGGCTTTTAGCTTGGGAACCAGCCCAATGGTTAGTGTTCAAGTCTCTGCATAGTAGGATGTCATGCAAAGAATGGAGGACGCACTGGTGGAAGACTATAGTCCTCAAGCATTGGAGTATCCGTGCGGTGAAGATGTACCGAAGCTTTTCGAAAGCTGCCCAGCCCAATCGAATGCTCAATCGATCTCTTTGTTGAAATTATTTTGACCAAGCTCAATAACTTATATGAAACTTTTAATAGTTGTTATTAAAAAAAGGAACTAAAAAGTTTACTAACTAGCATGTTAAATTCTATAGGATTCCTATGGGTATCTTTCATGCCTGAACACGTGACCTTGATATGCAACTTTACGCTGCTTGTCAGTTTGCAAAAGCTTGCATTTCTGACTAACACGTAGCAGAACGTAGAAATTTGGTACCTACTTTATGAGACCAGGATAAAGACATCTAGCGTCTATATGCCCACATTTCGAAAGCTTCGATACGTTTTCTGAGATCTTCCTTAATAGTCCAGAACTCACATCCGTAACAGAAGTATAGGCCAGATGTAATACTGGAGAAGACACATACGAAGGATCCTTAAGCTTCGGTTGCAAAGGACCTTTTTCAAATAATATATATATATAAAAATTAATCCCAATTTCCCTATGTCATCGCATCACGCGTGAACGGAAGGCACAATTTCGCTAATTCTTTTTATGTTGTATTTGTTATTGTCACGAGAAGATTCAAATGAAAGAAAAAAAAAAGAAAGTATAAATAATGAAATAAGAAGTTACGCGGAAAATTAGAAAATTTAAGAAAACTGAACGACTATATTAACTTTTCTAATGCAAGTTTATGGCGTTTGACAGAACTGTCAGTCATTTGACAGATTTCACGAAACCAATTCGAATTCAGTGTTCATTGTTACGAAAACAGGTCATCGTCTGTGAGTCAGCTTGTATACAATAAATTCTATATAAATTATATACAACTTAATTTTATTATCAAATACTGTACTCAAGACCCATGGCAACCATTCAAGAAAATATGTAGCTAATTATCTTATCCATCGGTCAAATTAGTGTTGCGCCATGAATGGGTAATCAGTATACGGATTCGCTTAATCCGGTTGTGTCTCGCATTAATCACGGGATTTCCCGCGACGATCCGGGATCCGCATGTCAGTTGCGAAGGGCGAAAAATTTACATTCTTAGCTTGGATCATCGGGAACGAATCCAGTATTTATGGTCACTTCCACCAATATTTAAATCCGATTTAAACTCGGTTTATATAATGTACTTCTTCTAGATTTAAAGATTGGTGCAAATGGCCCTAAGTTTGTAAAAGAAATCACCTATCTATATATATAGATAGGTGATTTCTTTTTTTTATTTATCTTACGATATCCGGTCGTTCTCTTTCCAACTGAGCTATCATCATAGTATAAGTAATAGTACTATGTACAACGTACCCTATACCTAACAGCTAATGCGCCCCGTGTGCCAACCTTCCTGTTATATTATGGGTTGCGAGTCTCTCGTCCAGTAAATCAGTACTACGTACACGCACCCTATACCTAACAGCTAATGCGCCCCGTGTGCCAACCTTCCGGTTATATCACGGGGGATGCGAGTCTCTCGTCCAGTAAATCAACCAGACGAGAGGACCTTTACCTGCACCGCTTTTGCGCTCGGTAAACCAACCGAGCACGCAAGCGTAGCAGTAGCAGGTCTTACTCCGCTTTCACCTGCATGCAGGCTACTTACGTACTCTTAAGTCGAGTAGCTCGTGGCGACCGACGCTCCGAGAAGCATCGGGGCCCTACTACCACTCCCCATTCTCCATGATGGGTAGCCGGAGCTGTATGGCACGCTCACATCCCGGCGCACAAGTACAAGTACAAGCGCGCCTAGTGTTTCTGTACCCACACTGGGGCGCCGGATAGCCGGCTCCCTGATTTCCATGACAGGTACCGGAGCTGTATAAGGCGCGCTCACTTCCCGACGTCCTTCAAAGAAGAAACGCCTACCCCGAGCCTACGGTAGGGTGACCGGGGTGACGGAAGCGAACGCCCGTCAACCTCCTTGCTCAGCAGGCAAGCAGTACTACGTACAGTATGGCTACTCCCTACCTCTCTCTCGTGTCGATCTGACCTCTCTGACCTGCTCTCTGAAACAAATCTGAAACGGTTTGAATGGCGCCGTACCGCGCCGTGTACCAAAACATACCAAACTCGTCCCAAAAGTATATTATTCAGTATTATTATTATTATTATATCAGTTATCTAGTGCACATAGACACAACAAGCTTTGCTTAATTTGGGACTAGATGGCCGTGTGTAATTTGTCTAGGAATATTTATTTAATATACAATAAATATTTATTTAATAAACAAGTTGGAGCGCCTCCAAAATATGTGCATCCGCTTTATTTTTGGCCTTCGCAAATTTGTTCACATTTCAGAATTTCGTCAACAACTTGGATGGCACCCTATCAGAATCCGCAGGAATGTTCATATGCTGGCATTTCTTTATAAAATCTTGTTTTATACAGGCGCTCCTTCATAATTACACGAGAGGCTTCAACTTCGGGTAGTTGATGAACGACTTCGGTCTTGTGGTAATCTGCGACTCGACATACCGATGCATAACTCTAACACTTATACTAACTCTTTCACGGTTAGGGCGGCAATGCTTTGGAACTCACTTCCCACCCATGTGAGAATGGCAACCTCTGTGGACTCCTTTAAAGACCGTATTGACAAGTTCTTGAACGTGTGACGTTGAGCTTATAGTACGAGTATATATATATATTTGTTTATGTATAATGTATTTATGTCCGTATTTTATATGTATATATAATATATTATGTATATATTGATAAGTGTCTGTTATTGTATTTTTTTTTCTTATCTTTGCTTATATAAATTTAAATATAACTAGGTATATTTAAAGGTATTTGTAGATACAGTACTTATTTATAATTGTTGTTTGATTAATGAGTATTTAATTGCTGTATTTATTGCTACTTCTTCCCTTATCATTTCTTGTGTTACACTTTATATTTGAGGCCCTCGCCACTCACAGTTATATCCATCACTCAAAGGTTGGCTGGTAGAGATCTCTTATAGAGATAAGCCCACCTTTGTACATCTCTATTTTTAAGTGTTTTAGTACATGTTATATTCGTTATGTACAATAAAGATAATACAAACAAACAAACAAACAAATATTAATTAAAAACAAGATTTTATTCAATGCTCTAAAACGAAGAAAATAAATTCCCTTAGTCGCCTTGTACGACATCCACGGGAAGAAACGAAGTGATTCTATTCTAGTCTGCCGGAAACCAGACGGCCACTATATTATTGTCTAAATAAACATGAAATATTATATTTGTGTTCTGATTGAACCTACAAAATATTTAGGTTAGACAGACATAAAACAGGTTAGACATAAATACCACAACCGCTACCACCACTCCACATCTACATAGGTAGATGTGGAGTGGTGGTATGACTATAGAGTCATCCCACTACTGGGAGAAGGGTCTCCCTTGCAATCGAAGGGGTTTAGAGCATACTCCACCACGCTGCTCAACTGAGGGTTGGCGGAGGCCAGTGTTTTCAAGCCGCACAAAGACCACTGACTTTGACCTATCGACTATCATATCATGATAATAGTCGGGACCGACGCCTTAACAAACTCATCTATAGACAGGCTACCGCCGACGTTGCTTAACTTGCGGTTGTCCGGTTAGATGACACGCGTAACGACGACATCGACCTGTTCTCGAATTTGATACAATTTATTTATATTCATTACTAGCTGCTCGCCCCGGCTTCGCACGGGTAGAAAGTGGTGTTTTTATTTTTACGTCTTTTCTCCATAAGAACCTTCCTTTATACCTTATCGAAAATATTGAAACAAAAATTTGCAGAATTGGTCGAGCCATTCTCGAGTTTTGGGCTTAGCACTATTCATTTTTATTTATATATATAGATTATATACAATATAAAATGCATCCAAAACCCTAATAGCTTATATTTGAATCTGATTCATAATTTCTAACAGATTACAGATTGAAATTACAAATTGTTATTTCGACAGGGCATCACAAATTATAATTAATACAGAACGGGTTGTGCATATACACATTTAGAAGCGTGTATAATGTAAATCTAAAATAAATTAAATCTGTAGGCAGTTCCGAGATTTTCCCCTCGCTTGATTGAAATTCCGGCTGTTGGGTGTCGAAATTCGTTGTTAGATCAATGTGTGATGATTGGACTGTGTTTCACTGGTACTTGACGTTTGATTAAGCACTTTTAGGAGTTGTAAGTGGTTCAACATCATCTAAAAGGCTGACAACGGTTCGGCAACCTCTTGGTATTACTATAGGGTAGTAATTTCTTTCCACTAGGTGATCCACATACTTGTTTGCCCCAGCCTTATAAATAATAATACTTTGAACGAGGTACTGTGTCTCCTGTGAACAGTGAAGTCAATTGTAGTCCCGGGGGTAAGACTATAGCTGCCTTGGAACTCACAACGAATTTAATCAGAAGAAATTAGTAGGAGTAAGAAGCTTTTGGAATTTGAATTCCCCTCTTAGCAATGTGAAAGACAGCAATATCGCATTAAAAGCCTTACTTTAATCATGCCAACCCTGATTGCCGTGTGGTTTCCGGCAGACTAGAGTAGAATCATTCCCTCTCTTCCCGTGGATGACGTACAAGACCACTAAAGGAAACACATTATAAAACATCGATCAGTCCTCCCCAACCCGTCTGGCCAGCGTGGGGAGTGCAGGCCAAATCCTCCTTCTGTCTGTGACTGACGAGAGAGGGTTGTGCTCCTGTAGTGGAGACTAAAATGACCTGATGATGAACTCTGACTGCAAGTATGCATGCGTAGTCCGCCGGCCGGTCTACATATAAACAGCCCCCTTACCACAATCTCTTATTGCGATTCAATAATTGAATAGATTGCTTATTCATACCAGTGAATAAGCGACACTATTCCATTTGAAATAGAGTTGCTTATTCATTGGTATGAATAAGCATTCTATTCAGTTATTGAATCGCAAAAAGAGATGGTGGTAAGGGGCTGGGATGTATTTAAGAGCCTAGTTTATTAAAAGCTTTTATTCTACTTGCCCTGTGTGTTAGTATGGGACAAATCTTGCGAGTTAAATTAGAACCACTTCCTGTCGTCAGATTAGGTTGAAATTTGGTTTACTTACGTAACTTCGCTGACAATGCAATAATATGGTACCTTGAAGCTGGTCTCATGATGGAGTCGGAAGGTGGCCATAGGAACTCCTAAACTAAACAAGATAAAACCGTCGAGTTTGGACTCGATTGAATAGTCTTGACAAGCACTCTTGTGCTACATGACAGCCAGGGTCTCATGATGGAGTCGGAAGGTGGCCATAGGAACTCCTAAACTAAACAAGATAAAACCGTCGAGTTTGGACTCGATTGAATAGTCTTGACAAGCACTCTTGTGCTACATGACAGCCAGGGTCTCAAGATGGTGTCGGAAGGTGGTCATAGGAACTCCTAAACTAAACAAGATAAAACCGTCGAGTTTGGACTCGTTTGAATAGTCTTGACAAGCACTCTTGTGCTACATGACAGCCAGGTTCTCAAGATGGTGTCGAAAGGTGGCCATAGGAACTCCTAAACTAAACAAGATAAACCGTCGAGTTTGGACTCGTTTGAATAGTCCTGACAAGCACTCTTGTGCTACATGACAGCCAGGGTCTCAAGATAGCGTCGGAAGGTGGTCATAGGAACTCCTAAACTAAACAAGATAAAACCGTCGAGTTTGGACTCGTTTAAATAGTCCTGACCAGCACTCTTGTGCTACATGACAGCCAGGGTCTCAAGATCGTATCGGAAGATGGCCATAGGAACTCCTAAACTAAACAAGATAAAACCGTCGAGTTTGGACTCGTTTGAATAGTCTTGACAAGCACTCTTGTGCTACATGGCAGCCAGGGTTTCAAGATGACGTCGGAAGGTGGCCATAGGAACTTCTAAACTAAAAAAGATAAAACCGTCGACTTTTTGGGCTCGTTTTAATAGTCTTGACAAGCAATCTTGTGTTAATTGATATCCAGGATCTAAAGATGAAGATCCAGGATCCCAAGAACTCTCTTGGAATTACGGAGTTTTGTAGAGATCGGTGAGATGGGCGTCGATAGCACTGGTCTGCAACCTGTCTAGGAGAAGGAAAACTCCGAAATCAAACCCGGACTCGAATTTCCGTCAGGCGCAAGTAAGAGTTCGGGGCGGCAAAGCGCGTGTGATGCCCCTGTCACCTTACAGTTGTTCATAGGCTATGGTAACTGCTTTCCACCAGGCGGGCCGTATGCTTGTTTCCCACTTTAGTGGTATAAAAAAAAGGTCCAACTAGAAATAAGAGGCGGTATGAAAAGCACCCAAGTGAAGGTGAGGCCGTGCTGATGAACTGAATGGCAATAGTGTGTCAAATAATATATTCTCGCAAACGTACCACCTAAGGGAACCAGGGCGCACCCTGTTGTAATGAAGGCCATGCCCTTCTAGCCGGGCTTTTAATTGCAGAACTGGACAGTACAAAACTAATTGGTACAATACTGTGTAACAATGATGCAATATTAGAAATGCAGAAATTAGGGCGAAAAAAAAAATTTCATAAATAAAGCATACGGCCCGCCTGGTGGAAAGCAGTTACCATAGCCTATGAACAACTGTAAGGTGACAGGGGCATCACACGCGCTTTGCCGCCCCGAACTCTTACTTGCGCCTGACGGAAATTCGAGTCCGGGTTTGATTTCGGAGTTTTCCTTCTCCTAGACAGGTTGCAGACCAGTGCTATCGACGCCCATCTCACCGATCTCTACAAAACTCCGTAACTCCAAGAGAGTTCTTGGGATCCTGGATCTTCATCTTTAGATCCTGGATATCAATTAACACAAGATTGCTTGTCAAGACTATTAAAACGAGCCCAAAAAGTCGACGGTTTTATCTTTTTTAGTTTAGAAGTTCCTATGGCCACCTTCCGACGTCATCTTGAAACCCTGGCTGCCATGTAGCACAAGAGTGCTTGTCAAGACTATTCAAACGAGTCCAAACTCGACGGTTTTATCTTGTTTAGTTTAGGAGTTCCTATGGCCATCTTCCGATACGATCTTGAGACCCTGGCTGTCATGTAGCACAAGAGTGCTGGTCAGGACTATTTAAACGAGTCCAAACTCGACGGTTTTATCTTGTTTAGTTTAGGAGTTCCTATGACCACCTTCCGACGCTATCTTGAGACCCTGGCTGTCATATAGCACAAGAGTGCTTGTCAGGACTATTCAAACGAGTCCAAACTCGACGGTTTATCTTGTTTAGTTTAGGAGTTCCTATGTCCACCTTCCGACACCATCTTGAGACCCTGGCTGTCATGTAGCACAAGAGTGCTTGTCAAGACTATTCAAACGAGTCCAAACTCGACGGTTTTATCTTGTTTAGTTTAGGAGTTCCTATGACCACCTTCCGACACCATCTTGAGACCCTGGCTATCATGTAGCACAAGAGTGCTTGTCAAGACTATTCAATCGAGTCCAAACTCGACGGTTTTATCTTGTTTAGTTTAGGAGTTCCTATGGCCACCTTCCGACTCCATCATGAGACCCTGGCTGTCATGTAGCACAAGAGTGCTTGTCAAGACTATTCAAACGAGTCCAAACTCGATGGTTTTATCTTGTTTAGTTTAGGAGTTCCTATGGCCACCTTCCGACTCCATCATGAGACCAGCTTCAAGGTACCATATTATTGCATTGTCACCGAAGTTACTTAAGTAAACCAAATTTCAACCTAATCTGACGACAGGAAGTGGTTCTAATTTAACTCGCAAGATTTGTCCCATACTAACACACAGGGCAAGTAGAATAAAAGCTTTTAATAAACTAGGCTTTTAAATACATCCCAGCCCCTTACCACCATCTCTTATTGCGATTCAATAACTGAATAGAATGCTTATTCATACCAATGAATAAGCAACTCTATTTCAAATGGAATAGTGTCGCTTATTCACTGGTATGAATAAGCAATCTATTCAATTATTGAATCGCAATAAGAGATTGTGGTAAGGGGGCTGTTTATATGTAGACCGGCCGGCGGACTACGCATGCATACTTGCAGTCAGGGTTCATCATCAGGTCATTTTAGTCTCCACTACAGGAGCACAACCCTCTCTCGTCAGTCACAGACAGAAGGAGGATTTGGCCTGCACTCCCCACGCTGGCCAGACGGGTTGGGGAGGCCTGATCGATGTTTTATAATGTGTTTCCTTTAGTGGTCTTGTACGTCATCCACGGGAAGAGAGGGAGTGATTCTATTCTAGTCTGCCGGAAACCACACGGCAATCAGGGTTGGCATGATTAAAGTAAGGCTTTTAATGCGATATTGCTGTCTTTCACATTGCTAAGAGGGGAATTCAAATTCCAAAAGCTTCTTACTCCTACTAATTTCTTCTGATTAAATTCGTTGTGAGTTCCAAGGCAGCTATAGTCATACCCCCGGGACTACAATTGACTTCACTGTTCACAGGAGACACAGTACCTCGTTCAAAGTATTTTTTTTTATAAGGCTGGGGCAAACAAGTATGTGGATCACCTAGTGGAAAGAAATTACTATCCTATAGTAATACCAAGAGGTTGCCGAACCGTTGTCAGCCTTTTAGATGATGTTGAACCACTTACAACTCCTAAAAATGCTTAATCAAACGTCAAGTACCAGTGAAACACACTCCAATCATCACACATTGATCTAACAACGAATTTCGACACCCAACAGCCGGAATTTCAATCAAGCGAGGGAAAAATCTCGGAATTGCCTACAGATTTAATTTATTTTAGATTTACATTATACACGCTTCTAAATGTGTATATGCACAAGGTTTTATCCAGTTAATAACCGCCCCGTTCTGTATTAATTATAATTTGTGATGCCCTGTCGAAATAACAATTTGTAATTTCAATCTGTAATCTCTTAGAAATTATGAATCAGATTCAAATATAAGCTATTAGGGTTTTGGATGCGTTGTATATTGTATATAATCTATATATATAAATAAAAATGAATAGTGCTAAGCCCAAAACTAGAGAACGGCTCGACCAATTCTGCAAATTTTTGTTTCAATATTTTCGATAAGGTAAAGGAAGGTTCTTATGGAGAAATGACGTAAAAATAAAAACACCACTTTCTACCCGTGCGAAGCCGGGGCGAGAGAGAGAGAGCTAGTAATAATGAATATAAATAAATAGTATAAAATTCGAGAACAGGTCGATGTCGTCGTTACGCGTGTCATCTAACCGGACAACCGCAAGTTAAGCAACGTCGGCGGTAGCCTGTCTATAGATGAGTTTGTTAAGGCGTCGGTCCCGACTATTATCATGATATGATAGTCGATAGGTCAAAGTCAGTGGTCTTTGTGCGGCTTGAAAACACTGGCCTCCGCCAACCCTCAGTTGAGCAGCGTGGTGGAGTATGCTCTAAACCCCTTCGATTGCAAGGGAGACCCTTCTCCCAGTAGTGGGATGACTCTATAGTCATACCACCACTCCACATCTACCTATGTAGATGTGGAGTGGTGGTAGCGGTTGTGGTATTTATGTCTAACCTGTTTTATGTCTGTCTAACCTAAATATTTTGTAGGTTCAATCAGAACACAAATATAATATTTCATGTTTATTTAGACAATAATATAGTGGCCGTCTGGTTTCCGGCAGACTAGAATAGAATCACTCCGTTTCTTCCCGTGGATGTCGTACAAGGCGACTAAGGGTTTTATAATAGTGTTATATTCTTATGTATGTTTATTTTATTTGAATGAGTAATATCGTTTATTTTTTTATTTTATTTTTTCTTTTTCTTAGTTCAATAGTCATTACATATGTCTATCTTGTAGACACTTGTTATATTATTGTTGTTTTTTTTTTATCTGCTTTAGAACCGCATTCGTGTATTTCTGCTATTCCCAAAGGTTGACTGGTAGAGAATGCTTTTAGCGTTAAGTCCGCCTTTTGTACCCTTATGTAATTTTGTGGTCAATAAAGTTTAAATAAATAAATAAATAAGGGAAAATACATTATCAAATATCGATCAGGCCTCCCCAACCAGTTTGGCCAGCGTGGGGAGCGTAGGCCAAATCCTCCTTCCGTCTAGGACGGACGAGAGAGGGTCGTGCTCCTGTAGTGGAGACTAAAATAGATCTGATGATGATAATTTAGACAATAATAGGAAATATTTCGACCCTGATGAATGAAAAATCGACATAAATTTCCGCCAACCCGCAGTTGAGCAGTGTGGTGGAGTACGCTCTAAACTCCTTCGATTCACGGAAGACCCGTATCCCAGCAGTGGGTTGAATAAGGTTTGTCGACGACGAATGAAAAATCCACATATAATATACTCGTATACGAATGAAAAATGGAACCGAATGAAAGTCGATCCAAAAAAAAGGGTTGCACTCCGGGAGTGCCGGCAGAAGTGAAAACTTGAACATTAACGTTATGCATTTTTTAATATTTCGGAATTGCTTTATTTGTCAATATAAAAGTACTATCATTTATGTGATAAAATACAATATTCTTTATTGCACTATCGTACACAAACATGACAATTTATATTACGTTAAAAATAAACAGCAGGAGCAGGCGAACATTTTCGCCGCGCGGTATGATGGAGGATGCTCCTTCCATTTCTACTGCTCCGTCTTACAAATTTTCGATCAGGCCATTTAGCCATCCTAACGCCGCTTTCACTTCAAAAAATCCAAATTTTCACCCGAAGCTTTGGATTTTCCTAACATGCAAATATTTAAACCCTTAAAGAAATACTGAAATCTGTATGCATTCTACAGATCGTACCATAACATTATTCACTATGTCTAAATCTTTATCAGACAAGATTCATTGCTTCGTTTGAAAGGGGATGTTCAAAGGGAATCGTTTTTCGTTGCTTCCACAGGATCGTTTCGAAATGGGTTGCATTATCTGTAACCAAATTAATGATAACGAATTCATATTACCATAAATAATTAATCTTCGTTTAGTAATAAATACGCACATATTGTAATTATCCGTCAAGTTACTATTTCTCTTACTGTCTATAGGGTGGGATGGTAGAGATCTCTTGTAGAGATAAGCTCACCTTTGTATACCTTTAATGTAACTATCTACACTACTATTATAAAGAGGAAAGATTTGTATTTTTGTGTGTGTGTATGTTTGTAATGAATTAACTCAAAAACTACTGTGCCGATTTCAAAAATTCTTTCACCATTGGAAAGCTACATTCACCCTGAGTAACATAGACTATATTTATTGCTAGAAAAAATCTTATGTCCACCCGTGCGAAGCCGGGACGGGCCGCTAGTGTTATAATAATTTATGTGTAATAAAGATTATAATAATAAATCCTTGGACAAATTACACAGCGCCATCTAAACCCAAACTAAGCAAAGCATGTATTATAGATACTGGATAACTGATAAATGTACAGGTTTTTTTTTTGTAAATACGTACGTTTTTTTATTTAGAAAAGACAAGTATATGGCCCACATGATGTGAAGCGGTTACCGTAGCCTTATGAACGATCGCAACACGAAATATCGCTCGTGCGCCGCGAACCCCGCTGCTAACACAGCATCTCCTTCCTACCTGACCCACTCGCAGGAACACAACTCAAGGGAAATGTTATTTGGCTGCGGTATTCTGTGAGCTGGAGGTACTTTCACAGACGGGCAGCTTACAAATACGCTGTACTCTACCTCTCTTATAAACTTACAATATATTATATCACTAGTAAAGTAATTATAAACATCGGATGCGCAGCATGCGCCACCATAGCGAATTTTTTTTTTTTCGAAATACCGAATTGATATCGGAAAACCAAGGATTACATTACTACTTTTTGATGCTCTACACGAAACCGAAGTAAGAATTTCTAAATTTTGGGTTTCAGGACGGACAGACAGAACGACCGGACGTTTTTATAAGCTCAATAAATCTCGCTGAATATCTAGATACATCTACGGTTTTCGCATATCGGTATGAATAAATAACTTGCTTACATAAACTATTTCTAAATACTTACAAGACAATAATATTATGAATACTGAGCAGACGGTTGTCGTCAACCCTTAGTCATCCCACGGCTAGGATACGGGTCTCCCCTCAATGGAAAGAGTTTAGAGCGTACTACACCACGCTGCTCAACTGTGGGTTGGCGGTAGCCAGTATTTTCGAGCCGCCTAAAGGCCAGGCCACTGATTTGGCTTACGAATGTCAACTAATGACAACAGCCTGGATCGACGGCTTAACGTGCCCTCCGAAGCACGGATCAGCTCGAGATAAATAAACTCATCAATGGACATGCTACTGTCAACGTCGCTTAACTTGCTTGTTCGATTAGATTGACACACACAAAGCCACTGAACTCTTGCTCATATCATACCAACGTCGGTCTTCTTCTTCGGGGTGTAAGTGGTTTATCAACATCTTTGAATCAAAGCCAATTTCACCTGCACGTCGTGCACCCTGCTGACTGACAAACGAAGCTCTGGCACGCTCTGGTGAAAAGAGAGGTAGGGAGCGTAATTGTAAGCTACCCGACTGGGGAATGTACCTCCACCTCACAGAATACCGCAGCCAAATAACAAGTCCCTTGCGGGTTGTTGTGTTCCTGCGAGTGAGTGAGGTCACCAGATAGGAAGGAGATGCTGCGTTGGCAGCGGGGGTGGCGGCGCGCAAGTGATATATTTTGTTGCGAGCTACGAGATACGGTTACGGTAACTGCTTCACATCAGGCGGACCGTATGCTTGTCTGCCACCCGACGTAGTATAAAAAAAAAACGTATACAGCCGAAAATAATGACAGTTTCCTTTCAGAGTCTCAAAGGTTGACTGGAAGAGATCCCTTATAGGGATAAGTCCGCCCTTGTACACTATGTCTTATCATCATTACAATCTGTGTTATGTAATAATTAATGCAATAAAGATTTTATAAACAAAACAAACATTTTGTCTCTTATTACGACGAGCTTAGCAATGGCCACTTTGACTCCGAGGTCGCGGGTTCGATTCCCGCACAAGACAAACATTTGTGTGCATAAACATGTCAGTTGTTCTGGGTATTTTCTATGTATTATAAGTATGTATTTACAAAAAAAATATGTATTTAAGTACAGTTATCAGTTGTCTAGTACCCATAACACAAGCTTCGCTACTTTGGGACTAGATGGTGCTGTGTAAATTGTTCAGTAATATTTATATTTATTTATTTATATTTATGATACTTTCTGGAATACAATGGAATATAATTGTCTCCTTTTCAGCAATTTATAATTTACTAGCTAATCCGACAGACGTTGTGATTTCTTCTTAACGTCAAATGACTGACAGTTCTGTCAAACAACATAGAGTTACATTAGAAAAGTTAATATGGTCGTTCAGTTTTCTTAAATTTTCTGATTTTTCACGCAACTTTCTACTTTTTTCTGTCATAAGAACCTTCTCCTGACGATAACAAATACAACAAAAAAGAATTATCGAAATCGGACCAGCCATTCACGCGTGATGCGAAGACATAGGGAAATAGACATTCATTTTTAGGGTTCCGTACCCAAAGGGTAAAAAGGAACCCTATTACTAAGGCTCCGCTGTCCGTCCGTCCGTCCGTCCGTCCGTCTGTCACCAGGCTGTATCTCATGAACCGTGATAGTTAGACAGTTGAAATTTTCAGAGATAATGTATTTCTGTTGCCGCTATAACAACAAATACTAACAAGTTATAAGTTAATTAAAAAAATCAAATTCATATTGATTTTTTTTATATTTGATGTAGCCTATGTCACTCTCACAGCAAATACGAATCTAACGACACCTCTCAAGCTAAAATCCATCCATCCGTTCAGGCTGCAGAGCGTGCCAAACAATTATACATACATACATACATACATACTCTCGTCGTAGTCGGGTAAAAATCCGAATACAATAAATATTTAAGGGGGCTCCCATACAACAAACGTGATTTTTTTTTGCTCGTTTTTGCTCGCAATAGATAACAGCAATAGGTAGACGCTTAAAATACTCAAATAATATTTAGTTATATATTCACTTTAAAAATAAATAATTAAATAAAAATAAAACAAAAATAAAACAACAAACGTAATTTTTTTGCCGTATAGATAATGGGTACGGAACCCTTCGTCCGCGAGTCCGACTCGCACTTGCCGGTTTTTTTATAATATAGATTAATCTCCTCACAGTATACCTTTAGTTACATTAAATTGGGTTGACCTTAATCGTCCCAAAATCCGCAACTTGTATAATTTGAACCATTGTTGACCTGCCTACACCGTTTCTGAGAAACATCTCAAATTGTATTGTTAAATTGAAGGTAATTTTCAAATCCGAGAATATTTCGCTGTCATGGAAACTTGTTTGTAACTAAATTAATTAGATAAATTAAACGGGTCACTCACGTCTTTTTGTCGGGAAAGCCGACTAGTTTCGATCTCAAAAGGAGACCTTCTTCATTTATCTAATTAATTTAGTATAATGTCTCACGTGAGTTTTAATAATATTATTGTTTGTAACTGAACAAATTAGTTTGGATTTTGAACCTAAAGGTTTGCAGGTATGATGAGTTTGTACTGTATTTTAGAAGAGGAACTGGGATGAGCTAATAGCGTCGGCCTAATTATCAGAATGCCTAACTCAAAAAACAACATATTTTTAATAATTGGGTAGGAGTTTTAATACTAGAGTATTTTGAAGCCTATCCGTTGGATTATTTCATATCTCGTACAAAAATATCGCTAATTTTTTAGGAGTTTTTTTTGGTGTGTAAGTGGTTTATCAACATCTTTGACCCAAAGCCAACTTCACCTGCACGCGGTGCACCCTGCTGACTGACAAATGAAGCTCTGGCGAAAAGAGAGATAGGGAGTGTAATTGTAAGCTACCCGACTGGAGAATGTACCTCCACCTCACAGAATACCGCAGCCAAATAACAATTCCCGTGAGGGTTGTTGTGTCCCTGCGAGTGAGTGAGGTCACCAGAAAGGAAGGCGATTTAGGGGTGTAAGTAGCTCATCAACATCCTCCGAGCTAAAGCCAACCTCACCTGCACGTGGTGCACCCTGCCGACCAGCTAACGAGGCTATGGCGAAAGAGAGGTAGGACGCAGCGAAACATCATACTGTGCTCCCCTTTCACTGGTCAATTGGGAGAGGGGCACAGTGTGGTCGTTCGCTCCAGGCTTGGCCAGCATCCGACTGGGGAAGTGCCTCCACCTGGCAAAAAACCGCAGCCATAATGGCTATGCTGTGTTCCTGCGAGTGAGCTAGGTCACCAGGGCTTTTTAGAGGAGTTGTTGTGCTGACGGCGGGGAGACCAGCGGCTGTCGAACCGCCGCTAGCGGTGCAGGCGCGGCGTGTTGGCGCGGCGGTCAGGGAGACCCGGTGAAACGGCTGTCCGCTGGCCGCCCGCAGGTCAGTAGGGTTCCCGAACCCGGGGATCACGTAATCTCCGCCCCGGGAGGCTGAACCGCCAACCTGTGTAAAGTCCTTGTTGTAGTAGTCGTGCCGGAGGAGGAGACCGGAGTGGACCCGGCTGCTGCAGCAGGGGGGGACCGGGGGCCCTTCCGCCCGCCGCGCTAGCAAACCGCACAACCTGCACTGTACTGCGGGGGTAGACTCTGCGCTTTTTGTCTCTTGTGCCGTCAGACAAAACAACTTCTCTTATTTTTTAAACCTCTATCCCTTTATAATGGCTAGGAAGAAAAAAAGAAAGGTTTCTGCAGCGGCGTCCTCATCCACATTCGACGTGGACTTTTGTAACATTAGGGGACTTCACACAAACTTAAATGCAGTTCACCATCACCTAGAGACTGCAAAGCCGACCCTGCTTTTTTTAACGGAGACGCAGATATCTTGTCCGGGCGATACTTCTTACTTGTTATACCCCGGGTACAAACTTGAACATTCTTTTGTACGTCGAGCCGGGGTATGTATGTACGTCCGGGATGATATTTGCTGTCGACGTCTTCACGGCCTTGAAGACAGGGACCTGTCAGTGTTGTGGGTACGCGTGGAGCAGGGCGGCCACACCCGTATCTACGCGTGCCTATACAGGTCTCATAGCGGTGATACAGACACAACTCGATTGATCGAGCACCTGCAATTGGCGACTGACAGAGTCATCGAGAGGTACCCCTCCGCGGAGTTAGTGATATTGGGAGACTTCAATGCCCACCATACCGAGTGGCTCAGCTCTCGGTCCACTGACTTCGCGGGGAGGTCTTTCCATGATTTTGCTCTGGCCTATGGTTTCTCACAGCTGGTTCATTCTCCAACGAGAATACCAGATATAGAGGACCATACAAGCTCTTTACTGGACCTTCTGCTGACCACACATCCGGATGGGTATACAATCTCTGTGGATGCGCCACTAGGCTCATCGGACCACTGCCTTATCCGGACCCAAGTGCCATGTGCTAGCCCAGACGCACCCCGGTCTATCGGATGGCGTCGCATGTGGCACTATAAGTCAGCAGACTGGGATGGACTGCGTGAATTTTACGCATCGTACCCGTGGAGGCGGCTCTGTTTCGATTCAGAACATACTGACACCTGTGCATCTGCTGTAGCTGAGGGGATTTTAGCTGGGATGGAATTATTTATTCCAAACCGGCGGGTGGCTACTTCAGGTGCTAAGAACCGGTAGTGGTTTAATGGGCCTTGTAGAGAAGCTAAACTCCGCAAGCAAGCTGCTTACGAGGCTTGGACCACGGCTCGTATCAATGGAGATCCTGGTGTTTCTGACTTGAAACGCGTATTCAATGCTGCCTCGAGGTTCAGTAAGAGAGTAATTGCCAGGGCAAAGTTTGAATTCATCGGCAGGATTGGTGAGCGCCTAACTAAGCACCCATCTGGGTGCCGTGCTTTTTGGTCGCTTGCTAAGGCTGCCGAGGGAAACTTTTGTCAGTCGTCCTTTCCACCACTTCGAAAACCGGATGGTAGTCTGGCCCACAGTGCAAAGGAGAAAGCCGATCTATTGGGGAATCTCTTTGCCTCAAACTCGACTTTGAACGACGGGGACGCCGCACCGCCTTCCATCCCACGGTGTGGTGATTCCATGCCGGAAATCTCATTTACTCAGCGAGATGTCCGGCGGGTATTGCTATCCCTCGACGTTCATAAGTCGAGTGGGCCAGATGGCATTCCGGCAGTGGTGTTAAAGCTGTGTGCTCCTGAGTTGTGTCCAGTTCTCACGCGCCTTTTCGCGCTCTCTTATTCCACCAGGCAGGTTCCGTCATCGTGGAAGACTGCGAACGTGCACCCTGTGCCCAAAAAGGGTGACAGATCAGACCCATCGAATTACAGGCCTATCGCCGTTACCTCCCTTCTCTCCAAGGTAATGGAGCGCGTGATCAACAACCGGCTCCTGAAATACCTAGAAGAGCACGACTTGATCAGCGACCATCAATACGGCTTTCGTCATGGTCGCTCGACTGGTGATCTTCTAGTGTATCTTACACATCGCTGGGCTTCAGCCGTGGAGAGTCAAGGTGAGGCACTAGCTGTTAGTCTAGATATGGCGAAGGCGTTCGATCGGGTCTGGCACCGCAGTCTTCTTTCGAAGTTACCTGCATACGGTTTACCTGAGGGTTTGTGCGAATGGGTCGCTAGCTTCTTGTCCTGCAGAAGTATTAGAGCCGTTGTGGATGGTAGTTGCTCCGATAGCATGGACATTAATGCTGGCGTCCCGCAAGGCTCGGTATTGTCCCCGACGCTGTTTTTGCTACATGTCAATGATATGTTGTCTATTGACAGCATTCATTGCTATGCCGACGACAGCACCGGGGACACTTATTACACGGGCCGCGCCAATATCCCCCGCTCTCTGGTGGAGGAGAGCCGCGAACAACTTGTGTCGGAAATGGAGAGCACACTGAATAGTGTGTCCGACTGGGGGCGAAAGAACCTAGTTCAGTTCAATCCCACAAAGACACAAGTCTGCGCGTTCACCGCTAAGAAAACCCCTTTTGCTGTGGCTCCTCCATTCCAGAACACACCCCTTACCGTCGCTAAAAACATTGGGATTCTCGGAGTTGAAATCTCCAGCGACGTTCAGTTTCGTTGTCACCTGGAGGGAAAGGTCAAGCTGGCGTCGAAGAAACTAGGTGTGCTCAACAGAGCAAAGCAGTACTTCAACCCGCGGCAAAGACTTATGCTTTACAAAGCTCAAGTTCGGCCGCATATGGAGTACTGTTGCCATCTATGGGCGGGAGCGCCTAGATACCAGCTTGCACCTTGTGACTCGATCCAAAGGCGTGCTGTGAGGATTGTTGAGGATCCCAAACTTACAGATGGTTTAGAACCGTTAAGTCTGAGACGAGATTTTGCGTCCCTTTGTGTGTTCTACCGATTGTACAATGGGGTGTGTTCAGAGGAGTTGTTTGACATGATGCCCACGGCCTCCTTCTACAGTCGCACCGCTCGCCATCGACAGGGAATTCATCCTCACACATTGGAGCCTAAGTGGTCACGTACTGTGCGGTTCCAGAGAAGTTTTCTCCCGCGTACTGTCAAGCTGTGGAATGAACTGCCTGTCGAGGTTTTCCCAGGAGACTACAGCATGGGGTTCTTCAAAAAGGGCGTGAAGAGGTTTTTACAGGGTCGGCAACGCGCGTGATGCCCCTGGTGTTACAGGCGTTCATAGGCTGCGGTAGCTGCTTTCCATCAGGCGGGCCGTAAGCTTGTTTGCCACTCCAGTGGTATAAAAAAAAAAAAAAAAAAAAAAGATGTTACGTTGCAGCTGGGGTGGCGGCGCTTATACTACGTTGGGTGGCAGACTAGCATATGGCCCGCCTGATGTGAAGCGGTAACCGTAGCCATATTAACGCTCGCAACATAAAATATCGCTCGCGCGCCGCCACCCCCGCTGCCATCGCTGCATCTACTTCCTTTTTGGTGACCTCACTCGCTCGCAGGAACACAACAGCCCTCAAGGAAACCGTTATTTGGCTGCGGTATTCTGTGAGGTGGAGGTACATTCCCCAGTTGGGTAGCTTACAATTACGCTCCCGAGGTAGGGCCGAAACGGAGGAGGACGGAGGTAGGAACGCAGGCTCTTTTCGCCAGAGCTTCGTTTGTCAGTCAGCAGGGTACACCGCGTGCAGGTGAAGTTGGCTTTGGTTCAAAGATATTGATGAACCACTTACACCCCAAAAACTGGTCTGCCGTGGTTGTCAGGGTTGCAAGGCAAACAATAGGAGGATTTAGATAAGTAGTATTAGACAAACGTATAATTATTAGCACAACAGCGAGGTGCAATTAATGAATTGTAAGAAAATTGTGACAAAAAAATAGACGATTGATAACAAAAGGTGGAATGTGGTGGAAAAAAGGACCCCGGGGTGTGTAGATTGTAATTATTAATAATAAAAAAAAGTGCCTACTAGGTAAACATCATACCAAGATCCTCTTAGGGCTATCCTACAGCTAACTTCATCAGCGAGTTAAAGTCATGTGACTACATTTGTCACTAAAAATATACCATATGTCTTCGTATAATGTGCTACAGTAACAGTTTAACGGAAAGTGGGTCTAGTGTATCCATGCCATTATCATAATTTTGCAGTTTCTTTCAAAGTTGCCTTACGACCTATAAATAATATTCTTTACGTTCTTAAAACAAATTACAACTGAATTCTTAAAACTGATTCACCCGCTTAAACAAATTCTCACTTTATTCAAGTCATAAAACTCTTTTATATTCATACATAAAATTACAAAGTTACATTCAACATTGTGTAGACGGTGAATGAATGTCGGTTGCTGGTGTAAATAGTGAATGAATCAGTTTTATAGCTGATTTTACGACAATGGCCTTTAAAATGTCTCATTTTGGGACAAATTCTTATTCCGCAAATATTCCAATATCCAGCTGGATAGTCTGTTCGAGGTAGATTTTTTTTAATATTCTACTCTACAATTATTATATTTATATTATACGACGATACTTAAATACTCTACGATAACCGGGTTAGGGATAACGAAGTCGTTTTTCAAAAGAATAATAATGTAAAGTTTATTATTCAATGAGATTATTATGATTTTTATGTAATTTTCTTCCCCTTTTTTAAATTTAATAGGAAATAATTAGATTATTAAATAGAATACTTCTGTATTCTATTTAATAATCTAATTAACTATCTAATAAGGTACACTTGAGTTTGTTAAAGTTGATAAAAAGGCCAGGGCTTCTAAACTTGTTACAGATTGTGGCCCGCAAAATATTTTTTGCGACAGACGATAACACATTAGGCATGGACGCAAACTGAGGGGCAATTCTCGTAATTAAAATGTAGTCAAAATTCAGTTCCGATTTAAGTCTCATTCTCACAAAATGTCAGATTTGGTATTCTCGTATCACAATACAATACTTCAAAGTTTAATTAAAGTGGGATTATATCTAAATATGACTGAAAATTAAACAAATTAAGAATATTAGTTTGCCAACAATAAGCATTGATAATACCTAATAAATATTAAAAAATTTCGACAAATTCATATCCCGCGCCTAGGCGGGATTTGGGAGAGGTCGTGGGTTCAAATCCCACCTAGGTGGGGTACTAGAGGGCGGCTATTTTTCCATTTATGATATTTGTCAATTCGCTCAACTTTCATTCTGCGATTGTAAAATAATTACGTGAATTTGTCTTCTTTGCTTAATAACAGCTGCGTACCACGTACCATAAAACAGAGTAAACCTGGGGCGATTGCAAGGAACATGGCCGCCTGTCATACAAAATACGATACTTAAGCGACAGTCACTATTTCGAGACTTTTCCAATATCAACTCTCGATGAACAGACATTAGATAAATGATTCACATTTGGGTAGCAGAGAGAATTACCAAGCGTTCAGACGATTTTGCAATTAATATTATTGGAATCGATGTGTTAGGTAACAACTCAATGTTTTAGGTCCTCAATAGTGTTAGATACTTAAAATCCCTGGTGCACGGCAGTTGAGCTTCACTTGACCAGCCATTTCTTTAGGCTTTTATACTTTATTTGCCATATTGCTGTCTCTCAAATTACTGAGAGGGGAAGTCCAATTCCAAAAGCTTCTTATTCCTATTAATTTCTGATTACATTCGTTGTGAGTTCGTGTGAGCCGTAGTTCTACCCCCGGGACTGCAATAGACTTGACTGTTCATTGGCTTTTCTGGCGGTCTCCGCTATTAATCCTGGCTACACAGGAGACACAGTGGTGGGAATGTGTAGTGGGCCCTCGTCCCGATAAAAAAAAAATCGTGATAAGTGTACTATAAAAAAAGCACAAAATAAATTAATAGCATAGTCCAACTTGTAATTCGTCCCGACGTCCCGACGTCCCTACACCTCAAAGCCTTCAACAAAGAGGATCATTTAGTGGTTAGCTCACTGTTACCCCGACGCCTAAGGCGTGGTCCACTTGGATTCTTAACTATATCAATTTGAGGATACCTTTTCTCTCCTTTTGAAGTAATTTCCCGCAATTCCAGGTGGTGGTTAAATTTAGGGTTGCGGAATAACAAATTAATTTATTTCATTATGTTGAGTTTTAGCTTGTTTAGGAGAATTGAATTTTAGGGTTTTAATTTAAACTCATAATATTAAAGGAATACAACTTGTCTTATTTGTTTAATATTATGTCGTTGACAACCCTTATTCATCCCACTGCTATCCCAATACGGGTCTCCCCTCAATCGATGAGGTTTAGAGCATACGAGTACACCACCACGCTGCTCAACTGCGCTTTGGCAGCGGCCAGCGTATTGACTTGGCTTAACGACTATCATCTAATGACAACAGCCGGGACCGACGGTTTAACGTGCCCTCCGAAGCACGGAAGAACTCGAGATAAATAGATCCATTCATGTACAGGCTACGGTTAATGTTGCTTAACTTGCATGTTTAATGTTATGAATTTATATGAACTTCATAGTCTTTCTGTAGACGGGCCATAGGCAAACATCACGCTTACTATATGTACGCATTTATACATTCAATACGCAAAAAAAAAAACAAAAAAAATGACTGTGAACGCACAAGAAGGCAAATTACTTACAACATCTAAATATTAATACGTGAAGCAAAACTTTGCACCCCTTTTTTACGAAAATTGCGCGGACGGAGGCGTATGAAATTTCTCACACTTATAGTTTATGCAGAGAAGGAGTGCAGAATATAATGTTTTGACTTAATGTTTTTTTAATTATGCATAAAAATACATTAAGTCAATAAAAAAAACATTACACACACTACCATGTATTTGATACACACGCATATATACTCTTTTGTTTATTGTTAAAGTTATAATTTAAATTAATTTTGGTCGAATTTCAACCATTGGGCGTAAAATATGTAGTTTCAATAATAGTTTTTGATGAACGTTAACTTCTTGCCGCAGCTGTAAATGGCACAGGACTGTGTGAATGTCGGGCAATTGCCTTGTTTCCTTCTTACCAAGATGGGGTGTAAGTGGCTTATTAAGATCTTTAGAGCCAAAGGAAAACTCACCAGCACGTGGAGCCCGTTACCGACTAGCGAAAGAGGCTCTGGAATCAGAGAGGTACGGTACAACGTATTTGTAAGCTGCCCGACTGGGGAAGTACCTCCACCTCACAGAATACCGCAGCCAAATAACAATTTCATTCAGCGTTGTTGTGTTCTTGCGAGTGAGTGAGGTCAACAGAAAGGAAGGAGTTGCTGCGTTGGCTATGGGAGTGGCGGCACGCAAGCGTTATTTCATGTTACTAGCTGTATATGTCTGCGGTAACTGCTTTACATGAGGCGGGTCATATGTTTGTTATCCTTGTAGTAAAAAAAATAGAGATATAGAGAAACGGACAGACAACGACCCTATGCCTACAACTAATGCGCTCTTGTGCACCAACCGGTTATAACAAAGGATTGCGAGTCTCTCACCCAGAAAACCAACCAGCCCCCTTACCACCATCTCTTATTGTGATTCAATAACTGAATAGATTGCTTATTCATAATAATGAATAAGCGACTCTATCCATTTCAAATAGGGTCGCTTATTTATCCATTTGAAATAGAGTCGCTTATTCATTGGTATGAATTCCATTTGAAATAAAGTCGCATATTCATTGGTATGAATAAGCATTCTATTCAGTTATTGAATCGCATATGAGATGGTGGTATGGGGGCGGTAGGCATACCGCCGAAGCTGACGCCGATTAAGATTGTTTTTTTTTTATACTACGACGGGTGGCAGACAAGCATACGGCCCGCCTGATGTGAAGCGGTTACTGTAACCATATTTTTTTTTTTTTTTCTTTATTCCCCTGCAAGGCTAAACAGGGCCTTTGTTATTACTATTTCACATTCATACTAGTTCTCGCTTTTATGCCTCTCGTACTTTTATTCTTCATACTTTTCTTTCTTTCATACATCATCTTGTTTACTATAGGTCTGGGTTCTGACCTCTATACTACTTATTATGCTTGTTTTCTATTTTAGGTAAATAATGTTACACGTATATTTAATTTCTTTATAGTTAACAGTTTTCAATCTTAGTCTATTCTATTTCTACTTATACAATTTTTCGTATTTTAATTGTACAGCGTTTACAAGGGACATGCTTTTAGGAACATATTACAGATATATACAGAAGGAACATATTACAGATATTCCTTTTTAAATTTTACATTTTCTTTACTTAATTTGACTAACAACTATGACTTATATAATTTATATAGATAGGCCTGGTTACTCTACTGGTTGTTCTGTTTGTTAACATTATAATTACTAGGGGCAGTTTCCTGATATTGATTTATTGCAGATATATATACTCTATTGTTTTGTCCATCGCGTACAAAATATACATAATATTTGCGGATAGACTTCTTGCTGCACTTTGACAAAATTATTTGCTCAATTTCTATTTATTTATTACGATTATCATTTTTTTTAAATATATCTGTTGTGTTTGTTTATTTGGGATTGGGTGTAAACCTTTTCGCGTCTCACAGCTTGCGTTCCTATTTTTAAAATAGTTACGCGCCATCTTGGTCTTTGCTGAGTTTCGGGTTACTCCAATATTTCTACAGGTTATAGTTGCCGTTATTAATTACTAATTCCAGCAATTATTACTTTCTGTTGTGTTGTGGTCCACCTAGTCGTAGGCGACTGTTGATCTGGCAATTACATCCCATTTTCTCCGGATCGGGCACTCCATACTGAAGGCGTTGTGGTCAGTCTTGTGTAACTTCGCCTCGGTGCAGTTCTTGCATGACGGTACCTGGTCCATTTTCCACTCGTCGCACTCCGTACGGAGATGCGACCCACCACAGTGGCTACAAATGTCTGCTGTCCCCGTGCAGTATCGCCGGGTGTGACCATACGCCAAACACCTTGAGCACTGCACTAGTGGAGACTGGTCCGCCACGAGCACTTTTTGAATGTCCACATGTATAGCTCCTGCCTCGATCAGCCTTTTCCACATTTTCGGGGAAACTTTTGCGACTACATGGACTAGGTTGGGGTTACGAGTCTTTTTTCTGTATTTGATTTCTATTTTTGTTTCTGCTTCGTTGAGACCATGCACAAGTTCCCCAAAGACTGTAACCATATTAACGCCCATACCTTAATATGTAACCATATTAAGACCTCACTCGCTCGTAGGAACACAACAATCCTCAAGGGAATTGTTGCGGTATTCTGTGAGGTGGAGGTATTTTCCCCAGTCGGGTAGCTTACAATTACGATCCCTACCTCTCTTTTCGCCAGAGCTTCGTTTGTCAGTCAGCAGGGTGCACCGCGTGCAGGTGAAGTTGGCTTTGGTTCAAAGATGTTGATGAACCACCTTACACCCCAAATGAATGATTGATTGCGAAAATCTAACTTCATGTTTAATTTGTAATAAGCTTAGCTAGTAGGGACGAAACTACCGATTAAACAGAAGATATTTATCACAAAATTAAAGAGAAGTCCGGATTTCACAATCAAAATATCCTATGGGAAACGGCTTCAGATTAGGCGGTAGGCACCTAGGTAAGAGGACTTTACCTGCATAGCTATTGCGTCTATTAAACCAACAAGGTAATCAAGTAGATTGGTAGCAGGGTCCCTACCGCCTAAGGAGGCGGTAGGGCACCTGCTGCTGAAGTCGATTACCATCGGATTTTATTATTGCAAAAATCAAACTCCAGAATAGATTAGTGGCAATTGTGTTTAACTTAGGTAGCAGAAACCCTGAAGGTTTACCGATAAAGCTAAAAATGTTTCTTAATGACTTAAATTTAAGACCTATTTTTGGGCATCAAAATATTCGATGGAAATCGGCTTCAGCTTCGGCGGTAGGGCCCCTGGTCTTACTCCTCATTCAACTGCAAGCAGGCTACTTTGGCAGTCTTAAGGCGAGTCGTATGTCGAGTAACGGACAGAGAAACATATTGTCTGTCCGTTACTCGACCATTATTGAAACTATTATTATTTATATTGAATTGGTGTGTAAGTGGTTTATCAAGATGTTTGAACCAAAGCCAACTTCACCTACACGTGGTGCACCCTGCTGACTGACAAACGAAGCTCTGGCGAAAAGAGAGGTAGGGAGCGTAATTGTAAGCTACCCGACTGGGGAAGGTACCTCCACCTCACAGAATACCGCAGCCAAATAACAATTCCCTTGAAGGTTGTTGTGTTCCTGCGAGTGAGTGAAGTAACCAGAAAGATAAAAGGAGATGCTGCGTTGGCAGCGGGGGTGGCGACGCGCGAGCAATATTTTATCTTGCAAGCGTTAATATGGATGCTGTAACCGCTTCACATTAAGCGAGCCGTATGCTTGTCTGCCACCCGACGTAGTATAAAAAACAAAAAAAAAATTGATTGAAACCATAGCCAAGTAGGGAAACATATAGAAGATAAAGAATTAGTTTATTTGCACAAAACATGAGTAAGTTACATACATTTGCATGCACAGTGTCTTTTAAAATATAATAGTAAAATTTAGTTCATCATGTCTTGCCTCGTCGGCGTACAAACATTTGAGAGAGAGCAAATATAACTGTACTATGTTGACGAAATTAAGTAACATGTCCAATTTATAATAAAATAAAATATAAAACAGAGATTAACACAAAGTAATAATAATACTAGAAATAAAACATAGAACGTTGAACAAAATAAATTGACGCTTTCACTTCAAGCGAGCGGAGTGGCGACAAATTTTTCGCGCCTATACTTTGTCGCTGTGCCAGTTATTTGTGCTTTAGTCTTTTGTGGGATATAGAATTTTTCTGGATGAGTAAAATTATTTTTTATTATTTACACTATTGGAATTAGGTTTCCTCTCATTCGAAGGGGTGTAGCGCATACTCGACTACCATGCGGGAGAGGCCGCGTGTTACAGCTAACATAATTAAAGAACCTTTGTGCACAGCCTGATTGAGTGTGAGTGTGGCGTCGAACAAATTATCATAGACTCGCTTAAGATGTGAGGTGATGTCACTTCAATAGTGCGGTGGTAAGTACACAGTTATACACTACTCTACGGATATACTCTTCCCAATATTGTGGTTATTTATACTCTGTTGTTAATAAATTATACTTTTTCAGTGTATGTAAGAGACAACCGTTATTGACTGATCTATTAACGCACAGCTCAAACTACTGGACGGATCGGGATGAAATTTGAATGAATGAATGAATGAAAAAAAAAAGTTTATTGCATTGAACACACATACACTTACACATATACAACATAACAAATCATTGTACATAGTTTGGGATACAGGTGCCTATTATGACTTAGGTATTCGCTAAGAAAGGATTTTTGAAAATGTACAACATACAAAGTCGCGGGCGCAATCTATTAATACTATAAAGCTGCAGAGCTTGTTTGTTTGGTTGAACGCGCTAATCTTAAGAACTGTTAGTTCGAATTGAGAAAATAAAATATTTGGAAAACCCATTTATTAATGGAGACTCCAGGCTATATAATGTCTCGCAGACGACTAATAGGGAACAGCGCATCAAAGAATAAACCGGCCAAGTACGAGTCAGTCTCGCGCACGAAGGGTTCCGTACCATTATCTAGAAAAACGGCAAAAAACAATCACGTTTCTTGTATGGGAGCCCCCCTTAAATATTTGTTTTATTTAAGTATTTATTTAGAAAATGAATATAAAACTAAATATTATGTGAGTATTTCAAGCGTCTACCTATTACCGTTATCAATTGCGAGCAAAAAAATCACGTTTGTTGTATGGGAGCCCCCTTAAATATTAATTTTATTTTGTTTTTTACTATTTGTTGTTATAGCGGCAATAGAAATACATCATCTGTGAAAATTTCAACTGTCTAACTATCACTGTTCATGAGATACAGCCTGGTGACAGACGGACGGACGGACGGACAGCGGAGCCTTAGTAATAGGGCTTAGCTTAGTTAGGGTTCCTTTTTACCCTTTGGGTACGGAACCCTAAAAACGTAGCAAAAACGGAGAAAACTCTACACGGACAAAGCCAGTGCGGGTCGCTAATCTATATATATAAAAGAAAGTCGTGTTTGTTACAACACTTATAACTCGAGAACGGCTGGACCGATTGCCATGGTTTTTGATTTGTTGGATTTGTCTCCGTCCAGAATAGCAGAATAACTATTAAAAACATTGGAAAATTTACGAAAAAAATAAAATAAAAGAAAAATCATTTTTCCATACAAAATGTTCGTGGATGTCGGACCTGTCAAACGTGACGTTAACGTGCGTACGTCAAATGTATGCGTGCGTTCAGAAATGTGGGTATAGGATAATAAGTATTAAAACATTGACAAAATTGTCGAAAAATTAAATTTGAAAACGGATTGGGATATTTATTGATTTTCAATTAAATGTCAAATCGATTGGTCTAACTTTTACGTCGCGAAAGTTGTCCGTTGTTGTTTTGAAAATTGTTTATGAATGAATGCTTGAAAATGAATATTAATTGGTTGTCAAGTGTCATGGTACTTTATTTTGTGACATAGTAAAATACTGAACTTAATATTTACCCACTGCTGGGTAATATTTACCCACTGCTGGGTAATATTAAATACGGGACTTCCTTCAACTGAATATGTTTCGAGCATACTCCACCACGCTGCTCAACTGCGAGTTGGCGGACGCCAGTAATTTCAAGCCGCCTAAAGGCCACTTGGCTTAACGACTGCCATCTAATGATAACAACCAGGACCGACGGCTTAACGTGCCTTCCGAAGCACGGAGGAGCTCGAGATAATCTAATGATAACAACCGGGACCGACGGCTTACGTGCCTTCCGAAGCACAGAGGAGCTCGAGATAATCTAATGATAACAACCGGGACCGACGTCTTACGTGCCTTCCGAAGCACGGAGGAGCTCGAGATAATCTAATGATAACAACCGGGACCGACGGATTAACGTGCCCTCCGAAGCACGGAGGACCTCGAGTTAATCTAATGATTACAACCGGGACCGACGGATTAACGTACCTTCCGAAGCACGGAGGAGCTCGAGATAATATAAACTCATCCATGGACAGGCTACGGTTGACGTTGCTTAACTTGCGTGTACAATTAGACTGACACGCGCAATGACGCCATCGTGCTTCTCTATTATTTTCTATTATTCATTATATTAATTTCAAGACATCATAAATTTTGTTCAACTAATATGTATACCACGACATTCATTGACAATTAGGCGGTACGAAGTTCGCCGGGCCAGCTAGTAAATAATAAAACTTGCATCAAAAACATTTCGGTCACATCTAGTAAATTTAAATCCATTATTATTTTGTTTGTGAACCCGCCTTCATCGCTCTGAGTGTATGTTTTATTCAGGAGAGGCTATATCCAATACACGGTATATACGCAAGACTCAATACAGGAATATTTACCTAAAATATATTTACCTGATTGTCTCAGTCGGTCGGTAGTTGTATATTTTTGGATTTAAGAACAATAGTACGTTGTCCTGTTCAAATACGTTTCTTGGTTCATTGACGGAGCCTAGCGAGCCAAGGTCTGTTTGTACTATGATGTTTCTAAACAATACTGTTGCATTGCTGCATTAGAGATGTTTAAGCGTCATTCGTTTATAATTATGTTTATACGTGTGTGTTATATTCCTGAGAGTGAGTGAGGTCACCAGAAAGAAAGAAAAGAAGGAGTATAGGCTGACAACGGATCGGCGACCCCTTGGTAACCATCGCACATGCTCGTTTACTACCCTCTCATATAAAATAAAAAATAAAACTTAACTGAGAAGTTACAAAGTACGCCAATCGAGACATATTTGTACAGCATAAGACTTGGCCTTAAGTCGGGAAAAAGAGATATGCCGAGACTTGCAATTATATAATCGAAGTGCTCGTGTAGTACCGAAAGACACTTGTGGCACAGGAGACAGTCTTTATAAATTGTTTATTACTCTAGTCACTCGTTATTTGTACTTATTTGTAATAGCCACTAATAACGGCCCTATTCGGACATATTACAATTTTTAGCATTTCGTTATGAAAATATTAAAAAATGACATTAACGGCAGCTTTCAAGCCAAATCCAAATTACAACAAAATTTAAACAAACGGCAAGAGTTTCTACAAAAGTACTCGAAATGGAAATATGCCCTGATGTTGACGCTTCGACGACCAGCCAAGGAATGAGAATCAGCACGTGTTCGCGCCGGTTTTTATACTTTTCTGGCTGTCACTTCCAACACAATATTTATTTAATTGGCCATTTAAATATTTCTAAGAAATCATTTCTGTTTAGTTTTCTCACTTTCTACTGCTAAACCTGTTGATAAACATGAATTTTATAATTTTCAACTAAAAATTCTACAATGTAGAACTGCCGCTTTAAATCGCATTAAATATATAATCTTAAAATAATGCTGATTTAAGACTCTTGAAGCCGCGAAAGTGGCGACAGTTAAACAAAAAATGTTATCTTACCATTTAGGATGAATATCAGGTGAGTATCACATGAGTATTTTTGCGTCATTGATTGATGATTCGCGTCATTGATGAGTCATTGATGTAAAAATACTAAGCCTGTGTATTAGGTGCATAGCCAGCGCACGTATTTACTTACTTTAACGGCTTAGTGTGGGTATTCTAAATCAACGTTGTCGTTATGTTATGTGTATTCGACAACGTTGACTTCAATTAAATTGGATCTACTTCGACTGTTTGTCGGTAGATGGCGCTATCTCAATTACATACAAAATGATGTTAACTTAGTCGAAAACGAATACGTAAACAAACCGACCAAATAGAAAATAACTCTCGTTATGTGAATTTATAAGACGCGTGTTTCATATTAAAATTCAAAAAGCATTCTGTACAGTTTTCCAGAAAAAAAATCTACCTCGATTTGTCATGTTGTGCAATAAACGCCCTGACAAGATTTTCCCAGGAGACTATACTATGTGGTTTTTCAAGACAGGCGTAACTATAAATTGTCACAATGTAACATTTTCATATAAAATTCATTAAAGGCGTCTAACGTCTGAATGGCTCGTTATTCTAGGACTGGTAATAACTGGCGTCTCAGGACTTAGAGCTAATCTATCTATGAGTAATCATATGACATTGTTGTTTGATATTTTTATACCTACCTGCGTCGCTATAAAATCTGAAATGGAGCAAATCATAAAAGATGAATTATCTATAAATTGTGAAATAGTTGAAACAATCTCATTGAAGAAGAAGTAGAATAAAATATGTTTATTAACATCACAATTACTATTCTGATTTGGTAGAAATAAGGAAGAATTACCAAGAGGTCAGACGATTTTGCAATTCATATTATTGGAATCGATCGTTAGACAACAACTCAATGTTTTAGGGACCCAATAGTATTAGATACTTAAAATCCGTATCGTACGGCAGTTGAGCTTCACTTGACTAGCCATTTCTTTAGGCTTTTAATGTCTTATTAATATTGCTGTCTCTAATATTGCTAAGAGGGGAAGTCAAATTCCAAAAGCTTCTTACTTCTACTAATTTCTTCTGATTAAATAATTCTTTGTGTGTTTCAATTCACCCGTTTCACCTCCGGGATTGCAGTGGACTTTATTGTTCATTACCTTTTTTTGGTGGTCGCCGCTGTTAATCCTGGCTATACAGGAGACATAGTGGTGGGAATGTGTGGTGGGCCCCCGTCCTATTAACATCACAATATGAAACAATACACATACACACATATATTATTTTAAACATAACGTACATACTCATGATGCTAATTTGGCCATCGCTCGGCATAAACACAGCGCCGATATTATGAGTAAGCAAACAGGCAGCGTACCGCTTAAGATGAAGCCGATTCTCACCAGGTTTTTTAATTGCGAAAATCGGAGTTTGCACGGTGGCGGAAGCACGTAAAGTAATGTAGATAAAATTGCCTTTAATTCTTCCTTATTCTATAGTAGTCTTCTAAGAACTTCGTAGCATTGCTACAGGCCGTTTCGGCGTAGCATTGCTACAGGCCGTTACGGCGTAGCAATCCGTCCGCAGGATACGTCGTAGCTCCTCTATTACTACGAAGTACTACGAAGCTCTATGTGACTAGTGCGCGGTATCGTAAAATCGGTAAATTACTGAATATAAAAATGAAATATTATAAATCTTCACTAACGACACTCTTTCGTGTAAATTAGTGTAGGTTTACAATATTTTATATTTAATCGTTTTTGAACGCGCTAACTTCTAACTATATTAGACGGATTTATTTTTTTCTCATTTTTGTTTATATTTACTTATCAGTTTGATATTTGTACCCAATCTGTAATCCCTTAAGATTAAATGTCTTTAACGCAAAGATACGCTACGACTACATCTCTACGTGTAGAGAGAGAGTCCAGTCGATCACGACATTAGAAGGGCCAATTCCACCTTCCGTTCCAAACTTACATGCAATGCCCAATAGGGTTTATATGTATTTCGTACTGTCTCTCAGTGTATTATAAAAGAATTGTAACTAAGTATACAATGAAAAGTAATAAAGTATTCAGAATTCTTGAGGAAGATTATATATAGCCTTTCATCATCACATAAACCGAGGACAGCTACCTACCGATTCGCCACACACGTCGCCGACACTGCGTGTATAATATAATACTAGAGTTAAGTTTTTATATAAATATGTATGTTAGTTTATAAGGTATTTATAATATGGGTATATTGTTTTTGAAAGCATTGCCCGAAATAAAATGATTATTATTATAAAGGCGTAGTACGTAGCACTGACGACGGAGACATCTGCCGGTCACATCTGCCCGGTAAGCGATGCCAGATGGGGGACGAAGTAATTAGAGTGGGGGCCGTGATAGGATGATGAAGTGGTCGCCCTCCTTCTAGATTGTCCGATGACCTTAGGAAAGCGGCTGGATGCGACTGGATGCGGAAGGCGGAAGATTGTATTTGGTGGAAAGAATTGGGGAAGCCTATATCTAATATCTACCCACTGCTGGATATATCCACCAGTGGGTAGATATATTATATATAGGCTGATGATGATGATGATGATGACGTAGCACTAATGATCGATGTGGTGAAATACTTGTTTTTGATCGTGCACACACCAACAAAAGTGAGTTCTGTTTTGTTAGCTCTTGTCTAAGCAGAAATTCATCTGACATAACAAATTACTCAGTTCACAAAGCGAAACGATGCCGGAATCGGATATCATGTTTACATATTCCGCAAGTCTAATTAATTAAATAATTCAAAATGAGTTATAGACGGCATTAATTTAGTAATTTAGTGGTGTCTGAATGCTAGTTGTTGATTAGTTTCTAATTGTTTGTGACTACCGAAATTGATAGCACATTGTGCCGATTGCCAATAGACTAGTAGGTAATTGGCAACACATCATTAACTTATTGACCCTAGAAGCCCAATTATATAAAGCCCAAACATAGGTCAAATTAACCTATACGAACAAATATACACGTGACTCAGTTTATTCTATTAATTATATCTATTATTTTTTTAATAATGTCCAGTTATATTCTGTCGTTGTCAAATAAAAAAAATGAGTGTAATATTTATTTATTAAACTATAAAAATGCAAACTTTACTTAATGATACGAAAAATTGGTTCAAAATGAGATACTTTCGGTTTTATTTTTAGAATACTATATTGATTAAAAAAAAAACAAATAAATCTTCTTTTTACGACTAACTAATCAACTTTTTATAATAATATTAGCAGTTTTAGAATATTATTTTTACTTTATAAACACTTCTGACACACATCAATATCGTGTTCATGTGTATCTACATCTATATTGCGATAACTACATAATGACGATACCTACCAAAGTGATACGTCCGTCTCCTATTAGCTCTTGGCAGGCAGTAAGTTGGTTTGGTCAATCATGGTGATCGAACGAAACGTGCCAAAGATATATATATTTGCAATGAAATATAAGTTTGTGTGTAGGTAAAATTGACCTAGATTGGGTTTCTAGGGTTAATATAGATTGACAGTCAATTACTTAATTAGTTAGCTATCCTAATAGACATCTGAACAATGTTCTAAAATTATCAAAACTCTCTATCAGTAACGTAAAATACATAAAACTAGAACGATCTGCGATCTCAAAATTTTAATAACTTATGTCCGACGTGTTTTATGGCCGATCAAAGTTTGGTGGGAAAGTATATTTTAAAACTATGAAATTATAAAAAAACAATATTACCATTGGAAACAATCATAAATACTATAACTTTTGTTACGGGACTAACTACATAAATGCAATATTTAACATAGCTGTCGTACAAATTTCTGATTTAATGCATATATAATAGCGTATCGTGACGTCATAATGCTGTAGCCTTATGTATGGAGCGTTTTTGGGACAGTCCAAAATTGTGATCTTCAAGTTACCATATCTCGAGAAGTTTTTATGCTATCAAAGTAATTCTTTTGCCTATAATTACATTATTGTGACGTCTTTAAATAACAAATCGAAAATAAATTGGTTCAGATGCCCATTGCTAATTAATTTATGTTATTAGTATAGACAACCGCTTGTAGACCGTAAAGAGGCTACAACTGAAACGAAGCGAAACGTAGCTATGTTCATTTAACTACTTGGCTCATGGCCCGAAATGGTTATAATTGCAAAAAAAATGGCCACTGCATATTTCAAAAGACTTGACTATGAAGGAACGGAATCAGTGCTGCATACTAACAACTGACAATATTTTATACTACCCAACATAACATATAATTCTCGCAAAGGAGCCGCGAGTATAGCACCTCAACCCAATAAATTTATTATTTTATCTAATCTCATACTGAAATTTACACATTAAAAAACTAAACACAGTATCTTAATGACAGTCTTTACGCACAAGCTATCAAAATAAATTTAAAAAGTTATTTTTCGATACAGCTCTTATATGGACAACTGTATCGTAAAATAACTTTTTTACCATTTCGATACAGCTTCAGCCCTGGATACAGGTATTTTAAACAGGTTGCAATGCAAATACATTGCAACTTTGCAAAATTTTTCTACATAATCTGTGAACGCGGCGCCGCGCGGCGCGTCGCGCATGCGCACTACGCATGCTCGATCTGCAAATGGATTTATAAGTAAGAATTATAGCTGTTAAATTAACTTCATGGTTGTATTTAAAATATTATTATCATATATTTCATGAGATTAGATAAAGTAGTGTATGAAACTGCACATAATTAGGTATTAAAATACTCGTGTGGTCTATTATAACATTCGCCTTCGGCTCATGTTATAAACTCACACTCTTATTTTAATAACCCTTATTATGCAACAGTATCATAAACTACTATTATTTGGACGTGATAACGTCTTATAAATAAATAAATATTTCTGAACAATTTACACAGGGCCATCTAGTCCCAAATTAAGCGCAAAGCTTGTGTTATGGGTACTAGACAACTGATAAATGTACTTAAATACATTTTTTTTTTGTAAATACATACTTATAATACATAGAAAACACCCAGACCAAGACAAACAGACATGTTCATGTACACAAATGTTTGTCTTGTGCGGGAATCGAACCCGCGACCTCGGAGTCAAAGTGGCCATTGCTAACCATTCGACGATGAACGCTGGCTGCACGCACGAAAAAGTATGACTGCATTCACATAGAACACACGACCGTGTCTATGACACAACAACACACCATTTTTTTAAAATAATCATGTTAAAGGCGATATTTCAACAGTCATAAACGTTTTTTATCCTTTGAAGCCGACCACAAAAACCAAATGTGATGGAAAACCGTGACTGATTTAGGTACATTGTACGCTCAGCAAAACCTTTCAAATATGACGAAGGAGAGAAAATAACTGGTATGTTGTGGAATGTAAATTATTGGGAACAAAAATATATATACATAACATGAGGTGTAAGTAGTTTATCGACATTATTGAACCTACTCCACCTGCATATTTGTTAACTATGTCATCTCAGATGCTCAAAGCTTGGCTGGAAGAGATCCCTCTATGGTATATTTTTTTTACAACTTGTGTAATTATTTTATTTCTACTGTGTTCTGCAACTTTTGTACAATAAAGATACTTACAACAACAACAACCTCACCTCACGTGGTGTATCCTGCTTGACTGACAAACGAGGCTCTGGTGAAAAGAGAGGTAGGGCGTAAGCGTATTTTGACTGGCGAAGTACCTCCTACCAATGATGTTATAAATACAATATGACACAAGCATCTAAAACGTACACCCGAAAAGTGACGCAATTGTCTCACCTCGCAGTTAGTTCGCACAAGTACGCCGACGAATCTGACGTTTCTGGCAATTGATTAAAAATAGGTAAAAATGCCATCTTCTGTATTATCAAACCCCGGGCACTCCATACAAAAATGGCGCGTTTGCATGTAGTAAACCAAGTAACGTATGTACACGTGCCTATGTGTGCGTTACGGTCTCTAGGGCTGACAAATTATTAGTCAGACATAGTAAACAGAGTTGCAGAAACTTTTTATAGACATTTTGTCTGCTTGGGCCCTTGGGGCTTATGATTCATCAACAAGGCCGAGAGGACTTATGTGGCTACTCGCCAATGCAAATACTCGCCCATCGGCGAGTTTACAAACTAAAATTTCTTTGATGATTATCTCGCCATAAGTTTTCAAGAATTTCTGGCGAGATAACCATGCCTGGAATTGACAATAATAATTTCGACCGACATAGGATAAGAGCTTATTTATAGATAAATATAGAATAAATTGGATTAAATTTTAATCGTTAAAATACTGTTTGTCAATTATCAAAACAATAAACAAAATCATTGGGAGAATAAATTAAACACAGTATATGATCGAAATTAGAAATAATAATCGAACGTCCTAAATAAAAATAAAAACAATGTTCATTATCAACAAGAATAAAAAACCAATAGTCCATTTAACAAATTAATTAAAAAACATAGAAAATCAAATATTCCTACTCTTGATGGAAACAATTTAAAAAGTAACTAAAAATTAACAAAAAATTTGCCAAGAAAAATCTAATACAACAAATAACTCATTAATATCGTGAATTATAGAGCGTGTATTTAAATCTGCGCTAGCTTCTCAATGCAATGTCCCAGTGAGATTTCTTGGACGGCTAATTCGCGTAAAAAATTTTCACTCATTATTAAATGTAATATTTTTTTTTCCACAAGGTAAAATAATAATCAGCGTCTTTTTGTAGTGCATTTTTGCACTGCTATTTTAGCTTTGCTTTAACTCTTTTATTTAATCTCGAATTCCATGATTCCGTGACATTATTGGTTTTGTACTTGGAATCGTAAAAACACCATTTATCATGTTGAAATTTAAGACTTTAGAGTCTTTTTTAACCATTTCACCGAGTATATATAGCCAGCCATCAGAAACAAATTCGGTGGGTAAGTAAGAAAGCGCTACACATTTACTGACATGAGACTTCCACAATTTGGATCTACATATGTCAAATTTCTTAGCTTTCCTGTATGATAGTCATATTATTATCATCAGTACTTCCCACGACCACACAGAACACACTTGTATCAGCCCCCTTACCACCAACTCTTATTGCGATTCAATAACTGAATAGAATGCTTATTCATATCAATGAATAAGCAACTCTATTCAGTTTGAAATAGAGTCGCTTATTCCTTTGTATGAATAAGCATTCTATTTAGTTATTGAATCGCAATAAGAGTTGGTGGTAAGGGGGCTGGTGGCAGAACACAAGAAACCCCTAACTTACTAACTTAACCAAAAATCAACTCAAATTTAAGCTTATGTCTGCTTGGGCCCTAAACTACTTATGTTTAGAAGTGCGTAGTTCGTATAAATTGGGTTCCCCAAAGTCGCGACAATTCTGTGCTATAGTAAGATAACTTTCTCTCCAAAGAGTAAGCAAGTAGACACTACTTTATCGCCTAATAATATCTTACTTTAGTATCAGCGCAATAAGATAGTACAATAAAAATATAAGGGTAGGGAGTGTCATTATTATGATTTATCGATACTCGGTGTAATAAAAGAGAAGCCGTGAAACTAAACGCCTGGCCAGATTTATCTGTTTACTAGACTTCGTTAGGGTCAGCTCAGACCCAGAGCAATTTATAGTTTTGAAGTGACTGGAAAATAAACTTAACTACCATTCATATAAAGTGCACAAATGTTTGACCGTCGACACTGTATGCTCGTTGACCTAATATGTTCGAGCATCCATTTTAGAGTAATGATTTCTACACCTAATTTGAAAGGCAATAACGTTTACTTTGCAGTATCATCAAAATATTGTTTCGTCTGCGCTCCACTCGGCTGGTTCTAACTCTTCGTTTATAGGAAATTGAACTTTGTTAGATGAATTTAAAGGCATTGTAGCTTTTTTTTAATACCGCTAAGGTGGCAAACAATTACACGGCTCACCTAATGGAAATCAGCTTATGCGGATAACGTCCAGCAAAATCGACTGTTACTATGTCGTCCTTGTCGTCAATCCTTATTCATCCCACTGCTAGGATACGGGTCTCCCCTCAATCGAAAGGTTTTAGAGCATGCTCTACCACGCTCCTCGACTGTGTGTTGGCGGAGGTCAGTGTCTTCAAGCCGTGTAAAGACTGACTTCGCTTAACTACTGTCATCTAACGACAACAATCAGAAGCGATAGCATAACATGCCCTTCGAAGCACGGAAGAGCTCGAGATAAATAAACCCATCCATGGACCGGCTACGTTCGACATTGCTTGACTTGCGTGATCGTTTACACTGCCACGCGCAACGACCCTATCGAACTCCCTTCCATCATCTGTGTAAGGATCACTAATCATCTCGAGAAAAAACATGTAGCGCTATGGCTTACCATCGTGCTATTTATCTACTACTAGCTGCCCCGGCGAACTTCGTACCGCCTAACAATCAACGAATGTCGTGGTACAAATTGGCTGAACTAAATTTATGATTTTATGGAATTAAAACAATGAATAATAGAAAATAATAGAGAAGCTCGATGGCATAATTGCGCATGTCAGTCTAATCGGACACGCAAGTAAAGCAACGTCGATCAAATCCTGTACACGGATGGGTTTATATTACCTCGAGCTCCTCCGTGCTTCGAAAGACACGTTAAGCCATCGGTCCCGGTTGTTATCATTAGATGACAGTCGTTAACCCAAGTTAGTGGCCTTTAGGCGACTCGAAAACACTGGCCTCCGCCAACCCGCAGTTGAGCAGCGTGTTGGAGTATGCTCTATTCCTCTTCGGTTGAGGGAAGACCCATATCCATAAAAACTGAAGATTTCATAAAAAATAAGATTATTGTTTAATCAAAAAATTTAAAAAAAAAAGTTTTATTTAAGTTACTCATAAATCCATTTGCAGATTGAGCATGCGTTCATGCGTTCATGCGAGCATGCGCGACGCCGCGTTCACAGATTATGTAGAAAAATTTTGCAACGTTGCAATGCATTTTCATTGCAACCTGTTAAAAATACCTGTATCCAGGGCTGAAGCTGTATCGAAATGGAGAAAAAGTTATTTTTCGATACAGTTGTCCATAGAAGAGCTGTATCGAAAAGTAACTTTTTAAATTTATTTTGATGTCTTGTGCGTAAAAGACTGACATTAAGATTCTGTGTTTAGTTTTTTTAATCTCTAAATTTCAGTCTGAGATTAGTTAAAAAAGTTTTAAGTACTTTTTGGGAAAGGAGTTATTACTACTATTTTATTTAATATTATATTTTCACATTCGTACTTATAAATTAACACTTGAAAACAAATTTTGTAAAACAAAGCGTTTATTGTTCGCCTGGCGAAAGGGTTGGCCTGGCAGTCGCATAAAACATAGTCTTTGTAGGACGGCAATACAAAGTAAACGATTGTACAAGTGATAAAAATGTATTGTTCTAAGCTTTTGCGCGTTGGAGTATAATTTTGATTTAGCATATTATTTATTAGTTGCTAGCGAAAATCTACAATACTCTACCATAATATTGAATAATTTACCTTAATAATAATCTACCTTAATTTATCTCTAATTTATCTTAATAATTATGCTGTAATGGGGTAATGTTACCCCCGGCCGATTTCCTGACATTTCGGGGCCCATCTAGTGAATGGCATGCCACCGCCTGCCGCAAATAACTAGCAATAGAAGCAGTTATGAGAGGCGTCCGTCCCTCTTCTGTAATAGGCCGATATTTAGTTCAGTCATATCTCATCTCCATAACCCATTTATTTTCCATCACACTTCGCAATAGTCTCAACGCCCGCCGAGATCTGCTCATGGGTATGTCGTTCCATTGATATATCCTGGAGCGGGTCACGGCGGGCGTACAACATTACATCAAACTTCTCAAAGGGGTCTCTGCGCTTGGATCCATATCCCCGCGCACGCCTATCGAATGACCGGGCTTGACATGTGATGAAAAAGATCTACCTTATTATTGAATTTATGCAAATGGTAACATTTGCATAAAACCTTAACCTTATACCATAAGGGATCGATAAGATTGCAAACTTGTTATTTGGGGTGTAAGTGGTTTATCAACATCTTTGAACCAAAGCCAACTTCACCTGCTCGTGGTGCACCCTGCTGACTGACAAACGAAGCTCTGGCGAAAAGAGAGGTAGGGAGCGTAATTGTAAGCTACCCGACTGGGGAATGTACCACCAAATCACAGAATACCGCAGCCAAATAACAATTCCCTTGAGGGTTGTTGTGTTCCTGTGAGTGAGTGAGGTCACCAGAAAAGAAGGAGATGCTGCGTTGGCAGCGGGGGTGGCGGCGCGCAAGTTATATATTATGTTGCGAGCATTAATACGGTTACGGTAACCGCTTCACATCAGGCGGGCCGTATGCTTAAAACGACATAGTATAAAAAAAATGGCTTTTTTGCGGTCTGTGCGTTGAAGGTCCTTCCCCAATATCGCGGCTTATAAACAATCTGTGCCCTGCCTATCTTTTGCCAGAGCCTCGTTAAATCAGCAGGTGCACCACGTACAGATGAGCTCGATGATGGTGTTGAAGTCGGCATCCACCCATAATCATCCCACTGTTAGGATACGGGTCTACCCTCATATCGATATCCTAGAAGCCTTATACTACCCAAGATCATTATCATCATCATCTCAGCCATTGAAAGTCCACTGCTGGACATAGGCCTCCCCTCTAGATCTCCTATAAGACCGGTTGGAAGCGGCTTGCATCCAGCGCGATCCTACGGTCTTAATGAGGTCGTCTGTCCACCTTGTGGGTGGACGTCCTACGCTGCGCTTGCCGGTACGTGGTGACTCGTGAACCTTTCGACCACCGCCACCTACCCAAGATACATACTGATTATTTTGATAGAAATTGCCATTGCAATTGTATTCGATTTTACAATAAATCACCACAGAAATTATGGAACTACAATTAAAACCATTTAAAACAGTTTTGTTTGGTTAGCTAGTTGAGAAATGTTTTTACTCCACTAAGGATTACTTAAATTGTAAAATGGACATAATATAAATTCATGACATCTCATATAGTAATATTGTATATAAATCACCTACACATATGTAATAATAGATCCAGACATATTATGATTTAAACTGTATTGACATTATTTATTTTTTATTGCCAATGCCACCCGACCATAAAATTTCTTTGTTTGCATGGCTGGTTGTATAATATTTTTACAATGCTAGACAACTAAAATAGTGTAATGGACTATTAATTATAATGACATTCTATTTTTAATTTAATAATTAACATATTTTACCATTGTATAATTTTGCTTGCCACCAGTTGACTGAATGATATGGCTCACAGTGTAATACTAACACATATGTTACCTCATTCAATGCAAATAAACTCATTCATTCATTCATTCTCAATTAAAGGGGTTTAGAGCAAACTCCACCAAGCTGCTCTGGGGGGTGCGGATTGGTGGATGCTGTTTTCAAGCCCAAAAGCCACTGACTTGGCTTAACGACTGCCATCTTATGGCAAACAGCCGGGACCGACGGGTGAACGTGCCTTCCAAAGCACTGAAGAACTCGGGATAAACAAACCCACCCATGGATAGGCTACGGTCGACTGACACACGCAACGACGCCATGGAGCTCCTCGATACTAATAGTCGATATTAAAACATGTTTAAAAACAACCTGCCTGAGTTTGATGATGATGATGCTGAAATAAGATTGCGTAATTAGTAACACAGCGTTGTTAATAGTTACATAGGTTTAGCATCCCACCGTACAACGTCTTCCAAGAAAGTAATTACCGCTCATAAATCAATTTTGCAAATAGCTTTTACCGGCATTATGTGTGGAAGAATGTGGGGCAATATGTAAAAAGGCATGAGTCTTATTTTATATTATTATTAGAGGACAAACTATTTCCTTCGGTTTTATTTTATCATCAGCTTGTGTTTACTTTAAATAATAAATAAATATTACTGGATAATTTACACAGCGCCATCTAGTCCCAAATTAAGTGAAAAGCTTGTACCATGGGTTCTTGATAACTGATATTATACTTAAATACATTTTTTTTTGTAAATACTTACATAAATTATAATATAAAGAAAACACCTAGACCAAACAGACATGTTCATGCATACAAATATTTGTCTTGTGCGAGGATGAAACCCACGACCTCAGAGTAAAAGTGTCTATTGCTAACCATTCGACCACCGAGCTCGTCAAATATATATAGTATATACATACCAACATATAATTTTACATTCTAAATCGATTTCGAATTATCTATCAAACAAGTCATTTATAAACAACAGCACGTTACGAGTCTGACCTCTAATTTACATGCCAACAAAACAAACGAAATTTGAAATATATTTACGGTGACCAGAAGGTCACAATCGCGTCCAATTGTTCGCGACACCAAAATTTTTAACTTCCTCGTTTGGGCTTTTGTCAAGGGAATTGAAGCTTTGTTTGAAAATTGAATTGTGGACTCTGACGTTAGCCCACAGGCTTATAATATTAGCACAGGTGAAACAATAATGAAGCCATTATAAAAACACGATACACGTAACCAATTTGCTCAAATACCACATACATAGGATACTCGACGCCAATCGTTATTCATTCCAGTGCTCGGATACGGGTCTCCTTTCAAACGAAGAGGTTTGAGCATATTCTACCATGCTGCTCAACTGCGGGTTGGCGGATGCCAGTGTTAGGCCGCCTAAAGGCCATTGACTTGCCTTAATGACTGACAGCTAATGACAAAAGCCGGGATTTACGTGCCCTCCGCAGCACGCTAAGCCGTCATACATAGGATAGATTTATTATACAATTATACTCAAAACAATATTAAAAAAAAAAAAACAAAAGAAGGTCTACATAAAAGAGCTCTACCTACTAAGCCGAAGATGTTTGTCATTAAATTCATCGTAAGACGTATTTTTGGAATCACAATATTCAATGGGAATCGGCTTCAGCTTCCGCGGTAGGGCTTCTGAAGTGTTTTTCTCTCCCTTGTTCTCAATAATGGATTCAAGCGGAGTAAAACGTAGCCATGGAACAATGGAGCCATCGAAGGAATCAAAGTGGACGAAGGGTACGTCAACGCGACAAACCGTGACTGTACGATGGCGCTTAAGTTTTCAATGTTCATATATACGAGTATATTACTAGATGAACCAACAGACGTTGTCCTGTCTTCCTATCAGTGAATATTGAATTCGAGTTGGTTTCGCGCAATCTGTCAAATGACTGAAAGTCCTGTCAAACGACAAAAAGTTGCATTAGAAAAGTTAATGTGGTCGAACAGTTTTCTTAATTTTTTTTATTTTCCAGCCAGCGCGCGTGGGGAGTGTAGGCCAAATCCTCCTTCTGTCTGGGACGGGCGAGAGAGGGTCGTGCTCCTGTAATGATTTCTAAATGATTAAAAATATGGGTTGATAACGATATTACAACATAAAGTCAATATGTTTACTTGAAAGTTGAATATTCTGGCGATCGACGAGCTACAAGCAAGAATGTTTTTACTTTATTGGCAACAAGAGTGCGATAATGGCGGCGCGTTCAGTTTACTAGTATCCGAATATGACAGCTGACAGGTAACCGATAGGCCGGCTTTATACAGCCGAAATACCTCTCGGAATTTAGGATTTGTTTTTTTTTTGATGTGATAATGTCTTACAAATAGATGAACGCCGGCTTCACGCACGAAAAAGCATTACTCATTCCGCCTGAGTCGAGCGTGCAAGCGAGAGCGCGGAACAAGTGATAGAGAGGCACGATCGGCCTACGTTTCTTATGACGTTATCACGTAAAACCGACTTTACAGACAACCAATTTTTTTTTCTTTTGACGCAGGGAATACTCGCATAGGCAAGAAACACATCCTCATATATTAGAACCAAATTGGGCACACACTGTACGGTACCAGAGGAGTTTTCTACCTCGAACTCTTGGAATGTGGATTGAAGTTTTCCCAGGAGACTACAGTATTGGATTCTTCATGAAAGGCGTAAACACAGGCAGGTCGTATGCTTGATTGTCAGTCATATAAAACAAATCGGGTTGCACTCCGAGAGTGCCGGCATAAGTGAAACCTTGAACATTAACGTTATGCATTTTTGAATATTTTGGAATGGTTAGGGAATAATTTCGGACGAATTGCTTTATTTATCAGTATAAATATAATATCATTTATGTGGTAAAATATAATATTCATTTATTGCGCTATCGTACAGATACATGACAATTTATATTACACATTATATTTTACATTAAAAATAAACAGCAGAAGCAGGCATACATTTTCGCCGCGCGGTAGAAAGAGAGGGGGAAAGTTACCTCTTCTCCTACGCCGCGCTAGCGGTCTACTCTCCCTCCGTCTTACGATTTGCGATGGTCACATGTCCTGACGCGATTTTAACATTTTTTACCCATTCTCAAAAGTGCACAACGCCTTCTTTTTTTCGATTGGAGTAAAATTGAAATTGAAATTTAAATAGTTGTTTGGCCAACTTGCCGGATAAATATTTTTTTGAAAAATGGAAAAATTCACCTGCCGCCCCTTAGGTGGGATTTGAACCCACGACCATTCATTTTTCTATTTTTCAAAAAAATATTTATCCGGCAAGTTGGCCAAACAACTATTTAAATAATAATAATTTAATTAGTTTGGTGTTATCAAAAAATAGCTGAATTAATCTGCAACCCGCAACATCGAACCCGCGATCTCGGAGTCAAAGTGGCCATTGCTAGCCATTAGACCACCGGGCTCGTCAATGTTTTAATATTTATTGCAAACATTGGAATTTACACAATGTACTAATGTAATTTACATAATGTATTTTTATCAAAACCAGTTTTACGACTCTGGAATTACCATTCGACCACCGAGCTCGTCGTGAAATGTCGTTTTGCAAATTGTTTGTATGTTCTTTGTACACTGCTTAATGTGAGCCGCTCCTTAATAACTAATGTCTTATTATTACGAATGCCGAAGTTTCTCCCAGCACAAAGTTTGTTCGTAAATAGCCCTAATGTGAGAGGACAACTGGAGCGATTAAAGCGAATACCATTGTTTACGCTCAGATGTTACGTCTGTGAAGCTACTATATGTAAGTAATGTTTTGTTAGCTCTAGATAGATATCCAGACACTGATTGAACTATTGTCGAGCTAACTGAAATGTTGCTGTTACGGAATGCTGATTAAGTTTTGTATAAGAAATACAATTGAAAGTCAAATTGCAAACACAGGAAATTACACGGGTAATTAAATCAATATATAACCATAATGTTTTTTTTTATCAAATAGCTTTACGGCTCTGGAACCAATGTCCTTTAGAGCCCGTCTTTGTATTATTTCTTTATCTTATTCCTGGCTTCAGGTATATGCTGAAAAATATCGTCAGGAATCATCTTGTTCCTCCATTACTTGTAATAAGTCGATAGTAAAACCGATATAGCAATTTTTCTGCAGTTTTGCACGATTTCTAGGATTGATACCGCAACCCCGATTCAAGTACTTTTAATCAAAGATTCTACTAATTTTATGCTCTGAAATGATTAATTGCATCTTAATACACTATCTATCTAACTAAATTATGAAAATTTGTTTAGAAGCACAAATCACAACTCACAGCGCACACAGCACACAATTCACAGCGCTCACCAAATTCGCTTCCAAAAGCCTGAATCATAATGTCCAATATTTAAATATTAAAACTCATAGACAACACAACAAAAGACAGTTTACAAACAGGGTGTCATGTCGGGCCATAAAGATTAACTTTATGTGTCGTACGCTGCGGAGCGGAGCCCTACGCTCTGATTTTGCCGATATTCTTCCATTTTTAGTAGACTCTCTTGTTTTTCTTTTTACTACGAAAAATATAAAAAAATGAAACTATGAAAAGTACTGGCCAGTTCGTGCGCTCGGCATATAAACCTTTCACTCTACTATTTTTATAGAGTTTGTTTCAGTGTCGGCTTCCTAAAACCCAAAGAAGACTATTTCCACGGGTCTATCCCGTGGAAATAGTCTTCTTGGAGTGTTCTTGGTGAGTTCTTACTCTGGAAGTGAAAATATTCTTGTTTCTTGCTGGAAACAGCAGGACGTACGATTTAAAATTAGTTGTCCTCCAACTCATTTTAAATTTAGGACTGCAGTCTTCCAGTCTCAACAGCGAGATGGATTCTTTTGCAGCCCACAACAAATTAGCATTTTCTGAACTTCTATAACTACACCATTCCCCATTGGGTTATCCTAATAGATTGGTAGGGTAATGTACTACGAATCCTCAAATTATGAAATAAACTTCTTGTGGAGATTTCCCTGACTACAATATTCTTTAATAAATTTATTTTTAAACCGCATTCGTGGATGTCTTGCACTTCCCGAAGGTTGACTGGTAGTAAATGCTTTTAGCATTAAGTTCGCCTTTTGTACCATTGGTCTTACTGTGGTCAATAAACAGAATAAATAAATAATGGGGCAAAATTTGAAAGATCAGGAAAGTACTACTTTTGGTATTAAAAGTATTCTTATCCTGTAATGACAGCTTACTATTAGCACAGATTGTGTTTTAATTTATTACTTTTTGCTTTTGCTAAATTTTATTGTAACAAAACGTCGAACCACATACTCAATGTTCAATTCACTAAAAGATGTCCCATTAACGCGTTTCAATTTTCTGTTACAAGTAAACGCTTGTGTGTTCTCACCTTAAGGATAATGACGTAACTACAACAAATGTTTGCTGAAAACTCGAACGCTGTTCCTGACGTTTTGCACTTCGGTAAAGCTCGCAACTTTCTTGTTTACCAATTATCTTCAGTTCGCATTTCATTCACAAAGAGGAACTTTTCTATTGAACGCACCATCTAAAATGATGGCAAGGAAATTAGTGCACAGAATTTCAGCGATTGCTGCGATGGTTGTGAACTTTTCAGGAGTACAAATTGGACAAGTTTTTTATACAATTTCTCAACGGGCTGTAAACTTTCCGGATATGAGCTTGCACATTATGACTTCAGGAGAATGAAAAGCTTACTAACTATTCAGCAATTATGTAAGCTGTGACCTCGGATTCGCCTGCATTGCTGTCGGTAAGGTAGCTTATGTCCTTACTGGGGATATAATCTATATCTTTGCACAAACATTTAAATCGTAAAGTAATAGACAAAAAGTTAGTCGTTTTGGTGATCACAAGCATAACCTAACCTTACCCAACTAAAATGGTTCTATACGTCTGCTATTTGCGAAGCAACTTCGAGTGGCTATAGCATCGGGTATTTACGAATACGTATGCGGGTCACCTGATGTTAGATATAGGACGAGTCATGTAAGAGAACGTTGGAAGGAAAATATTATTTTATTTTATTTATTATAGATATTTATATTATTTAATTATATATTTTATTATTTCGGGTATTTTATATTATATATTTTATTATTTCGGGTGGAAGATAAGCATACGGCCCGCCTGATGTGAAGCGGTTACTGTAGCTATATTAACGCTCGCAACATGAAATAGACCGCGCGCGCTGCCTGCCCCGCTGCCAACGCAGCATCTCCTTCCTTTCTGGTGACCGCACTCACTCGAAGTAACAGAATAACCTGCTAATTTAATGAAAAAAAAAAAAGCTTCATATAAATTTAAATTAAAAAATGCTGCGGTATTTTGTGAGGTGGAGGTACTTACACAGTCGGGTAGCTTACAAATACGTTGTACCATACTTCTCTTTCGCCAGAGCATCTTTCGCTAATCGACCGAATTTTTGCGAATCGGTGCACCCAGCACCGCGTGTAGTTGAGATTGGCATTGGCTCCAAAGATCCACTTGTACCTCAAAACTAGTAGTAGTACTGCCCCCTTACCACCAACTCTTATTGAGATTCAATAACTGAATTGAATGCTTATTCATACCAGTGAATAAGCGACTCTATTCAAGATGAAATAGAGTCGCTTATTTATTAGCATGAATAAGCATTCTATTTAGTTATTGAATCGCAATACGATTTGGTGGTAACGGGGCTGTTTTTTGAACTGTAAACAATATTAAACTACTCACTCAAAGCACGGTATAAGTAATAGTACTACGTAAAGTATGACCACTCCCAGCCGCTATCACTAGTCGACCTCACCTCCCCTCTGAGACCGATGTGGAACCGTTCGCAAGGGATGCCACAAAGTACGAATTGACGACGCTCGTATTTTATTCTCCATTCAGTTTAAAATAAAAGATTGCATCAAAGATTGGCTGGTAGAGATCTCTTATAAAGATAAGCCGGCCGTTGTACATTTATATTTTAAATGTTTTTAAGTATATGTATTTATGTTCATTATATATTATTCAATAAATAAATATTGTCAGACAAATTACACAGCGCCATCTAGCCCCAAAGTAAGCGAAGCTTGTGTTATGGGTACTAGATAACTGATAAACAGACATGTTCATGCTCACAAATGATTGTCCTGTGTGGGAATCGAGCCCACGAGCGTTGGTGTCGAAGCCGCGTTATTGACCGCTACGCCACCGAGCTCGACAAAAAATAAAGATATTACAAACTAATACTTTGGATATATTACAAACTATTATTTAAAATTTTGGAGTGTAAGTGGTTCACCAACATCTTTGAACCAAAGCCAGTAAGTGGTTCACCAACATCTTTGAACTTCACCTGCACGCGGTACACCCTGCTGACTTACAAACGAAGCTCTGGCGAAAAGAGAGGTAGGGAGCGCAATTGTAAGCTACCCGGCTGGGGAATATACCTCCACCCACAGAATACCGCAGCCAAATAACAATTCCCTTGAGGGTTGTTGTGTTCCTGCGAGTGAGTGGGGTCACCAGAAAGGAAGGACATGCTGCGTTGGCAGCGGCGGTGGCGGCGCTCGGGCGATATTTTATGTTGCGAGCGTTTATATGGCTACGTTAACCGCTTCACTTCAGGCGGGCCGTATGCTTGTCTGCCACCCGACGTAGTATAAAAAAAATATATATTTTAAGTGTTTTCATGTATATGTATTTATGTTCATTATGTACAATAAAGATATTACAAACTAATAAAATATGAAAAACAGTATAAAATTATTTTAAACAGTGGTTGACAACCCTACATACCACCACCAAATCAAAATTAAACGTTACATAGAAACAAGTGAATCAAATTAAAACAATGATTGTTAATTCTGTAACAATATCCGTGTTCAAGTGCTGTTAAAGAGAACACCATTTATATGCTAAGTGGTTAAATGGAACATTTACGTCGACATGTCGTTTCAATTTACTTTGATGTGTTTCATCCTCTTTTTAATTTAACAGATTATGTAGATTGATCGACATTTTATTCTACTGCAAATGTGAGAAGAATTTGACGTGAATATATCTTTAAATTGCAATAAAAAAAAAAACAAATGATAACTATCTCGAGGGATACAGCTTGGTGTTGTAGCTACAAATCAATCATCTCCATCCTGCTGCTGCCATTTTGAGATAATTTTAGTGCATATAACGTATTCACGTACAACACACACGGCCGTGTCCATAACACAGCCACACTCCATTTTTTTGTTTCAGTTGTGACTTGTTTGATTATCTATAACTTGAATGATTAACTTGGGATTATTATTTTATGATGTGAAACCGTCTTTTAAATAGATGAATGCCAGCTGCACGCATGAAAAATAAATAAATAATAAATATTGCCAGACAAATTACACAGCGCCATCTATCCCCAATGTAAGCGAAGCTTGTGTTATGGTACTAGACAACTGATAAACATACGTAAGTACATTTTTTTTTTTGTAAATACTTACTTATGATACCTACATAGAAAACACCCAGTCTAAGAGAAACAGACATGTTCATGCACACAAATGTTTGTCCTATGTGGGAATCGAACCCTCGAGCATTGGTGTCGAAGCTGCGTCGTTGACCGCTGCGCCACCGAGCTCGCCAATAGTGACTCATTGTCAATTTCCGTGTTAGCCGAGCGTGCGAGAGCGCAGAACAAGCGATACAGATGCACGATCGCCCTAAGCTTTCGTCTTGTGACGCATCTATCTCTCTTCCACTCCGTCGGTCGATGTTTTCTTATGACGTTATCACGTAAACTTATCGTCCGTAAACCGACATTATAGACAACCAATTTTTTTTCCAAATCAATTTTAACGAAGGTCCTTAAAAATGTATTTGGACTCATCTGTAAAATCTACTGCTTAAGCTGAAACCGATTCCGATAGAATATTTGGATTTCAAAGATAACTCTTTGGTTAATAAAGTTATAAAGTTAATGAGAAAAAACTTTAGCTTAATCGGTGGAACTCTTGGGTTTCTACGAGCTAAGCTGAATACAATTACTGCCAACCTAAGCTGAAGTTTGATTTCAGTAACAAAAAAACTTATGGTAATTGGCTTCAGCTTCGGCTGTAGGGTCCCAGAGTATGATGTGAACATGAAATAAAAACGAGTTGAATAGCTACATGAGATATGGAATATGAATTCAACAGACCTACGTTTTCTACTCAATGTTTTAATGGACACGTATGAAAAGCACTATAAAACCCCAGAGGATGTGAATTAACAAAAAGAGGCTATGTAGTTAATCTATACGCTGTAGAAGTAGGAGCGAGAGGTATACCAGCAAAATCTCTCTATAACCTGCTGAAAGACCTTGGCTTGTCTAGAAGTGCAGTAAGATCTATACTAGAACGAGTATCTAAGCTGCATTAGCAGGTTCATACCAGATTTGGCTAGGCAGGGAGAGAAACACAAGTAGTGAAGGTGATTGTTGATGTACGTCGGAAAGGGGCCCCTTAAACCTACACCTGTGTCACAAGTCTCGGGATCTGCTTGGGGTTTCTCTCTCTGCCACACGATGGACCCGGCACCCGCGCGGTGAATCCATAGAGGCTAAGAAGTTCGTCTCTCTTTAGCTTTTAATGCCTTATTTGCCATATTGCTGTCTCTCACATTACTAAGAGGGGAAGTCAAATTCCAAAATCTTCTTACTTCTACTAATTTGTTCTGATTAAATTCGTTGTGGATTCCAAGGCCGTAGTCTTTTCCCCGGCAATGCATTGGACTTCACTGGTCATTGCCTTTTTTGATGGTCGCCGCTGTTAATCCTGGCTACACAGGAGAAACAGTGGTGGGAATGGTCCCGTACGTTTTTTAACTTTTTCTGATGTCATTTATCTTCCGATATTTACGATCGAATAACGTTCAATATGTCATTAGAGCCCCATAAAACACACAAAGTGGCCAATAATATGGATCGGTCTTTATCTCCGGATGAGTCGGTTTATGTTTCGCACCTTACTACAAAATTTCATTAAACTCTGAGCAGCGTTAGAGAGTCTGTTTGTTTGTTTGTTTGTTTTTATTGTACACCAAATAATAGATAGATAAACAAAAGAAATAACAATTGTGAATTTTAAAAACGTACAAAGGAGTCATTGCTACATAATACATATATCTACAAACATACAAAATAAATCCAAGCCAACTCGAATTAGATTCACTCGGTTGGTCGTCGGTTACATTGATGATATATTACTTCTTCCTCCTCTGATTTTAAACAAATGCTGAAGTAGACGTTAATTAAATAAGTAAATATTAAATATTTCTGCCCATATTACACACTGCCATCTAGTCCCAAACTAAGCAAAGCTTGTACTATGGGTACTAGCTAACTGATAAATACACTTTTAGTACATTTTTTTTCATAAATACTGTGCCCGCGACTTCGTCCGCTTGGTGAGGGTGAGAATGTGGATGTGAATATCGATGTGGATACGTATAAAAATTTCAACAATGCTTCTCTGTACACGGCCAATTGTGGTAACCCATCCTAGTTGCGACTACGACAGGGGTTGCTTAACTTGCGTTAGCGCTACGACTTCTAAGCATCTCACTCATTGTATTATTTACTTTAACGTTGATAACATATAGTATCAGTCAATTCAACTGAAAAGTTTCAGTCAATTCAACTGATTGGTTATTTTGTAGCATTTTATATGTGATTATTTAGATTGATAGAACTTTTTTATTTATGAACCGATTGGAATGAAACCAACATTAAATGTTATGTGGAGCAAACCGTAACGCATTAGTGAAAACCGCATTCAAATAGATTAAGCCGATCCTGAGATTAGCGTGCACAAACCTACAGACAAATAGACATGCAGACAAACAGACAAAAAATCTAAAAATCATTGTTTTGGGTTCTATTGCGTTCATAAAGCCCCTCTATAATAGTTTTTCTTATATATATCTTCCATGTACAGACTGCGGCCAGTTACGATTTTATTATATGTATTGATATATCTGCTTGAAATGGTAACTATTACTGTAATGAGTGGAGCAAGCGTCGCGAGCGGAACGCTTAAATACGCCGAAAAGGCTAATTGAAATGGTAACTATTACCAGGCCTGTGTCACTCCGCCATTCGGCCGAGTTATTTACCTACACGTCCGACGCCCCCGAGAGCAATAATTAGTCGAGTGTCACGCGCGCTCTCTTACGCACGCGGTATGCGATGACCACCACGCCTACTAAATATCTCGGTATTTATGGTCGGTTATTTTGTTTAGCGCTTAAAATACATACCTACATCTATTTTACAAATACTTTCCGTGTTAAAGATACATCCGAGTTATTATTGGGACAATGTGAATAGTAAACCTGATCTGTAAGTACGTACAGTCATGATTCCTGTTAAAACTTACTCTAAAATTATACATTTTATCAGTGTCAACATTACGTAACATTATTGTTACTAAGTACCTACCTATGTACTTAATAATCACAGAGTATGATATAGTAATATAAGTAATTACAGCAGAGTAATAAACATACACATACGTAAACCTACTACATTTTTTGGTAGTTTAAGTATATGTATTTTATTGATCATTAATAAACAAGCGTATGTATTTATACCTATCTACGCGAGCGCTTCATGTTCTACACGTGGTTCAACTCTATGAGCGATACGCAGCCCGGTTACGTCAACGGCGAGACAAACCATTTTGCAAAAGCAGCGGCGGTCGCTCGTAACGCGTTACATATAGGGGTTACTTTCGATTGCCCCTGCCGCTGAAAGACTTAGGTACGAATACAGCTGCAGAATTATTTCGGACCGTATTAGCGCGTATTGAAGGTTGATATTTTATTAATTTTTATTCCAATCGTGTCGTAAGTGGATCTTCTGTTAGAGTATATTATTCTGTGCTATTACTGTAATGAGTGGAGCAAGCGTCGCGAGCGGAACGCTTAAATACGCCGAAAAGTCGTTCTTGGAAATGAATAGGCTCTAATACCACTGAACCGATTTTGATGAAACTTGTCACAATTAAAAACCTCAACTGCTTGAGGTTTGTGTCGTAAAAAAATTTTGATCGATCATGTCCTTGAAGTATGATCATCAAATACATTTTCCATTGAAATCAATGGACATACACTCAGCGAATCTAGTCGCTACACTCAATTTTGGCCCCGTGGGCTAGAATCCGGTCTAGTATATATCTCTGATCTCCAGGAGCAATTTATTCTACATTTGCTCTGCATGACTTATAGTCGCAACTACAAATACTTATTAGATGTATCACAAACCGATAAAAACTTTATAGAACTGTAGAGAAATCACCCGCCATAATTTCCTATTACTCTGGTTCTGAACTATTTAAATGTTACCGCAAACGGTTTAACAAGACTTTCGATGACAAGACGCTCTGACACTATTCTTTATAGAATTGAAGACATTTTAGAATACGCCCTTCAAAATTTCATATTATGAACTTGTCTGAACTATTTCAATTTCACCACAAACAGCTTCACAAGACTTCCCAACTGCTCCACTTTAAATTTTACTATCTATCCGGTCTGACCGGTGCGGCGGTGGACTGGCAGGTATTAATTCCCCGAAGTTTGGACGTTTGCCAATTTTTCAATCCCCAATAAGTCGTCGAGGGATAAACTGAATTTATGCATGGCTGTTATTGTTTCTATCTATGGATATATTATTTAAATCAGTACCTAGTATTTTACAGAGTATTCTTTCACACGTTGCATGCGATTTCTGTTTTTCTCCAAGAAAATCTTCTATAGCCTGCATTGTGGCGAGTTTAGGCGCTGTAAATTATACGTATATTTAAAAAATAGAGAGGTGTCATGGGACCCTCGGTTGGAACAGCCCCCTTACCACCGTCTCTTATTGCGATTCAATAACTGAATAGAATGCTTATTCGTACCAATGAATAAGCGACTCTATTTCAAATGTAATAGAGTCGCTTATTCATTGGTATGAATAAGCAATCTATTCAATTATTGAATCGCAATAAGAGATGGTGGTAAGGGGGCTGTTCTCTTTGCGCCTTTGTAAGGCTTGAAACTACACTACTTAACGCTTTTCTTCTGGGAATGGTATCCGTTAGCGAGCGATTTTATTTTTCATGAAAAGTATGACTGACTTCTTCAGAAGCCAATACAAACAATACACAAAATCAACAACTTTGTCTATGGAGACTATTATCAAATCACAAAATTAAGTTATATAATTTCAAATTCAAACATAAAATGTTTGCACGTTATGCGGGCTAATCTCAGTTTTTCAGTTTTCTAAAAAAAAATATGTATTTGTGGAAATAAAATAAATTGGGTTCCGATTCATGGCAAAAAATAAATCTGCTGTTCCATATAAAATGTTTATCAAGTGTTAGGTCTAGAGAAAGCGGACTGCTCTCTCTAGGCCTAACACGTTCAGGCTAGTGGGAGCCAAGAGGAGCCTACCACGCCAATCAAATGCAGAAGAGTTAAAATTCAAAACTACATCCGCCGGACAACATGTTATATATTAATAACATAACCTTAGTTAATTGTAACTGCATTGTACTTTAATCTAGTCTATCGTGGAATGTTCCCAGGCTGATATGGCTTATTATGAGAAGGTGATGTCCAGAGTATATATCAGGGAGTCTTTTATGGTACCTCTTATGAACTATGGACTGTCTAATGGACGCTTGAGATACCAGAAGCTTCACTTATGGCTGCCAACCAGTGCGCCCCCTTTTACGCCGTTTTTAGTGAACCTCATGCTGACGTTTCCTGGAAAAACATTGGCAGGGAGTTTGTTACATAAGAGCTCCAGGTAAAAAAACTCCTTTGGAACGGTACAGTACATGGAGTGTGCGTATGTACCTAGATTACAATATACGAACACATGGAGCTATAAGAACGTTCTAGTGAGCAAGTTAACAACTCTTAGTACCGGTCTGGAAAACTAATAGTGGAATGTTTGTCAGTCTATTTGAAAATATTTAAATTCTTATCGCCGAGGAAATAATACCTGCCGTGCTCTGGGACTTCGGGACATCAAATCGCAACTTCGCGTATTCGGTGGAATAGCGTCCTCAAATGCGTAGTGCAATAGTGCTCACTATTGCACTACGCATTTGAGCATGCAGAAGGATTTTAAAATATTTTTATTCACATACAATATCATGTTGTTTCGCTATATTTATTATATTCTTCTGTTAGTATATTTACGAAATTAATAACATTTACCCCTTCAGTTAAAAAGGTGTCTTCTAAATATTTTCTTCTATTTAACTCATTTTTTTTTTCAATCAGTCAATTAGTTACTTATTTGCAAGAATACTTATATAGTCACATAATATTGTACAGTTGTCAAAATATACAGTTGTGAAAGTATTCATTGCATGCAGGTGTACAAATATTTACATAAGTTAAAATTATTTAAAATTAAATTGTATATAGAATGTAATTTATCAAGTTACAATAATGTTAATTTCATAACACATATAAATAAAAAAAATACATAAAATTTTTAAATTACATAGCATAAAATACAATTCAATACAAATTACAAATTTATGATCAAATCAAATCAAAATATCTTTATTCCTTGGACTTTATGAAGCACTTAGAAACGTCATACAAATTAAATATAAGAACATGTATCTAAATCATTACTACTCTGAATATGCAGAGCTTAGATTCACTTTCATCACACTATCTTGAATGTGAAAGTGAATTTAAGTGCCAGTTCCGGCGACGGGGCTTCTTGAGAAGAACTGGCAAGAAACTCAAGGCCGATTCTTTTAATTGTCAATATCGTTACATTAAATACAAATACAATCATTAACATAACATAACAAGAGCAATTCATTTCCAAATACTTTTATCATTTATGTAATCTGAGATACAATAGTAAGCCTTTTGACACATAGTCTAGTTTTGATATATTTCTTAAATTTACCCATGGATAATTTAAACGCGTCGTTTGGAAGTTTATTGTAGAAGCGTATACATTGACCTGGGAACGAGTTAGAGATTTTATGAAGCCTAGTAATATGCACAGCGAGTTTGTTTTATTATTGATCATAAATGTCTTTATTTTTATTTAAGTATTAGTGCACAGTATAAATTTCCATAATTATGCCCTTGTTTTACCTTAACTACAAATATGCTCCTAATCTAAATACCGGTTTGTTGGAGATAACTCGCACAAGTTCTTACATAAGCTGTAAATACTAACATAAATGGAATTTTTGAGCGAAAATGTCGTGGTTATCTTATAATGAATTGCCATTTTACGTATAATTCCTCCCTGACTCCAGCTAGTTTGTTGATAAATGCCCAATTGCGGTTGGATTTAGGAGTTGGCGTGCGTCCAGTCTCTAGAGAGATAATGAACCATTTTATTAGACTGTGACTTACTTGATAATCCATAGATGTTCAAGAGCTACGATTTAACTAAAATTGACAGGAACACTAGAAGTTTTATGCTCTGAGAAAACTCAATATTTATTTATTATATTTTATATTATAATTTCGTTTTCATAACAATAACTATGACTTTTTCAGGAACACCATACCCTTACTAAACTTTTAGGAAATTATTATTTGACTACGGTTTTCTATGAGCTGGAGGTAATTTTTTATACCATTAAGGTGGCAAACAAGCATACAGACTGGCACCTTGCACCACGGTGTGGCACCTTGTAAAAACCTCTCCATGCCCTTTAGAAGAACCCCATGCATGGAATGAACTGCCTGTAGAGGTTTTCCCAGAAGACTTAATCTGGCACCCTCTACAGGCAGTTCATTCCACTGTTTAAATAATGCGTGGGAGAAAATCTCTTTTGAATGCCCAGTTTGTGACCACTTCACCTCTAATGTTTGAGGATGAATTCTGCGGTGCAACTGTAGAAAGAGACCGTGGGCATAATGTCAAATAACTCTTGTGAACCACCTGATTGTCCAATAGCGAGATCACAGAGAGAGACGCAAAGTCTATATTTTACGGATCGGCGAACCTTTGGTGATTTGCTTGACCAGATGCGATTGGTTTCCATCGGCGACCCAAATGCTCGTTTGCCCTCCTCTCACATATACAAAAAGTCTCCTCAGACTTAAAGTTTCTAAATGGCCTGTCAGTTTGAAATCGTCAACAAAACAGCCACACAGCTCACTGCTGAATCAAGTTACAAGATGTAACTATTTGGTACGGGAGTACCTGAAGTTATTAAGTACTCCCGTTCATAAATGACAATAGTACTCCATATGCGGCCGTAGATGAGCTTTATAAAGCAGAAGTTTTTTGTCGCGAATTGAAGTACTGCTTCGCCCTGTTGAGCACATTCACGTCAGCTTGACTTTCAACAAGTGACAACGAAAACTGGACATCACTAGAGACATTAACTGCAAGAATCCCAATAATCATCAATTGCCAACAATAAAATCGTTAGGGGTGTTTTCTGGAATTGAGGAGTCACAGCGAATGGGGGTTTCTTAGCTGTGCGCTAAATTCCCCCATTATCCCCCATACGCTGCTCGCAGACTCTTAGCGGGGTTAAATTGAACTAAATTCTGTCATCCACAATCTAACAATGTATTCTAGTTGCTCTCGATTTCAGGCAAAAGTTCGCGACTCGCCTTCACTAGAGAGGGAGGGATATTAGTACGGCTCGTGTCATAAGTGTTTCCGGTGTTGTAGTCCACATAGCAATGAATGCTATCAATAGACAACATAATCAGTGATATGCAACAAAAACAGCACCTGGGACAAAATAGCGGGACGACAGCGTTAATGTCCATGCTATAGGGCAACTACCATCAACAATAGCTCTAATGAATCTGCTGGTCAAGAAGCTAACGATCCATTCACATAAACCTTCAGGCAGATCGTATGCAAGAAACTTCAAGAAAAGAAGAGATAAATGTTCCAGACAGCCAGCTGACATTTACACTATGTTCTATCTCCCTTTTATCGTAGGCTCAAATCAAATCAAATCAAAAAATTCTTTATTCCTTGGACTTTATAAAGCACTTAGAAACGTCATACAAATCAAATATAAGAACATATATAAATCATTACTACTCTAAATCCGCAGAGCTTAGATTCACTTTCATCACACTATCTTCTGGCTCGTATGTCATTTAGCGAGGTGCATGTGCAGATAAGGTTGGCCTTGGCTTAAAGATCATGGCGAGCCCCATACACTCCAAACATTTTCTTTTGCCGCATTCGGCTGCTTTCTCGCTTGCTTGCCGGGCACGTCTGGAGGGGGCCCGGCAGTCACAAATTCTAATTAATCTGAGTAAGTCATCATCATCAAACCTTATTCACGTCACTGCTGGGTTTCTTCTCAATTAAAGGGGTTCAGAGCATACTTCACCACGCTGTTCAATTGCAGGTTGGCGGAGGCCAATTTTTCAAGCCGCCTAAAGGTCACGGCTTCATGTACCCTCCGAAGCACGGACGAGCTCGAGATAAATAAACCCATCTATGGACAGGCTACTGTCGTCGTTGTTTAACTTGCGTGTTCGATTAGACTGACACTCTGAGTAAATATTTAGTCTCAATACAGCAGCTAACATTTCCCACATAGTAATTATACAGATAATTAAACAACAAGTTCAAATAAACTAAACACTGCAATAAGATTAGAAGAGCTCTCCCAGGACGGTAATAAACTTGCGGTATTGGTTTTGTTCGGATTCTATCGTGACTTCAATTACGAGCCACATAAAACTCGAACCGTACGTAAGGTTGCAGACACTTGAGACACTGAAAAATAACAAATCTAGAACGTTTAATTAGTTTTTAGACTGCAGCATAATAGTAGTACTATTACTTATACTGTGATAATAGTTTAAAAAATGGGGTGTGGTATTATGGACACAGTATGTTGTTCGTGAATACGTTATATACTGTCTCTTACTTATACAGCTTGTAATTCATGTAATAGTGTTGTTTTATGAGACAATAAATGTTTCTACTTCTTCTTCTTATATGCACTAAAATTATCTCAAAATGGCAGCGTGTCCCCCGCACGCCATGTTCCGTAGTCCTTACTTAGCGTAATAAATTCTTTGATCCTTCATCTATCCAGTGGTGTGCTTGAATCTTGGATGTAGAGTATAGATTGGAAACTACAACGCCAAACTTTATCCCCCGATTTTGTTATCATTCGTTTTTTTGAATTGACTGCCTAAATACGTAATTTTAAAGACGTATTTACGCCAAAATATGCAGTAGTACAGAGAAAACTCCTCTAAACGGGAACAATCAAACAACCTTTTTGGTAAGTTAATAAAAGGATTGGAACAACTTATACAGGTGTGGTTGAATTTTGGATGTAGAGCATAAATTAAGCTTGACTGGAAGAGATCCCCATGTGGATAAGTCCGCCTTTGTACCACTTTATTTACATGTACTTATTCAATATGTAATTTGAACATTAAAGATAATACAAACAAACAAACAAACAATTCGAAACTACAACGCTAACGCCGGTTTTTTTTTATACGACGTCGGATGGCAGACAACCATACGGCCCGCCTGATGTGAAGCGGTTACCGTAGCCATATTAACGCTCGCAACATAAAATATCGCTCGCGTGCCGCCACCCCCGCTGCCAACGCAGCATCCCCTGAACCCCAAAGAAAGATGGTAGAATACATAAAGGCATATTCAAGTCAAAACTCTTTCCGATTCATCGCGATACCGCAGTGATTTTGATTGAGTGATTTAGTTCTTCGTAGTAGTTCGTAGTTCTAAAAAGGCTCAGTACACTTGCTCTGAGCGAATGCGCGTTTAAGCGCCGAGCGAATGCTTAAAGCATTTGTACCCTGTTATGCATAATAAATCCAACCTACAAACTATGCCAAATTTCTTCTCGAAACTTCAAATCGAGATTTAAATATTCGCAATAGATTCTAGCAGTACGGCAGCCATATTAACGCTCGCAACTTAAAACATCGCTCGCGCGCCGCCACCCCCGCTGCCAACGCAGCATCTCCTTCCTTTCTGGTGACCTCACTCACGCGCAGGAACACAACAACCCTCAAGGGAATTGTTATTTGGCTGCAGTATTCTGTGAGGCGAAGGCACATTCCCCAGTCGGGTAGCTTACAATTACGCTCCCTACCTCACTTTTCGCCAGAGCTTCGTTTGTTAGTCAGCAGGGTGCACCGCGTGCAGGTGAAGTTGGCTCTGGTTCAAAGATGTTGATGAACCACTTACACCCTTACATTACATACATACATATAGTGAGATTTTTATTCCTATTAAACTATAAATAGCTTTAAGTTAAAGTAACAAAATGTCAGTTGGATCTTTTCTGCATAACATGGTCCAGTTGTTCTGAGCATTTGCTTAGAGAAAATGTTCTGAACTTTGATTCGTTCACACGTAATCTTATTCAAAATGAATACTTACTCAGAACACTCCGTGAAAAGGCAGCTTAAGACAAGAAGATATATCTAGAAAATAGATATAGATATTTCTGGACAATTTACACAGCGCCATCTAGTCCCAAATTAAGCGCAAAGCTTGTGTTATGGGTACTAGACAACTGATAAATGTACTTAAATACACTTTTTTTTTTTGTAAATACATACTTATAATTCATAGACAACACCCGGACCAAGACAAACAGATATGTTCATGCACACAAATGTTTGTCTTATGCGGGAATCGAACCCGCGACCTCGGAGTCAAAGTGGCCATTGCTAACCATTCGACCACCGAGCTCATCACTTATATATCTGAAACAATATTTCAGTCCTTGAATACAACAGACATATCTTCCTACTAAGAAACAAAGTACACGTTTTTGGGGTGTAAGGGTTCATCAACATCTTTGAACCAAAGTTAACCTCACCGGCACGTGGTGCACCCTGCTGACTGACCAACGAAGCTCAGGCGAAAAGCGAGGTAGGGAGCGTAATTGTAAGCTACCCGACTGGGGAAGTATCTCAACCTCACAGAATACCACAGCCAAATAACTATTCCCTTGAGAGTTGTTGTGTTCCTGCGAGTGAGTGAAGTCACCAGAAGCGATCGATATTTTATGTTGCGAGCGTTAAATATGGCTACGGTAACCGCTTCACTTGGCCATGTGGTTCCGGCAGACTAGAATAGAATCACTCCGTCTCTTCCCGTGTATGCCGTACAAGGCAACTAAGGAAAATATATTATAAAACATCGATCAGGCCTCCTCAACCCGTCTGGCCAGCGTGGGGAGTGTACCAAATCCTCCTTCTGTCTGGAACGGACGAGAGGGTCATGCTCCTGTAGTGGAGACTAAAATAAAATGACCTGATGACGATGATGACGAACCGCTTCACATCGGGAGGACCGTATGCTTATCTGGCACCCGACGTAGTATTAAAAAAGAACACTACGTGAAAAGGCAGCTTAAGACAAGAAGATATATCTGAAACAATATTTCAGTCCTTGAATACAGCAGACATATCTTCCTACTAAGATATAGAATACACAGTAACGACCTACTTAGGTGTGAAATTACTTGAACAAATGAAGCGTGAAAATAAAACATTGTGCTCAATGAAATGACGATATTCGATATGGAAACTGAACGTTATTCATCTGAAACGAGTCATTTGGTTTCAGGATGATTAATGTTCGCAGCAAAACTTGTTACTACTTGTTTTGGAATTTACATTAAAATGTTTTCATTGCAATTTACACTTGTAACAAATGATGTGGTGGTCATTTGACCGTTATATAGCCATTTGGCTGTTGATAGATATTGTGGAATACAGCCCGCCTGATGTAAAGCGGTTACCGTAGCCATATCAGCGCCACAGGTACTTCCACAGTCGGACAGCTTATAATTACGCTGCTCTACCTCTCTGCTAGCCTCGTCAGTGAATCAGCAGGGTGCACCATATGCAGGCGAGGCTGGCTAAGGCTCTTAAGATGGTGAGCCTGCTACACTATATATATACCAACCCTACACAAATGCTTCCAACTGAGCAGGCTTATACCACCATCTTAAGAGCCTAAGCCAGCCTCTCCTATGGTGGTGGTGACATGGTGCATGGTGTGTAAATTTATTTATCGTCTACCGTATAATAAATAAATTAGCATACCAAATAAATACGACATGGGAGCCTTCAAGAACAGAGTCGAACGATTTCTCCTTTAATAGGCAGGCAACGTATCGGCCACCACCAAAAAAAAGCAATGAACAGTGAAGTCCATTGCAGTCCTGGGGATAAGAGTACGGCTACCTTGGAACTCACAACGAATTAAATCAGAAGAAATTATTAAGAAGCTTTTCGAATTTTACTTCCCCTCCTAGCAATGTGAGAGATAGCAATATGGCAAATAAGGCTTTGAAACCCTAAAGAATCAAGTAAAGCTCAACTGCCGTGCACCACGGAGTTTAAGTATCTAACACTATTGGGAACCTAAAACATTGAGTTGTTACCTAACACATCGATTCCAATAATATGGATTGCAAAATCGTCTGAACGCCTGGTAATTCTCTCTTGTTGTTACCAAATCAGAATACCTAGTATATTACCCCGAATGCGACACGCAACGAATTCAACATGTCGTTCTGCTTCCACCGCCAAGGATCACACTCCCCAGAGAACATAGTGTGCTGTTTGATAGAATTCATGATTTGCAGTAGTGCATTTGCATAAGGGCGACGGCAATAATTTAAACAAAAAGAGTTTATTATTATTAGCATTAAAATTGCCATGCCCAGTTAAAAATTGGGGTGAACATATAATATATAGAGAAAATACCCACACACAAATATTTGTCTTATGCAGTTATCGAACCCGCAACCTCGGAGTCAAAGTGGCCATTGCTAACCTTTCGACCATAGAGATCGTCAAATCCATTCGACGAATTAAAATAGTTTGGTGAATTAAAACTAAATCGTTACAGACATATCTCTAACGATTTAGTTTTAATGCGATTTCGATTTCCAAACGAGAATCGTTCTAGAAATAATAGTATAGGCCGCTCAATATACGAGTATTGCATATGTGTGAATGGATATTTTGATAAAACGATCTTTACATTCGACTGAGAGCTCCGAGGTATAGAGCGGTCTGGGAGACGCCTCGGGCTTTCTGTTGAGACTCGCGATTATTGAGGTCCCCAGCTGTGAAGTATGCTTATTGAAATAATATTGAAATATATAGGCAAGATGTCGGAATTTTTGTCAAGATAATATTTATTGAACAAATAAACTGTTTACAATACAATTTCCTATACTATTTACGCACAAGCTCGATGGCGTCGTTGCGCGCGTTAGTCTAAAAGACAAACGCAAGTGCACAAAAGATCCAAGAGAGTCGACGTGCCACCGGTGCTGCAGCACTGGACTCATTTCAAGATATATCAAACACGCAAATTAAGCAACATTGACCATAGCCTGCCCTTGGATGTGTATATATCTCGAGCTCCTGCGTGGGGTTTATATATCTCGAGCTCCTCCGTACTTGGGAGGGCACCTTAAGTCGTTGGTCTCGGCTGTTGTCAATATGACAATGACAAAATGACAAAACAATGATAATCGTTAAGTCAAGTGGTCTATTGATGGTTTGAAAACTCTAGCCTCCGCCAAGTCGAAGTTGAGAATCGTGGTGGCGCATGCTCTAAACCTCTTGGATTAAGGGAATATCCGTATCCCCGTAGCTATTAATACATCCCAGTAGTATAAATATTACATAGTATCACTGAGATACTGAAGGCCAATTCTCGTAACTTTTCTACGAACGCAGATTGAAAGTTGACCGAATCGAGATTGAATTGTGAATTGACTAAAATTATATACTTGATTTAATTAATTAATTATTATCAATTCTTGTTGTTGGCAAAGTAACATTCTTAGTATATTTAATTTTCACTCATGTTTCGATATAATCCCGCTTAAATTTAATTTTGAAGTTACATATTGTGTTACGAGAATACCAAATGTGACTAGGGAATGCAATCTCGTTCTCGCGAGTACTCGCGCGGTGCGGCGGCGGGGCCTGAGGTAGCGATAGGGGGACGAGGTCTCGCTTAGATTTGTTTAGACCTCGTCCCCCGACCGCTACCTCAGGCCCCGCCGCTGCCCCGCGGCGAGATCTCGCGAGAACGAGATTGCATTCCCTAGTCACATTTGGTATTCTCGTAACACAATATGTAACTTCAAAATTAAATTTAAGCGGGATTATATCGAAACATGAGTGAAAATTAAATATACTAAGAATGTTACTTTGCCAACAACAAGAATTGATAATGAAATGTGACATTTGTGAAATCTGTGCGAGATGCTGGGATTGTTGGAGAGAGTTTGATCGAGTAAAAATCCGATGCCAAATCACTAGGTACACAGCGTGGATTTATTTGCCACAAGTCTTCTTACAGAGTAACTATTTTCTACTCAGGAGCGCTTCAGTATTTTCTTTCTTCTATTTTCTTATTCAGGAGCGCTTGAGTATTTTTCTTGTTTGCCCGTCGTCTTCAACTGGAGGTGGAAACTGGAACTGACGAACGTAGGACATGCTCCGATTAATAAAACGAAATTAAAAGTTTTTCAATCCGACCGCGCATTCAATCCGACCGCGCAGGGGTTCCTTGCGGTGGGGAAGCAGCCGCTTGCGGTGGGACCTCCCCAGGGGAATCCGGCGCTGCTTGCAGTGCTGGAATCCCCACGGTCGGGAGGACCCTGCTGAACCATCGCGGGGGGCTCTCTGGTGTTTGCCCCTTCGGGCTGAGTGCACTCGGCATTCGCCCTCCCTCTCACTAGGTTAGTTTTCGCTTTAAAAGCCTTCGGGCTAAAAGCACAGTTATCCATTTCGAAAAAAAAAAAAAAAAAAAAAAAAAAAAAAAAGGTCAATCTATAAGGTCGCGAAAAGGGTTGACCAATCAGAGCGATTGAATTATTTATAATCGACTCTATCTCTATCTCTTTCTAAAATTTGCTATTTCTTTCTATCGGCATGTCCTGACATTCGAAAGTTTTACAAATATTGTACAATCTATTTTTCTATAACGAGGGCTTATATAACTAACTTATTATAACAAGAATTATCTAAATACGATCATTATTTACAAAGTTATAAGCATTTTAGTGCAAAGTGCTTACGTCGCGGTAACGCCTCTTCAGGGCACCCTAGCGGGATATTGAAAAACGTCAATTTCTATCCTTTATTGGTTTAAAACTTACAATCTAATGTTAAACACATAAAATATACATTATCATCTATTAACCAAAACAATAATTACACTTAAGGATCTATTACAAGCAAAGTTATACGACTTTCAAATTTTCATAATAAAAAGTGATTCTTACTATTTCTTACGAACTATCTTATAATTTTATAAACTTATAACTACGTATAACCGTTATCTATACATAATATCTATTAGTAATCGTTGTCCTGCACATTTCTCCCGCCGTGCATCGTAGTCGCCGCCGCTCGACACGATGCAGTAGATGGCTGTGCAGGCTTGCTGGTGTCCACCGGGATGACGATGACTTTCTTAGCTGGCCGTCGGAGCACTCCACCTCTGGTTGCCACGTCGACTGTTCTGACGACTCCGTCGGGGCCCGGGTATGTGGCGCAGATTCGTCCACGTACCCAGGTGTTGCGTGGATGGTTGCCGTCGACGATGAGGACCAGGTCGCCGTTGTGCAGAGCAGGCCCTCGTCCATGGGGCTCCCGCCGGTTTCGGAGTTCAGGCAGGTACTCCCGGACCCATCGGGCCCAGAAGATGTCGGCAAGGCGCTGTGAGGCGCGCCAGCAGGCGCGCAGGTTCAGGTCGCGCTCGCTAAACTCGCCCGGTGACTGCAGGCGTCCTGGCCCGCCCAGGAGGAAGTGGTTTGGTGTGAGGGCTTCTGGGTCTTCTGTGCTGACGGAGACGTGCGTGAGTGGCCTGCTGTTCACCGTGTGCTCGGCCTCGACGAGCAAGGTCTGCAGGACTTCTTCCGACGGGTGGCGCTCATGCAGTGTGGCAGAGAGTGCTGTCTTTACAGAGCGCACCATACGCTCCCAAGCGCCGCCCATGAATGGAGCGCCCGGGGGTATGAAGCGCCATTCGATGGTCTTCTTTGAAGCTTCCTCTGCCATGGCCGAGTTGATCGCCTGGCGTAGTTCCTTGTCGGCTCCGTGGAAGTTGGTTGCGTTGTCGGACCACAGTTGCGTTGGACGTCCTCGGCGTGCGATCATGCGTCTCAGCGCCATGATGGCGGAGTCGGTGCTGAGGGAGGCGGCCATCTCCAGATGGACAGCGCGCGTGGTGAGACACGTGAATAGAGCCACGTATCGTTTCTGGTGGGTCCGTCCCACGGTGATTGTGAGTGGACCGAAGAAGTCCCACCCGGTGTAGGTGAAGCTTCGCTGATGGTGTGCGAGGCGACATGGAGGGAGGTCACCAGTCGCAGGGTGCGGTGGAGACGCCGTACGCATACGGCACCTGATGCAGCTTCTGATGACCGCCTTTACAGTGGGTCTGAGGCGTATGACCCATCGTTCTTGACGGCACTCGTTGACGGTTGCTTCGACGCCCGCGTGATGGAGCTGCTGATGAATGTGTTCAATCCACAGCCTTGTTGCACGGTGTTCCCCATGCACCACCAGTGGATTCTTCAAGTCTTCAGGTACACCGGTAGCTGCTTCTATTCGTGTTTTCAGTCGTAGTTCGTTGTCGGTGAATTCGACGGTCAGCTGATGCAACTTACTATTTTTCTGTAGTGGTCTTCCGATCTTCATATCGCCGATTTCTTCACCAAAGGAGTCTTCTTGTGATGCTCGGATGATTAAGTTCTCGGCGCGGCGTAACAAGTCAGCTGAGATCGGCCTATAGTGCCTTATTGAAGTTGCAGTGATTTTTTCTGTGTGTTTGACTGCTTGTTTCTTCTTATAAGTTCGGCGCCAATCTGAATCATCCGTAGCATTTTTCTTTGTTCGTTTATAACTCACTATTTGTTTTGGCGGTCGACATAGTTCGATAAATTGAAGTACTCGAGCTGTTGCGCGTAGATAGCGTTCCCTTTTTGAAAATCGCTCGACTGTAGGTAGACTGTATACTAGGCTCGGCGACGCTTCTTTGCTTGTTACGGCGTATGTTCTTTCTTCTCCCGTGTCCTTCTGCGTACTTCTTTCTGCTTCTTGTGGGTTGTAGACAGGAAAGTGCGTAGGTAGGTAACAACTGTTGGTGTTTGTACTTGAAGGCGGCGCAGGTTCGACGTAGCCCTTTGCTACGGGTGCCTTCATCTGTTCGCAGTACCTCCTCCGGAGCTCCGTGTTACGACCTGTTCTTTTTTCAACTGTGTGAAGCTTTCTTCGATCTTTGTACAGGTTGTCAGCGGCTATACAGTTCTTCACCTTTCGTTCCATGACTTCATCAGCCGAGTAGTTGATGAAGTTGATTCGATGTCCCAACGTTCGAGTGTGCCCGCCGTGTAACACCCATCCTAGTTGTGTACGCGATGCAACTGGCTGATTTCTTCTACCTATTCGGGATTCTGTAGACAGCAGAAGGTGCCAGTTATCCTGGACGATGAGGATCTTTGGCTTCATGATGCCATGCTGTAGCTGATGAGAGATGTCCCGTAGATGTTCGCACCCAGTGATTGCTTCTTGAGGTATCTTCTGAGCTGCCAAGTCCAAGTTCTTCATGGTGCGCGCCTCTATCTGTAGCTTGTTTGCTCCACGTCCTCTTGCGTTGAAGGTTACACGATGAGACTTCTTGTAGGTGGCGGTGTCTCCATCGAAGGTCGAGATGTGCAGCGTTTCCTCCGGGCCGTTGGCTCCTATTTGTTGAGCTAGTTCTTCATCTATAAGGGTGATGGTGGAACCATCATTCAGTAGCGCGAAGGTGTCCGCTTCTCCCGCCGGTCCGGAGATGTGCACTGGTGCAATCTTCAAATACGAGGCTGGTTGCGGCGCCCATGCTGAGTTGATCTTCTCTTCGACTTCGGTCTTCAGGTCTTCCTTCTGTGAATGAAGCATTCGGTGGTGGTAGTGCTTGCAGTCGTTTACTTCGCATCTCTTGGGACGGCAGCTATGTGTACTTTTCCTATATCGCAAACATCGGAAGCAAAGTCGGTGTTTCTTCGCCATATCCCAACGGTCGTGCACTGTTGCGTTCTTGAATTTGTAGCAGTCAGCTGTGGCGTGTCCTTGGCGATCACACAGGTTACATTTCGGCTGCCACTGTTGATTCTGCATATTGTTTACTCGATGACGACGGCGAGTTTCATAACTGTCTGTTGATCCTCCTATGTTCTCTGGCGGTGCATACGGGCTGCATATTTCCGCTTCTCTTCTTATGAAACGGCTAAACTTCAACAGGTCGGGCTCTTCTCTCGGTTGGGTGGCTGCATATTCATACCACTGCCTCTTCATTGTTGGAGTCAATTTCTCAACTATATTCTTCGAGACTTCGGGGTTGTACAGATAATACACACAGTTGAGGGCTTGCATTGTTGCAACGATGTTTTCGACTTTCGTTGCGAAAGTGCAGATATCTCGTGGTGAGTCGGTGAGGCGTGGCAATGCTCGTAGTCGATCCATTTCTGCCATTGCTATTGAGTCTGGCCTCCCGAATCTTGTTTCTAACGTCTTCATAATGCAGTTTGCGTCTGCGTTCGCTATAAATAATCCTTGTACGGCTTCTTTTGCAGCTCCCTTTAAACTTCTTCGTAGTCTCGACAAGTTGTCCGTTGTTGAATATTGATGGGCAGACTCGTAGTACGCTGCTTTGAACGTCAAGTAATCTTGATACGCTCCATTGAAGTTCGGTAGTTCGTGCGTTCTTGATCCTGTGTGTCGGGCTGATAGGACGGCTTGTGAGATGGCTGCTGTTAGTTCTTGCAACTCGGTTCGCCGTTCTTGTTCTTGAGTAGGCGCAGTTGCATGCGGCGTGAAGCTGTTCGGCTGCCAAGAAGCTGCTGTGCTTGCTTGCGGCTGTGACGTCGCTGCGATGTTCACTGGTGACGCAGCGTTGTAGTTCGGATGCCAGGGCGCTGCGATGGCTGCTGGCTGTGACGGCTGCGTCATGTTCGTTGGTGGCAAGGCGGACGACGGAGCGTAGAAGTTCAAGTGCCAGGGAGCTGCAAAGGCTGCTGGCTGGAGTTGCTGCGTCGTCGCAAAGTTCGGTGCCACATTGACAGGCGGTGCGCTGGAGATCGGTGGCCACGGAGCGGCTGTGTCCGTTGGCCTGTAGGGCTGCATCGCTGTCTGGTTCGGTGTAGGTGCAGGCGTAGATCTTCCTGCTGGCGGCGGAGGAGGCGGCATCAGTATTGCGGCGTGTTCGTTCACGGAGAGACGCGGAGCCGACGGGAGTGCGGCGGTGACTCCCGCCGGTGTTGGCGCTGGGGTGCTCCAGGATGCGGCAGTGATCACTGGAGCCGGTTCAATAGTCGCCTCTGGTTCTGGTTCATGCTGTCCCTCTGTGATGGCAAGGTGGCTGGTCTGTAGCCACGTGCGGACGCGTTTTTCTCCTCCCTCGCTGTCGACTGCAGATGCTGCGTCTTCTTCATCACTTGATTGTGCTTCTATTTCTGCTATACGAGCTTTGGCGAGTTCCAGCTTCGCTTTGGCGAGTTCATGAAGGGCTTCGGCAAGACGACGGGTTTTCGCAGACTTATGGCTTGAGCTCTTGACACGCGACGGCACGGCTGAAGGCGCACGGAAGTGATGACCGGTGGCAGCAGGCGGCGCGGTGGGCTGCCCTGGACGCGGCGCGAAAGGTTCGGTGGCAGCCTGCGGAACGGCAGGTTGCTCAAGACGCGGCGCGTGTGAATCCAGGGCGGCCTGTTGCATGACTGGCCGCACGGCGCTGGACTCGTTGGCTGTGGCAGCCCGTGGCGATGATGTCTGCTCGGTCGTGGCGGATGTGGCGCCGGTGACTGTAGACTCCGTCGCGGTGGTGGCTTCAGACGACGTAGTCTTCTCTGCAGATGACCCTGTAGCCGTTGTTCCCGATGGTGTGGATCCTCGTGGTTTTCCACCATGCTGTGACCTGGTAACAGGCATCTTGGAAATCACTCGATGATCTCTCCCCAAAAGATCCGGCTCGAAGGACCACTCGATGTGCGAGATGCTGGGATTGTTGGAGAGAGTTTGATCGAGTAAAAATCCGATGCCAAATCACTAGGTACACAGCGTGGATTTATTTGCCACAAGTCTTCTTACAGAGTAACTATTTTCTACTCAGGAGCGCTTCAGTATTTTCTTTCTTCTATTTTCTTATTCAGGAGCGCTTGAGTATTTTTCTTGTTTGCCCGTCGTCTTCAACTGGAGGTGGAAACTGGAACTGACGAACGTAGGACATGCTCCGATTAATAAAACGAAATTAAAAGTAGGTCAATCTATAAGGTCGCGAAAAGGGTTGACCAATCAGAGCGATTGAATTATTTATAATCGACTCTATCTCTATCTCTTTCTAAAATTTGCTATTTCTTTCTATCGGCATGTCCTGACATTCGAAAGTTTTACAAATATTGTACAATCTATTTTTCTATAACGAGGGCTTATATAACTAACTTATTATAACAAGAATTATCTAAATACGATCATTATTTACAAAGTTATAAGCATTTTAGTGCAAAGTGCTTACGTCGCGGTAACGCCTCTTCAGGGCACCCTAGCGGGATATTGAAAAACGTCAATTTCTATCCTTTATTGGTTTAAAACTTACAATCTAATGTTAAACACATAAAATATACATTATCATCTATTAACCAAAACAATAATTACACTTAAGGATCTATTACAAGCAAAGTTATACGACTTTCAAATTTTCATAATAAAAAGTGATTCTTACTATTTCTTACGAACTATCTTATAATTTTATAAACTTATAACTACGTATAACCGTTATCTATACATAATATCTATTAGTAATCGTTGTCCTGCACAAAATCGAGACTGGATCGAAACTGAATTTTGATTATATTTTAATTACGAGAGTTGCCCCTCTGGTCTTTCTTCATTAGAAGGTGTTTAGAGCATACTCCACTACGATTTGCAACTGCGACTTGGCGAAAGCCACTGTTTTCAAGCCAACTAAAGGCCACTGACTTAACTTAATGACTTTTAGGATAAATACGAGTTGAAGATAGATATTACCGACGGTGTAAATGGCTCATCCCCACTATTAGCGTCTAAAGTCAACTTTGCCTGAACGTGGTATGAACCTGCTAATGAACAAAAAAATTCAGTCGAATTGATAACCTCCTCCTTTTTTGAAGTCGGTTAAAAAGAGGCTCTGGCGTGAATAGGTAGATTATATTGCATCTGACTGCCTAAGTACAGCTAAGAGCACTTGAAGCTAGACACTTAAACCTTTGTACCGCACTTATGCTATACGTAATAAGAGTTACAATCGCACTTGCTGTCAAGCTAGATTTGCTTTAAGCTGTACGTCCAACTCACAGAATACCGCAGCCTATATACCTTTAAGTGAAAATTGTTGTGTCCCTACGAGCAAATGAAGTTACCAGATGTGAAGAGATGCTACGTTAGCAGCGGGCGTAGCATCAGACGGACCGTATGCTTGCTTGGCATCAGACTTGGTATAAAAAGTGGAAATCTTTTGTATAAATGTAGCGATATCATTTAATATCTTGCGAGATAGATATATGGCTATGGTAACCACTTTACATCAGGCGGGTCGTACGCTTGTTAGGCATCCCCCATCGTATAAAAACACAGTTTGCCTGCTGTGAAATGGTTCCTAAAGCATATAAATGCTCGCAAAACAAATAATGTTACTCGCGTATTACCTTCTCCATCGCCTCAGAAGCTTCTAGGTAAATTACTAATATTTAGAAATACTTTTCTCTGAAGGCATTAAGAAGCACTACAGGATGGCGAAGCGTTTAAATCATTTAAATGTCATGTAACTACAACAACGATTCGAAATACTTCACCCCATCCTATGACTGGCTATAGTCAACGTTACTTAACTTAAATGATTGACAAATTGTTATACGTAACAAGGCTATCAAGCTCTCCCGTAAAACTAATGGTCCTATAAATATGCTATTAAAGTTGTCTACAATATTGTTAAGTTGGAAGACTTGTTCAATGCTTACAGCCTCCTTCTACAGTCGCGCCGCTCGTCATCGGCAGGAAATTCATCCTCACATATTAGAAACAAAATGGTTACAAATTGTGCGCTCTAAAGAGGTTTTCTTCCACGGACTCTCAGGTTGTGGAATGAATTACTTGCCGAGGTCTGAAAACTGGCCAAGTGCGAGTCGGACTCGCGCACGAAGGGTTCCGTACCATTATCTATAAAAACGGCAAAAAAAAATCACGTTTGTTGTATGGGAGCCCCCCTTAAATATTTGTTTTATTTTTATTTAATTATTTATTTTTAAAGTGAATATATAACTAAATATTATATACAGAAATACATCATCTGTGAAAATTTCAACTGTCTAACTATCACGGTTCATGAGATACAGCCTGGTGACAGACGGACGGACGGACAGCGGAGCCTTAGTAATAGGGTTCCTTTTTACCCTTTGAGTACGGTAAAAAAGCCCTAAAAAGGCGCCCTAAAAAGACGTGAAGAGATTATTACAGGGTCAGCAACGCGTGAGTGATACCTCTGGTATTGCGAGCGTCCATAGGTCTCGATGTCTGCTTACGATGCTTACGATCTTTAAACAATTCGAATGCTTGTTTACCACTGTAGTTGTATAAAAAATGGGATGTGGTTGTGTCATATATATGGCCGTGTATTGTAAGTGAATACATTATATGCACTAAAATGATCTCAAAATGTCAGCGCGTTATTAATCGTTTTTTGGAATTGTCTCCTTGGAAGCAATTTCAAAGACGAAGAAAGACATGTCAAAAAAATATTAGAATAATTATTGGCGGAAAATACCGTAATATCGTGGTAATATGTCTTCATATTCAACGACCATGGGTTATCTTATTATGAGATTGTAACAGTAAAACTGTGCCACTACCGCACCTCAACATTACTCATTAGTTACAGAATGAGCTGATTCAATTTATAAGAGATAGCGGAAATTTTTCAATTCTCAAAATTAGATTAGTGAAATCGACTTTTTTTTTATACTACGTATAAAAAATTGATTCTAATTGGACTCTATCCGTGTTGATATAGAATAAATAAATAATAATAAATATTCCTGGACAAACTACACATTGCCATCTAGACCCACACTAAGCAAAGCTTGTACTATGGGTACTAGGGTGGAGCGAAAAAACTTTTTTTATTAAACGGTAATGTAATAGTCAAAATTTGGTACCTTTTAGGCTTAAATTAAGTCATGCAAAATATTATTTCATTTGGTTTAGAGTAACTGCCTCCGCAACGGCATTGAAGTTATGAAAATAGTTGGTTTTAGATTCTACTAAGACGCCATGTTAATTTAAGGTATTTTAATAAACAGACCATTTTTTAAATGAAAATACGATCACTGATATAGTATATTTTCGATAACAAGAAGTTTGACTTGAGTTTGAATTAAAATAAGGGGAGCCCCTCACTCCCCTTATTTTAATTCAAACTCAAGTCAAGCTTAGCTCGGGAAGGGACATTTTGGTACACTTATCACGTCGCGCGCGCGTCACCTCAGTGTTCTATTGTTTTTAGATCGTTATAATTTAAATAATACACCATACATTATAATTTAAATAATAATGTATGGTGGAATCATAAGGCTGCTTGAGAAAAAGCTACAAAAACCACTCAGTGGATAATTTGCTTGCTTCACATGAACGAATTGCCTTTGAGACACCTTCTTCATCTCGACGGGTGTACTTCAGGACCCAAATCTTACGTTGGTCCAATAGGAAAAGCTCTCGAAACCTGCATAAATCTGTCTGTTAAAAAATTAACCGCATCGAAGGACAAGTCCTACTAGAAATGGCCAAAAATCTGAGTACAGATCAACAGCACTTGTATAAAATAGACATGGCGGTAATTACAGGTGAATTTCTAGAAGATCTGGAATATAAATCTCCAGGAAAATTATCACATGCCCGTTGGCTCACGCGTGCTAACCGGATACTACGTTTGTATGTAGGAACTGAAGAACCGTCGGAAAATTTGAAAACTTTGGCTACTTTTGTTGTCAAAGTTCGTGCAAAGATGGCACGCGTCATCTGCTTAATATTATTATGGCCTCCAGATACCTGCCAGAAACTTAAAAAATATTTTATAGATCCTGTTATTCAAAGAAATAGCTATTTTGCGTATCCCGAAAGCATTCTTCTTGCGATGATAACAGATGACACCAAACACATTAGAGAACCAGCCCGCCGCATACTAAAGGCACGTAGTAAGACGCAACCTCCAACACCTAGATTGTTTCAAGCGCCATTGATCAATGTTAACGCTACATACGAGTACATTGATTTAGATTGGCAGGAAAACTTAACAGAACCACAGATTTTGAAAACCGTATCTGACCAAGACATTCAGTGCATCGTCGAATCTGCAGGTGACAGCGAACTAACATTTTTAAGGCTTCCCTGCCATACTCAAGCTGTTGAAGCTGTTGAAGTTGGAGCTGTTAAGATTACAACAGAAGCTTCCATGTCAAAATGAACAAAAAAGGCACGAATAAGTGCATTATGAGCCAAGTTAGAATCACGGAACGTAATGCCTAAATTTGCAACTAAAAGGGATTTTTAAAGCAAACTAATAATATATTTATTTTTAAGTTGTTCTTAAAATTTGAATTTTTTTTTATTGGAGTATTTTAATAATGTCTAAAATGAGCATTTTTAATTTTTAATACCTAATTACCACTAAATTAAGCACACTATTTCGCCTTAAAAACTCTTAACTTTTTTCCATTTTTTTTTTAATTTTTGAGGTAACTGCGGAGGCTGAAGACGTTTATCAAATTAAATGAAAAATAACATGTATTTTTACTTAAGTTTATGGCACCAATTCCGCACTATTAGAACTCCGAATCTTAAAAAAAATTTTTTTTCATACTTCCGTGCTCCACCCTAATGGGTACTAAATAACTGATATTATACTTAAATACATTTTTTTCTTTTGTAAATACATAGAAAACACCCAGACCAATGTTTGTCTTGGTCTGGGTGACATATTCATGCACACAATTTTTTGTCTTGAGGGGGGATCGAACCCGCAAGCTCAGAGTCAAAGTGGCCATTGCTAACCATTCGACCACCGAGCTCGTCAATCAAGAGAATGCATCGATGACTAGTTTATAGTATATAAAATATAATAAGTGCGCGCATGTCTATTACATTTTGTTATTTTCAAATTAGTTAAACAATGCTAGTGCAGTAATTTTCTATGCATGATTTTTATGCATTTGTGCTAAACTATGGCTAAGTGGTTGTTAATATTCTAAAGAAAATAATAGTTATTAAAAAAGAATAAATAATGAAGTACCCGTTCGCACTGTTAATTCTCGCACCAACATTTAAACTCAATTATACGCTTTCTACATGCATAGTTGATTTTGGAATAGCGATGGGTAGTTATAACCACAACCAGCTAAACAGCGGCTATTCATTAAAAAGCTAGATTATCTGTCAGTTGTATAGCCTGGTATAGCTTGGTTGTTTATCTTTTGGCTTTTCGAATCAATCAAAAGCCGACAAGTTGATTAACACTTTACATTTATCCGCTTATGAAGTTTCGTAAAAAATAACAACTAAGTTTCGAGGGCACAAAATTGCTTTTTCATGTTCAATAGTGAAATGCGTCATAACAAATATTTATCGAAAGTGTAATTTTAGGACACAAACTTATTCAATCTACGAATGGTTCAAAAGAGGGTGTAGAACGCGTGAGCGGTTCCTTTAAAAACTTGTTTAGCTACACAAAAACTTGTTGTGAACATTAAAATCCTGGTATCTGGGAGTAGTGTAGAATAATGAATATTTTTGTTACTGATTAACAAATATTCACTATTTAGTAACATAAAATTTTTGATACATATCCAATCCACTAGTAACAAAATTTCTACTGTGGTCTGTATAATTTCCTAGAATTACCAGGCTGTGTAAAAAACGTCTTGAAACAATAATAAATGAATTTGCAGTACAGCTATCTTGCATTCTGCAATACACCATGGTTACAACTATTCGAGAAAGAAATAAGAAAACGTATCTTCATCGAATGGAAACCCTATAAACCCAGCAAGACTAGCTCTACCTTCATTGGCCACATAGAAAATGACCGAAAAAAAATAAATTGAATTGAATCCCGCTTGAATCTTTTCCCTTGGACCACTTAACTTCCCCAAGATACTAATATGCCGCTTAATGAGCGAACTGAATTCGGTTTCGAGGTCAGATATGAGCGAATGCCTTATCAAACATAATTGATGAGCAATTTGTATGCTTGCTACACGGCAAAAGCTATAAATAATACCGCCTTATCCATTACCTGTGAATAGAGGGTAGTATCAAAGTTGGATTAATATGCATAGGGCTGAAATACCAAAGGTGCCAGCAGGAATATATCTACGGGCGTGGGTGTGTTTCGCTATCATCATCATCAGGTCCATTTTAGTCTCCACTACAGGAGCACGACCCTCTCTCGTCCGTCCTAGACGGAAGGATGATTTGGCCTACACTCTCCACGCTGGCCAAACGGGTTGGGGAGACCTGATCGATATGCAGGCATTAATGTATTTCCCTTAGTCGCCTTATACGACATCCTCGGGAAGAAACGGAGTGATTCTATTCTAGTCTGCCGGAAACTACACGGCCATTTTCGCTACCTTCGTCAAGTTTATTCTGTTGAAGTGAATTTCATGATGTTAGTATAAATTAAGGTTTTTTTTCCTCTATATGCATATGTTAGATAATGCAATGGATAAATGTGTTGATGGATGGTGTTTTAGTTACATTATAGATTATTTTTGGTTAGGTGGTTACGTTAGCTTTTCTTGTATTCTATCATCGCAAATAGTCGACGTAGTTGATGAATGAGCTAAGTAAGGTCAATTAATAATAAGTTGCAATTTATTACATTTACCATTATATTGAATATGTCTATACGGTAATATTTATTTTTAATACATTACTTGTGGCTCACGACTCGAAACGACTTCAAAAATTTAATATTAAATAATTCACAATACACTGACACAAAATACAGTAGTTTCATGGTTTACTTTTCCACTTACATATGACTACTAGCTTCTAAACTAGGCAAAGCCTGTATTTCAAACGCCAGGCCCAGCCAAATGTCTGTATGTGTGTTTAATGTAAAATTCAAACACAATTGCAAAAAATTGTTACTGAATAAAACTTGCTGATTGATTACTGAATAAAATTGATTGATTGATTGAATATTCATTATAAATCGTACTAGCTTCCACCCGCGGTTTCGCCCGCGTTTACGAAAAGTCTTTTAATTTTTCGCGTTAATTTATGTAGCCTATGTCACACACAAATAAAGTGGCTTTCTATTGGTAAAATTATTTTCAAAATCGGTTCAGTATATTACCCCTTACAACCTTACAAACTAACACAAACTTTAACTCTTTATAGTATTAGTATAGATGAAAGATCAATATTTTAATTGCAATTTTTTTTTTAATTTTTTTTAGGATTCCAAAATCTTAATGCGAAAAATAGATCGTCAACGAAGTCATCCTATATTTTTCATTTTGAAATATGGAACTTTATTTTTATTATTTATATTTTATATAAATCAACAAATAAAATAAAATAAATCAACAATGTCAGAGGTATTTACCTCTGAAAATAAGGATCTTGATGAATGCATCTCACTATATTAAATCTTTTTAAAATATTTCAAATGTTTGATGTATGTATCTCTCTCTATTATATTTACTGTTTTATTGTAGTTGGCAGCTGTATAAACGAAAAAACAATCGAATCGAATTCGCTGTCGGATAAATACGACAGACGCGATTCAGGCCCGAAAATCTTCGTCGCAATCAGACTCGGGCGGTCAAAAGGTCGATGAGGTTTAATAAGTTTATTAAACCAGAATCCTCATTCACCTTATGAAATAAATTATCCGCCTATTTTCAATGCGGTATATCCAATATTGCTGTTATCGCAATAACATTCGAGTCACGGCGCTCGCAGGAAATACGCCTGCAGCTCCGACCCGATAGTATTTATTTCGATTCAGTTTTGAAATAAATTGTGCAGAAGATTTGCTAAGAAATATCGATATTTCTCTTAGTCATTTGATTTGAAGAGTGAAATTATTGCCTTTTTAGCTAAAAAAGAAAGACTAATAAATTTAAAGTGGGTATCGGTGTATCTTTGGTTGTTCGTGACATCGTAGTTGCTGTGCGAAGAAATCGTTTTTGTTTTTGATGTGATAATATCTTATTATTATTCTATAATATAAAAATGAATCGCTGAACAGCTGAACCGATTTCGCTAATTCTTTTTTTAGAATATTCCTTGAAGTACGCGGATGGTTCTTACGCAGAGAAAAAATAAAAAAATTGTATCTAACTTTAATTCCTCGTACAATTTCTTCGTTGCAGATTTGATACCTTAGGGAAACTCCAAGCATCCTATCCATCCATCTATCGTTAGCTACGCGACTTTTAGCTTGTGAACCAGCCTGACGGTCAGTGTCCTAGTCTCTGCACCGTAGCTCGCTCTGGTTGAATACTTTAGTCTTCCAGCATTGGAGTGTGCCGTGAGGAAATAAAGAAGCTTTGCTAAAGCCTAACTGATATCGACAGCAAATTAATTAGCATTCCGTAACATCAAAGCCTTTTCACATGTGAGATTGATTTTATAATTGTTTGTTATATATAATCGTTGACCTAAACACATCAACACTTGTAAATCGCTACAAATATTTACGTAGCCAAACCATAGCACCCAAATTACCATCTCCATATAGATACAAATTATTTTACGGTCGCAAAACCACTTAAAAGTACGAATCTCGTCTGTACAGCGTTAGTTTTAAGGGTGTGTTCAATTATGGGGTAACGGTAAATGTTGTTGTGCTGTGAAATACGATGTCATTTTCATTCGTGGATCCAACGGAGTGGGAAATGAAAATTGAAAGGTAAATTGGTCCTGTGCGCCGTGTCGCGGTGTACTTGCCTCTGCGTGTCATATTAATGTGGGCACAAATAACTAAAGAGAAATTCACTTTGTCATTTGATTAATTATGCCCTTATCTAAAAAAAGAAATGTAAAATTGAAACATAATGTTATATAATATGTATTTTAATTGTTGATTTCGACTAAATAGAAAATCTAGATCTATAGATAGAACAACAATTTCTATTATTATGTATCTCTCTTAAATCACGGGTCAAGCCCGGTCATTTGATAGGCGTGCGCGGGGATATGGATCCAACGCGCAGAGGCCCCTTTGAGAAGTTTGATGTAATGTTGTACGCCCTCCGTGACCCGCTCCAGGATATGTCAATGGAACGATATACCCATGAGCAGGTCTCGACAGGCGTTGAGACTATTGCAAAGTGTGATGGAAAATAAATGGGCTATGGAGATGAGATCTGGGTGAAATTAATACCGGGCTATTACAGAAGAGGGACGGACGCCTGCCATAACTGCTTTTATTGCTAGTTATTTGCGGCAGGCGTGGCTTGCCACTCACTAGATGGGCCCCCGAAATGCCAGGAAAACGGCCGGGGGCAACACCGGTGTGAGTGACTCAGGGATGTCGAGAGGTGTGCTGCGCTTTCTCCGAAGTTACTCGCGGCGTGATGCCCTTTAACACTTCCACCCCTGGAGCATATAGCTCTAGCGGCTCCTCTCTGGACGGCCAATGAAGGCAAGCCAGAGCCGAGAGTCCTGCGGGCCTTCTTGTGTTTACACTCCGACCGATGAAGACACGTCGGAGACAAAGGCCCTGACCGACTCTCTGGAGACTCGGGTCCGTGGTGTCGCTACTCACACAACAGCTCGCCACACAAGCTGCCCTGCGGACTCTATTATTATCTCTCTTAAATCACGGGTCAAGCCCGGTCATTTGATAGGCGTGCGCGGGGATATGGATCCAACGCGTAGAGGCCCCTTTGAGAAGTTTGATGTAATGTTGTACGCCCGCCGTGACCCGCTCCAGGATATGTCAATGGAACGACATACCCATGAGCAGGTCTCGGCAGGCATTGAGACTATTGTGAAGTGTGATGGAAAATAAATGGGCTATGGAGATGAGATCTGGGTGAACTTAATACCGAGCTATTACAGAAGAGGGACGGACGCCTGCCATAACTGCTTTTATTGCTAGTTATTTGCGGCAGGCGGTGGCTTGCCACTCACTAGATGGGCCCACGAAATGCCAGGAAAACGGCCGGGGGCAACACCGGTGTGCGTGACTCAGGGATGTCGAGAGGTGTGCTGCGCTTTCTCCGAAGTTACTCGCGGCGTGATGCCCTTTAACACTTCCACCCCTGGAGCATATAGCTCTAGCGGCTCCTCTCTGGACGGCCAATGAAGGCAAGCCAGAGCTGAGAGTCCTGCGGGCCTTCTTGTGTTTACACTCCGACCGATGAAGACACGCCGGAGACGAAGGCCCTGACCGACTGTCTGGAGACTCGGGTCCGTGGTGTCGCTACTCACACAACAGCTCGCCACACAAGCTGCCCTGCGGACCTATTATTATTATTATTATTTATATAGGTGTTTCGGCCAACTTACCAGAATATTACAAATAATTTATTAATAATATTTGTCAGACAAATTACACAGCGCCATCTAGCCTCAAAGTAAGCGAAGATTTTTTTATGGGTACTAGACAACTGATAAACATACGTAAATACATATTTTTTTTTTGCAAATACTTACATACTTATGATACATAAAAAACACCCAGACCAAGACAAACGGACAATGTTCATGCACACAAATGTTTGTCCTGTGTGGGAATCGAACCCACGAGCGTTGGTGTCGAAGCCGCGTCATTGACCGCTACGCCACCGAGCTCGTCGTAAATATTTAAAATGGAAAAATTCACCTCACACGCCTAGGTGGGATTTGAACCAACGACCTCTCGAGACCAGTCGAGTGCTCTTCCAACTGAGTTACCAGGAAGGTTTGTGTTGGTGACGTTGGGAGGTGATTTTTTCTATTTTTAAAAATATTTATAACAATTTCTATTTATAGAGAACGAGAGTTTCTGTAGAAATTGAAATGAAAAAATACGTCACAATCGCAAACTTTCCTGGTGGCTAAGTTGAAAAGAACATTCGACCGGTTATCGAGAGGTCGTAGGTGTCGTGGGTTCACGTCCCAACTGTGTCCCTGCCACCGAAGCTGAAGCCAATTACCATAGACCTATTCTTCGAATATTTTGATTCGTAGAATAGGTCTTACGTTTTAGTTATTGACAAACATCTTCAGTTGGTTGAGATTTAGTGTTACTACCAGCTAAGCTCATAAATTTAAGCTAAAGTTAGATTTTCACTGATCAAATAATCTGACGGTAATCTGCTTCAGGGTTCCTACCGTCTAAGCTGAAGCCGATTCCCATCGAATATTTTGATTCCCTAAAATAGGTCTTAGATGTAAGTTATTAACAAACATTTTCAGATTTATCGGTAAACCTTTAGGGTTCCTACCAGCTAAGTTAAACACAATTATCACATCTATTGTGGAGTTTGATACTTGCAATCAAAAAATCCGGTGGGAATCGGTTTCAGCTTCGGCGGTAGGGCCCCGGCTTCGGCGGTAGGGCCCCGGCTTCGGCGGTAGGGCCCCGGCTTCGGCGGTAGGGCCCCGGCTTCGGCGGTAGGGCCCCGGCTTCGGCGGTAGGGCCCCGGCTTCGGCGGTAGGGCCCCGGCTTCGGCGGTAGGGCCCCGGCTTTGGAGGTAGGGCCCCGGCTTTGGCGGTAGGGCCCCGGCTTTGGAGGTAGGGCCCCGGCTTTGGCGGTAGGGCCCCGGCTTCGGCGGTAGGGCCCCGGCTTTGGAGGTAGGGCCCCGGCTTTGGCGGTAGGGCCCCGGCTTCGGCGGTAGGGCCCCGGCTTTGGCGGTAGGGCCCCGGCTTCGGCGGTAGGGCCCCGGCTTTGGAGGTAGGGCCCCGGCTTTGGCGGTAGGGCCCCGGCTTCGGCGGTAGGGCCCCGGCTTTGGCGGTAGGGCCCCAGGGCGGTAAGGTATTTTTTTTTCATTTAAAAACATTTATAACAATGTTACGGTGCCATTCAAAACTTCGAAGACTAATCCAGTAGCCTTAAAGTTATTTAGGTTCTTTTGGCAGCACTGTAGCGTAGGGTCCAATCATTTGTCAATTCATAGCATCTTGTCAAATGTCTTGTTGACGTCTTATCGTCTTAAAGTTTCACTGTCCAAAAATTCAGTACATTTTGACAATCTGGACCTGACGCCTACCTAGCGACATCTAATGTCAGAAAAAATATCAAACATCCCCATTCTATACTATTCCACTTCCAGCAATAAATTATTTCTCATTTCATTACAAAGTTTTTATTCTTTAATGTTCTCTGAAAAAAGCTATAAGTTTCGAGAAATGGGATAAGGTTAAAGCAGTTCACATAATGAGAATCATATAATGGTTCTTTCAGAGATTTTTTTATAATTTTGAAGAATATTTTAATTAAAAGTAATAGTAATGATGATTATCGTTATCAGCTTGTATGTTTCCACTGCTGGATATAGGCATACCTATTAGGCATGAGCCTTCCACATCCAGTCGCTTCTGGCCGTTTCTTTGCGGTCATCAAATCACTTACTGTGTTAATGGCTACGGTAACCGCTTCACATCAGGCGGGCCGTATGCTCGTCTGCCACCCGACGTAGTATAAAAAAAAAAAATACTTACAGGGGGGAAGGCTAATGCTTCGCCGCCCCAAACGAGGTCTCCATTCTAGGACTCGGCAAATATGGCCGGCCCACTGCCATTTCAGCCTGCTGACTCTGAGAGCTATGTCGACAACTTTGCTTTTCCATCAAATTTTCATTTTTATTTTTTTATACTACGTCGGTTGGCAGACAAGCATATGGCCCTCCTGATGTGAAGCGGTTAACGTAGCCATATTAACGTTCGCAACATAAAATATCGTTCGCGCGCCGCCACCCCCACTGCCATCGCAGCATCTCCTTCCCTTCTGGTGACCTCACTCACTCGCAGGAACACAACAACCCTCAAGGAAGTTGTTATTTGGCTGCGGTATTCTGTGAGGTGGAGATACTTTCCCAGTCAGGCAGCTTAAGAAATACGCTAGGCCCTACCTCTCTTTTCGCCAGAGTCTCTTCTGTCAGTCAGCAGGGTGCACCACGTGCAGGTGAGCTTGACTTTGGTTGAAAGATGTGGATGAACCACTTACACCGCAAATATCTCTCTCCATCTAAGTAATAATAATAATACTGTTATTATCACTGACAGGACTATTCTCGCAAATAGACCTGATATTGTAGTATTAGACCGGGTGACGAACCGTGCAATTCTCGTTGACGTCACCATTCCCCATGATGAGAACCTCGTTAAGACCCAGAAAGTGAAACTTTCTAAGTACTTGGACCTGGCCCACGAGGTTACCACCATGTGGCATGTGGACTCAACGATTATTGTTCCGATAGTCGTGTCAGTAAACGGATTTATAGCTAAGAGCCTCGACCATCACCTCGAAAGGCTCTCGCGAGGCAGTTGGGTCAAGAACCAGATACAGAAGGCGGTTCTCCTGGACACGGCCCGCATATGAGAAGATTCCTCACTCTGGAGCCCTGACCACCGGTAGTTTGGGTCTTAGCTCCACTACCGGCGGGTGTCCCTGTTCTTTTATATTTTTAAATGTTTTTTTTTTATATCTATATTTAAAAATGTAATAAAACAAGAGTTGAATGTGATATAAAAGATAATAAATAATTCTATCATAGTTTAATTTTTTTTTTAGGGTTCTGTACCTCAAAAGGAAAAACGGAACCCTTATAAGATCACTTTGTTGTCCGTCTGTCTGTCTGTCTGTCTGTCTGTCTATCTGTCTGTCTGTCTGTCTGTCTGTCTGTCTGTCTGTCTGTCTGTCAAGAATTTCTATGTCAAGAATGCGTGGAGGTATCAAGCTGAAATTTGAACTGTATACTCAGGTCTACGGTCCCATGAAGTAGTAAAATAATCAAACTGCTAAGTTTACGTAAAAAATAGTTACGGCCGTTTATTCAGCAAAAAACGCATATTTCGACATTCTCAAGGGAATCAAAACCTATGGGGTACTTCCCGTTGATCTAGAACTATGAAATTTGGCAAGTAATATCGATATATACAAGTACAGGAATAAATCTCAAAACTATACATTTGTAAATAGATCTTAAAAATTAGGGGGTCTATATTTTTTATAGGGTGTCGAAATTTCAAATTGAAACTACTAGTTCAAATGGGGTATCATATGAAAGTACTGATGTACACATTGCAAAATATATTTTATTTATTTTTTTCGACGCATTATTTCTTATTTATAATGAAATATCAAATTTAATATTGATACTACGTACGGAACCCTCGGTGGCCGAGTCCGACTCGCACTTGTCCGGTTTTTTCAATCTATTGAGACTTAAATTATAATGGAAGCGTATATATTTATGTGCGTATTAGTTTTGTGTAGTTACGTAATATTGTGCATGCCAGCTGTCCTTTCTTTTTAGTTGACAATTGGAAAAAATATCTCACGTTAAATTCAAATACTCAACTCAACAACGATTTTAAAATTCAACGTGGGTAACGTGACAATCGTTTTCTAGTGGGATGCGATGGGGGTGAAATGTCTAAAATGGGGTGAAAAAGTCTGAAACTCGTCATGGGTAATGTTTTTATGGTTTATCGGGTCACTGATTACGAAAAAACTACTATTTAATAATCCAACATAGCCGACGTGACATAAAGTCACCCCTGTGGTGGTAAAATGGGGTTGAAATGTCATAATACCAATATGGGTGTTGATTCTATGGTTTTCTGGGACGTCAATTATAATATTTATTGCCACAGACTCAATTTTTTTTTTTTTTCAAATGTACCGATAACCTCAAAAGAACGGCTTGAAGCGGCTGGATGCGGAAAGCTGAGGATCGCATACGGTGGAAGGCTTTAGGGTAGGGTATGCCCAGCAGTGGATAGATACAGGCTGATGATGATGATGATGCCACAGGCTTTTATGGGCGTTTGAGTAAAACTCCCAAACGAAATGCAAATGTTGTTTAATATTTGTAAACCATAATCTAGACGATATCCATTACCCCTCTAGAGAATAAAATAAAAATAATTCTGCATTTTCGTATATACGTTAGACAGTCATTTAGAATTACATTTTCAGCATAGAAATTAATTTAAATTAGTTTAAAGCATACTCAACTTTACGTCGAGTGCTTTTAGAATTAACATGCGAGTTGCTCTCTGGTAAATGCTTTAAAGTATTTTATGTAGTCGTTCTTTGCTGGTTCTCCCGAGCCATTTTTATTTTTGTTGGCTTTGCATTAATACTGTTGTGAATTGGATTCTCTCTTTATTCATGAAAAAGAAACAAGTATTTAAGCCAAATGCGGTATGCAAACTCGAGATTTTTCTTCACCACGTTGTGATGACACATCATACATGACATATATTTTTTGTTCATAGTATTTAACTAGTAACATTATTTTTTGTATTTAAGAATTGTAATGTGCCGAGACATTAATTTGCCGCCAAGGCAATAAGACACATTTTGTGTCATAAAACAATACTACTCGTATTTCCATTATACTTTTGTCGGCACCACGCTGGGAACTATAGACAAAGGACATATCTATAAAACTTTTGCCAGAAACATCCTAACTGCTGCACATGGACAGTTTTTTGTCGACGCCCGCCATAAAATGTAATTTGAGAATATTGCTGCATTTTTAGAGAGCGTGGGAATGAATCCTAGCTTTCTAAAATAGGCGTAATTTAGGCGTGGCTTTGTTTGAACGAATCAGATACTTCGTTTTCTTAAAAATATTTACAGGGCGAATGAGCGATGACCAGGAGAGTTCGGAAGGCGGCGCGTGCGCTGGCTAGGGGTGGAAGGCAGCGGGGGTGATTTGGGAGACGCGGAGAGACGACTCTAGGAATTCTGGATCTGAGCGAGCTACGCGCAATACATTCTGGGTTTGAGCGGGCTACGCGCAAGACATTCTGGGTTTCATCGGCGAAGACGCAAGACATCAACAGTAATAGCGATCCATATTTGTAACCTTAGTATTAGATTATAACTTCTGTGTTTGTTTTCTTGTGCCAAATAAGGCTATTTAACTTAGAATCAGTGCCACGAATTTCTTCAGCAATTACCGAGGGTAATGTACCTGTTTTGTTCTCTGTTAATTTAACCTGACGATAAGATTAGTAATAATTGTAAATTAGCTATAAGTAGCACCAAGAATATTAATCTTGAACTAACATAACGGCTTAACTGCCTTCAAGATAATACTTTACAGTGATGTTGCTAAATAATTTACAAATAGGAGTTAGAATTTGACTATAATTAATACAATGTAAAGGCGTTAGTTTTGATTAAATTACTAAATATTAGCCGTGATTTTGTTACAGTGGGATTGGTATATCTCACTATAGTTACCGTTGTTAGAATTATTGTACGTAATCAACATCACACCTAGGAAATTACTATTTTGGCAACATAGCTTAATTTCGGGTTTTGTTTTGCAGACACCGACCAATATAATTGGTCGTCGATTGTTTTAAAATGTAGAATCATTCTTGGAATCTGGCTAGTAATCTTGCAGAGACGCCGAACGTTTCTCAAGATGAGGCTTATGGGCTGGAAGCATTGGTCTACATAGAGAGCCATTTTATGTAAACTAAAACTATCAGATTAGAGGTGGGGCCTTTTTCCACGTTTTTTATAACACTTTCTAAAGCGCGGGCTTTCTGAGTTGTGTGGCCAAAATGTAGATGCAAATTCGCCTGTACTGATAGTATAAAAGTAACGAATATTATGTACCAGTATTTCATCAGAACTAGTAAAATAAATCATTTCATTTCATTACTTTAACACTTGTTTCTCTTAACATTTTTGTGTGCATGATTTCCGCTTTAAGTCTATGTAAGAGGCGATACTGACTGAACGATTAGTGCAGTTATAGTGATATATATAATATATATTTGTAAGATTGTGTTAATAACCCTAATAAATCGGGATAGAATCGTTCTTGCAACCATCGCCTCATTCATAGAAATTGTCTCGACACTCAAACCCCATTTATGACTTTCAACGTTTACCATTTGATACATCAATACATGCCTGCAACAGTTTATCCAAGCTGGAATAAGTATTATCGCAGATACTAAACCGCCATGACGCTACTAGAGTCATGGTAGCCCTGAACACAACTATTCATAGGCAACACAATACATATTCTATCGTAACATAAACAAGCACGACTTCGTATTTAAAATAGCAAACATAGCATACAAGGTCGCTTCTTATTTTTACATGTTAAGCAAAGCAGCTCGATTGTGCATTTTAGAGGTGGATGATAGACTTATTCGTCAGAGTGTTGTTGATTCGCGAGCGATGCGAGAGCGTCGGGTCTTTAAAGTTTAGGGCCTAAACACAACAACCATAGACTGTTTTGATCACATTATAGGAAGATATTAGTGAACAAGCTATATGGCCGTAATCAGAGTCTGAATAGGAACTATTATTTATTAACTGTGACATGTTGCTTTGACAAGCAATTGTGTACTTACTCGTACTTCTATGAGCCTGCTTTGTGTCGATGTGCTGTTGATCAAGAACCTAGCAAGTTCCTATATTCACTAATTCAGTTCATATATACATATATGGTCGCAATGCCCTGGCAAACACAGTCAACACTGTTAATAGCCGTGGCTGAGTAAGCAGACAATATGACGATTCGGTTTCTCTACTGACTGCCAGACCAGGCCAGTCGAGCTTCTGACCGTTCCACCACACATTCCTCTCATACGACTCGCTTCGTCGAAATGTCCTGGGCCCAGTGACTTTCGCATAAAAGAATTAAAATTCCATGGTACTTATGTGACAAAAGAGGCCTATGGCCCACTAAGTAAGCGTTCGCACGCAGACGAGCGGAGTCAGAAAGATGTATTAGATACACCCCTGGATGCAGGGTCTTAGGCACCCCTCTCGGTAGAGTGAAGCTGGCTGGAATCCTCGCTACCTCATACGTGTCGTTACGCGGTTCAATCATCTGTCTGATGCCTTCATTATGCTCAGTAATATTATCACCTTACAGCTAGATACGGGCTAATTGTAATGCCCGACTGGCCTAACTACTTTCGAAGGCGCTACTAGCAGACCTGACAGAATAGCGATGCGATGAGATATATTGTCTGGAGTCATAGTAGCTTAACCGAACCTTGAAACCGCCAACCAGCTGTCATAAACATGATTAGACTTCCCATCGACACAGAGTATGTTGCCTATAGAAAGTCGTTTAGTAAAGAGACGATCACGGAAACGGTAGAGTCGAATACATGTACGTACCAGAGGTCGTATGTATAGCTCTCACGCGAAGTAGGGCTCGTGTCCCATCACAGAAATTGGTGCCGTGACCAGGATATTGGTCTCCTACACCAGAAATTGGTGCCGTGACCAGGATATTGGTCTCCGTCACCAGAAATTGGTGCCGGGTGACCAAGATTATGGTTACTCATATCATAATAAATTTTAATATTCCTGTACGAGGAATTAGTGCTTGTTACTTATTCGAGTAGTTTACTCGCCGATCTTCTGGTTTCGATACCAGAAAATAGCTCTTTGTAGCACTATGAGTGCCATAGTCAAGCATAGATTAAAAATTGATTTCAGAAACATAACATAGCTATAGTCTAGATTTATATTAGTCTTCTATCGTAGGACAAAACTATATATTTTATAATGTGTTATTTGCCTTTACACAGATATTATTTGGCTAAACATATCTACATACAGGATAAAACAATATACATAACTAATTGTTATTTGGCTATTACACAGATATTATCTAGATAACTACATACAGGATAAAACTATACACATTATCATGTGTTATTTCACTTTACACAAATTATATTTGGCTTAATACAGCTTGTTACATGACAAAACTATACACATGATCATTAAATGTTATTTTGGCTAAACAGTTGTTTAGTTAAATACATATAACTAATGGCGATAAATAGACACGATGCAAGGATAAACTGTAGTAGGTGTTATTTAGCTTAACAGTTGTTACTGGGCTAAACGCACGATAGTCGCACTAAGTCTAGACTAGTTTACACTGCATTTACTTTTCTAACGTAAGGTCAAACTGTACGCATAATCACGAGATGTTATTTTGCTTAATAGATGTTACTTGGCTAAACACTAAATAATTACACAGGGTTTGACTATCTCTACGCCAGTCGTTATATCTACAACGCAAGGCAAAACTATACACAACATAACAAGGTGTTATTTGGCTAACCGTATTTTGGAATTTGATTAATACCGAAACTTATACGCTAACACCTGGTTTCGATATCAGAAGATTATGTTGAGAATACGAAGAACTGAAGAAAATACTGGCTTCGATGCCAGCAAACTAATGTTGGATAACTATAAACTGACTTAATTGTAACGTCAGGAAATTGACGTTATATCACCGTATAGTTACTGTGATTGCGTCTAGCATTAAACAGTATTACACTTTTCAGGAAAATATGGATTTTACCATGCACAAAGTTACACTGACTTCGATGTCAGCGACTTAATTTGGCAAGATAAAAGTCTAATTTAGTTATAGATCAGAATTTAAAATGCAGAGCTTGACTCTGGCTTCGATTGCCAGAGAAATTATGTTTTTACAGCAAAACACTCGGAAACGAGTATTGCTTCGCAAAACGCGGTAATGACTTCGATGTCATTTACCTATGTGGCGAGATGAACTGACCTGGCTGTAGGTCTGGAATTACACTACGGAGCATAACACTTACTTCGATGTCAGGGAACTCAATGTGGGAAGAAAGATCAACTGACCTAGTTTTAGGTCAGAAATTGATGTCCGTGACCTAACTTCAGCTACGTGTTGAATTGACAGCACGACTGAAGTCTTAATAAAAAAAAAATACACAACGTAGGAAACACATACAATCTAATACATTTGCATGTGAGTGCTCGAGATTCTGCTTTTTACAGAGATTCCATTGTCATGGGGGAGACCTACAAGATAATAAATTAACTCAAGCTTCAGCAATTATTTGTGCTAGTACTTATTTATGTAACTGTTTTCAGGTTCGTTGACTTCTAAGATCATAATATAGGGAACTATAGTTAAATTCTTGATCAATCTATATAGTTAACTGTTAGTTGCGTAATGTACTAAAATATTGCGAATAAATAGTGACGATTGTATATAGGATAATCGTGAAAAAAAAAAAACCCTCAATAAAACATTAAAGTTAAATCTATTCTAAAATACTAAACGAGGAAGGAAATTAAATAATAAAAACACACCAAACGATTTAAAATTCTCTAAGGCAACATGTTTCAAGCTAGGTAGGGCCACCAACGCAAATGCAAGTACCGGCCACTGATGACTAAGTCATTGTTAGGAAACAGTTGAACACATATTTTATTTCCTTATGATTCTTTGCTTGTGTGTCTGGTTATAAGTCATTACTATTAAGATAGAATTAAGTTTATATTTGGTTATTTTACAATGAAATTGTATAAAATACAATGTGACGAAAGGTACAGTTAGTAGTGTACTGGTATGATGATGATGATAACTGTATTAACAGTAAGAGAGGTGAATTCAACCTGGCGATGGCATTAGATAAGAAGTAAGACTATTGTCGAAAATGACAGTGGTAATATTGAGGTGATGACGATGATAGCGATCGTTGTTAGTAACTATAGCATAGTGATACTATTACTGAAGTCCTATGGGGCATTAGCTTCGCCTGGTATATGTGGTTGATAACTATGTCTAGGTACATAGTCAGGTAACGTTGACGATGAGGCTTTATTGATAGTGGCTTTGGTTAAACAAAGATGATATTAACTCTATAGGTATAATAGCATTAAGTTGATGGTGGTGTTGCAATGGCTATAAAATGAAGGTGGTGACTGTTTTAATAAATAATTTTATTGAATTACAATGCGTGTGAGTGGCTCTCATTTAATGAGATTTAATATGTAGTTGAGTATTGATTTGATGAAGCGATAATGATATTAAGACAATGTCGAATGGTTTGATTGGTTGATGATGACTTAAATAATAAGTTAACAAAAGGAATAAACATAATTTCCGAATTACAGACCATCTTCAATAATAGTGGGATACCGGCTTGATTAGTTTCAACAGCAACTGTGTTTATTACACAGTTGTAGTTGTACAGTAGTTACACAAGTAGAATAATGATGATAGCTGACAATGAGCTTGATTGATGATAAATAGATAAATGATGATGACTTTAATTAGACTATATGCTATATAGCCTAATATTGGGTTGACTTCCATAATTATAGCGTTATCACAATGAGGCAATGACGATAGTAAAAGAGATTGCTTTGGTTGAATGATGACTTTAATTAAGTTAGCATAATAATAAGGTAACTTTCGAACCTAAGGTAGTGGAGAGATAATGGCTTTGGTTAACTGTTTGCTAACTCTAACAGCAGTGGCTATATGATTGCAGTATTTAGACGAAAACCAAACTAACGAGGATAACAGCGAGGCATTGGCATCAATTATTTGGTTTTAATTGATGGAATTAATAGCGACAGCAAAATGGGATACTGATGATGATGGCTATGGCTTAAACTATATAAAGCCGGTAGAATTTTCTACTTCTACCATTCTTCGATATTTTATATACTTTAGATATTATGTCATACAAGACTTGTGGGTCTTTGGAATTAGTCTTTCTGTCGATAAGTATGTATACTAAGATTATCTGTCTGTTTAACCGATTAACAGAAATGAGCTACACTAAGCAATACTGGGTCGGGCTGAATCTGAATGATATGTCGATTATTTGACAGATTTATAAAGCTAATTGCTCAGTCAACAGCAAGGAATTCTAACACAGACCGCTTTAATTAGTGACTGTGGATATAGCCTATTAATTTAAGAAACACCTACTTTAGTATTTTAAGACTTAACCAGATACATATAGTGGAGTGTCGAGGTTTTGAGATAATAATTTTAAAACACACCTGAGACAACATAGAATAAGTGACTCAGTTGAATAGGTGACTCACTCAGTTCAGTATAAAGAAATGAACCTTTGCATAGGACTAACTCGAAATTGAAATACTGGGGGAGAGATTGTAAAATTTAAATATAATTCATATTTTATTATTTCAAAAAGTTTCATGCGTTTGGACGATCACAACTCAAGGACGTTTCGATGAAAGTACCTTATACTACTAAACGGGATTTAATTATTTATGTTCCCCGTAATTGATTACAAAGCCTAAAATATATTGTCCAATATTGACATTATAAGGCAATGTTACTAAAAATATGAAAACTTATAGTCTTAATAGAACATAATAAAATGTAGTGATTGCTACGGCATGTTGTAATATGTAATATGCTCGCATAGTAAAATTTAGATCAAATCAATGGTGACAAACATAGATGCGTTAATTGATAAATAATCTAATGATATGTTATACCTATAAGTCCCACGTGCATACGTATAAGTGTTATAGTAACTAAATGTTAAGAAAGACAGCGTATATCAGTTGGACTGATACGAGTAACACTTAATTAACTGGTAATGTGAGCTAAATCATGCTGACTATAATTAATATTATTATTGAAAGGCTTACTTATACGGAGTACATTATCAAATCCAAGTCATAATATAAAACGTAAAAAGGCTCTGTAAAACCTTTAACATCTTGGGGGAGATTAGAGAATTCGGTTAACAAAGGTATTGTTAGTTGTAGCGCAGGTGTGTGGCAATTGGTACCAGGTAGTTCAGTCATAAGGCAAGCCGACATTTCTCCTTACCTAAAATAAACCATAGTACCTGGACTGCTATTAAGCTCGTAAAAGTATATGCCGAAGTAAAATCAGGTGTGCAGTTTAAATGGATATTTGAGGACCCTATGAGTCAAGTATAACACAGATGTCTTTGCAGTTTATGATCAGGTATACGACTTAGGCTAACTAACACCGTCGGTGTGACATCAACAGCATGGTTGACCATAAAGCGAGCTGACGCATGATTATAATAGAGTAAATTAATAGTACATAGATACTTAGGCTCGCCTAGTCCTTGTGAAATTGGGAAAGGGACTTCTTGAAATATATTGATAACTTTACAAAGTTGTTACGCGATACGCATAACCCTTTTGAAGGTAAAGTCGAGACAGATTAATCCTCTTCTTAAAGCTAGTTAGCACATCTAAATTCTCTAGAGCATATATTGATCTGTGGCAGTGCAGATAGTATTGCTGTCGCATTATTTATTCAATTCAAATCAATCGACAAACCAATTGACAAAAGTTGACAAATCAAAGCATGTTCTTAATATGTAAACATATAAGTTATTACATTAAACAAAAAAAAAAATTTGAGCCAACCAGCCCATTCTAGCATCTTCAGCGATCAAAGGTAATGTAAAATATAACAAATGATGCATGCATGATGATAGAAGCATTTATTGTACTAAGGTTGTGTGTATTGTAGTAAAATATATTAATAAGTATGTGATAATGATATTGTAATTCACATCGTTCAACAGTTAGATTATACATATAACTTAAAATACAATCATGAAATATAAACGAGATGAAGAGATTTTAAAATTGAAAGCGTCAGTATTTTATATCAGAGGAAAATATCATAAGCCCTGATATTTGCCTATAATGTAGAGTTATATGTACAAAACTCCGATTAACTATATTTGGCTATTGCATATCGATAACCTTGGTAACACACCTAGGAATCCGATGAAATCTGTCTCAAGTGTAACAATGACTAACTTTTCATATCTATGTTGCTGTGAAGCAGTATATAAACCAGAACATAACAATTTGATTGAAGATTGAAATTGATAGCGTTAGTAATTTGCGCAATTGTTTTACTTTATGTTGGTATGACGTAATCCATACACATAAAATCTTATTGGCGTAATTGTACAATTATGAAATATAATGAGACTTATAAGTATAAACTTGAAAATGATCAAGTCGCCAACTCTTAAAAGTTATGAATAGAAGGATATATAAGACTCAATTTCATATTTAGCTCTGACATTTTAATGGCTGCTATAGACTTTGGAGCCATCTAGAACAGGAGGCAATAGTGTCTATTATACTATTGAGAAGAAGAAGATGAATGATAGTTAATTGATCCTAGGGATAGTATCCTAATAAGATAAATTTAATCAGATTATTCATATTTATTAAGTTAATCTAGTATATTAGGATTCTTATTGGTAGAGTTTTATGGATACTGTCTTACGTCTATCATATTGTAATAAGTGAAATAATCTTATGGGGAATACGATAAAAGGTTAATATAAACCATATCAGTTATTTATCAATACGTCATATCATATAAGATTCTTATTGGCAGGGTAGTTACGAGAAGTACGCCCATTTCAATTGTAATAGATACAGTCAATAATTTAGTATCTATTTGTTGTTAGAATAGTAGCAACTAGAAATTTTGAAATTTCATTATTTGCCGACAGAATGAGAAAAAAAAAACTGTCGTGGACATCCTACTTGTAAAATTGCAAATTGTATTGACGTAATAAGAAATATACAGTTATATATATATTCCAAAGAATAAGGGTCTTTGAAATATATATAGGGGGAGAATTATGTGATGACACATCATACATGACATATATTTTTTGTTCATAGTATTTAACTAGTAACATTATTTTTTGTATTTAAGAATTGTAATGTGCCGAGACATTAATTTGCCGCCAAGGCAATAAGACACATTTTGTGTCATAAAACAATACTACTCGTATTTCCATTATACTTTTGTCGGCACCACGCTGGGAACTATAGACAAAGGACATATCTATAAAACTTTTGCCAGAAACATCCTAACTGCTGCACATGGACAGTTTTTTGTCGACGCCCGCCATAAAATGTAATTTGAGAATATTGCTGCATTTTTAGAGAGCGTGGGAATGAATCCTAGCTTTCTAAAATAGGCGTAATTTAGGCGTGGCTTTGTTTGAACGAATCAGATACTTCGTTTTCTTAAAAATATTTACAGGGCGAATGAGCGATGACCAGGAGAGTTCGGAAGGCGGCGCGTGCGCTGGCTAGGGGTGGAAGGCAGCGGGGGTGATTTGGGAGACGCGGAGAGACGACTCTAGGAATTCTGGATCTGAGCGAGCTACGCGCAATACATTCTGGGTTTGAGCGGGCTACGCGCAAGACATTCTGGGTTTCATCGGCGAAGACGCAAGACATCAACAGTAATAGCGATCCATATTTGTAACCTTAGTATTAGATTATAACTTCTGTGTTTGTTTTCTTGTGCCAAATAAGGCTATTTAACTTAGAATCAGTGCCACGAATTTCTTCGGCAATTACCGAGGGTAATGTACCTGTTTTGTTCTCTGTTAATTTAACCTGACGATAAGATTAGTAATAATTGTAAATTAGCTATAAGTAGCACCAAGAATATTAATCTTGAACTAACATAACGGCTTAACTGCCTTCAAGATAATACTTTACAGTGATGTTGCTAAATAATTTACAAATAGGAGTTAGAATTTGACTATAATTAATACAATGTAAAGGCGTTAGTTTTGATTAAATTACTAAATATTAGCCGTGATTTTGTTACAGTGGGATTGGTATATCTCACTATAGTTACCGTTGTTAGAATTATTGTACGTAATCAACATCACACCTAGGAAATTACTATTTTGGCAACATAGCTTAATTTCGGGTTTTGTTTTGCAGACACCGACCAATATAATTGGTCGTCGATTGTTTTAAAATGTAGAATCATTCTTGGAATCTGGCTAGTAATCTTGCAGAGACGCCGAACGTTTCTCAAGATGAGGCTTATGGGCTGGAAGCATTGGTCTACATAGAGAGCCATTTTATGTAAACTAAAACTATCAGATTAGAGGTGGGGCCTTTTTCCACGTTTTTTATAACACTTTCTAAAGCGCGGGCTTTCTGAGTTGTGTGGCCAAAATGTAGATGCAAATTCGCCTGTACTGATAGTATAAAAGTAACGAATATTATGTACCAGTATTTCATCAGAACTAGTAAAATAAATCATTTCATTTCATTACTTTAACACTTGTTTCTCTTAACATTTTTGTGTGCATGATTTCCGCTTTAAGTCTATGTAAGAGGCGATACTGACTGAACGATTAGTGCAGTTATAGTGATATATATAATATATATTTGTAAGATTGTGTTAATAACCCTAATAAATCGGGATAGAATCGTTCTTGCAACCATCGCCTCATTCATAGAAATTGTCTCGACACTCAAACCCCATTTATGACTTTCAACGTTTACCATTTGATACATCAATACATGCCTGCAACAGTTTATCCAAGCTGGAATAAGTATTATCGCAGATACTAAACCGCCATGACGCTACTAGAGTCATGGTAGCCCTGAACACAACTATTCATAGGCAACACAATACATACTCTATCGTAACATAAACAAGCACGACTTCGTATTTAAAATAGCAAACATAGCATACAAGGTCGCTTCTTATTTTTACATGTTAAGCAAAGCAGCTCGATTGTGCATTTTAGAGGTGGATGATAGACTTATTCGTCAGAGTGTTGTTGATTCGCGAGCGATGCGAGAGCGTCGGGTCTTTAAAGTTTAGGGCCTAAACACAACAACCATAGACTGTTTTGATCACATTATAGGAAGATATTAGTGAACAAGCTATATGGCCGTAATCAGAGTCTGAATAGGAACTATTATTTATTAACTGTGACATGTTGCTTTGACAAGCAATTGTGTACTTACTCGTACTTCTATGAGCCTGCTTTGTGTCGATGTGCTGTTGATCAAGAACCTAGCAAGTTCCTATATTCACTAATTCAGTTCATATATACATATATGGTCGCAATGCCCTGGCAAACACAGTCAACACTGTTAATAGCCGTGGCTGAGTAAGCAGACAATATGACGATTCGGTTTCTCTACTGACTGCCAGACCAGGCCAGTCGAGCTTCTGACCGTTCCACCACACATTCCTCTCATACGACTCGCTTCGTCGAAATGTCCTGGGCCCAGTGACTTTCGCATAAAAGAATTAAAATTCCATGGTACTTATGTGACAAAAGAGGCCTATGGCCCACTAAGTAAGCGTTCGCACGCAGACGAGCGGAGTCAGAAAGATGTATTAGATACACCCCTGGATGCAGGGTCTTAGGCACCCCTCTCGGTAGAGTGAAGCTGGCTGGAATCCTCGCTACCTCATACGTGTCGTTACGCGGTTCAATCATCTGTCTGATGCCTTCATTATGCTCAGTAATATTATCACCTTACAGCTAGATACGGGCTAATTGTAATGCCCGACTGGCCTAACTACTTTCGAAGGCGCTACTAGCAGACCTGACAGAATAGCGATGCGATGAGATATATTGTCTGGAGTCATAGTAGCTTAACCGAACCTTGAAACCGCCAACCAGCTGTCATAAACATGATTAGACTTCCCATCGACACAGAGTATGTTGCCTATAGAAAGTCGTTTAGTAAAGAGACGATCACGGAAACGGTAGAGTCGAATACATGTACGTACCAGAGGTCGTATGTATAGCTCTCACGCGAAGTAGGGCTCGTGTCCCATCACAACGTAGATACATACTTACCTAGATACCTACAGTTACCGTACCGTTAAACTTCCGTACCGTTAGTTACCAAAGTTTAGATAACAATTTTGAAAGTGAAGGAAACTTTCTATATAAAAATGCGTATGATTTAATTAACAGTTACCTAATAAATCTATTTGCAAGAATGTAATAATAGTAGTTTAAGAAACTGTTGCATAATAAGGGTTCTTAAAATACGTGTGTGAGTTTATCACATGAGCCAAAGGCGAGTGTGATAATAGGATCACACGAGTATTTTAAGACCTAATTATGTGCAGTTTCATACACTACTTTATCTAATCTCATGAAATAGATGATAATAATATTTTTAAATAAAACCATGAAGTTAATTTAACAGCTTTATTTCTTACTTATAAATCCATTTGTATATCGAGCATACGTGGTACACATGCGAGACGCGTCGCGCGGCGCCTCGTTCACAGATTATGTAGATTTTTTTTGCAAAGTTGCAATGCATTTGCATTGCAACTTTGCAACCTGCTTGCTGCTGTATTGAAATGGAAAAACAAGTTATTTTTCGATATAGTTGTCCATAAAGAGCTGTATCTAAAAGTTACTTTTTAAATTTATTTTGATGGCTTTTGCGTAAAAGACTGACAGATACTGTGTTTAGTTTTTTAATCTCCAAATTTCAGTATGAGAGTATATGAATAGTATTTGTTACTAAAATAGTCGATCTGTCAATTAAAATGAATCACCGAGTGATAATTAAAAAAATAATATAAGTAGTATATTGTTGTCGCAAAATAACTAATAATAAACAAATAGTGGGTTAATACTTATTTCATTGTTATTTTGCGATAATAATAATTCATTTAAGTACATAAGAAATAATTTCATTTGCATCTAAAGCTATAAATGTTTGTTTAATGAAAGATTCTTCCAAACAGAATATATGAGCAAGCAACAATCAATCACCTGAATATTTCTTTAATTTTTGTTTTCACAAGCGTAAATAACTTCTCTTATCACAATTTTTAAACAGAACTTTACTTCTTCAAGCAAATGAATTTAACAAAGACATGATCCAAGGTCTGTACCCAGCCGAATCATCTTAAAAAGATTAAAATCTCTCCGTGATGTATCTCTATCAATGTAGAGATGTCAAGTACACCTCCAATTAGATAGAGCTTCTTAAACGCTACTCGAGTACTAAAGAAAGAAGCTGTTAACTATATAATTACATCATTTACAGGCTTTTAGTAATTAGCTTAATTAAAACAACCTTCATAGTTGATCAATATAGATGAGCCTGGTGATTGGTCGATTGGCTAGCAATGGTTACTTTGACTCCGAGGTTGCGGGTTCGAGTCCCACTCAAGACAAACATTTCTGTGCATGAACATGTCTGTTTGTCTAGGTCTGGGTATTTTCTATGTATTATAATAAAAACTTTTTAACATAAAAATTAAACCACCGAAAAAAATGAAAAGCAAAAAATAATAAACTTTGTTTTTATTGACCTTAATAACTAAGTTCTTAAACTAATTTAAGTATATACACCTAAGTAATTTAGCCATCGGCGCCAAACACGTGTTTTTTGGAATATTTTTGTTTATCGTTGGAGATTTCACGTTGCATTGTTAATTTGATTTGGTTATTTTTATTTCTTTAAATTTGAGGTAATTTTGTGATCTTTGTTCATTGATTGTTTGGCGCCGACTCAAAATTACTTAGGTGTACTTAAATTAGTTTAAGAACTTAGTTATTAAGGTCAATAAAAATAAAGTTTATTATTTTTTGCTTTTCATTATTTTCGGCGGTTTAATTTTTTTGTTAAAAAGTTTTTATTTTATAATTCTTCGTGGCTGTAATGTACTAATTACTACAGACTTAATTTTTGATTACTTTTAAAATAAGCTGGTCTGGAGCTCATTCTTGGTGAGGTTTTTTTTTTATACTATGTCGGGTGGCAGACAAGCATACGGCCCGCCTGATGTGAAGCAGTTACCATAGCCATATTAACGCTCGCAACATAACATATTGCTCGTGCGCCGCCACCCTCGCTGCCACCGCAGCAACTCCTTCCTTTCTGGTGACCTCACTCACTCGCAGAAACACAACAACCCTCAAGGGAATTGTTATTTGGCTGCGGTATTCTGTGAGGTGGAGGTACATATCCCAGTCCGGTTACGATTAGCTTACAATTACGCTCGCTACCTCTCTTTTCGCATGAGCTTCGTTTGTCAGTCAGTAGCGTGCACCACGTGCAGGTGAAGGTGAAGATTTTGATGAACCACTTGCACCCCAAACTTGTTTTTTTTTGTAATACACAACTCAGCATTCAAATCTGTGAATGAAATATAAATCATCCCCTGTTTTCCTACCCTTAGGATTGATTTTTTTTTTGATATTTATTTGGGACTAACTTCGGGGTATACCCTTTCCAATAAAAAAAGAATTATCAAAATCGGACTATTCTATAAAAAGTTGTGCATGATCATACATATATATATATATTTATACTCGTCGAATTGAGAACCTCCTTTGTTTTTTCGTCGGTTAAAAAAACCTAAATTTATTAGTTGTCTAGTAACCATAGTACTAAAATGTCCAGAAATATTGATTATATTTTTTTATTTATTATAGTTTTATCATTATATATAAAGCCAACCTCACCTGCACGTGGTACATCCTACTGATTAACAAACGAGGTTCTCACGAAAACAGAGGTAGGGCATAGCGTATTTTTTTAGTTGTCCGACTGGGGAAGTACCACCACCTCACAGAATACCGCAATCAAATAACAATTCCCTTGAGGGTTGTTGTCTTCCTGCAAGTGAGTGAGATCACCAGAAAGAATGAGGAAGGAGGAAGGAAGGAGAATAGTATAGAGGAGAAGGCTGGCATGGGATTGGCGATCCCTAGGTGTTGCTGATCTTCATGGGCGGTGGTAATTACTTTCCGTCAGGTGACCCACATGCTCGTTTGTCGTGTTCAATTAAACTGACACGCTCATCGACACCACCGAGCTCTCGGTTTTCAGTGATTATCTTGAAATTCCCCTTACGGATACTAAGCAAACTTGAACAAAGTTACGAATTTCTGAGTTAAAGTAATCCCAAACCCATTTAATAAATTCGGTTTACTGCGAGAGGGATCCGTCAAGAACTTTGAAATGAATAGATCATATAATTGATAAATATTACACTGGTACAAATACTGATAACCATTTTTAACCGACTCCAAAAAAGGAGAAGGTTCTCAATTCGGCTGTATTTCTTTTTTAATGTTTGTTACTTAATTACTCCGTGATTTATAAACCGATTTGAAAAAAACTTTTTTCATTTGAAATAGTATACTTTCAGATTGGTCCCATATTTTTTTCATTATCATCATTAGCCTGTATACTACATACATAAATGTAGAGTAATGTAAGGAGTCGTTTTTTTATTTATTATTGTTATAAACCGTTTTTATTATGGTTTAGTCGGCAAATGTCAGATTCTGGAAATCAGGTCAGACGAGTTTAAAACGCCAGATTCTATGAATACCAGATTCTACAAATGCCAGATTCTATAAACGCCAGATTCTAATAATGCCAGATACTAGTAGGAATGATGTGGCATGCAAATATCGTGGTAGGTGAGGGTTGGTGAGGGGATTTAAGGTGAACTGGTTTGGTTCGGTTGTGAGCTCGTAGTCTCATAATAAGTGAATATAATATATAATTCTACTATAAGAGAATAAATAATTAAAACTATATATTTTGTAATTCTAGTTAATAGGTAAATCCAGTAAAAAAATTGTACAAAAAAAAATTTTAATGTCGTATTTATGCAGGGTTGCCAGTCGTCCTGGTTTTGGCGGGATGTCCCGCTTGGGACGTCCCGCGTGGGACGTTACACTTAACCGAAACAACTTTAACCGAACAAGCGATACACCACGTGTATCGCTTTCGGCGGTGGACGCCACAATTTGTGAGTTCGTCAACTGAAATTAATGAAAACTCTAAACACTTATCTGTTTGTAGTCGTCAACCCACTGCTGGGATACGGCTCCCCCCAACTGAGGGGGTTTAGAGCTGAATGGCGTCATTTCGCGTGTCAGTCTAATCGAACATGCAAGTTAAGCAACGGCGACCGTAGCCTGTCCATGGATGGGTTTATTTATCTCGAATTCCTCCGTGAATTGGAAGGAACGTTAAGCAGTTGGTATCAGCAGTTATCATTAAATGACCGTCGTTAAGGTCCGCAGTTGAACAGCATGGTGGGGTCCCTCAAAACACCCTTGGCTTGAGTATCGCAGCAGTGCAGCAGTGGGAAGATATTTTTTTTTTATATTAGCTCAGTATATTGGCTCCGCTTCGCCTGATGGTAAGCGAATAGAGGAGCCCCAATCGTATCGGCAACGGACAAGAGACCTTGATGTTTTGTCAGCTGACGGTGCCCCGCTGGCCTACAAAATGTTTCTTCACGCTTCGCTAGAAGGATCCCATATTGTATGAATGAGGATTTCCTCAATTGCCGGCATATGTATTTACATAGGCCGGCAACGCGTTCCACCAACATAGATAGGAGTTGCCAAACTTTTTAGTACGAGAAGAAATAATCCCAACCTTGAACTTGTAATATCGCAAGCCTGCACGTGACGTACTGTGACGGAAAGGGGAGGTAGGGATAAAGGAAAACAGTTCTTCAGAGCACTCACCATGGTATAGGCGGTAAAATACTCTTAGTAATTATAAGTTGATGCTAAAAATTAACCAAATTTTTACTCACTCATCCAAAGAAACAGTGCGTACCAGTTTCTATATGCTCCATTTATGAAGTCTTTTCGACAATGCGTAAAAGAGGACAAAGATTCATTCTTAGATCTATATCAAAGTAGCCTCATACATACGAAATGGTCTGATTTTCGATTTGTATTTGTTTAGCGTAATCGAGAGCGTGACAATGTCATGCTCCCTTTCAGATAGAAATATATATGTCGAATCCAGGGAGAGAGATTCCTCTCGTCTGTGGGCGTATCGTTGTCCGACACGTTGCATTTACGACGACGAGCTCGGTGGCGTAACGGTCAATGACGCGGCTTCGACACCAACGCTCGTGGGTTCGATTCCCACACAGGACAAACATTTGTATGCATAAACATGTCTGTTTGTCTTGGTCTGGGTGTTTTCTATTTATCATAAGTATGTATTTACAAAAAAAAATGTATTTAAGTATTATTTATATGTATATATTTACAAAAAAAATGTATTTAAGTACTAGTAGAATATATATATATATATATATATATATATATATATATATATATGAACGCCTTACCGGCACATGTGTTCCCTCCTTCCTACAAACGAAGCGCAAAGAAGCACCTCGCGGGCCAGCCTGGCATTGTCAACTAACAAAACACTGTTGTCTAGTCTTTTGTCATTTGCCGCTGCAATTTCGACTCCTCTTTTCACTTACCAACAGGCGGCACAGAGTCACTATGCTGCGCTGATATAAAAAAAAAATTGGTTGTATATAAAGTCGGTTTATGGACGATAATTTTACGTGATAACATCATAATGAAACATCGGCCGATGGAGTGGAAGAGAAATAGATTCGACACAAGTCGAACGCTTAAACCGATCGTATCTACATGTCGCTTGTTTCGCGCTCTCGCTTACACGCTCGGCTCAGGTGGAACGTGACAATGAGCCATGCTTTTTCGTGCGTGCAGCCGACGTTCATCGATTTATAAGATGTTCTCACGTCAACAAGCTGATAATGATGATAGTATCTGCTCTAGCGACGTTTGACAAAAGACGTCATTTACTGACTTTAACTTTATGCCGAAACGAGCCGTGACATCACAGATAACTTCCCTAATTTCATTTTAAATAAAAACTTAAATAACCAGTCATCTTCACATAAAACATGATTGATGGCTTGCATAATGGTTTTTAGATGTATGGTGGAATTTTATTAATAGCTGTAAATTTCCCAGTGTTCGAAGTTAGAAAATTTTGAATGCATTGTTAAGGTAAAACATCACCGCCAAAACCGCTTGATAATTATGCTGTCGGCATCAACACATGCATTATCATCCCACTGTTCGAATACGGGTCTCCTCTCCATCAAAAGGGTTTATAGCATAGGTACTCCACGAAGCTACTCAACTGCGGATTTTTTTTTTATACTACGTCGGGTTGCAGACAAGCATACGGCCCGCGTGATGTGAAGCGGTTACCGTAACCATATTAACGCTCGCAACATAAAATATCGCTCGCGCGCCACTACCCCCGCTGCCAACGCAGCATCTCCTTCCTTTCTGGTGACCTCACTCATTCGCAGGAACACAACAACCCTCAAGGGAATTGTTATTTGGCTGCGGTATTCTGTGAGGTGGAGGTACATTCACCAGTCGGGTAGCTTACAATTACCCTACCTCTCTTTATCGCCAGAGCTTCGTTTGTCAATCAGCAGGGTGCACCGCTCCCAGGTGAAGTTGGCTTTGGTTCAAAGATATTGATGAAGCACTTACACCCCAAAAATTGACAGATAAAGGATTGACGAAGGCCAATGTTTTCAAGCCGACCTAAAGCCACTTACTTGGCTTAACAACTGTCATCTAATGACAGCAGCCAGGACCGACGGCTTAACGTGCCTTTAGAACCACGATACTATATTTGCATAAAATGTCATTCTTGTAACCTCTGAAATATCTGGAAACAAGTAGGAATCCGCAACAAGTAGGAATCCGGAAGCGGTTTAAGTGGTTCAATACCATCTTCGGAGCCAAAGCCAACCTCACCTGCACGTGGTACACCCTGCAGATAAACGGACGAGGCTCTGGCGAAAGTCGCCAACCCGCCTGCCCACCGTGGCGACTCAAAGGCATTTCTCTTCAATGCACACACAACAAGATATATGGCCCCCAGTACCCGGCAGCCCTGCTATCCCGGGCCAAGGTGGCGGTCTCGGTTCCGGCAGCGCGGGGGGTGCGAAGAATCTAGTGTTGGGCGCCCTCCCTCTAGATGGTCCGATGGCCTAAAGAGAGCGGCTGGGAGCGGCTGGATGTGGAAGGCGGAGGATCGTATCTGGTGGAAAGCATTGGGGAAGGCTTATATCCAGCAGTGGGTAGATACAGGCTGATGATGATGAAGTAGGAATCCAATAAGTAGCTATAATATAGTTTTATATGAGGCCCAGTACCCACAGCCTTCTTCTATAGGCACACCGTTCGCCATATCCTCACACTTTAGAGCTGAAATGGTCACGTACTGTGCGGTTCCAGAGGGGTTTTCTACCTCGAACTCTCAAGTTGTGGAAAGGAATGGTTACAATATAGTTTTAAACTAAAAAGGTCGACGTGTGAGGTAAGGATAGGCATGGAATACCAGTGCCTATTAGTCTCGACAGCCAAACCGTTCGATTGAGTTTGGCATCGGCCTTCTTTCCAATCTTCCGGCATACGGTCTACCTTGATAACTTAGGACTAAGATGAATACCTACCCTGCCTATGACGAGCGGTACCAGTATAGAAAGAGGCCATGTTCGTCATATCAAACATGTGTGGTCAAATTACTTTCAATACATGAGACTTTTCTATGGACTGACTAAAATTTCCCTATTTGGTCAATAGATGGCGCTATTCAGTTTTTTTTTCTCGAACCTTCATCGCGTTTAGCAAAACTAAAAAGTTTTTCATACATTTTAACCAGCCCGATTTTGAGGCGTCTAATGAATTTTAGTACAACTTTACATCCCGGAAATTTGAGAGGGAACAAAGAGCAAGTGTATTATGATTTCGTAAATCGCAAGTGATGTCGTAAGTACACTTTCCGCTCTTGAAAAAAATATTCTAACGTAGCGTCACAGGTAGCGTGTCGTAAGTGTGTGTCTAGCCTAAGATTTCTTTATGTAATGTGCATATTCTCACGTGTATATTGCAAAAAGTATAAAACCCCTTACTAAACCGTTTAGTACCCGTGCACGGCCTTGTTGGAAAGGTCAAGCACCTCATTATCCGACGCAAAGGGTATGCAATCGTACCGTTCACTTCAGTTCGTTCAGTTCATAAAACTAGTTTATATTGTGACTAATAATAGACAAAGAAGTGTAACGGTATAATTCTAATAGGTAATGTATTTTGTTTGTTTGTTTATAATACCTTTATTGTATACAAAATTGGCCGTGTGGTTTCCGGCAAACTAGAATAGAATCACTCCGTCTCTTCCCGTGGATGTCGTACAAGGCGACTAAGGCAAATAAATTACTTAACATCGATCAGGCCTCCCCAACCCGTCAGGCCAGCGTGGGGAGTGTAGACCAAATCCTCCTTCGGTCTGGGACAGACGAGAGAGGGTCGTGCTTCTATAGTTGGTGCTTCTATAGTGGAGACTAAAATGACCTGATAATGATGATGATGGCACAAAATTAATTTACAATATAGTAAGTTAAAGGAAAAGTACAAAGGCGGACTTATCTCTCACAGGGATCCCTTCCAGCCAACCTTAGAGTATATAAGAGGATTTCATGAATAGGCAATTGAAGTACCAAACATTTGTGGGATATATCTAATATGTTAATAACTAATTATGTCATTTGCCTATTTTTTTTATTTTATTTAATAAAAAATCCACACTAACATATACAGTCTATCCGTCTGTTTGTTACCTTATCACGACTAAACGCCTGAAGCGATATGAATAGGGTTTGTGCATCGATAATATCCTAAAAAAGGACATAGATAGATTACTTTTTGATCCGATAACCGACATTCATGCGGGCAAAGCCGCATGCATAGCTAACTCATCTTTATTGCTCAGATAGTCTGATCAGTCTTCAGACCCACCATACCCCCTGGCCATACCTCTGGCGGTACGATGGGTCTTTTAAAGTTAAAGCTTTCCACTGGCTAATAGTGTTGTAAACATCAGTAATCTAAGCCATTTCAAGTACCTAATAAAAGTTTAATATAACAGTATCAGTAGTAAGGTGTTTTTATGTATTATTTTATGTATTTCCAAAAAAAAAAAACGTATTTATGTATATTTATTAGTTATCTAGAACCCATAGTACAATCATACCCCGGCCACTCCATACAAATATGGCGTCGTTTACTATTACATAAACAATGATGTCTGTACAGAGCGTGAGTGAGCATGTGTGCGTGCGGCTCCTTACAAACTGTTCCAGATTTGTCTCAGACGGGAGGTGAGGTCGACACGAGAGAGCGGCAGGGAGTGGCCATATTGGACGTAGTACTCTTACATATACTGTGGTACAATCTTGGCTGAGTTTGTTTCATCATCATCATCATCATCAGGTCATTTTAGTCTCCACTACAGGAGCACGACCCTCTCTCGTCCGTCCCAGACGGAAGGAGGATTTGGCCTACACTCCCCACGCTGGCCAGACGGGTTGGGGAGGCCTGATCGATGTTTGATATGTATTTCTCTTAGTCGCCTTATACGACATCCACGGGAAGAGACAGAGTGATTCTATTGTAATCTGCCGGATACCACACGGCCATGAGTTTGTTTACTCCTTACAATAAAACGATAACACACTGTACCTATACGTGCAAATGTGTGTGTAGATGCCTTAGTACTATCACAGTATAAGTAATAGTACTACGTAGTACTATGCCTTAGGGTTGGCTGCATACTCGTAACGAAGTAGGTACTACGTAGGTAGTACGAGGTAGGTCCTGTATGCCATTTTTTTTTTCATACTACGTCGGGTGGCAGACAAGCATACGGCCCGCCTGATGTGAAGCGGTTACCATTGCCATATTAACGCTCGGAACATAAAATATCGCTCGCGCGCCGCCACCCCCGCTGCTATCGCAGCATCTCCTTCCTTTCTGGTGACCTCACTCACTCTCAGGAACACCACAGCCCTCAAGGGAACCGTTATTTGGCTGCGGTATTCTGTGAGGTGGAGGTGGTACATTCCCCAGTCGGGTAGCTTACAATTACGCTCCATACCTCTCTTTTCGCCAGAGCTGCGTTTGTCAGTCAGCAGGGTGCACCGCGTACAGGTGAAGTTGGCTTTGATTCTAAGATGTTGATGAACCATTTGCACTCCAAAATTATGTAATTCTTTAACGACACAAACTTTGTATGGATTAGCCGGAGTGTGATCATCTTTGTATGGTGCTTATAACACTTTTTTCTGATGGTAATTATAGGATTAATTGAAGTTAATGTGTTTAATTAACATTTGCACTCCAAAATTATGTAATTCTTTAACGACACAAACTTTGCATGGATTAGCCGGAGTGTGATCATCTTTGTATGGTGCTTATAACACTTTTTTCTGATGGTAATTATAGGATTAATTGAAGTTAATGTGTTTAATTAACAACTTAATGAACAGTCTGCCTTTATAATACAACAAGCGACGGGAAAAGAAGTACCAGAATTGTGTGAGAAATTCTCGAGTATTTTCCTGGCGTAATGGCATAGTACAGACTGGCGACTTTTTGTCGTCATGTCGGAGTACAATTTTTATATACTTAGACTATACATTTTGCAACCGGACTACATCTGAGTGATTCTATTCGTGATATAGTCTGCCGGAAACCACATGGCCAATATAATACATACCTACATGTGCTCTTTAGAATCGCAGAGATTATTTAGTGACATGACTAAGGCATTCTCTTTGCGCATAGTGGCAAGATTTTGACTCTCTCTGCTCTCTCTCGACTCGGCTACCGTATGAACGTCATGTTCATGCACACAAATGTTTGTCTTGGTCTGGGTATTTTCTATGTATTATATGTATTTATGAATTGACGAGCTCGGTGGCGTAGCGGTCAATGACGCGGCTTCGACACCAAAGCTCGTGGGTTCGATTCCCACACAGGACAAACATTTGTGTGCATGAACATGTCTGTTTGTCTTGGTCTGGGTGTTTTCTATGTATCATACTTATGGTATTCGGAAAGGGTCATATACATACTTAAGTATTTACAAATAATACTCAATATACTCAATATCTTTATTGCATATAATATGTAGGTACATGTCGATCTTAAAATACATGTTAGTTTTAAGTTATTACATATTATGACCCTATAAGGGTATGGCAACAGTTTGAAGTGTATAAAATAGTAGTTTATGAAACTGTTGCATAATAAGGGTTCTTAAAATACGAGTGTGAGTTTATAACTTGAGCCGAAGGTGAATGTTATAATAGACCACACGAGTATTTTAAGACCTAATTATGTGCAGTTTCATACACTACTTTATCTAATCTCATGAAATATATGATAATAATATTTTAAATACAATCATGAAGTTAATTTAAAAGCTTTATTTCTTACTTATAAATCCATTTGCAGATCGAGCATGCATAGTGCGCATGCGCGACGCGCCGCGCGGCGCACACAGATTATGTAGAAAAATTTTGCAAAGTTGCAAGGTATTTGCATTGCAACCTGTTTAAAATACCTGTATCAAGGGCTGAAGCAGTATCGAAATGGAAAAAAAAGTTATTTTTCGATACAGTTGTCCATACGACAACTGTATTGAAAAATAACTTTTTAAATTTATTTTGATAGCTTGTGCGTAAAGACTGTCATTAAGATACTGTGTTTAGTTTTTTAATGTGTAAATTTTAGTATGAGAGTAGATAAAAGTATTTACGTATGTTTATCAGTTGTCCAGTACCCATAACACAAGCTTCGCTTACTTTGGGGCTAGATGGCGCTGTGTAATTTGTAATAAAAAAAATGTGTTTAAGTACATTTATCAGTTACCGAGTGTCTATAGTACAAGTTTTTCGCTTAATTTAGGACACGATGTCGCTCTGTATATATTGTCCAAAAATATTTATTATAATTCATTTTCTTTCAATGATGATTAACTTTAGGAGTATTATACTTGTTCGTATACAAGTATAATTCTCATAAATTTTATGCCGGTTTGATTCTTAACAATCGTAAGTCTGCACGCAACCTTAAACATTTATAAGGAAGGGTCCTCGGTATGCGTGGAATTTTTAAGGTATTTTAATGTTCAATTTTACTGTGCCCAATTCCCATCGGCACCTTTCAGGGATTTCACTAAGACGAAGGTAAATTGCACTGTCTGTTCTGCTTGTTTTTAAATATGTATTTTTTTAATTCTTAGATAGAACCTTTCATCATCACCATCATTATATCAAGCTGTATTCGTCCACTGCTGAACATAGGCCCCTGGAGCCCCGATTCTGAACGATCTGTATTCATCTAGTCCCCACGACTATCTTGAGGTCATCGCTCTATTTAGGAGGGGGGGGGGGGGGGGCTTGGTCGACACAGACAGAGACTTTAAACGAGAATATTCAAATTTTGATACTGTGTTTCGTTCACCAAGCCCTTTCTTTATCGTCATTCCTGAGAGTCAGCAATTTTTTTTCGGAATAAAAGGTATCCTATTATTTATTTTGGTCATTCATTGCAGTCGGTTCAAATCGGAACAAACAAACAAACTCACTTTCTCATTTTTTAGCGACAAAAGGACTGTTTATCATCCCTCGGAGACAACTCATTTTTTCGTATTCATCTGAAATGGTAATTTCATGCCAAATGGTTCAGTAGTTAAGGCGTATTAGTTATTACATTATTCTTATATATTTGAGGGGTCACCTGATGGAAAGCACCATCACCCATGTAGATCAGCAATACCGTCGCCGATCCGTTGCTAGCCTATACTCCTTTCGTTCTATCTGGTGACCTCACTCATTCGCAGGAACACAACAACCCTCAAGGGAATTGTTATTTGGATGCGGTATTCTGTGAGGTACTTCCCCAATCGGCAGCTTAAAAAATACGCTATGCCTTATCTCTCTTTACTAAGGATGATATTTTTATCTGAACAAGTTTGCATAAATCATTTTTTTTTACTCATCTCGTGTTGAACGCCACAGATTATGTCAAAGTTCCCAAGCCCTGTTCCCGTTGCCGACATTAGTAAGATCAATAATCGGTATGTTGACTCCAGTCCCCTCTCGTCCGTGAAGGCTTTACTCGACGACTCGGCGCCTCTTATCGATAGTGATTGACGGGACTAATATCGATAATGATCGGTTTATAAATTCGATTTGTTTAGAAAAATAATCCAATGACATTGACGGATATGTTTAATGACATTTTCATGTTCTGTAAGGTATGTAAACTCTTGATAGAATAAGAAAGTATTGCCAAAAGTAAAAAAACCGGACAAGTGCGAGTCGGACTCGCCCACCGAGGGTTCCGTATGTAGTATCATTATTAAATTTGATATTTTTCATTATAAATAAGAAATAATGCGTTGGAAAAAATAAATAAAATATATTTTGCAATGTGTACATCAAGCCCTTTCATATGATACCCCATTTGAACTAGTAGTTTCAATTTGAAATTTCGACACCCTATAAAAATATAGACCCCCTATTTTTTATGATCTATTTACAAATGTATAATTTTGATATTTATTCCTGTACTTGTAGTCTATAACGATGTTACTTGCCAAATTTCATAGTTCTAGGTCAACGGGAAGTACCCTATAGGTTTTGATTCCCTTGAGAATGTCGAAATATGCGTTTTTTGCTGAATAAACGGCCGTAACTTTTTTTACGTAAACTTAGCAGTTTGATTTTTTTACGACTTCATGGGACCGTAGATCTGAGTATACAGTTCCAATTTCAGCTTGATACCTCCACGCATTCTCGACATAGAAATTCTTGACAGACAGACATACAGACAGACAGACAGACGGACAACAAAGTGATCTTATAAGGGTTCCGTTTTTCCTTTTGAGGTACGGAACCCTATAAAAAGAAAGGGAATATGGCGAAAGAGATGTAGGGCATGTAGAGACCAACTGGGGAAGTACCTCCACCTTAAAGAAGACCGTAGATAAATAATGATACCCTTGAGGATTGTTGTGTTCCTGCAAAAGAAAGAGGTTACCAGAAGTGAGGAGATGCTGCATATACAGCGGGAGTGGACTATTGCTCTACGGACTATAGGATAGGAATCCTATTTTATTCAATTCTTCTTATTCTTATTCAACCCTTATACATCCCACTGTTGGGATACGGGTCTCCCCTCATACGAAGGGGTTTAGAGCATACTCCACCGCGCTGCTCAGCTGTGAGTTGGCGGAGACCAGAATTTTCAAGCCGCTTAAAGGCTTGACTTAACTTCCATGCCTGGGGGTAAGCAGTCATCTCAGCCTATAGACGCTCGTAATACCAGAGGCCTCATTCACGCGTTGCCGACACTGACACTTGAAGAACCCCATGCTGTAGTCTCGTAGGAAAACCTCGACAGGCAATTCATTCCTCAGCCTGAGAGTCCGTAGAAGAAAACCTCTCTGGAACAGCACTGTTAGTTTGCAAATATTTAACAAATATTTGCAAACTAACTTAGTCTTTGCTCCAATGTGTTAGGTTGAATTTTCTATCGATGGTACTGTAGACTGTAAGCACCATATCGAACAACTCTTCCGAACACAACCCATTGTATAATCGGTAGAACACACAAAGGGACTCAAAGCCTCTCCTTAAACTTAAGTGTTCAATACTATGTGTAAGTTTAGGGTCATCATTTAGGGCTTTAATTTAAAGCTTCTTCCATTTTTGTAGTTTAAAATAAAAAAAAATATCGATAAATATATTCGTCACATTCATCGGTCACATCCCTTTTTTCCAAATGACAAGGAAAAGTGAAGTGAAAATCACTGGATTTTTTAATATTCATTGTTTATTTTGGGACGCCTCAGAAGAGATCTGTTACAGAATCCCTTTTATTTCTCATTCTGATGTTATGATTGGAACCATGGCTTTTTGCATGTCGAACGTTTTAATAATGTGAAATATTTCACAGCTATTTAGTAGCTGTGAAATATTTCACAGCTACTAAATAACTATTTAGTTTTTTTAGCTATTTAGCTGTGAAATATTTCACAGCTACTAAATAGCTATTTAGTTTTTTTAGCTATTTAGATGTGAAATATTTCACAGCTACTAAATAGCTATTTAGTTTTTTTAGCTATTTAGCTGTGAAATATTTCACAGCTACTAAATAGCTATTTAGTTTTTTTAGCTATTTAGCTGTGAAATATTTCACAGCTACTAAATAGCTATTTAGTTTTTTTAGCTATTTAGATGTGAAATATTTCACAGCTACTAAATAGCTATTTAGTTTTTTTAGCTATTTAGCTGTGAATTATTTCACAGCTACTAAATAGCTATTTAGTTTTTTTAGCTATTTAGCTGTGAAATATTTCACAGCTACTAAATAGCTATTTAGTTTTTTTAGCTATTTAGATGTGAAATATTTCACAGCTACTAAATAGCTATTTAGTTTTTTTAGCTATTTAGCTGAGAATACTAAATAGCTGTGAAATATTTCACTCATTTCATCTGAATGCTTAGTGCGAGTTTTTTATTCGCGTTCGGTCATGTCAACGTATACAAACTGACCAAATAGATAAGAACTCTCATACTGAGGCTAAGGCTAAGTCGCAGACAGACGGACGGGCATCGCAAAGTTATAAGATTTTTTTATTATTATTTTAAATGAGAGGGGAGCAAACAAGCATGTGCGTCACCTGATGGAAAGCAATCACTACCGCCCATGGACATCAGCAAGGAGTGGCCGATCCGTTGTCAGCCTATACTCCTTCCTTTCTTTCTTTCTTTCTGATGACCTAACTCACTCGCAGGAACACAACTACCCTCAAGGGAATTGTTATTTGGCTGCGGTATTCTGTGAGGTGGAGGTACTTCTCCAGACTGGCAGCTTAATGGCATGTACAAGTGAGGTTGGCTTTGATTCAAAGAAGTTGATGAACCACTTATTCCCCAAAATTCTAAGCTAAGTCAATTATTATTCTTTGACTAAGCTGCAGACAGACGGACGCATCGCATCGCAAAGTTATAAGCATTCTTTGTTGCTTAAGGACTATGGAGCCCTAAAAAGCGTTGTCTTGTGATACAAATTTGATATTGGTTTTAATTTTAATTTTATTCCATTTATTATATACCTATTCGTCAATAGGTATATAAAATTCGTCAATTTTCGATGTATTTGAGCAAGTTTTCCTCTAACACGAGCAAAACTTGCTCAAAGGAGGACTCCCACCACGAAACTCTGTATTAGCATAAATAAGAAAATGAAATAAATTATTATTATATATTATTCTGTGATCTGTAACTTAACTCGCCGCCGCTGTAGTAAAGCCGCGAGTTCGGTGATAAAACAGTTAATTAATTTCCGTAATCAAATTTAAACTTCAACACTTTATGTAAGTGACGATAACATTATGTTTTATCTGTGTAATTTTGGCATATTTATCTGTACAGGGAGAGTTTAAGGCCATATTTAAAGCCTTTTTATATAATAATATAGTAAATTTTATTTATTCTCATCTCACACAGCCTTCGTATTATAAAATAAGATTAATATTGTATGAAAAGCTGTATGGTGCCTTATCTACATCATACTACGCTTTCAGAAACCTGTATTCAGGTCACCAGGATAAAAAGTAAGATTTACAACTATACTGTTGTTTCATAAAGACGCAAGGCCAAATCTTTTAAATTTGGGGTGTACGTGGCTCACCATGATCTTCAGAGTCAAATCCGACCTCACCTGCACGTGGTGCACCCGGCCGACTAGCGAAAGTTTACTTATTTTTATCAGCGTTGGATAATCGACTAAAAGTTCGCCCTTTAGGACGACGGCGGACGCCTTGACTAGTATGAAGGTGAGTCTGGATTTTTCCCAGAAATTACAAAACATACGAATGTAATGTTCACTCTCAATATTTTATTATTCAGAAACTGTAAAAATAAACAAACATGACAATAGTAAATAAATGGAAAAGTAATTATGTGTAATGAGTTAGATAGGGCTGTGCCGTCTAAACCAAAGAGTTGTTTCATCGAATGAAATTTGAGTTTTGTACCGCGGTTGCACATACTTGTGGCGTTAAGTCCAGATAGTCGCAGTCGATTTCCTCTAGCCCCGTACATTTCTTATGGCTCACCCCACTTCATGGGGCCATTTTCGTTTAACGTACGCTCATTCGTGAGCGGCGTTTGTGTCGCCTGTTCCTTACGAGGCGATCGCTTAGATGAAGCTTTTAAGGACCCGCAAGGCTAAAAGCAGTCCTTAGGTGGTGTTTAGTCGGCAAGAGTCCGACATAATCAACGTAGCCTTATGCTACGTTGGTATCCATGGATTCACCACCTCCTTCCCGTAGTTACATCCGGAAGTTTGACTATTGCGCGCGTAGGGTGTAAAAAAAAAATACTTGTGGCCCGAATAATTGCGATTATGATTTTCGAATGTATTTTTTGACTTCAACAACTTAACACTAATTTTCCAGGTAACTTGGTCTCATCATCATCATCATCAGCCTGTATCTACCCACTGCTGGATTAAGGTCTTTCCCAATGCTTTCCACCATATGCGATCCTCCGCTTTCCGCATCCATCCGCTACCAGCCATTTTTTTGAGTTCATCGGTCCATCTAGAGAGGGAGCGCCCTACGCTTCATCGCCCCATACGTGGCCTGCACTACAGGACTTTCCTCCCCCATCTGCCATAGTTGACTAGCCCACTGTCACTTCACTACTTAAACTCTTATTTCAACTCCTATTTGGTCTGGTCTGGACATCATAAATTTGTAAGATTTTTTTTATACACCGAGGTTTTCTCAGGGGTGTTACCGCATGGGGTTCTTCAAAAAGGACATGAAGTTTTTACTTGGTCGGCAACGCGCGTGTGATACCTCTGGTGTTACAGGCGTTCATAAGCTACGATAACTGCTTCCATTTTAACTGCATTCGCTACGATAATTACATTAGAAATGTTAATATGGTCGTTCAGTTTTTTTTTATTTTTATACTTTGCAATATTCTTATTTCTTTCTTTCATAAGAATCTCCTGACGATAACAAATACAACATAAAAACAAATAGCGAAATCGGTCCAGCCGTTCGCGTGTGATGACGTGACCAAGGGAAATAGGGATTCAATTTTATATATATGGATAAGGAGTATTAACAGTAATTTTAATATTTTTTTTTATACTACGATGGGTAGCTGACAAGCATACGGCCCGCCTGATGTGAAGCGGTTACCGTAGCCATATTAACGCTCGCAACATCTCTCTCAGCAGCATCTCCTTCCTTTCTGGTGACCTCACTCACTCGCAGGAACACAATAATCCTCAAGGGAACTGTTATTTGGCTGCGGTATTCTGTGAGGTTGAGGTACATTCCCCAGTCGGGTAGCTTACAATTACGCTCCCTACGTCTCTTTTCGCCAGAGCTTCGTTTGTCAGTCAGCAGGATGCACCGCGTGCAGGCGAAGTTGGCTTTGGTTCAAATATGTTGATGAACCACTTACACCCTAAAGTAATAATAATTAATTAATTAAATGCATCTATTAACAGTATGAATGAATGAATGAATGAATGAATGAAACATTTATTTGTATCTCCAGCACACACATAATAAGTTATTTCCAGTTTTAAAATAATTGGGTATTTGACTAACATTTTTTTCTGTTTGATATGTAGGGACGTCTCCATAATATAACCATAGGTGAAAGAATTACTTCGATAGCACAAAAATCTCTCGAGATATGGTAATTTGAAAATCACAATTTTTAGACTGCCCCAAAACGCTCCATACAAAAGACTACTGAATTATGACGTCACAGATCTGTATTTTGTATGCATCAAATCAGAAATTTGTACGACAGCTATGTTAAATATTACGTTTATGTGATTAGTATCATAATAAAAGTTATAGCATTTTTTATTGCTTCTCCAATGGAAATATAATTTTTTAATAATTTCATACTTTTAAAATGGACTTTCCCGCCAAACTTTGATCGACGCTAAAAAAAGTCTGACTGAAGATATTAGAATGAAAGTTTGCAGATCTTTATAGTTTTGTGTATTTTACGATATTGTTAATTTATTTGTACAATTTTTAAACATTGGAAACAACCCAATTACATATAAACTTAAGTGCAATAAATTGACAAAAAGAATCATATGTGTGCCGCAGTAACACAAAAAGGCCATAGCTCAGCTACATGTTTTGTTCAAAAATGAACAAAACGCTGATAATTGTTATTTGGCTGCGGTATTCTGTGAGGTGGAGGTACATTCCCCAGTCGGGTAGCTTACATTACGCTGCCTACCTCTCTTTTCGCCAGAGCTTCGTTTGTCAGTCAGCAGGGTGCACCGCGTGCAGGTGAAGTTGGCTTTGGTTCAAAGATGTTGATGAACTACTTAAACCCCACTAAATGGATCGATGACCTTAAAAAAGTGGCTGGTAGCGGTTGGATGCTGAAAGCGTAGAATCGTATATGATGGAAAGCATTCGGAAAGGGCTATATATAGAACTAGGCTAAGGTAACCGCTTCACATCAGGCGGGCCGTATGCTTGTCTGCCAACCGACGTAGTATAGAAAAAAAAATGGGGCGTCTTGCTGTTCGTAGATACAGGCTAATAATGATGATACTTATACGAGTACATATAGATAACTAGCTTTTGCCCGGGGCTTCGCTCGCGTGAAATTCGGAGCAAACACGTGTTTAGTCAATTATCTATTGAAGTATTCGTGTAAAAATTAGGATAAAATAGTCCAACTAATCTCGTTCTCCATACAAACTTTGGACCCCCGCTTCACCCCCTTAGGGAATGAATTTTGAAAAATCCTTTCTTAGTGTACCCGTAGACGTCATAAGGAACCTACGTGCCAAATTTGGAATCTTTAGACCCAGCGGTTTGAGCTGTGCGTTGATATATCAGTCAGTCAGTCAGGACTTTGAATTTTATATATATAGAAGATTGAACCTTGTTTTAATATTCAAAGATACCTAAATGTAATAATTTAAGGCGAACTAATTATCAGCTTAAGTGCTGAACGGCGGCCTCGAACTTTGCTCGTTGATCTCAAGAGGAAAGGAAATATTACTTTTACGAAAATTCAAAGGCGTAATAGTATCGATTTGAACTGATACGGGCAATTTTAGGCATTCAGACAGTAAATTATTACAGGCAATTGGATCTACACTACGTTCCGCCATCAATTAGTTCATGCAAACTGTTGCCGGCCGGCACCCACCCACTACTGCTAACCGACGTAGTATAGAAAAAAATAATGGGGCGTCTTACTCTTCGTTACCTCATATGTGGCCTCTACTCTAGGACTTCTCCCACATCTGATATCGCTGACTCGGCAGATGCTACTAGAGCCTACTGCTACTTCAATTTGTTGACTCTGAGAGCTATGTCGACCACTTTGATGTGACCGGCCCATTGCCACTTCAGTTTGCAAACTCTCAAGGCTATGTCGACAACTTTGGTTCTCCTCCTTGGATCCTTAAGTTTGAGGAAAGACTTTGCCTCACATCGTGTATTCTACTGATTATACAATGGATTGTGTACGGAAGAGTTCTTTGGTATAATGCCTACAGCCTCCTCCTGCAGTCGCACCACTCTCCATCGGCCGGAATTCATCCTCCACAATGGAGCTAATATGGTCGCGAACTGAGTAGTTCCAGAGAGGTTTTCTTCCACGGACTCTCAGGTTGTGGAATGACTTGCCTGCAGAGGTTTTCTCAAAAGACTACAGTATGGAGTTCTTCAAGAAGGCGTGATGAAGTTTTTATAACATGCCGATGTTGTACACATGAGTGATAGCTCTGGTGTCGCAAGCGTCCATTTTCCATGATGACTGCTTACCATCAGGCAGGTCGTATGCTTTTTGACACCTTAGATAGATAAAAAAGTCCGGGGACGTCAATTACAGTCAATTACGTTAACCTTTGCAAAAGTTAATCCTCCATGTAACGAAGAGTTTAAATAGGATCAGGGGAAAATGGAGCTGAAAAATGTAGGTTTTAACATTTTAAAAGCTTTTATTAAGTTTCGCCGGTGTCTGTAATGAAATATTGTAACTTTAATTTTAACCACGGCAATGAAATCAAATGGAAATGGTATGCAATTAGATTTGCATGGGACCCCAGCGTGCGAAACTCACATAACGACATGCAAGTAATATGATTACACTAATAAATGACGAGACTGACGAGCTCGGTGGTCGAAGGTTAGCAATGGCCACTCTGAGGTCGCGGGTTCGATCCTCGCACAATTCAAATATTTGTGTACACGAACATGTCTATTTGTCTTGGTCAGCCAGACCAAGACAAATATTATATGAATTTACAAAAAAATGTATTTAAGTAATATCAGTTGTCTTGAACCCACAAACGTTACTTAGTATGGGACTTGATGTCAAAGTCAAAGTCAAAAGTCAAAATATCTATATACCTTGGACTTTATAAAGCACTTAGAAACGTCATACAAATTAAATATAAGACATGTATCTAAATCATTACTACTCTAAATCCGCAGAGCTTAGATTCACTGTGATGTAGATGTAGAGTAGATGGCAGTGTGCTTTTGTTTCGTAACGTGTTGGTTGAATTTGGTTGTATAGTGCTGTGTCATAAGAGCATGAAGTAAAAAACACATATAAAACCAATTTACTGTGATTACATATGCGACTGATAGAAATCCATAGCAAGTTAAGCCGACAGTTACTGTTGACACGCGCACCACGGATACATCACATCTCTAAGAAGATAATTTTAACACAAAAAAAAAGAGACCCCAAATATTACTCTACATTTATGTAGATAAGGGCTGATGATGATGATGAAAGAAATATGGGACCAATCTAAGGAAGTATACTCTTTCAAATAGAAAAAGTTTTTTTCAAATTGGTTTATAAATGACGGAGTAAAGAAGTAACAAACATTTAAAAAAAATACAGCCGAATTGAGAACCTCCTCTTCTTTAGAGTCGGTTAAAACTATATTTAATTAACATCACTATGAGGAAACAATACACAATGACATAATATATTTAAATATAATGTTACATATATAACTTATTCATGATGCTACTCGTAATTTGGCCATAGTTCGGCATTAATGCTATGTACAGTGGAACACAAAAGAGTAGAAAGGGAACTAAATTTATTAACAATAGTAACATTGTCTTTTTTCATACAAAAGTGCTCAACGGTTGCCATGTGAGAATTGTTCTTGCGAAGAAAGTGGCGCCCCTATTTTTTTCTACTCTTTTGTGTCGCACTGTACCTAATAAACACAACGCCGATATTCTGCGACAGCCAACAAGTGCCGGACATACTTGGTCTGTGGTTTTAAGTCATCATCATCAAGTCATTTTTAGTCTCCACTACAGGAGCACGACCCTCTCTCGTCCGTCATAGACAGGAGGATTTGGCCTACACTCTCCACGCTGGCCAGACGGGTTGGGGAGGCCTGATCGATGTCTTATAATGTATTTCCCTTAGTCGCCTTGTACGACATCCACGGTAAGAGACGGAGTGATTCTATTCTAATCTGCCGGAAACCACACGGCCATCGGACGGTAATAATAACTCTGGTTTTAAGTAATGATATTTTAATTGGTTCTTGAGACTATTCTTCTATTTTCAGTACATATATACAGAATAAGGAGCTCGATGGTGTCGTTGCACGTCTCAGTCACGCAAGTTAAGCATCGTCGATCGTAAGCTATATGAATAGGTTTATTTTTCTCGTGTTCCTTCGTGCTTTGGAGGACACGTTAAATTGATAGTCTCGGTAGTCAAGAACAGTCAAATAAAAAGAACGTTTGTGGGATTACCTGATTTTTTTATTGAAAATATATTTTAATATAAATATTTCTTAACAATTTACACAGCGCCGTCTAGTCCCAAATTTAGCGCTAAGCTTGTACTATGGGTACTAGATAACTGATATTATACTTAAATACATTTTTTTGTAAATACATACATATAATACATAGAAAACAAGACAAACAGACATATTCAAGTACACAAATATTTGTCTTGTGCGGGAATCGAACCCGTGTCCTCGGAGCCAAAGTAGCCATCGCTAACCATTCGACTACCGAGCTCGTCATTTGTTTAATATTAGGTGAATTTGTTGCATTGATAATTTTGGTAAGAATGTTTCACGTTTCATTATTGGTTATATGATTATAATAATAAATAATTAATAATTAAATAAATATTGTCAGACAAATTACACAGCGCCATCTAGCCCCAAAGTAAGCGAAGCTTGTGTTATGGGTACTAGACAACTGATAAACATACGTAAATACATTTTTTTTTGTAAATACATACTTATGATACATAGAAAACACCCAGACTAGGACAAACAGACATGTTCATGCACATGCATGCAAATGTTTGTCCTATGTGGGAATCGAACCCACGAGCGTTGGTGTCGAAGCCGCGTCATTGACCGCTACGCCACCGAGCTCGTCAAAATATTTTATATATATTATATATGTATATTATATACCTACATATATAAAAAAATAAGTGCAACCAACTTGGAAATGGATAAGATAATAGAATGTAATAAAAATACGTTCATAAATTTACTAATATATATTTTTCTTTTTTACAGATATATCCTCTGGTGCCAGCAAAAAGTGATAGTGATAAATATTTATTTTAATTTAAAAAAAATAGATAAAAAATTAATACTTAAAAAAACATCTCATAATATTTACATACATAATGATATAAATTATCTTTCTTTATAAATAATCCACAACAATAAAAATGAAAGTGATTTAAATAAAGACAGAGAGAGTAAAGTTCATATATAATTAGATAGCATAGCGATGAAGTTAAGCGTCAGTGCTTTCCGTGCGCAAGCGACTGCGCACAAGAAGATTTTGACGTCATCGTACCAGCAACACTATGGGAGCACCGCGGCGCCACCTGTCTGCAATCCATTGCAACCACCAAACTTCACACCTCAGGTACGTACTTATATAAAACTTACCTACGTACTTAAATAAAATTCTACACTTATAAACTAGTTTAAATTTATAATGGTCGAATTTCGCCCACTGGGCGAGGGGCGTTCAAGTATTACGTAACGCAATTGGGGGGGGGGGGTCTTGTAAAACGTTACGATGCGTTACAGAGGCGGGAGGGGGGTTCAAACAACGCGTTACGTATCATTGCTTTTTTATTTAAATAAAAAACTACGGAATTACTTACCAAAAAAGGTTAATGAATTTTAGCAACTTTCCGGTACTTTTTTACTTCCGGACTTTAAGGTGAAAATGATCACTTGGATGTCACGTAACGTTTAAGGAGAGGGGGCGAGGGGTTACATGGGGGGTGGGAGGGTCAAAATTCTTCAAAAATTGCGTTACGTAATACTTGAACGCCCCCCGACCAGTGGTAGTGGTGGTGGCGAAATTCGACCATAATTAATTTAAATTATGACTTTAACAACAAACGAAAGAGTATATATGCGTGTGTGTGTCAGATACATGGTAGTGTGTGTAATGTTTTTTTTATATTGATTTAATATAGTTATGTATAGGGGGTGTAAGTAGTTTATTAACATCTTTGAACCAAAGCCAACTTCACCTGCACGTGGTGCACCCTGCTGACTGACAAACGAAGCTCTGGCGAAAAGAGAGGTAGGGAGCGTAATTGTAAGCTACCCGACTGGGGAATGCACCTCCACCTCACAGAATACCGCAGCCAAATAACAATTCCCTTGACGGTTGTTGTGTTCCTGCGAGTGAGTGAGGTCACCAGAAAAGAAGGAGATGCTGCGCTGGCAGCGGGGGTGGCGGCGCGCAAGTGATATATTATGTTGCGAGCGTTAATACGGTTACGGTAACCGCTTCACATCAGGCGGGCCGTATGCTTGTCTGCCACCCGACGTAGTATAAAAATAAAAATAATGTTGTGCATAATTTTAAAAAAATATTAGCATTCGGCACTCTTTCTCTATATAAACTATAAGTGTGCTGATTTTCATATTCCTCCGTCCGCGCAATTTTTGTAAAAAGGGGTACAAAGCTTTTGTATCACGTGTTAATATACGGATTTAACAAAAAAAAAATACGATCCACGGAGGTTTATTCAAACCCTGAACCAAACGTCAGGTTATAAAAACCAGACGCTTTAGTCGCCCGAAGTTGCTTCGTAAATAGCAGACGTTAGTTAAACTAACGCGTCAGCTATTTACGCCTGTTCAAACTCTAGAAAATTAGAAATATTCGACAAAAACGGACAAATAATAATTTCCAAATATATATAATAAAATCGTCATAGTTGGGTTAGGATAGGTTATCAACAAAGGCCGATGAAGAGAAGCTATCGAGGCACGACTTGATTTTGGAGATAATGCCTACATACATACACCTTTTTTTTTTTTTTTACGATGGAAAAACGCTCATGCATTCCACGCGGTCGAGGGAACGACGACGTGGGTATGTCGGACTCCTACCCGGCGTGGACCCCTAAGGACCCCACCGGGTAGACCGACCTACGGGTACACCTCCGTTACCCCGCCGGCGGATGCCCGCAGATACATTTGTGGACTACGTACATACACCTAGTCCAACCATTTATTTTACTTTTAATAAATAAATAAAATTACACACATATTTAACAGAAATATTTATATATTTCTGGCCAATTTACACAGCGCCATCTAGTCCCTAATTAAGCGCAAAGCTTGTACTATGGGTATTAGATAACTGATATTATACTTAAATACATTTTTTTTTGTAAATACATACATATAATACATAGAAAACACCCAAACCAAGACAAACAGACATGTACATGCACACAAATATTTGTCTTGTGCGGGAATCGAACCCGCGACCTCGGAGTAAAAGTGGCCATTGCTAACCATTCGACCACCGAGCTCGTCATTTTTGACATAAGCTACGCTTAAAAAGCACAAAATGTAATAGGTACTTCATGGAAGTATTCAACGTCCGTAAAGTATTGCATTTATTTGTCTGGGGATGTTCTGACACCAGATGTCGCTAGGTAGGCGTCGGGTCCAGATTGTCAAATTGTACTGAATTTTTTGACAGTGAAACTTCAAGACGACAAGACAACACAAGACGTCAACAAGACATTTGACAAGATGCTATGAATTGACAGATGATTGGACCCTACCAACCCTACGCTACAGTGCTGCCAAAAGACCCTCATGTCAAAAATATAAGTACGAAGTATAAAAAATAAATAAATGATTGGACAAGGATTTAAATAACCTTACAAACTGAAGGCAACAAATCATATTGTCATAATTACCGAACGGTAGCCGAAACCTCCCGAGTGGCTAATGCGCCGGGTGTTTACGTATATGCTCCCTGGAGTATAGATTGTAAAATGTATAATTTAAAAAAAGCTCTTTTCTTTTTTTAATATATTTTGTCTGTATCTTTAAATCAGTTTTTCCCAAAATGTCTGCTTTCGCATAACTACCTATATATATATATATGTAACAGTCAGTACCCGAATCTAGGCGTTCCTAGGTTTAACTAGTTCAACCTAAGGTACCTCACCTCCCTCTGACGTGAAGAGGTCTTACAGGATCGGCAACGCGTGAGTGATGCCTCTGGTATACCAGAGATGACCAGAGGCAACGTTAAGATGTTGATAAGTCGGTACAGCGAGCGTCAATAGGCTGCGATGACTACTTACCATCAGGCAGGTCGTATGCTTGCTTACCATCTTAGTTGTATAAAAAAAATCGAAATATACTTAAACGAAAAAAAGTAATATTAGCCAAATCCCAAAATAGATAATGCTCGTAAATAAATTATTCCTGAGCCGGTGCCAGGGTTCCGTCAGACGCCAATGTCTCACTTTCTCCGGGATGCGTAACGGGCAAGTTTCAGGCTACAACAAAACTACGCCGTTATTGAATTTTCTTCGACATTGTACTAGCAGTACCTACTATTAATTCTCGATTGAATCTTTTTTAACCAACTTAAAAAAAAACAGAGATAATAAATTCGAACCATATGTATGTACTATTGTCAGAATTACAAAGACACATTCTAAAGTTGTGAGCTAAATTTCTTAAGTGTATAAACTCCGAATCCGGAACGAAGAAATTCGATGGAGAACCAAAGTTGGCGACATAGACTTCAGAGTTTGCAAGATGAAGTGGCAATGGGCCGGTCACATCTGCCGAGTAATTATTGGCAGATGGAAGATGGAGTTACATTTTGGCTTTGTTGAAGTAGCTAATTTCTAATATACCGGCATCATTATCATTTATAACTCATGCTTTTGCTTTTTTTATATGAGAGGGGACAAACGAGCGTGTGGGTCACCTGATGAAAAGCAATCACCACCGGCCATGGAGATCAGCAACACCAACGGGTCGCCACCCTATATACTCTTTCTTTTCTTTCTGGTGACCTCACTCTCTCGCAGGAACACAACGACCCTCAAGGGAATTGTTATTTGGCTGCCGTATTCTGTGAGTTGGAAGTACTTCTTCAGTTGGGCAGATTAAAAAATACGCTAGGCCCTACCTCTCTTTTCGACAAAGCCTTGTTTGTCATTCATCAGGGTGCACCACGTACAGGTAAGGTTGGCTTTGGTTCAAAGATGTTGATGGACCACATACACCCCAATGAACCACGTACGTAAAATAAATGTACTAATAAAAGAATAGGGGTGTCTATTCTTTTATTAGTACATTTATTTTCACAAATTGGAATTTCTATAAGAATTTTGTGAGAAGCATTCGAGAATCAATGGTTACGGTAAGATGGCACTTAATAGCGTGCACAGACGACATTACGTTCCGGTCCCATTGCATAATGGGAAAATGATAGTCTCCCTACTTAAGGAATGCCACAGAAAGAAAAGATGTTGACGAAATGAGAATGCCTTTTCGTCTCCAAGGTCTTGGGAATACTTTCTTTCGGAAACACAAATATTTTTCCGTGTAACTGTGAGGTAATATATTATGTATCTGACGGATGAACTGTCGGACTACTAAGAAAACTTGGAATGGTTCTGTTTTCAAGTAGCGAAATTTAAAACGTTCTACAGTAATACCATAGTATAAGTGCACACCCCGGCCACTCCATACAAATCGCGCCGGTAACTACTACTTAGACAATGACGTTTGTGCAGGACTTGAATGATCGTGTGTGCGCGCGGCGCCATACAAACTGTTCCAGATTTGTCTCAGAGGGGAGGTGAGGTCGATATGAGAGAGCGGCAGTGACCACAGTGGCCATACTTACACTGTGGTAATAGCATAATAATATGTTTAGTCATAACTAGCTGACCCGGCGAACTTCGTACCGCCTAACAGAACGAAAAGTGTTGTTTTTAGACTTTTTCAGGCAATTTTTAATTTTTTCTCTGTGTAAGAACCATCTTCGTACATCAAGGAATATTCTAAAAAAAGAATTAACGAAATCGGTTCAGCTGTTCTCGAGATATGCGCTTAGCAACGATTTCAGCGATTCATTTTTATATTATAGATCTAATACATATTTGTTTCTATTCATTTAATATAAACAAAAAGACTCGAAAGCGGCGAAACCGGTCGGTAATATTAAAAATAAAATATAATAACGTGGAATAGTACAAGTGCTTTATTATAACATTATAAAAAGACTCGAGTCTCTCCCCTCACTACTTAGTGAGCACTAATTCAATAAATGGCGCTGCTTTGTTGATTGCGATATATTGAACAACTAATTGCTTGATGCCGAAAATTACTTTTTTTTTTTTTTATACGAGACTGGCGCATACGAGCATGTGGTTCACTTGATGGAAAGCAATCACCACCTCCCAAGCAACACCATGGGTCGCCAAAATACAGTGGTGCCGCCAACCAAAACGGGTGGAGTATACTCTAAAACCCCTTCGATTGAATGGGAGACTCGCATCCTAACAATGGGATGAATAAAGGTTGACGAAGAAGAAGAATAAGTAACACGACATTTATTCTATCAACAAAAAAGAATTAGTGACCAGTCCAGCCGTTCACGCGTGATGCCGTGACCAAGAGAAAAAGGGATTCATTTTTATATAGCGTTCGATGGCGCCGCCGCGCCGTTGCGCGTGACAATCTAATCGAACACGCAAGTTAAGCAACGTCGGGCGTAGCTTGTCCATGGATGGGTTTACTTATCTCGAATTCCTCTGTACTTCGGAGGGCATGTTACACCGTCGGTCCCGGCTGTTGTCATTAGATGATAATCCTTAAGCCAAGTCAGTAGCCATTAGGCGGTTTGAAAACACTGGCCTCCGCCAACCCGCAATTGAGCAGCTTATTGGAGTATACTCTAAAACCCCTTCAATTGAAGGGAGACTCGCATCCTAGTAGTGGGATGAATAAGGGTCGACGAAGAAGAAGAATAAGTAACACGACATTCATTGACTGTTAGTTTGTGTAACAAACTTTAACTTTGTTTTCTATATATTGGCCGGGTGGTTTCCGGCAGACTAGAATAGAATCACTCCGCTTCTTCCCGTGTATGTCGTACAAGGCGACTAAGGGAAATACATTATCAAATATCGATCAGGCCTCCCCAACCCGTTTGGCCAACGTGGGGAATGTAGGCCAAATCCTCCTCTCGTCTATGACAGACAATAGAGGGTCGTGCTCCTGTAGTGGAGACTAAAATGGACCTGATGATGATGATGATTGTGTAACAAAGTGATCGTTTAGAAGAGATCGCATCGCGATAAGGCCGCCTTTTGTACTCCACTTCTGTACTTACATTTCTATATCCGTGCAAAAAACTGTATTGTTTGTTTGTTTGTCTTAAAAGCCTTATTGCAATACAACAACAATAAATAGGTGTATGTAAGAAAAATATGTTGTACAATGGCGGGCTTATCCCATCAGGGATCTCTTCTATTCAACCACAGAATGCTAACAGGAGTTTATAAATTATGTTTATTGTATTGTGTCATCATCTGGTCAATTTAGTCTCCACTACAGGAGCACGACGCTCTCTCGTCCGTCCCAGACGGAAGGAGGATTTGGCCTACACTCTCCGCGCTGGCCAAACGGGTTGGGAGGCCTGATCGTTTTTCAAAATCTATTTTCCTTAGTCGCCTTATACGACATCCACGGGAAGAGACGGAGTGATTCTGCTGGAAACCACACGGCCAACTATTATTATTAAGTATTGTGTATGTACGTATGATATACGTATATAGAAAACACCCAGACCAAGACAAACATACATGTTTATTGCATACAAATGTTTGTCTTGGAGCGGGGATTGAACCCGCGAGCTCGAAGTAGCCATTGCTAGCTATTCGACCACCGGTCACGTCACTTTGAGATTTTACTTTGTTTTAAGGACTCCGTTGCCTACGTTAATCCCTTACCATCAGGCGGGCAGTATGTTTGGCTGCCATTCTATGTAGTAAAAAAACTCCGTTCGTAAAATACGTACTGAAGATCCGACTCTTTATTAAAATCCTAAGTCATTTAAGTGGAATGATTAAAAAACTTAAATAAATGGCTAAAAGACGTAACTCGAGTCCTTTTTGAAAAGACTCGTTCGGCTCGTATCTGTTTCGTGTATGGATACATCATATTATTGTCATTAAATTACTTTTTATAGTTGACCGGGCAGTTGACTACCAGATGGTAACTATCGCCGCTCATAGAATAGTGACCCCTATAAGAATCAATTCCCGAGGCGATAAGGCAGGATTCCTCAAATTTATAAGTGTCTATTAAAATAAGATTCGTTGAAACCGACGTTAAATTACTTATGGCTTTACCTTGAGTGCCAGATTTATGACTCAAGACTTCAGGGTTAGGAAACAAAGTCTTTAAAAGTTTAGAGCGTTACGAAAAAAAACAGAACAATTACTACATATTAGAACTGTCTTTATTTCCCTTAAAAGGCTGGAAACGGATCGGTGACACTTTGGTATCGCTAACGTTCTTCTAAGAAAAGAAGGAGATGCTGCGTTGGCAGCGGGGGTGGCGGCGCGCAAGTGATATATTATGTTGCGAGCGTTAATACGGTTACGGTAACCGCTTCACTTCAGGCGGGCCGTATGCTTGTCTACCACCCGACGTAGTATAAAAAAAAAATCGCTTATCTCCATGAGTGGTGGTGATTGCTTTTCCACCATTCACATGCTCGTTTGCCCCCCATTTTTGTCTCATATAAAAATAGTCTTTATGAGGAGACAAAAATTTTGTCAAGTCTTTTTATTGACTTCTGTTTAAAGGACTGTGTTCCAACACTACAGCAACTGCCAGGGGAGTAATGAATCGAATAATTGGATAATTACGGCCTTCTTTTATACTCTGGGCTTGCAATGGTCATACAAACGCGGATATAGAACCGTATTACTATAATTTTGTAGGCTTTGACCAAACATTTTTAAGTTATTTATAGAAAATATCGTAATTTTTTTAACCGAGAAAATAAACGACGACGACTATTTGTGACAATGGATTTAATTGTTATATTATTATAACGTAATTGCTAAAGCTGCAGATGAATATCAGTTTGGATTTTTGAAGATAAGATAAGACAAGATAACATAAAATTTCTTTATTCACACAAAGAAGGTGATACCGATGTCAGCTTTATAACCAGATTTTCACTTATTCTTTAGGTTTTAGGCGTGTAAACTAAACTTAATTATCATTACTATATACAATACAGTTTAAGTGACCAATATACATATTATTATTATTGAAATTAACTACAATTTGATAAAACTAGAATAAAAACCCTTATTTAATAGAACGTTACGCATTTTTTTCTTAAATGTCGATAATTTTAGCTCTTTAAGATAGTCAGAAAGACGATTGTAAATTTTTAAGCTAGTCCTCTATTTCGCTACATTTTGTTAGTTAATTAGCAGGGTGCACCACGTGCACGTCCAAGTGAGGTTGGCTTTGGCTCAAAGATGATAATGAGCCGGCAGCAAGCAGGTCGTATAATTGTTTGAAATCGGAAGTGGTATAAAAAAAGTACAAAAGTTTGAACCGGACCTAGTGAAGCTAATAAAAGTAACAAGTCTAAAGCACAAACTTACAGCTCAGTCTTCTTGCAACGGATTGTGTTAGTTAGCAGAATAACTTGAAGTTCATAGTTCTAAGTAACAGTTCTATTTGCTTCTAACTCAGGTTTATTATTCCATTCCTTTAGACATTGTTAATTTCCAAGTTACCTTCCTCCTCCTCAAGTCGTTTTTTTACATACCACTAGGATGGCAAATATACATACGAGCTGTCTAATAGTAAGCAGTTATCTCAGCTGACGGACTCTTTCGACACCAGAGGCATCACTGATGCATTGCCGACCCTGTAAACTGTAATCCTTGTACGCCGTTTTTGAAAAAATCCATACAGCCCATACAGTATCTTCTGGGAAAACCTTGGCAAAGAGTTGATTTCACGACCTAGGGCCCTACCGCTGAAGCTGAAACCGATTACGATTGGATTTTTTGATTGTGAAAATGTAACGCATAAAATTTGTGCTAATAATAATAAGCTTAGCTGATAGAGATGGAGGAGTTCTGCCGATTTAACTGAAGATTTAAAGAAGACAAATTTAAACAGAAGCCCGATTTTCGCAATCAAAAAACGCTATTGGAATCGGCTTCAGCTTCGGCGGTAAGGCGTAATAAGCGTATAATTATTTTTAAAGTTTATTCCGGTTTACGTGAAACAATACAAGTGCTTTGTTAATGGAAAATATGATACTGAATTGATTTCTAATACTAAATCATTTAACTTCAAAACAGTTCTGTTAATAAAAATAAATATTGCAAATAGCATCAAGTTGTGGAATGAAATGCCTGTCAGGATTTTTCAGGTAGACTAAAGTGTGGGGGTTTCAAAAAGGACGTGAATAGGTTTTTGTAGAGACGGTAACGCGAAAATTATGCCCTTGGGGGTCGTATGCTTGTTTGCCATCGCTGTGGTAAAGAAAAGTTTTGTTTAAAAATGTATAGCAGTCTTGTTAGTTTCAAAATTAATTTAAATTCATCCAATTATAGAGAAACGGAGCGAACGCGCTCTCGGATGTGACAAATTGCACAACCAGGGATGGATTTTGTTGTCGTCTGCTGGTAATATATATTTTTTTATAGTGATGGATATTTATGAAAAATAACAACTGGAAGACGGAAAGTAGACGACCATACATCATCAACATCAGATCCATTTTAGTCTCCACTACAGGAGCACGACCCTCTCTCGTCCGTCCTAGACGGAAGGAGGACTTGGCCTACACTCCCCACGCTGGCCAAACGGGTTGCCGGGAGGCCTGATCGACATTTGATATGTAATGTATTTCCCTTAGTCGCCTTGTACGACATCCACGGGAAAAAACGGAGTGATTCTATTCTAGTCTGCCGGAAACCACACGGCCATTACATACCTTTATTATTGCCTGAGCAACGGCCCTACCGCCTAAGCGGAAGCCGATTACCATTGATTCGAATAATAGGTCTTGCGTTTTAGTTATTGACAAACATCTTCAGCTCAGTCGGAAGAGCTCCAGGTTTTCTACCAGCTAAGCTAAACACAGGTACCATAAGTCTAAGCTGAAGTTTGATATTCGAGTCTGGTAATCGGCCTCGGCAGTATCGGTCATAATTCCTGCCCGATTTTTGATCGTGAAAATAGATCTTAGGTTTAAGTTTATGACAAATATCTTCAGCTTGTTGTAAAATTGTCAAATTTTTAGCGATGTAACGACTCGACTTTTTAAACCGATTCAAACCGATTTGAGCATAAACCGAGTTGCGTCGATTAGCGCGTCTACTAAACCGATTTGGCCGAGTCGAAAGCGATGTAACGACTCGACTTTTTAAGCCGATTCAAACCGAGTTGCGTCGATTAGCGCGTCTACTAAACCGATTTGGCCGAGTCGAAAGCGATGTAACGACTCGACTTTTTAAACCGATTCAAACCGAGTTGCGTCGATTAGCGCGTCTACTAAACCGATTTGGCCGAGTCGAAAGCGATGTAACGACTCGACTTTTTAAACCGATTCAAACCGAGTTGCGTCGATTAGCGCGTATACTAAACCGATTTGGCCGACTCGACTTTTTAAACCGATTCAAACCGATTTGAGCATAAACCGAGTTGCGTCGATTAGCGCGTCTACTAAACCGATTTGGCCGAGTTGAAAGCGATGTAACGACTCGACTTTTTAAACCGATTCAAACTGATTTACCGAGTTGCGTCGATTAGCGCGTCAGCACGTGTTGCGTCTACTAAACCGATTTGGCTGAGTCGAACTTACTTACGCATCTCGCTCGCGTCGCTTTGCGCGCATTCATGCTCGTTTGGCCGTTTGCCCGTTTGGCCGTTTGCTCGTTTGGCTGTTTGCCCGTTTGGTCGTTTGCTCGTTTGGCCGTTTACTCGTTTGGCCGTTTGCTCGTTTGGCCGTTTACTCGTTTGGCCGTTTGACCATTTGCTTGTTTGGCCGTTTGCTCGTTTGCCCATTTGGCCGTTTGGCTGTTTGCCCGTTTGGCCGTTTGCTCGTTTGGCCGTTTGATCGTTTGGCCGTTTGCCCGTTTGGCTGTTTGCTCGTTTGGCCGTTTGGCCGTTTGCTCGTTAGCCGTTTGGCCGTTTGCTCGTTTGGTCGTTTGACCGTTTGCTCGTTTGGCTGTTTGCTTGTTTGCTCATTTGGCCGTTTGCCCGTTTGGCTGTTTGCTCGTTTGGCCGTTTGCCCGTTTGGCCGTTTGACCGTTTGGCCGGTTGGCCGTTTCGCCGTTTACCCGTTTGCTCGTTTGCTTGTTTGCCGTCCGTCCGTCCATCTATCCATTCATTCAAAGCGGTCACTTCTGAGAAAGTCATATTTTAGCGCCGCCACCGCCGCTACCAACGCAGCATCTCCTTCCTTTCTGGTGACCTCACTCACTCGCAGGAACACAACAACCCTCAATGGAATTGTTATTTTATAGAATTTTATATATAAATTAATGAATTAAATATTACAATTTTAAATATTAATTGATGAATTACTTAACAGAATTTTAAATAATGATTCAAAATTAAATCACACATATATGAAACTGTGACACAAATACTACATCATACACTTACCCACACCACACACACACACACAACACACACACACACATACACACATTCCCCCCACTCACACACACACACCGACATACAAACATGCCCCGATTCATACACAACACACAATATACATTCGTACTTACTCTGATTCTCATTCATCATATTATTGTCCCAAATGTGCACGCACTCTTATACCAAACATGATACGTACAAAATTATTAACATACACCCGCATTTTAAGAATAAAATTTAAACGATGCTAATCTTTGAATAATATTTGTTATTGTTATTATATGTAGCAACTACCTTATTCAAGCTATGGAAGAGTGGAGTCTCCTGGTACAGGCAACAAGCTTAAAAGGAGACTTCAGTCACTTGTATAATATTATGTAATTGTTAAAGAAATAAATTATTATTAAATTATTATTATTATTATATTATTATTATTATTATATTTGGATGCGGTATTCTGTGAGGTGGAGGTACATACACCAGTCGGCAGCTTACAATTACGCTCCCTAACTCTCTTTTCGCCAGAGCTTCGTTTGTCAGTCAGCAGGGTGCACCGCGTGCAGGTGAAGTTGGCTTTGGTTCAAAGACGTTGATGAACCACTTACACCCCAAAATGGGGTTGAATTGAACCAATGATTGGTAGTTTAGTTTAGTTATGTACCTACCTCCTACCTAACCTACCTACGCACGCGGTTCAGAAAAACAATTACGTATATAGATTAATTATTTATTACCATGCTTGTCTTATATTTTTTTTATAATACGTCTGATGGCAGACAATTATACGGCCCGGCTGATGTGAAGCGGCTACTTCACTTCGATTCAGTCGGACTTACGGACGGACGAGTGACGACGCGAAATAACCGTAACCGCTACTCCAGTCGGGCACCGGCTTTTCTGATTGTTCAGCATGCGGGACGGTATAAACTCGTACCGACAGGCGCGCACATGCGCGCAGAGCGACGCGAGCGAAATGCGTAAGTAAGTTCGACTCAGCCAAATCGGTTTAGTAGAGTAGACGCGCTGACGCGCTAATCGACGCAACTCGGTTTATGTTCAAATCGGTTTAAAAAGTCGAGTCGTTACATCGCTTTCGACTCGGCCAAATCGGTTTAGTAAAGGCGCTAATCGACGCAACTCGGTTTATGCTCAAATCGGTTTGAATCGGTTTAAAAAGTCGAGTAACGACTCGACTTTTTAATCGGTTTAAAAAGTCGAGCAACGACTCGACTTTTTAATCGGTTTACAAAGTCGAGTAACGACTCGACTTTTTAATCGGTTTAAAAAGTCGAGTAACGACTCGACTTTTTAATCGGTTTAAAAAGTCGAGTAACGACTCGACTTTTTAATCGGTTTAAAAAGTCGAGCAACGACTCGACTTTTTAATCGGTTTACAAAGTCGAGTAACGACTCGACTTTTTAATCGGTTTAAAAAGTCGAGTAACGACTCGACTTTTTAATCGGTTTAAAAAGTCGAGTAACGACTAGACTTTTTAATCGGTTTAAAAAGTCGAGTAACGACTCGACTTTTTAAACCGATCATCGCTATCAAACCGATTCAAATCGGTTCAAACCGATTCATATCGCGATTTCGTCGATTCGGTTTGGAATCGACTTGCATGAATTGTCTAACCGATTCAACTCGGTTTGACAAAATTCCAGATCGTAACATCACTACTAATTTTATGCACACAATGAGTGAATACGGGCCCTTGAGTTACCGTAAGGGCCCGTATTGACGCATTTCCGTCCCTTAATGATGGTCCTGGTATTTTCAGTCGAAAAGCTATCGGAATTCCAGTTGGTTCGGAAAATTCTCAATTTAACCGGAAAGATCGTTTATAAATCAGGTACTGGCATATGTCCAAAATGCGCCATAGTTATCGAACGAGTTTCCGTTTTGGCGTTACTTCCTGAACCAGGAATATGATGTCAATTATGTTCCTGGTATTCCTTATGTATCTTTAACGACTATATTATAAGTAACTAAAACCTAAATTGTACCCGTATTTTATTTCTTACAATTATAATAAATGCGAAAGTTTGGACTAGAGGTGGGGTTAAGTGTGATTTGTTTTTAATGAATTAAAAGTTAATGTTAAAAAAGAAGTTATAGGAAACTGTTAATTAACATAACATGTTATTTATTCAGGCACGTTGTGTTGTCTATTAACTTTCCACCCGATAGAGTTAATTTTGAACTTTCGCCCAAATAAATAGTGCGAATAAATACAAATAGCGAGGTTGAATAAAATAACCATCAATGAACTTTCCATCATACTTAGTAGGCAGTAATGAATGTATTATTAATTATTAAAAAAATATATATATTAAAATAACAGTTTCGTGTCGATGTTTTAACAGAGTTATACGTTTAATTTAATTAACATAATAATTTAGTTATTATAACTTTTGACGCCCACCTCTAGTTATGGTAAATATTGTTACTAATGTCACACTAATGTTAAGTAATGAAGTAACAAACATAAAAAAAAATACAACCGCATTGAGAACATCCTCCATTTTTGGAGTAGTTTAAAAAGGAAGGCACCTTGGTGTTGCAGATCTCCATCGGCGATAATACTTTCCATCAGGTGATCCATATGCCTGATGGCCCCCACTCTCACATAAAAAAATAATAATTATGTGTGTGCTGGAGATACAAATAAATGTTTCATTTATTCATTCCTAGTATTAAATCACGCGGGTGAAAAAAATCATAAAATATAAACACTTCAAATAAAGACAGTGATCTCATAGAGTGATAATAGGGGTGTACCAAATGTAGCACTTACGCAGATTACAAAATTATACGGTAGGCGGGAGATCGCCTCGTGGAGTTATTGGCTCATCGAGACCGTCCTGCTTGAGACACTGACTGATTTGAGAATTAGCTGCTTCTATATTGTCACTTGACTGCAGCTAGCCCAAAAAGACGGTGTATGTTTGTGTGTTTAGTACACTTACTTCTACACGCAGCTTCGCCCCACGTGAAAACAGTTTTTTAGGTTCCGTAGTAAACAAAGAACCCTTATAGTTTCACCATGTCCATTCGTCTGTATACACTTCAACACTAATGTTTAATTTCCATATATATTCAGAATAATATTGTGTATTCAGTATTATTTCATTATAAGAGTATATATTTCAATAAACTTATGTATTTCTTTATAGAAATGAATTTATTTAACTCGAGCTCCTCCGTGTTTCGGAAAACACGTTTAGCCGTCGGTCCTTGTAGTTGTCATCAGATGGCAGTTGTTAAGCTAAGTCAGTGGCCTTTGGGTAGCTTGAAAACACTGGGCTCCGCCAACTCGCAGTTGAACAGCGTGGTGGAGAATTATTTATTTATTTATTATATATTTTATAACATGTAGTGTATATATTTTTATTTATTATTCAATTATTTATCAGTAATAGTATGTTACATATCTTCGTGTATACATAATAATGATTCTCATAATATTACTATACGTCCGTCCTAATGACGAAGGAGGATTTGGCCTACACTCCCCACGCTGGCCAGACGGGTTGGGGAGGCCTGATCGATGTTTTATAATGTATTTCACTTAGTCGCCTTGTGCGACATCCACGGGAAGAGACGGGGTGATTCTATTCTAGTCTACCGGAGACCACACGGCCTCGTGTTTGTTTGTTGCATATATACAAGTCTGTAATCATTTATTTATTCACTATACTTTACATTTGTATTTTAGTGCAATTAAAGCATATTCTATCTATTATATAAATAAATATTCCTGGACGAATTAAGACTATGGGTACTAGATAACAGAAGGCGAATTCTCGTAATTTTTCTACGAACGCAAATTGAAAGTTGACCGAATCGAGATTGAATTGTGAATTGATTAAATTTATATACTTAATTTCATTAATTAATTATTATCAATTCTTGTTGTTGGCAAAGTTGTTAGATTGTTTAATTTTCACTCATATTTCGATATAATCAAGCTTAAATTTAATTTTAAAGTTACATATTGTGTTACTAGAATACCAAATGTGACATTTGTGAGATCGAGACTGGATCGAAGCTGAATTTTGACTATATTTTAATTACGAGAATTGCCCCTCTGATATAATACTCAAATATATATATTTTTTGTAGATACATACATATATTACATAGTAAACACCTAGACAAACAGACATGTTCATGCACACAAATGTTTGTCTTGTGCAGGGATCGGACCCACGACCTCGGAGTCAAAGTGGCCTTGCTAACCATTCGACCACCGAGATCGTCAAATTATAAGAAAGTAGATAAAGACGACAGAAGAAATTTATGAAGAAACGCATGGGCAGCGGTGCTCAGCTCCTCAGGCCATGCAGGCGAAGGAATATGTGCATCCCACCGTGTACTCTCTCGCCTCCATGACCTGAGGAACTGGGCTGATACACCGAGAGAAGATTACAAGAATCAAGAATGGAGAAGTTTAATATACTGTATATTAATGATCTACCTCTACCTCATCTTGTAAAGAATAATCATGAAATAGTATTGTTGGCAGATGACACTTCTTTAGTTTTTAAGGTAAATAGACATCAATCAGAAATTGACGATGTAAATAGTGCTCTTTCAAAAATAGTAAACTGGTTTAGTGCTAATAACCTGCTTTTAAATGGTAGTAAAACCAAATATGTTAGATTTTTTACAAAAAATGTTAAACAAATGAAAACCAATGTGGTGATGGACAATGAGAGATTGGAATTGGTCAATAAGGTTGTTTTCCTTGGTATAACATTAGACTCTAAATTACAATGGGGCCCACATATAGAAACGTTATCAGCTAGACTCAGCTCAGCAGCTTACGCCGTAAGGAAAATACGTCAACTGACTGATGTTGACACTGCGCGTTTAGTTTATTTTAGCTATTTTCACAGCATTATGTCTTTGGGGTTTGGGGTGCTTTGGGGTAGTGCCGCGGATATAGACTCAATTTTTGTGCTCCAGAAGCGAGCTATCCGTGCTATTTATATGATGAGTCCCAGGGACACACTGAGAAATAAATTTAAAGAGATAAATATTATGATCTTACATTCTCAATATATTTATGAAAATGTTATTTACGTTCATAAAAATCAAACCAAATTTAGGAAAAACAGTGATCTCCATCAATTAAATTTAAGAAATAAAAACAAACTCGCTGTGCATATTACTAGGCTCCATAAAATCTCTAACTCATTCCCAGGTCAATATATACGCTTCTACAATAAACTTCCAAACGACGCGTTTAAATTATCCATGGGTAAATTTAAGAAATATATCAAAACTAGACTATGTCAAAAGGCTTACTATTGTATCTCGGATTACATAAATGATAAAAGTATTTGGAAATGAATTGCTCTTGTTATGTTATGTTAATGATTGTATTTGTATTTAATGTAACGATATTGGCAATTAAAAGAGTCGGCCTTGAGTTTCTTGCCAGTTCTTCTCAAGAAGCCCCGTCGCCGGAACTGGCACTTAAATTCACTTTCACATTCAAGATAGTGTGATGAAAGTGAATCTAAGCTCTGCGGATTTAGAGTAGTAATGATTTAAATACATGTTCTTATATTTAATTTGTATGACGTTTCTAAGTGCTTTATAAAGTCCAAGGAATAAAGATATTTTGAATTTTGTTTTTTTTTTAATTTTTACTGAATTACTATACTTGCATAAATTCTCATTTAGGAACGGAGAAGAGTTTTATATAATAACTGTACGTATATAAATAATCTCTCAGGAGTGGAGAATAGTGTTATATAATTAATTAATTGTCTAGGCACAGTCTTAAGATTACTTAATACTGTGGTCTAGGAGACCGAACTTTGCTCGGGTTATTGGAAAGTTTACAGTGTATACAACTAAAAAGCTATAGGGTATATAACATTTTCTAAAATTGTAACATATTTAATTATTATTAAATAATAATGATATTTCATAAAATGCACAATATTGGAATGATCTTTCTGTTTCTCTAAATCTGTTTCCATAAACATAGACGCAAATTGTTCTTCCTTTTAGCTTCGTAACAATGGTTCTGTTGCGAACTCATTATATTTATATTCTTTTATATATTTTGAATTTAGATGTAAGTTTTGCTTAGTTACGATGTCCACAGAAACCAAACTTTGTTACTTAACCATTGTGTGTGCATATTGTGACGAACCCGGTGCTCAAATGGATAGCACTGGCTACTTTGACTCCGAGGTCGCGCGTTCGATTCCCGAACAAGACAAACATTTGTGTGCATGAACATGTCTGTTTGTCTTGGTCTGGGTGTTTTCTATGTATTATATGTATGTATTTACAAAAAAAGTATTTAAGTACATTTACATATGTCTAGTACCCATAGTACAAGCTTTTCGCTTAATTTGGGACTAGATGGTGCGTTGTAAATTGTCCAGAAATATTTATTAATTTAATTAATTATTGTCTTGTATTATATTTTCCAGCGAAATATATTCTGTTTATCATCAACTTCCTTTCATTATACAGGTAACATCTCCACTAACTTTCGGCTTCAAGTTCCATTTCGTCGTATTTATTTTAACAACGCTGAATAAAAAAATGATTTTTCCGTTTGCAACCCATATTCATCCCAGTGCTTTGATATGGGTATCCCCTCCATCGATGGGGTTTAGAGCGGACGTTCAGTCACGCTATTCAACAGCAGATTGGCAGAGGCTAGTGTTTTCAAACCGCCCAAAGACCAGATGCACTGATCGACACACAGAATGTCAACAGCCGAGATCGACGAAAAAATTATTTACCTAAGAAAAAAAAAAACAAATTCATCAGTACGTGAGCAACTGCGTGTTCCTATACGTAACATGAAACCTTCATTTATTAATCCTTTAAAAGCGTAATATGTTCTCCGCTCGGAGAGTCACTGGAGAGAACTTCCTTTATCCCGCACTTCCGCCCTTTTCTCAGAGTTTTAGAAGTACTATGGAACGATGAAGGTAAGTGACGAAATAATACGTTTCGTTTATTCAGAGAATGGGTATTTTTATATTACGTCAGGTCGCAGACAAACATATGACCCACCTGATGTGAAGCGGTGACTGTAACATATACGCCTGAGACATAAAGTGTCGTTCGCGCGCCCCAACCCCGTAACCATTGCTACCACTCAGTCACTCGCAGAAACACAGGATCCCTCTAGGCCACTATGGAATTGTTTATTTCTTTGATTTTATTTTGGTTGCGGTTTTTGGGTGAGGTGGAGGTACTTCCTCAGTAATAGACTAAATTATATTATGATCCTATTTTATGTACAGCTACGTAGTACTATTACTTATACTGTGGTACAGCTAAGCAGATCATGCTTGACAGTTGCTATTTTAATGTAACTCATATTACGTACCGAATAAGAATGACCGAAGTATCAAGATTGAAGTGCTCATAGCTGAAGGTACTTGAAGTTATAGCATAAAAAAAATTAAATATACAAGAAATTTAAAACATGTTGTTTAATAATCTTACTTATTTCATAAAAGACATCTTGTTGGGTTTTGTATTCAATATCTAACGTAGGTAATATCTGTCCTTAAGTTTTACTACTACTTAACTACTATGAAACCTGAGGCCGTATCCTATCATCATTAACTTGATCATTTCTCATTTAGTTACCAAAGTGGATGAAGGGTTTGGCGTAGGTGCAGTATCGGTTTTTCTTCCATTCACTTTATCAGCAGTCATTTTAGCGTGTAAGTGGTTCATCAAGATCGGTGCCAACCAAACCAAAGCCAACTTTACCTACACGTGGTGCACCCTGCTGAATGACAAACGAAGCTCTGGCGAAAAGAGAGGTAGGGAGCGTAATTGTAAGCTACCCGACTGGGGAATGTACCTCCACCTCACTGAATACCGCAGCCAAATTCCCTTGAGGGTTGTTGTGTTCCTGCGAGTGAGTGAGGTCACCAGAAAGAAAGGAAGGAGATGCTGTGTTGGCAACGGGGGTCGCGGCGCGTGAGCAATATTTTATGTTGCGAGCGGTAATATGGCTACGGTAACAGCTTCACATCAGACGGGCCGCATGCTTATCTGCCACCCGACGTATAAATAAAAAATATCTAAAGTCGCCCTTTTTAATCCGACTCCAAAACAAGAAGAGGTTCTCAATTCGGCTGTATCTTTTTTTCTTTTTTTACCTAATTACTCCGTGATTTGAAAAAAACTTATTTTAATTTGAAAGAGTATACTTTCAGATTGGTCTCATATTCTTTTCATCATCATCAGCCTGTATCTACATACATAAATGTAGAGTAATGTTTGGAGTCGGTTTTTTTTGTTAAAATTATTTACCCATTATCATATCTCACACAATTCAACCACCTCTTTTTTGATCTTCCTATCTCATTATATCCATTAAAATTCATCGTTCTCATTGTCACATGTCTTTCATGTCTCCGCAATAATGCCCTTACCACGAAAGGCGATTTCCTCTCATCATTTCCGTCACAGGTGCTATTTTCAAACTTCCTATAATATAATCATTCTTTATCTTATCCATTCTAGTCACGCCACACATCCATCTTAGCATTCGCATTTCAGTTATCGGGGGCCTTATCTTTATTATCAGCCTGTATCAACCTACCGCTGGCGAAGGTACAGTGAATTGGTACAGACATGTACATAAATGTAACAGGAAACGGATGCGTCTCATGCTTGGTGCACTGACGGGCCATTATGCCTACCACGGACACCTATATAAAATGAGACTTTTTGAGAGCCCAGAGTGCAGATCATGCAAGGAGTCTAACGAGACCATGAAACACCTAATGTGGCAATGTGACGCCCTAGCGGGCAAACGAATGGAGATCCTAGGAAAGGCATACCCGGACCTGGAGGACTACAGGCTCTTCCCTATAAGCGGCATACTGAAGTACATGGAACATGTCTCCAGGCGGGGAGAGCGACTAAAGGATTAGGGAGAACACAAAAGATCCATGAGGGTCGACGTGTCACCGGTGCACTGGACCCACTCTAAGATAAGATAAGATAAACTTACTGCTGGATATAGGCCTTTCACATTGCTTTCCACCATGTGCGATCCTCCGCTTTCAGCATCCAATCGCTGCCAGCCACTTTTTTGAGGTCGTCGGTCTATCTAGGATTGGGACACTATATGCTTCGTCGCTCCATACTTAGCCTCCACTCTAGGACTTACCTCCCCCGTCTGCCAGGACATTGCCACTTCAACTCGCTGACTCTGAGAGCTATGTCGACCACTTTGGTTCTCCGTCGAATTTCTTCGTTCTAGATTCGATCCCTTAGAGAAACTCCAAGGATTGCTCTCTTCATCATTCGCTGTGTGACTTTTAGCTTGTGAACCAGCCCAATGGTCAGCGTCCAAGTCTCTGCACCGTAGGTCATAGCGGGGAGGACGCACTGATTGAATATTTTGGTCTTCAAGCATTGGGGTATATCTGTGGTGAGGATGTCCGAAGCTGCCCAAAAGCTGCCCGTTCAGCCGAATGCGTCTATCGATCTCTTTGTTGAAATTTGGTCCTTTATGAGGATATAAAATCGAACACTATACCAATAGTGAAAGCTAAAGTTAAACGAGTAGTTATAACGAGTTAATCAGATTCTGGGGTCCTATCGCCGAAGATTACCTTTGAATATTTTTATTCGAAAAATAGGTCTTATGTTTAAGTTATTAACTAACTTCTTTAGCTCAGTCGCTAGAGCTCCATCGTTTCTACCAGCGCTAAGCTAAACACAAGTAAAATCAAACTCCATAAGTCTTAGAAGTTTGATTTTCGCAACCAAAAAATCCAATGGGAATCAGCTTCAGCTTCGGCGGTAGGACCCCTAGTCCTAGTAAATAACATCAGTAGTAAGTAAATAAAGCATTTCCACAATTTAATCAAATAGCGCTGAGGCGAACTAGACCTAGTCTACACTTACATGTCTTCAAATCATAGCTCATAATGGCTTCCTTCTGGAATTCTGCAGCGCAGCGAGAACATTCAACCCGTAAAAACGTTCACTCGTGTGCGCTCCTCGTAAAACATTCTTGTTGTAGGTTACTCCAAGCTACGAGCTTGAGCGGATTTTATGATTGTTTTATGACTTTGTAGTATGTTTGTAATCTATATATATAAAAATCAATGCCACTTTTCGTTGTAATTTTATAACTCAAGAACGGGCTCATGCAAAGGCAATGTTTAGGCTTTGTTCGGACTATTTAGTAGATGTGTTGGCGACTGGCTGGTTGTGCGCAAACTTTTTGTACATATTTATTTTTCTATATTTCTTTTTGATTTGACGTATGTTTTGTTATAAGAAAATTTAAATGGCAGCAATTCCTTGTGACTACCAGAATAAACGGGAAGAGGGCTTCGCTTGCCAGCTGCAAGTGAAGCTACTGCGGTCGCCAAATGCTCGATAGCAGTTGTGGATGACCTTTGACAAGGATTAACAGGTACAGGAGGGTGTTAATGGGGATTTTGCTGTCAAATTGAATTTTTTTTCAGATGGGGATTGTGCTGTCAAATTGAAACTTTTTTCAGTGTTGACAGTACAAGCATGTTGTTATGTCATTCATGCGGTTATTTCATTTTGGATGTGCTTCAACTTTATGTTGCCTGTTCCAGAGTCGTTTGTTTATTCATGCTCAAAATGGAAAAACAAAAAATATTGTTTATCCAAATGTTTTGGATTAAGTTTTAAAATAGCTAGCAATTAATAAAATATTTTTTTGTTTGAATAAATGAAATTGATGTTCCAATTTTTTTTTTTTAGTATTTCACTTTATTCATAGCGAAGCACGTACCGGGCCGCTAGTCTCTTTATAAAATGTAGACAAAATAAGTTAAACAGTATAAAGGCGTGCTCATCTCTGAAAAAGATCTCTTCTAGCCGACCGTAGAGTGCTTGAAACGATTCATAATAGGCGTAGTGAAATCAAATAGATGAATTATTGATGATTATGATTTGATTATATTAAATAAATACACAGTGGATCGACGAGCTCGGTGGCGTAGCAGTCAATGACGCGGCTTCGGCACCGACGCTCGTGGGTTCGATTCCCACATAGGACAAACATTTGTGTGCATGAACACGTCTGTTTGTCTTAGTCTGGGTGTTTTCTATGTATCATAAGTATATATTTACAAAAAAGAAAATGTATTTACGTATGTTTATCAGTTGTCTAGTACCCATAACACAAGCTTCGCTTACTTTGGGGCTAGATGGCGCTGTGTAATTTGTCTGACAATATTTATATAGTGATAATATTAAACAAATTTTATTATTTAAATTGACGGTAGCAAAAGTGTTAAATTAGTCGCTGAATCATTTTTTCATCAACAAATCAAGAAAATTGTTTAGTTTGTTATAACTTTATTGTACATAAAAAAATAACAAGAAATAAAATGCAAAATAAAGTAGTACAAAGGCGGACTTATCCCTTAGACGGATCTCTTCCAGTCTGACTGCGATGAAAATAAAATGGACATTAACGGTGTTTAGTAAAGGATGCCCTGGTAACTACTACTACTCGTAAATATAAATGCTACACGTATAGTACGTTCATCGCGAATTTAGACGTAGCGCTTTCTTTGTGGAATCAATTTTGATAATCTCAAAAACTTCCATGGCATGTGAATTGTATGTACATGAACTAATTGTCCATTAGATTTTATCAAAATCGGTTAAGCGATTTGCTAGCCATATGAAAGGAATTACAGCGTGCGCTATATCTACTTTGGTTATTGTTAAGTATAGACCGGGACTTAATAGATAGACGTGTTTACTTGTTTACCATTTATTTCGGACTGCCTGATATTACAATAGATATATCTACCCTCTAGCTTGTACATATATAAATATGATGCACACATTACAGTTATAGCGTGACATTTATTTGTTCTGAACTGATTTTGTTGCCAAATTATTATTAACATATTTCCGTTTCATTGCTCGTTCCACTTGCTGGATCATTAGATGAATGTTGTTTGTACTTAGCGTAGATGCGTGTGTGAACATGAGTCAATAATAATTCTTTTTTGAGAGAGGTGAGGTAACTCAAGAATTTGGCGGGAAATGTACAAACGAACTCTATTTGTTATAATTTAAATGGACTTTTAAGGACTTGCTAAGGGTTTCGAAGACGCTTCGATGCAACTCGGTGAAATATTAGTGAACGTAAATTTATGACACTCACTTTGGTCTTTCGTCTATCTAACATCTAAGGTGTAACTGTTAATGAACTTCCAAGTTTGGGCGAAGTTTCGGCGGTTCCGTGGCCGTAACACACACCTTCATTTCATCTGAACCTTCAAAAAAGTGGTTAAAATCTAACATGGGATGTAATGTAAATGCTTCATTGTAATCTTTGTATCAATCAAAACTTCACCTGTACGTGGTGCACCTTGCTGATTGACATACGAGGCTTAAACTGCCCGACTAGGGGCGTACTTCCAACTCATAGAATACCGCAGCTAAATAAGGATTCCCTTGAGGGTTGTAGTGTTCTTGTGAGTAAGTAAAGTTACCAGGAAGGAAGGAGTCGATGTGTCGACAGTGGATGTGGCGGCGCACAAGCTATATTTCATGTTGCGTTTATATGGCTATCCTAAGCGCTTCACATCAGATGCATGTTTATCATCCAATACAGTATAAAAATATCTTCCTTATTTCTGCCAAAGATAAAATTAAGTAAGGTTTCACACGCTATAATGGCGACTCACACTATCATAATTCAACATTCATCAAAACAAAATAAAGCATTAAATTTATATTCCCATAGCTACTGCACACGACATTCAATAAAGTTTATTTTAATACATTGTAGATGCATTTAGACCAAATCAAATACAATATTCCTATTCATAATGATAATTAAAATATTATCCTTTAATATATACTATGCTATGAGCTATAATACTAAACTTAATAATTACAAATAAAATATTTACAAAGAGATAGAAAAAAAGGAAGCAAATAAACAAAATAAAAATTAAAAAATCCCCTAAATCGTTGCCCGTCGGTAGCGGTCCAAGAATGCTGGTAGTATTACCTCGCTGAATAGCAATGCTAAATAATTAATCAATAATTAATAATTCATCAAAATGCAATAATAAACTTATGATTTACAAAGATTAATAAAACGCAGTTCTCTCGTCGCTTGGACCACACTTTAGCACCCGGTGCCATTTTATACGCAAGTTATGCGTTCTTATTGTTTTCCCTCGCTCCAGATAGTACTAAACGCTGAAATATTCAACTTTTAGCTGCCATAAGCAGTTTTTTATACCGATTGAAATACATATGTCATGTTTTTTACGAATTGTAACTTTTCCATGAACTCTTTATGCAAATTATCTTTTAAAAAATATCTTAAGCACTTTGTTTTGGCAAAGCAGCAATCAGGTAATGGGGTGTAAGTAACTCACAATGATCTTTAGAACCAAAGCCAACCTCACTTGCACGTGGTGCACCCTGTCAATTAGCGAAAGGAGCTCTGGCAAACACACTATATTTGTAAACTGTCCGACTGGGGAAGTACCACCACCTCACACAATACAGCAGCCAAATAATTCAATTCAATTCATTTAATTAGTTTATTAAACACATGTAGGTAATTAAGGTCTTACAAATAATCAGTTGTACAATATAATAAATAATGTTTTGCATAACGAGGTGTACAAAAAATTAATAAAAAAATATATATTGTTAAATGACAAACGACAATTTAGGTCACGGTAATAATTAAAAAAATAAAATAACGGTAAGGAAATTGGGATGTTCGTGGTTCATCAACATCTTTGGACCAAAGGCAACTTCACCTGCACACGGTGCACCCTGCTAACTGACAAACGAAGCTCTGGCGAAAAGAGAAGTAGGGAGTGTAATTGTAAGCTACTCGACTGGGAATGTATCTAATTCCACCACCTGACAGAATACCGCAGCCAAATAACAATTCCCTTGAGGGTTGTTGTGTTCCTACGAGACAGTGAGAACACCAGAAAGGAAAGAGATGCTGCTTTGGCAGCGGGGGTGGCAGCGCACGAGCGATATTTTATGTTGCGAGCATTAATTATGGTTACGGTAACCGCTTCCCATCAGCCGGCCGTATGGTTGCCTGCCACCCAACGTATTATAATAAAAAAAACAAGTGAAAAAATCAATAGATTATTATAACAAATGCTGGCATGTTAGAAATGAAAATTCAATTCATGTTCAGTATTAAAATTCTTGTCATTAAAATAACCATCAACCATTATACAGTACCATTTTTGAATTACCAAATAATGTTGTTCTTAAAAATTAGGATTTTTAAGAACTCTGGCGAAAAGAGAGATAGGGAGCGTAATTGTAAGCTACCCGACTGGGGATGTACCTCCACCTCACAGAATACCGCAGCTAAATAACAATTCCCTTGAGTGTTGTTGTGTTCCTGCGAATGAGTGAGGTCACCAGAAAGAAAGGAAGGGTGCTGCGTTGGCAGCGGGGGTGGCGGCGCGCGAGTAATATTTTATGTTGCAAGCGTTAATATGGCTACGGTAACCGCTTCACATGCTTGTCTGCTCCCGTCGTAGTATAAAAAAAAAAAGAATATATAAATCCTAACATTACATTAGTGGTGCAGGAATGGACACTTTAAAATTTATATATCAGCTTAGTATCTTTACTAACATAGTTTATAAGCATTACTAACAACATGAGTCTTTGTTACTTAATTCAATAATATTCATTCATTCATTCTTTACAATCCTTAATTTCTGTAGGTACCTAATTTATTATATTTTTGGTGCCATAAAAACACACTTTTTTGTAACAAAGTGGTCTTATATTTATTTATATATTATAAATTCTGTTTTCATATCTCATGATCATGATGTTCGGATACTTTCATAGAATGATGACTATTGGCTTTTACAAAAAAACCTGCCTTGAAAATGTATAGAGATGGCACAGTGTACATTTGTTTGTTGTTTAAAAAATTGTTTGCAAGAATCTATCGTTACCAATCCACACATGGTTTTCATTTAATTTAGAAATAAATAATTAAATTAAAATAAAACAAATATTTAAGAGGGGCTCCCATACAACAAACGTGATTTTTACCAATAGATAATGGGCACGGAACCGTTCGTGCGCGAGTGCTACTCGTACTTGGCCGGTTTTTTATAGTTCATTAATTACTAATACTTATTAGGGGTATGAAATTGCCGTTTTGTACGTTAAAAATCAAACTTTTTTTTAAATTAAAATATATTTATTTAATCAAAGTATTTAACCTCATTGTCTCTTTCTTCCATCTCATATTTGGAGTATACTACCATCTCCTGTTAAGGTCATTTACGCCTTTGCGGTAGAACTCTGAAGATCTGGACTCAACAAACTATGGAAGGTATTGCTTCCTGGCAAGAGATTTTTTTTACCGTGTAAAGAATAGTCCAAACTGTGTAAAAATAATAATCACACGGGGCCCACGGGGGAAGCTGTGTGTAGCAGCTAGTTGTGTAATAAATATGTTTTGTGAATCTATGGCACCATCGAAAGTTCCTAGTCAATTCGCTACAGTTTATTAATTATGACCACTTCGACTCCGCATAAGAAAAACATTTATGTACATGAACATGTCATTTATGTACATGAACATGTCTGTTAGTGTTGGTCTTGTTTGCAAAAAACAGTAGGGTATAAGCGACTCACAACTGTCTTTGAGCCAAAGCAAACCCAAAGTCGTCTATTAAGGGGGTACACTTGGTGCACCATGTTAATAGATTGTTGAAGTTCTTACGAAAGAGAGGAAGGGCATAACGTTTAGGTTACCCGGCTAAGGAAGTATTACCATTTCCCATCATGCGGGAGCCGAATAGCAATTTCTTTGATGGTTGCGTTGGAGTCATCAGGTAGGACAGAGTTGCTGTGTATGCAGTGGGAGTGGCAACAAGCGAGCGATATTTTATCCTGCGAGCGTTTATATGGCTACAGTAACAGCTTCACGTTAGATGGGCCCTATGCTTATTTGCCTGAAGTAGTATAAAAAAAAATAAACTTTAAAAAAACATTTCCATCCTTAAAAGCAGGTGAATGCAGATGAAACGGTTTAGCGAATAATTTATAGAAATTGGACCATGAATGGTGGTAAATTGCTCCCCTTGAAGCTGGCAGCCATCTTATAAATGCAAATAAGCCAGATGATGGTCTATAGAGGCGGATTACGGGTCCGAAATAAGGACTATTTACGTCGCATTTAGATTGAACTTACGAGAAGCTTATTTGAATTTGATAATAGTTTTTCAGATTTACTGAAACCATTTGTTTAAGGGAACACTAGATAATTATTTTTTTATGGAGATAGCGATGTGAGTCGTCTGTGTAAATTGCAATATGTCTCATTAATCTATATAATATGTTTTTTTTAACAAAAAAAACCGTCTCCAAACATTACTCTACATTTATGTATGCACGAGTAGATACAGGCTGATGATGATGAAAGAAATATGGTACCAATCTGGAAGTATACTCTTTCAACTAAAAAATGTTTTTTTTTTCAAATCGGTTTTTAAATCACGGAGCAACCGCTTCAAATCAGGCGGGCCGTATTCTTGTCTGCCACCCAACGTAGTATAAAAAAAACTATAGGAATTAGATAACGGCCCCGTTACCACCAACTCTTATTGCGATTCAATAACTGAATAGAATGCTTATTCATGCGACTCTATTTCAAATTGCATAGAGTCGCTTATTCATTGGTATGAATAGGCATTCTATTCAGTTATTGAATCGCAATAAGAGTTGGTGAAAAGGGAGCTGATATATGTACTTATATACTTTTTTAATACAATATATACATATAGAAGATATCCAGTACAAGATAAAAAAATATGTTCACACATACAAATATTTGTCTTGTGCGGGGATCGAAACCGCACTCTGAGTCAAAATGGCCACTGCTAGCCATTAGACCACCGAGCTCGTCAAGAAGAAGAAGACAGTAAGACAATTGCCAGGCACTCACTCAGTACCGCGCCATTTATCGCCGCAGCAAGACCGTAGCGCTAATCTAAAACAATTATTTTTGTTTTGTATGTATTCGCGTATGTATTTACAAAAAAAAAAAATATTAAAGTAAATTTATCAGTTGTCTCGTAAGTACCCATAGTACAAGTTTTGCCCTTAATTTGGAACAGATGGCGTTGTGTAAATTGTCCAGAAATTTATTATTATCTCTCTTGATTCCCAAGCCCGGTCATTTGATAGGCGTGCGCGGGGATATGGATCCAACGCGTAGAGACCCCTTTGAGAAGTTTGTTGTAATGTTGTACGCCCGCCGTGACCCGCTCTAGAATATATCAATGGAACGATATACCCATGAGCAGGTCTCGGCAGGCGTTGAGATTATTTCAAAGTAAAATAACATAAAATATCGCTCGCGCGCCGCCGCCCCCGCTACCAACGCAGCCACTCCTTTCTTCCTGGTGACCTCACTCACTCTCAGGAACACAACAACCCTCTAGGTAATTGTTATTTGGCTGCGGTATTCTGCGAGGTGGAGGTACATTCCCCAGTCGGGTAGCTTACAATTACGCTCCCTACCTCTCTTTTCGCCAGAGCTTCGTTTGTCAGTCAGCAGGATGCACCACGTGCAGGTGACGTTGGCTTTGGTTCAAATATGTTGATGTATCACTTACACCTCAAAATATAACATGAAATATATATAGAAAATATAACGCCCCAATATATAAAATGTTACATGTTTTACCCTTAGGAAATAAAGTAGCAAGTATGATATCTTTTGTTCAGGGCTTCGTTTGTTAATTAGCAGCCGAGGTTGACTTTGAATCAAAGGCGACGTATAGTAATTTTCACCATAACGCTGTTAACACACCGACGCTTTCGTGTGCGGTATTCGTCCGAAACTGACAACTGACAAAGACTCGACTAATAAATAAATAAATAAATAAATATTTCTGTCCTCCGTAGCACGGAGAAACTTGAGATAAATTAACCCATCCATGGACAGGCTACGGTCAACGTTGCTTGACTTGCGTGATGTATTAGACTGCCACGCGCAACTACGGCATCGAGCTTCAACTTTCACGAGTGCATTTCGACAATTCGGTTTGCGGTTTGGCTACAAAATGTGACCATGGAGCCATCTCGTCGTATTAACTCGTGTGCCAGCCATTACCAACTTTGTTGGACGAATTCGACTAAAACTTTTGCAATCTCGGCTGCGTAATATCACGTTGTATGACTTTTATGGAAATAAATCAAGGGAAAGTGTTGTTGTCATTGTTTTATTGTGTGTTGAGGATGTGATTATGTGCAGGTGTGTTACAAAGGGTGTGCCAGACAGTAGTGTAACTTCATGGCGGGTATGGCAGACCGGGTAAAATGCCACGGGCCCCCGAACCAAGGGGCCCCAAATAAAATTATAGACAATATCTTGCCCGGCGAACTTCGTATCACCTTTAAATATTTTTACGTATATTTTTCCGAAAATTTTATTAAAAACAGTCCATTAGTTTAAGATTCCATCCCGGACAAATAACGTGACACGAAATTTTTATAATAAGTATAATGATTAACCAAAAATGTACACAATACTAAAGGAGTATTGTGTACATTTCTGGTTACTTAGATGATTTATTAGAGGCCCAATCTTTCTTAGTTACTTCACTGATGCCAGATTAGAAGAAGTAGAAACACAGAAATCAGTGGTGACCTGCCCCCTTACCATCTTATTGCGATTCAATAACTGAATAGAATGCTTATTCATACCAATGAATAAGCGACTCTATTCCTTTTGAAATAAAGTCGCTTCTTCATTGGTATGAATAAGCTATCTATTCAATTATTGAATCGCAATAAGAGATGGTGGTAAGGGGGCTGCGCGTTCAAGCCACCGATAGGCCACTGAATTGGCTTAATATCTGCTATCTAAATCAAATCATCTTTATTATATATAGATGTTACAGTGGATGTAATGAATTGGTCATTATTAATAATGGATAGGATATCTAGGTTGACGGAGCTCCGCTTCTCGGAGCTCCTATTTCCGATGACAGGATACAAGAGAACCCTAACCTAACCAAAAATCAACTCAAATCTAACGAAAACATGATTTATTACATTGACCAAGTATTGACCATAACATATATATGAGAGGGGGGCAAATGAGCATATGGGTCACCTGATGGAGATCAGCAACACCAATGGGTATTGCTGATCTCCATCAGCCTATATTCATTCCTTTCTTTCTTTTTGATAACCTCACTCACTCACAGGAATACAACAAACCTCAAGGGAATTATTATTTGGCTGCAGTATTCTGTGAGGTGAGGTACTTCTCCAGTCGGGCAGCTTTAAAAATGCGCTATGCTCTACCTCACTTTTCACCAGAGCCTCGTTTGTCAGTCAGCAGGGTGCACCACATGTAGGTGAGGTTGGCTTTGCTTCAAAGATGTTGATGAACCACCTACACCATAAAAGTGTTTATTAATTAGTGAAGAAGTGGGTCAAAATTTAACTTGCAAGATTTGTTTACAGTTACTTAGATTAAACTAAACAAAAGCTTGAAAGCTTTCATTTCTAAAAGAAAAACTCGTGTAAGATTCATCGATTCATTCTTTGTGACGTAAGAGCCAATAGCATATTTAAGAACCTTTTCCTTCTGGCTGGATTGATATCTAGCAACTACTGAAGATCTATCGAGAACTTTGTACTCTCATAAATAGTTTAGAACTCATATTAATAAAGTTATTTAATTTGTTGTATCCTTTCGTTGGAGTTTAATGTTTTATTTTCTTGTTGAGTAAACCTTATTCTGTAAATTCATTTATTACGTGCGGCTTGCGACGTCAAAAAAATGATAATTTTTATGAATAACTCTGCTTCTACTCGTCGTATCAAGATTTAAAAATCACCAAATTTTACCACCGATTGTTTTTGCGTGACACAGTGCAAATTCTAAAAATAATGGAGTTGCAATACAGGCAATTTGATCTACACTACGAGTACTTTGCGTGCTTCCGCCACCAATTAGTTCATGCTAACTATTGCCGGCCGGCGCTCAATCAATACCGTTAGTAGTTGCATGCGGCTGTCGTGGCTGCTTTTGTCGTCTCTGCGCCAGCTGCTGTGGTTGTCTCGGCAAATTTGCAACATCTGAAACAGAAGAAACATGCGACTGCTCCCGCCACGACTGCCACTCTACGCGAGGCATCCTCAGGCGATCTGTAGATGTTGATGGTTAGGACAACAACCTACAAATGACAAATCCATCGCATTACCGCCCTTTATATAGTGTTTGAAGTGGAGGTAATGGAAAATATATTAAGGATAGGAAAATTACTAACGTCAAGTTGTTTATTCATTAAAAGAATTTTTATCCATCCATTCCATCAAAAGTTGTTCGTAGATAGAGTGGATGATCTGAAATTTTAAGTTCACATCCATTCCCATAAAAATGAAACCATTTGAACAATGTTAATAATTTGATTATTATGTGCAGTCAGAGAGAGTCAGAGAGTTCAAAGAGAATAAAGTTTAAATGGCGGTCATTCGGCTCCAATGGGTTTACGACCCATGCCGGAACACGCTCTAATTACACATTTTGACAGTAAGGCCATTGTATAAACCGCCATTTGATGAATTGTTCTGAGTGCGATTTTTTTTCGTCACGTTCGAACGTGTCAACGTTTACAAGCCGACCAAATTGAGAAAAAGTTTCATACTTATTGTGAATTTACTAGACGCGTGTTACATATCCAAATTAGCCGGGTTGCTCACTTCAAAATGTGGGCAAGTAAGCCACATAATCTTGATATGTAATCCCGTGTCTTATAAATTCACAAAATGAGAGTTCTTCTCTATTTGGTCAGTTGTTTACGTTGATATGGTCGAACGCGAACAAAAATCTCACACTAAGCACTCTGATCGTTATTGTTTCATAGATGGCGCTAACAGAAGCTGATTACAGTCACCAATATATTACGTATCGACCATGGAATAGTTATTTGTTATGCAAGGCTGCAAAGTTATTTTTTGGCGCGAGTACCTTGTATTGAAACCTGAGCAAGCGAAGGATTCTAGGATTGAGCCACGAGCGAAGCGAGTGGTTCAAATATAGAATCCTGAGCGTAGCGAGGGTTTCAAAGGTACGAGACGCTAAATAACTTTGCTGCCGAGCGCAACACACAACTTTTCACCTCACTAAAGCGAGGAAAATGTTAGGTGCAAGAAAAACAGTTTTAATAAATATTAAATTACTTGAACAAATCGTACGCTTTTATGTATTTTTCGCGCGATTTTTCCGGAAGAAAACTCAACTCGGCATTATGTACCGCTTGCACTAATTCTGCAGGTGTTAAATTTATATCTTCGTCGCTGCTAGCTTCGCTCATATTTTATGATTTCTTTCGATTTTATCAAAAAACAAACCAAAATAATGGAAGTAAAGTGAATTCAATAAAGAGAAGAAAATTTTAAAGTTTTTTTTTTTAATCAAATTTTCTTGCCGGCCAGTGCGATTCTTTAAATGAGGCTGGCGCATGACATGAAATAAGTATTTGCATTTCAATCATCAATGGACTGGCTGCAGAGAATATAAACTATTACGAAACCAATGAGGTTCTATATATATGTAATTTATTGTACGAAACCTTTATTGAATAAAAATATTCGAATTTTAAAAACACTTTCCACGCTAGCGGATAAAGTGCGATTTTCCACGCAGATTTCGAATGATAAACAGAGCTTTTACGAGCTAGTGAGGTGAAAAAAATATTATATACATATTATTATTTAAGTTACTTGACTTCAAAATCATAAAATCAAAAATATTATTTGCTATTGGGCCTTGGTGACACTTGGACACATTATTTGTTAATGTATTTTCAAAAAAAAATAATTACTCACGTATATTTTATGTATTTTTGAAAGTATACTAAATGTAACTGCGCCATCTACCTTTATGATTTTGAATTTTTTCATCTATCCTATGGTTGTCTGGAAGAAATCGCATCGCGATAAGGCCGCCTTTTGTACTTTAATTCTGTACTTATTGTCTTTATGGTCAACTTTATATTGATAAAATATTATAATTATTAGCATTGCATACCACAGTGTTGCGCAACACAACACAACACGTGTTGTGTTGCGCAACACTGTGGTGTGCTGTATTGTAGTATATAGATAGATATAGATATTTCTGGACAATTTACACAGCGCCATCTAGTCCCAAATTAAGCGCAAAGTTTGTGTTATGGGTACTAGACAACTGATAAATGTACTTAAATACATTTTTTTTCCAAATACATACTTACATAGAAAACACCCGGACCAAGACAAACAGACACACAAATAGTTTACCTTGTGCGGGAATCGAACCCACGACCTCGGAGTCAAAGTGGCCATTGCTAACCATTCGACCACCGAGCTCGTCATATGACATGTATATAATAGCAGCCCGCTCTTGCTGCGCTGTGGCTCAATCTTCTCATTCCCATCTGATTCCTGTGCATGATTTTTCCATAAAACTTTGTCCTGACAATTCCATCATATTTATTTTTTCTGATATATGAATAGCTATTCTGCTGTTCGAAATGGAGACAAATCTAATAAATCATAGATCATATCGAACCAGCTGTTCTTGAGTTATAAATTGTATAACTGACAGGATTTTGTTTTATATACGAGTATATATCTATATACTCGTATATAAAACAAAATCATGTATACAAACATTTTCTTAAACTAACTAATTATTAACGTTTCCAAAACATTTTTATATTTAATTTTTATAATAAAACATCGGACGCGCAGCATGCGCCACCATAGCGAAATTTATTTATTTATTTTGGTCACATTCCCGAATTGATATCGGAAAACCAATGTCACTTTACATTACTACTTTTTGATGCTCTACACGAACCCGAAGTCAGAATTTCGAAATTTTGAGTTTCATGGCAACGTACGGACAGACAGAACGACCGGACGAACAGACAGAAAGACCGGACGATTTTATAAGCTCAATAAATTTCGCTGAAAACCACGCCATCTTAAATGCAAATAAAACCCTTCAGTGTTTATTTATTACGTATTACGTATAACCTTCTGTCCGCATATTCGCCTAGCGTGTTTGTTTTTGCCTTGCGTCGCCGTCTGACTTAAACTTGTGATCTGGAGACGACTTTGATGGCTTACAAAGGGTTCGATTGTTCCTCTTTGAGATATGATCTTGTCATGTGGAGGAACTAAGTACAGGTCAATCGCGCATCTCTAGCTACTAAATTATGTTAGTCTGTAAATACTCTGTAAATACTACTGTAATAATAATAGCCTGTAAATACCTATTTTTTGCTAGAGCATCGTTCGTCTGTCAACAGGGCGCACTACGTGCTAGGTTGGTTTATAGGTTGGTTTTGGCTCATATAGCTTATAATGAAGCACATACACCCCAATGTGTCGTTCCGCGAGGCAATATAATCGATCTCGCAACGTCGACGTTAGCCTGTCAGTGGATGGGTTTATTTATTATTGAGTTCACCATACTTCGAGGGGCATTTAAGCAATCGGTCTCGGCTGTTGTAATCAAGTGTACGACATCATACAATCATTTGCTCGATGACATTAATATCAAAAATATTAAAAACAATGTATTGGACGATCATTCCTCAGGGACATGATCGATCTCAATTTTGTTTCGTTATAAACCTCAAGCATGTCGAGGTCTTTAATTGTGACTTGTTTCATCAAAATCGGTTGAATGGTTTTGGAACCTATTCATTTACAAGTATGACTTTTCGGCGCTTAATGTAATGAAATTTCCTTCATTCTTGTGTTGATGACAGTAATGAAAGTAAAGTTAACAGAACGTTAAAAATAACAGTATCGTGGCGTATGTTTTAACAGTGTTATACATTTAATTTATTTAACTAATTTTGTTGATATAACTTTTAACGCCTACGGCAAAATATGGCAATTCATAAGTACTGAACTAAAATAAAACATCTGATTTTTTACACAATTTCATATGCTACTATCATCATCATCATCAGCCTGTATCTATGCACCGCTGGATATAGGCCTTCCCTAATGCCTTCCACCATATGTGATTCTCCGCTTTCCGCATTCAGCCACTTCCGGTCGTTCCTTTGAGGCCATGGGTCCATTTAGAGCTATTTATACATATATGCTACTATAATATAAGTTTTTTTTACAATACGTATGAAAAGAAGAACTATTTTATAATCCAACATAGCCGACGTGACATGAAATCACCCCTGTAGGGGTGCGATGGGGTTAGAATGTCATAATATCAATATGGGTATTGATTCTATGGTTTTCTGGGACGTCCGTTAAGAAAATGGCATGAGTTTGAAAATATAACTTATTGGACTCGAAATTATTTAAAAAAATATTCAAATTTTACCCCTAAGAGGGTGAAACGGAGGTAATTTTACTGTCTGCGTAATGGAACCTTTTTTTCATCAGAATCGTATAAAAATGTAGATGTAACATTAAGTTTTCTCTTTAAGGCTTTACATTAAAATATTCAACAACAAAATGGAATTGTATGATTTTTGGAGAGCGGCCAAAATGGAGGGATAGCTATTGCATTGAGGACTCAGAGTTATAAAGTTATACACACTGGTACCTTTGATATAAAGGGAATTTCGAATGAGTGAATTGAGTACTTATTTGTATTAATGTATTCAGCAGTGCGTTCACATGCGTTGTTGTTGGCGACCCTGGATAACCCGTGAGAATTTCTTTCTCTTAAGAGGCTTAACTATTACAAATTCTCGCCGCTAGCGCACGTGCGGTACTACTCGTAAGTTCAGACGGCGTGGCCAACCCATAGCATTATTAGCAATTTCGCATTTGTAATTATTATGGTTATTTAAACTTTTACGACAAAATTTTAAAAAAGAAATGTATGAAATTTGTGCTTTTTATATAGGAACACAAATTTCAATGAAATTGTTATTTGGCTCCGGTATTATGTGAGGTTGAGGTACTGCTCCAGTCGGGCAACTTACAAATACGCTGTAGCCTATCTTTGTTTTGCCTCTTCCGCTAGTCAGCAGGATGCACCTACTACAGGTGAAGTTGGTTTTGCCTCTAAAGATCAGAGTAAGCCATTTACATCACAGAAGTTATTTATTTATATAGCGTACTGTAGGGCTACAGAAGGGGGAACTAACCTCACTGCGTATCGTTCTCGATTGCTTCCTCTGTTTCAGGCTCTTGAACCGGACGTGACCGTTACTGCACAAAGACTATCGGATCAGGTGCGGGTCATCCAGCGTAATTGTATGTTGGATGGACCCGCGCTTGAACGGCTTCGCTCTGAGGTAGTTGTCCCCACGTCTACCGCTGTACTAGATTCACCACACACTCTGCCAACAGAGATGGTGAATTATGTACCCGATGTGGTGGACGTCGAGGACACAACAGTAAGTACCCAGGATAATTTGACGAGCTCGGTGGCGTAACGTCAATGACGCGGCTTCGACACCAACGCTCGTGGGTTCGATTCCCACATAGTATCATAAGCATGTATTTATTGATATCACCGTGCCATGCGACGAGAACCCCGTGAAAGCTGAGAATGATTACCGCCATGTGGGACGTTGATTCAACAATAATTGTCCCGATAGTTGTGTCGGTAAACGGTCTCATAGCGAAAAGTCTCGACTCATACCTCAGGAGAGGAGTCTGGATATCGCAAAAGCCTTTGATCGGGTGTGGCATAAGGCACTACTATCCAAGCTTCCTTCTTTTGGGTTACCTGAGAGACTCTGCACATGGATTGCCAGCTTTCTCACTGGGCGGATCATTAAAGTTGTGATTGACGGTGCACGTTCCGATCCATTACCCCTGAACGCTGGTGTGCCACAAGGCTGCGTATTGTCCCCCACATTGTTTCTTCTGCATATTAATGACTTGCTGCATGTATGCAGCATCCATTGCTATGCAGATGACAGTACCTTGGACGCAAGATACAGTGGTCTATGCAATGTTTCTCGGGATAGCGTCGATGAGTACCGAACAAAACTTGTGTCTGAGATGGAGACGTCTCTTGGACACGTCTCTGATTGCTGTAGACTGAACTTAGTCCAACTGAATCCCTCAAAGACACAAGTTTGTGCGTTTACCGCAAAAAAGTCCCCTTTTGTTGTATCTCCCAGATTGGAAGGTACTCCCCTTACTATTAGCTCCAGCATTGGTATCTTGGGTGTTGACATATCGAGCGATGTTCAGTTCCGTGGTCACTTGGAGTGCAAGGCCAAATTGGGCTCTAGGAAAATTGGCATCATCTGTAAAGCCAGACGGTATTTTACACCACAGCATCGCCTTCAACTGTATAAAGCCCAAGTTAGGCCTTATATGGAATACTGTTCACATCTCTGGGCTGGTGCGCCCCAGTACTTACTTGCTCCATTTGACCGCATACAACGAAGAGCTGTTCGAATCGTCGGTGACCCAATGATTTCTGATCGGCTGGAGTCTCTCTCTACACGCAGAGATGTTGCATCTCTTTGCGTTCTATATAAATTATATAACGGGGAGTGCTCGGATGAGCTATTTGATTTGATACCTGCCGCTGAGTTCCACTATCGTACAACTCGCCATAAATTAAAATTCCATCCTCATCATCTCGATATTTGGCGATCTACTACAGTACGCTTTTTGAGACATTTTCTACCACGAACTGTGAAATTGTGGAATCAACTTCCTCCAGCAGTATTCCCAAATAAATACGACATGGGATGACATGGGGCCTTCAAGAACAGAGTCAATATTTCCCTTAAAAGGCTGGCAACGGATCGGTGACCCTTTGGTGTTGCTGATTTCTATGGGCGGTGGTGATTGCTTTCCATCAGGTGACCCACATGCTCGCTTGCCCCCCCTCTCATTAAAAAAAAAAAAAAAAAAAGACTTTCGCTAGGTCAATGGGACAAGGGCCGGATTCAGAAGGCAGCAATTTTGGGCACTGCACGCATTGTCAGGAGGTTCCTCAGTCTGTCGCCCTGACCACCGGCGCCACTGGCATATGTCCTGCGCCGGCGGTAACTTTTTATAAATATTTGTATTTGTAATGTTGTATTTTTATATTAAATTGTGAATACAAATGTTGATAAAAAAGAATAATAAATAAATAATTGGTCATAATAATAATATATGCCCGCAGGGCAGCTTGTGGCGAGCTGTTGGTGAGTAACGACACCACGGGTACCGAGTCTCCAGAGAGTAGGTCAGGGCCTTCGTCTCCGGCGTGTCTTCGTCGGTCGGAGTGTAAACACAAGAAGGCCCGCAGGACTCTCAGCTTTGGCTTGCCTTCATTGGCCGTCCAGAGAGGAGCCGTTAGAGCTATATGCTCCAGGGGTGGAAGTGTTAAAGGGCATCACGCCGCGAGTAACTTCGGAGTAAGCGCAGCATACCTCTCGACACCCCTGAGTCACTCACACCGGTGTTGCCCCCGGCCGTTTCCCTGTCATTTCGGGGGCCCATCTAGTGAGTGACAAGCCGTCGCCTGCCGCAAATAACTAGCAATAAAAGCAGTTATGGCAGGCGTCCGTCCCTCTTCTGTAATAGCCCGGTATTAAGTTCACCCAGATCTCATCTCCATAGCCCATTTATTTTCCATCACACTTTGCAATAATCTCAACGCCTGCCGAGACCCGTTCATGTATATGTCGTTCCATTGACATATCCTGGAGCGGGTCACGGCGGGCGTACAACATTACATCAAACTTCTCAAAGGGACCTCTACGCGTTAGATCCCCGCGCACGCCTATCAAATGACCGGGTTTGACCCGTGATTAAATAGAGATATAATAATATCACATGAACCGAAGGCGAATGTGATAATAGCGTCACACGAGTATTTTAAGACCTATTATGTGTAGTTTCATACTTTATCTAATCTCATGAAATAGTTGACAATAATATTTAAAATAAAACCATGAAGTTAATTTAACAGATTCATTTCTTACTTATAATCCATTTGCAGATCGAGCATGCGTGGTGCGCATGCGCGACGCGTCACGCGGCGCCGCGTTCACAGATTATGTAGAAAATTTTTGCGCAACCTGCTTGCTGCTGTATCGTAAATGAAAAAAAAAGTTATTTTTCGATACAGTTGTCCATAAAGAGGTGTATCGAAAAGTAACTTTTTAAATTTATTTTGATGGCTTGTGCGTAAAAATCTCCCTTCAGCCACTTTTGTAACTATATGGTTCATAACCAGCTACGAAACAGTAATTTTTTTCACTGTTTTGTAACTAGTTACTAAGAAACACCCCTTCAGCCACTTTGGTAACTATACGGTTCATAATCTGACATTAAGATTCTGTGTTTAGTTTTTTAATCTCTAAATTTTAGTATGACAGTAGATAAATATATATTTAATCAACAAAACACTAAAAAAAGCAAAGAGTTCGATGGCGTCGTTGCGCGTGTCAGTCTAATCGATCACGAAAGTTAAGCAACGTTGACCGTAGCCTGTCTATGGATGGATTTATTTATCTCGAGCTCCTCCGTAGTTCGATGGGCACGTTAAGCCCTCGATTCCGGCTGCGCGGCTTGAAAAACTGGCCTCCGCCAACCCGCAGTTGAGCTACGTGGCGGAGTATACTCTAAACACCTTCAATTGAGGGGAGACCCGTATCCCAACAGTGGGATGATTATGGGTTTATATCGAATTAATCAATGTCTTCGCATAGGTACCCAAATGTGGGACGTTCAACATTTAGTGAAGTTTCTTTTTATAATTGACTAGCTGACCCGGCGAACTTCGTATCGCTTTTTAATGTTTTTACGTTCATTTTTCCTATGAGTTATAAACTATCTATATCTCAAGTTGGATCAAACTGCACATATGTATGTGCAAAATATTATTAAAATGGGTTCAGTAGTTTAGGATTCCATCGCGGACAAACAACGTGGGACGAAATTTTTATATATTAAGAAGATATATATTTTTTTTTTTATACTACGTCGGGTGGCAGACAAGCATACGGCCGGCCGGATGTAATGCGGTTACCGTAGCCATATTAACGCCCGCATCATAAAATATCGCTCGCGCGCCGCCACCCCCGCTGCCAATGCAGCATCTCCTTCCTTTCTGGTGACCTCATTATATAATCTTGATATAATCGTATTTTAAATTTGAGAAAACGATTTGAAAAATAAAATTAATTCAATTCGTCGCTTGATGTTTGATATTTTTTCTATTTACTTATCTCCGATTTAGCTTTTAAAGTGGACACGATTTCTTTTTAATGTCGACGGGCATCACTTTGATGAGTTTCCCTTTCCACTCTAATTCAACTTCTTTTCTTTTATCAAAATTTGTATAGGTATATGTATCTTTATTTTAAAAAATCTAACAGACTTTTTTTTATATGAGAGGGGGGTAAGCGAGCATGTGGGTCACCTGATGGAAAGCAATCACCACCGCCCATAGAAATCAGCAACACCAAAGTGTCACCAATCCGTTGCCAGCCTTTTAAGGGAAATATTGACTCTGTTCTTGAAGGTCCCCATGTCGTATTTATTGATTTAGATTGATAATTATTATTAGAATACATATATATTTATATATATCAGTGGCGTCGGTCGTCAAGAAACTCGAAGGCGTCGTTTCACGTATCAGTCTAATCGAACACGCAAGTTCAGCAGCGTCGACCGTAGCCTGTCCATAGATGGGTTTATTTATCTCGAGTTCCTCCGTGCTTTGGAGGGCACGTTAAGCCGTCCGTCCTGGCTGTTGTCATTAGAAGATAGTTGTTAAGTCAAGTCAGTGGTCTTTAGGCGGCTTGACCTTCGATTGAGGCCGGGGGCCCTATCGCCGAAGCTGAAGCCGATTTCCATCGAATTTTCTTGATTGCGAAAATCACTCTTCATCTTAGATTTATGATACAAGTGTTTAGCTTAGCTGGTCGATACCCTGGAGATGTCTGTGGGAGACACATAAATTTAAAGAGATAAATATTATGACATTACATTCTCAATATATTTATGAAAATCTTATTTACGTTCATAAAAATCTAACTAAATTTAGGAAAAACAGTGATCTCCATCAATTAAATTTGAGAAATAGAAACAAACTCGCTGTGCATATTACTAGGCTTCATAAAACCCCTAACTCGTTCCCAGGTCAATGTATACGCTTCTACAATAAACTTCCAAACGACGCGTTTAAATTATCCATGGGTAAATTTAAGAAATATATCAAAACTGGACTATGTCAATAGGCTTTTACTATTGTATCTCAGATTACATAAATGATAAAAGTATTTGGACATGAATTGCTCTTGTTATGTTATGTTAATGATTCTATTTGTATTTAATGTAACGATATTGGCAATTAAAAGAGTCGGCCTTGAGTTTCTTGCCAGTTCTTCTCAAGAAGCCCCGTCGCCGGAACTGGTACTTAAATTCACTTTCACATTCTAGATAGTGTGATGAAAGTGAATCTAAGCTCTGCAGATTTAGAGTAGTAATGATTTAGGTACATGTTCTTATATTTAATTTGTATGACGTTTCTAAGTGCTTTATAAAGTCCAAGGAATAAAGATATTTTGATTTGATTTGGAGCTCTATCGACTTAGCTGAAGATGTTTGTCAATAACTTAAACATAGGACCTATTTTTTGAATCAAAATATTCGATGGTAATCGGCTTCAGCTTGGGCGAACCATTTTATTTCCAGGGAACGAAGCCCATATAGACGATGTCGCGGGTGGCAGCTAGTCTTTTCAAATATAGAAGTGATCCCGGAGTCAAAGTTGTCATGGTTAGCCATTCGACCAACGGGGTTGTCATGTCATCGGCAATGATAGATAGGTAGATAGAATATACTTTATTTGCATAATACAAATTGAAATTGAAAGTACAGTGATTGAATAAATTATTACAGACTTGTATATATGCAACAAGGCGGCCTTATTGCTGAGAGCAATCTTTTCAAGGCAACCTTAGGGTAACGAATTTGTGAAAATGAATGAAAATGAAACAAAAGAAATTAATTAAAATTAGAAGTATAGTAATATTATGACTAACATTATTATTTATAGACTAAGAAGTGTAACCTATTACTAATACACTACATATTATATTATGTACTATTGTTCCAAATAAACAGACGCACTTTCACATTTATAATATTTAGAATGGAAGTATTGCTTTGACAAATCTGATGATCGAATGGTTAACAATGGCCATTTATGTCGGGTTCGATTTCCACACAAGACAAATAATTGTGCACATGACCATTTTTGTTATGTCTTGTTTTGGGTGTTTTAAACGTATTATTGTTAATAATTAATATGGCTACGATAACAGCTGTGTATCAGGCGGGCCGTATATTCGGCTGTGACATGGACACGGCCGGGTGTTGCACGTAAATACGTTATATGCACTAAAATTATCTCAAAAAGGCAGCGCTTCCTTTCCTCCGCACGCGAGGCTCCATAAACCTTACTTAACGTAATAAATTCTGTAACCTTCATCTATCTAGTAGTGTGATGGAATTTTGGATGGAGATGACAGATTTGTAGCTGCAACACTAAACTGTATTCCCCGATTTTATTATCAATCGTTTTTTGGAATTCCAATGGGGGGGGGGGCGGAAATTCATCCCTATGGAAGCAATTTAAAGACGTATGACGTCATATTTTCATTTTACACCATGTAAATGTAATACTTAAATAAAAGACTTATCTTAGATTACATAAAGTTTTTCCTTCATTTGATATCGATTTCACTTCAGTAAGTCAATTAAAAACTGTTACCGCACCGTGTTCTCGAGAGATGTTAATATTAACGACTGTATAAATATGCATAACAGCATTAGCAACTCCTCGAGCGTCGTTACTGAACGACGAGCGTTCGGTTCAGATCGATTCATGCGTCCAATCAACGCTGCCTTTAATAAAAATGCAATAATGCAACAGCTGCACTCATATTGCATTCATAAAATATTAACGTCTTTTCCTCTCCCGCCTGATGTGAAGTGTTTACCGTAGCCATATTAACTTTCGCAAAGTAACGTTAACCCCCATTTTAGCTGTTTGTAGCCCTGATATGTAGCTATAACACTTGAAAAGATCTTTTCAATGATCAAAATTTTCGCCCTTAAAAATAACATAATTCTGCTGAAAATGTGCACAGTTATATGAACAATATGGATTACACTTTGCTGAAATAGTTTAATACACGGAATATTAATCACGTCGCTGAAAGTTACACAGTTAGTACACGATTAAATTTACAGTAATGACAGTAAAAGAGAACAAGCATAGCGTTTGAAAAATATGTTTTTTTTTTATACTACGTCGGGTGGCAGACAAGCATACGGCCCGCCTGATGTGAAGCGGTTATCGTAACCGTATTAACGCTCGCAACATAATATATCACTTGCGCGCCGCCACTCCCGTTGCCAACGCAGCATCTCCTTCTTTTCTGGTGACCTCACTCACTTGCAGGAACACAACAACCCTCAAGGGAATTGTTATTTGGCTGCGGTATTCTGGGAGGTGGAGGTACATTCCCCAGTCGGATAGCTTACAATTACGCTCCCTACCTCTCTTTTCGCCAGAGCTTCGTTTGTCAGTCAGCAGGGTGCACCACGTGCAGGCGAAGTTGGCTTTGGTTTAAAGATGTTGATAAACCACTTACGCCCCTTTCTTTTTTTTCACAACATTTATATCCGGGGAATGTCCACACCACGTCTAGGACACCAAAGTCGATAAACTTCGGAGTTAAATCGCCTCTGGAATCCTATGAACTATCTAGCACACCCTCAGCTGGAATCCTCTTCCAGCCGTCTGGAATCGACCTTCAGCTTACACACAATCGCCGGGGAAGAATGAATCTTTTTAAACTCCTAAACAAAGTGTTTGGGAAACTTTAATTAATCTACAAGCTAGCAATTAAAATCTTAGCTGCAATCTCGCCGCTGGCTCGTAGCAAAGGGTGCACCACGTGCACTCGTTGAGCGGCCGACGAAGTCTTCTCACCCGCTTTCCACTGGAACCCACTTGTCATTTTGCCACTGGAACCACATGTCCATGACACAACCACACCCCATTTTTATATAGCACGCCGGGTGGCAGATAAGCATACGGCCCGCCTGATGTTAGCGGTTAGCGTAGCCATATTAAGTGTACGTACTAAACACCCAATTCAAACTTAACAAAAATCGTCATGCGCACAATTATTTGTCTTGCGTGGAAACCGAACCCGGCATAACGCCATTGTTAACCATTCGATCATCAGGTTTGATTTGACGACAGATGATCGAATTTATACTTCCATTCTAAATATTATGAATGTGAAAGTGCGTCTGTTTGTTTGTACATCTTCCACGTCGAAAACAACCAATGAATTGATATGATTATTTACGGGGATAGTTTAAGGTCAGGAGAGTGACTTAGCCTAAGTCACTCTCCTGACCTTAAACTATAGGTACTCTTTATCCCAGAAAAATATGATGTAAACATATTTTTTTTTATACTACGTTGGATGGCAACAAGTTACCGTAGCCATATTAACGCTTGCAACATGAAATACCGGTCGCGCACCGCAACCCTCGCTGTACGCACCAACTCTTTCCTTTCTGCTAACCTCACTCACTCGAAGGATCACAACAATCCTCAAGGGAATTGTTATGGCAGTATTCTGTGAGGTGGAGGTACTTTCCTAATCAGGCAGCTTACAAATCCCTGCACCCTATTATCTCTCTTTTGCCAATGCTTCTTTCGCTAGTCAGCTGGGTGCACCATGTGCAGGCGAAGTTGGCTTTGACTCTAAAAAAATGGTAAGCCATTTACACTCCACTGTTCCCACGGTAAAATAAAAAGTTTTGTTAAAATAATGATCACTCGAGCGAGCCCAGGGGTAAGACTTAGTACAGTTATAAAGGTCACGACAGACAGTCAGATTGACAGATGGACAACGTAGTTATACTATCCATTATCTATCCATCCATTTGGATAGAACCCTAAAAATGCGGTACTCCTACATAAAATATCTAACACGGAGCAAACTGAATGGGTAAGTACTTGGCACGAATACTGGCATTTCATCGTACTTAATGGCTTCCAATATTATACAGGGGTCAGTTGAAATATGACCATGCATATTAATGAGGGTCCCTGTGTGAGTTCCCGGGTGGTAAATCTTTGTATTGGCGCTTATAACTTAATTAAAGCCTCTTAGAGAGTGATATGAAACTGATGGTTTGTGTGTTTGTAGCTCGGAGAAACTCGAAACTTTGTATCTTAGTCAGCTCTTTTATTATGGTGCTGGTCATTACGTAAATAGTGTATTTACATAATGACCAGCACCATAATAAAAGATTATGGCTGAAAGAGCTGAGCGACTTAAGATTAAGACATGTTATCGGCTTCGAATACTTATTTGTTCCATTCGGGGTCGAAACCCTTGGTCCATGGCGTCCCAGCACAAAAACCTTTCTAAAAGAATTAGGAAAAAGATCCACATAACTGGTTTCCTAAGATCTGGCACATTCCTCACCCAAAGGATCAGTTTAGCCATCCAGCGAGGTAATGCTGCTAGCATCTTGGGTACGATGTCACATTGGTCAAACTTTTTGACGTGAAACGCCTTTGAATTTGCTACCATACAAGGACAATTAAAAAAAAAACTAATGATAACAAAATCGGGGGTTTGTAAAAAAAACAAAACCCATGAAGTTGTAAAAAAATAAAACTGCTAAGTTTACGTAGAAAAAAGTTACGGCCGTTTATTCAGCAAAAAACGCATATTTCGACACACTTAAGGGAATCAAAACCTAAAGGGTACTTCCCGTTGACCTAGAACTATGAAATTTGGCAAGTAACATCGTTATAGACTACAAGTACAGGAATAAATCTCAAAACTATACATTTGTAAATAAATCTTAAAAAATAAGGGGTCTATATTTTTTATAGGGTGTCGAAATTTCAAATTGAAACTACTAGTTCAAATGGGGTATCATATGAAAAGGCTTGATGTACACATTGCAAAATATATTTTATTTATTTTTTTCGACGCATTATTTCTTATTTATAATGAAAAATATCAAATTTAATAATGATACTACGTACCTACGGAACCCTCAGTGGGCGAGTCCGACTCGCACTTGTCCGGTTTTTTTATTATGGTGCTGGTGTCTATGTAAATAGTGTCATTATTATGTTAAATACAGAAATTATAATGTAATTGTTACAACATAACATGTAACATCTATGTATTATACAAAAAATATTTAAGTAAGTATAATATCAGTTACTTATTACCCATATTAATAAATATTCCTGGACAATATGCGCAGCGCCATCTACTCCCAAATTAAGCGCAAAGCTTGTACTATGGGTACCTCCTAGAGAACTGATAAGTGTACTTAAATTACATTTTTTCTATATGGTCGCTTATATCTAAATAATCTTTAGTCTCTGAACAGTCTTCGTCTACTATTTTTTTTACTCTTCTATTTCAGCTGGCCTCAGATATTTATTAGAAGCCATTTTCTATAAAACTAATGCGTAAAATTAATAAATAAACAACAAACTAACGATATTGTGGAAAAACACTTAAGTATTTAGTCGCTACAGGGTCTAACAGACCAATTCGCTTTAACGTGCGTGGCACTCACGCGAAGCGCACGTTAAGCCGTCAGTCCCGGTTGTTGTCTTTACATGACAGTCGTTAAGCCAAGCCAGTGGCCTTTGGGCGACTTGAAAATACTGGCCTCCGCCAACCCGCAGTTGAGCAGCTTGTTAGAGTATACTCTAAACCCACGCTGATTGAGAGGAGACCCGTATCCTAACAGTGGTATGAGTTGACGACGATATAAATGAAAGCCAATGACCGACAATTTAAATAACAAAGATAATGCCTCCTCCTCAGTCGTTCACTCTTGACATAGTGGTCGTCGTAGTTTCACGAGGATGCGTCTCTGGATAACGCAGCCCTCGCGATGCGCCTCCACTTGTTGCGGTCTTCAGCATTACTTGAACATTGGACTATAGTGTCTTGTGTGGCAGCCTTTATACAATCTGTCAAACGCGTAGGTGATCGACCTCTAGATCGCTTGCCCTCCACTTGCCCCTGGACAATAAGTCGTTCTATGGAGTCCTGGTTCCGAACAATGTGTCCAACATTCCGAAAAATGTGAACAAGAGATAATGCAATTCATTCAAATTCAGACTGCAGTCAGCATTGTTGCACGTGCTTGACCAATTTGATTGCTGCGCGTGAAAACTTCATTGGTATTCGCTTTTCATAAAACATAACCCGATGATTAAAATTGCAAACTTTCTCAGCCAGGAAAAATATTGTATAAACTAAGTTTTATGCAGTTTGCTAAGGGTGACATAATTTTCCCAAGAAAATTTAATTTTCCAACTGCTTTTCAGTCCCCCGGTAGTCATAAAAAGTGGGTGGATAACTTAATAAACTTTTAAACTTCATCTCAATCAACATTCGGTCCAAGTTATAAGATGAGGCGGTTTCGTTTTTTCAGCGATTTTCTCATGAGAGAGTACTTAATTACAGTACTGTTGTCTTTCTCTTTTTTTAGCATTTGCAGTTAGGTATAATGTTTCTTAAAATTCTTAGTCATTATTAAGTAAATAAATAAATAGTTTATTGATTTTTTATTGACTCTGACATTGCAGTGTTATTATTTTATTTTTATTAATGGAATTTTGAATAATTGTTTGAATATTTTTGATTACTTCATATTGACCTATTGGCTGATACAAATATTAGTACCTACTCGTGTCTAAGACGTTAGAGGGGTCTGTTTAACTTTGGTAAAGCTGCAACTTTTTTTTTATAGTGGTCCTAATGGAAAACACTGGAAGACTAATGTGAGAACCGCCATCACTGCGATTAGCGCAGAGCTACCCCATAACAATATATACAAAGTATAGTATTTCTTCACGCTTCGTTTAATTTAAATGACCCTGGATTATAGGAAAAGAGAAATGGAATGGACTGGAAGGGGCGTGTGTCGAGAGTGAATTCCACAAATTTATGATTCGGCACAGAAATTTTGTGCCAAATGTATATCGACGGTTAAAAGGTTATAGGGTATAAGCGACCAAAACCAAATTGTTCAGGAAAGTAGTAAAAAATGGATATAACTTTTTTATTTATTATCTTTTATTGATAAAACCAAAACAGCTGTAGAATAAAAATATAAAGGCATAAATGGGCACTTTTATTAATATAATTATACGTTGTTTTATGTGGTTTTATGTCGCTTAGATCAATTGATTTTATTTTCCTCGTGAGGTAATTCAGCATAAGTTACTTAAACATGTAAAAATACCAAGAGTATAGAAGACTTAACTACATTTGATATCCTCGTACCAATAAGTAATAGGGCATAAACAACATGACTATATCATAACTTAATTGGGTAGTGGAGGACAAGTTAATATTCACATAATTGCGCCAAAAGTTAATAAAGCATAAGATACAGAGCTTAGCAATAATATTGTGAGGTTATTAGACATTAACGACACTGGTAGATGAATTAAAAAAAGGTAATGTAGTACTTCCACATTATCAAGATTTATGTACCCTATGGAAATCGAGAATATCCAACAATATAAGCAGACGTATCTCTATAATATGAGCTCATTTGAAGTGATCATTAGCTAAAATGTTTTTCCTCTGATTTTAGAATCATTTTGTAATGTTTATTTAGGTACTACCGTTGATTTTTTTTTTCGAGTGCTATATGTGAAACCTTTTAATTGCCCATCAATACCACTGTAATGTTAAAATACACTTAAGCTAGCTGTAAGTTTACTGAAACTCCATAATAATATTAATGCGAAAGTGTGCTTGTTTGTTTGCTTGTTGTTTGTATTTCTTTCACGTCGAAAGTAACAAACGGATTGACATGATTTTTTGCAAATAGTTTAAGGTCTGGAGAGTGACATAGGCTACTCATTATCCCGGAAAAACATCTTATTCCCAAGGGATGAAATAAAGTTTATAATCATTTGTCCTTCTTTCACATCAAAAGGAACCTAAGTACGGACATGATTTTTTTAATGGGGATAGTTTACGGTCTGGAGAGTGACATAGGCTACTTTTTATCCCGGAAAAGCATCTTAATCCCATGGGAAAAAATAAACTTGTAATCATTTGTCCTTTTACGTCGAAAGAAACCTAAGTACCGACATGATTTTTTGAACGGGAATAGTTTACGGTCTGGAGAGTGATATAGGTGAATTTTTATTCCGGAAAAACATCTTAATCCCATGGGAAAAAATAAACTTTGTAATCATTTGTCCTTCTCTTACGTCGAAATGAACCTAGATACCAACATGGTTTTTTAACAGTGGATAGTTTTCTGTCTGGAGAGTGGCGTAGATTACTTTTTATCCATGTTATTCATAGGAATAACATGGATAAAAAGTAATCTACGCCACTTTTTTCCTATAGAGGAAAAAAGTTTCATTAAAATAATGACCACGCGGGCGAAGGTGTTAACAGCTAGTAAAGAAATAGTAACGTGGATTAAATTAATTGTCAGGTCTTAAAAATAATAGAACAACAACCAACAGGATTCTGTTTTAAAACAAGAGTTAAGTAACTGGGTACATTTAAAGGATTACCCATCACTATACTGTATTATATAAACTCATTATCTATCGAAATACAAAATTCTTCATTGCATATTAAAAATTGAGTTACAGTAACTAATTTCTAAATAATCTAACGAACAATGGGCGGTCTTATTGCTAAAAAGCAATCTCTTCTAGACAACCTTAGGATAAATGATAGGAGAATATTACTGAAGTTTACCGACTGAAAGATTTAAGCCGACTGATTTTATTTTTATTTAAAATTTCATCGTCATCAGGTCATTTTCGTCTCCACTACATGAGCACGACCCTCTCTCGTCCGTCATAGACAGGAGGATTTGGCCTACACTCAACACGCTGGCCAGACGGGTTGGGGAGGCCTGATCGATGTTTTATAATGTATTTTATGTATAATGTATTTAAAATTTATTGACCACAAAATTACATAAGGGTACAAAAGGCGGACTTAACGCTAAAAGCATTCTCTACCAGTCAACCTTTTGGAATAGCAGAAATACACGAATGCGGGTCTAAAGCAGATAACAAAAATAATAAAATAGAACAGTGTCTACGAAATAGATATAATGTAATGACTATTCAACTTAGAGAAATAAATAGAATAAACGATATTACTCATTCAAATACAATAAACATACATAAGAATATATCACTATTATAAATATACATACAGATACATAGATAGATAATATAGGAAGATGATGATTCTGTTCTTCGTTAAACCGTGCAAAAGATAAGCGTGGATTTTCTTTTTAAAATTGAATTTATTTGAGATCCTTCTAAGTCATTCAGGCAGCTCGTTCCATAGACGTGAAGCTTGCAGTGTGAAGGAATCAGACTTGAAGCCAGAATGGTAAAGGGGAATGTAAAGCTGACGAGTATTGTCAGAACGAAGTGGAAGGCTGTGAGAGTCACAAATTGAAATTTACATTTCAAGTATTCCGGAGAGAGAGGACTAGTTAGAATAGTGAGAAGTATGCAGAGTAATCTCTGTTGCCTCCGTTGATGAACAGGAAGCCATTTAAGTTGAGACCGATATGAAGAGATATGATCAAATTTGCGAAGACAGTAGATAAAACGAATAGCGTTGTTGATAAGTCGGTCCAGTTTATTGAGATCTACATTTAGATCTGGAAATACATTACACTACATTTAGACCTAGGTTTTACTGTAATGAAGGTAAAGGAAGAAAGTTCCTAAACCGATTAAGGAAACTCAATGCCCGCACGACTCATCTCAGCTATTTGCGAGGTCCAACTAAGAGTGGAATCTATATAAAGACCTAGGTTTTTGGCAGTATTATTGAACGAAATGACAGTATATTCAAATATAACAGGCGACACAGAGCTGAAATCAATCATGGCACACATTTAGCTGGTTTTACAGGTATACCAAAATCTCTAGACCAAGAGCTGACATTACATGGGTTATCATTTAATTTTTCAATTGCAGTGTTGTTCACATTCTCTGTCGTCGTCTGCACATATATTTGGAAATCATCAGCATATAAGTGGTAAGAACAACTGAGCGAAAGAGACAGGAGGATTTAAGGTATAAGCGACTTGCTGAATAGCCGCTTGAGTACAACCAAGTAATACAAAATATCGCAAGCGACGGAGTTGTATGAAAATAGCAAATGGAAGTGGAATAATAAGCGACAATAGTATTGAAATATTGTAATTGGTAGTAAGGTATAATCGACAGTTCAATATGAACTTAGACTTTAGTAATTACGTATAAGCGACAACCATATTGTTAATTTGTAAATTGTAGTAAGGCATAACCGACAGTTCAATAACAAATGAATTTTAGTAATTGCGAATAAGCGACAACTGTATTGTAAACAAAAAAAAAGTAGTAAGGTATAACCGACGCCTATTAATTTTAATGAGAAAGGTAAAGGAGCATTAGTTCCAGGTTTCAAAACAGGGGCTAATAGTAAAGAGCCGTAAGCGCCCGGAATGTCTACTCAAGTTAAAAGTAAAAACGCGTTAGCGACCGTCAACCAAAACTGAAACCATTTTTGCAGGGGTATAAGCACCTTAAGGGCAAAAAAGGCCTAGAATTTCGTCGGTTACTCCGAGGCATACTTCGAAAACGCTGTTTTTTGCTTTGGCATAAACGACAAAAAAGTCATCGTAGAGCCATGGGAGTAAGCGCATTAGAAAGAACGGAAAATTTTAAGTAGGATGGCATTCATAACTCATTTTCGATCAAAATGTCGCTTATGCCCTAGTACCTTTTAACCGTCGATATATCGTTTATCTGTCGAATGAATACTGTTGAGATATATATATGTGTTGATTTTTTTTAATTATTTTTCAACTCGTATGAATTCGCTTCTGCTTATAACTTAGAATATATGACAAACACTGATTTTGTTATGTACCTATATTTTTTTACTTTTGACATAGTGTCAAAATTATATGTATTGCAATAGTGTGAAGTTTGAGTAGTTTGAGACTAGTTGGTACTGTGAATCAATATATATATTTTAAAGATAACCTATTGAAGTGAACTGATCAATAGGTCGCGTGTAGGGTTCTAATATTATGATTATTGGGAAAATGATAGCACTGAATCAGCTGTTACAATGAATTTTTATTACATTGGCCGTGTGGTTTCCGGGAGACTAGAATAGAATCACTCCGTCTCTTCCCGTGGATGTTGTACAAGGCGACTAAGGGAAATACATTATAAAACATCGATCAGGCCTCCCCAACCCTTCTGGCCAGCGTGGAGAGTGTAGGCCAAATCCTCCTTCTGTCTGAGACGGACGAGAGAGGGTCGTGCTCCTGTAGTGGAGACTATAATGACCTGATGATGAGGATGATGATGACTGACCAACCTATGACAAAAGCAATAGAAAACAAGTAGCTTTTACTTTTAAACTTTCGCGTAGCATGATTTATGAAAAATAACAACGGGATTTAACGCGATCATGCAAAGTATTTATATATCTTTATCATTGCCTTCCACCACACAAAGTCAGCCTGTAGCCACAGCCACGAACCACTGGTCGAAACATCAGGCAATAATAAAGGTATACTTATCATTATGCATGATCGCGCTAAAAATAAGTTATGAGATATAATATGATGATAAAAAATAAAGAAGTTTGCAACACCCATTAGAACACGTGTGCTAAAATAACCAAGAATGATGATATCAACCCAATTGATCTTTTTTAAAACCAACAACAAAACCGGGTTAGTGATTTTAGCTGTGAAAAAGAACAAAGAAAAATACAAAGCAATATTAAAAGTATAAAAAATAGTGGAGCTTTATTCAAATTTTATTTTGTTATCGAATACAGTACAATGGACCGGGTTTCCGTAGATTAATTTGGTATATGAGAAAATTGTATTGATTTTTAACTTTTATATCAAGTAAACGTAGTCTACGTTCAGCAGCATCGTTCGCAGCCGAGCTGTTACTTATACGATCAAACACAATACATATTTTAAAAACTGTTCGAATTGGTCTCTTTAAATCCAATGCAGCATACCATAATAAATTCATCGCGTTATAGTAAATATCTTTATATATATATAAATATTAGGTTGGGGAAAAAGTCTTTTCGTATTTTATATGAAAATTCAAAACATTTTTTAATAAAGTTTATTTACATTTAACTAAAGTATGTAGGTGCCATTACGTTCGATAACCTTTTGCCATCTTGTAGGTAGAGACATGATCCCATTACTATAGAAATTTTGGGACTTCTGTTCAAAAAACCGCGCCAAGTGGTTTTGGCAGTCTTCTCGTGATGTTAACCTGACATTGCCTAAAGAATTCTTAAGAGACCGAAACAGGTGGAAATCAGAAGGTGTAAGGTCAGGACTATACGGCGGATGCATTAACACCTCCCAGTCAAACTCTCTTAATTCTTGCTGAGTGGCTAAAGATGTGTGAGGTCTAGCGTTATCATGATGAAAAATCACACCCCTTCTATTAATTAATTCCGGCCGCTTTCTTTCAACTTTTTGCTTTAATCTCATCAGTTGTTCACAGTAGAGTTCAGAATCGATAGTCCTGCCTGGCGGTAACAGCTCATAATGAATATCTTCCCTTCCAATCCCACCATACACACAGCATCACCTTGTTGCGGGTTAACCCGGGTTTCGCCAGAGTCTGTGAAGCCTGGCCGGCCTTTGACCACGACCTTTTTATGCGCCAAAACAGTTTTGTGGTCAATTCCTAGTTCTTCAGCTACGTCGTAACTACTGATAGGCATCTTGCACCACTTTTTCAGAAATGGCATCCATTTTATCCGTAACAGGGCGACCAGAGCGACGTGCATCTTTGACATCAAAATTTCCGGATTGAAAACGCTTAAACCAAATTTGTGCTACACTGACAGACACTGCACTAGGTCCATAAACGTCACAAATTTTTTTCGCATCTTGCGTTGAATTTTTACCTTTTTTGTAGTAAAATTTTAAAATGTATCGAATTTCTTCATTAGATTCAATCATCTTGACAGTAAAAAAAACAAATGAAACTCACACATTTACCTAATTTGAATTTGGAATTATCTTTTTTAAAATTTAAACTTTTTAAAGATATCAAAACCTGCTAGATACAAATGGTATAACCAAAGAGATTTTATTACAAGTTCATACATACTATAATGCGAAAAGACTTTTTCCCCGACCTATTATATATATATATATATATATATATATATATATATATATATATATATATATATATATATATATATATATATATATAATTGATACTGTTGTTTGTTCGCACTTGGTGGAACATTATGATCACAATGTTATAATAAAGCTTACCTTGATACTGCCTTAGCTGCGGAACCGGTCGGTAAATATATATATATAATTACGCGGAACAGTACAAGTGCTTTATTATAACATTATCTTTATAAAAATATAATAAAAAAATTCTAAATTCACACTATACTAAGATACACGTCTACGAAATCGCATGAAGAGGTAGTTCGAAACCAAATCGTAAAAAAATATATTGGCCAAAAATATTGTCAAATAAAATTTTATTAACTTACTCTACAGGTTTCTGTGTTCGATGCATTTTGAACGGCGCTGTCCAGTTACATTAATTTTATTTATAACAGCTAGTTTATTACGGTTGTGTAAAGGAAAACTACAAAAAATAACAGAATCTATTCAAATGAAATTCTTTTCACTAAAACAGAAGAAAATTGTAGCAAAATACAGTTGCAAATTAAGTATTGTATATATTATTAGCTTTGGTCTTTTTTCGGTTTCGTTGGGAGAAAAACAGATTTTAATTACCTAATAATGTCTGTTTTAAATCTGACAATGGCTTATTGAATTGGGAATCAATAATCTTCTTATGAGTAAGAGCGGTTTTCCATTACAGTCAAGTTGAGAATAGTTCTATAATATGACACTGCGCCGGTTGCCAAGCAAGCGTACCTATATACCTACTCCTGATGTAAAAAAAAGAAAAAATGTTTTCTTGTACTTGAGTATGCTCTAAACTCCTCGATTGAAGAGAAACTCGTATTCCAAATGTAGGATGAACCTGGGTTCAAGGCTCCAACAAAACAATGGCAAAATTATTCCTTTACTTTGACTTCAACCCTTTTTCATCCCAATGCTGGAATATGAATCACCCCTCAACTGAAGGGGTTTACAGCATACTCCACCACGCTACTTGACTGTGGTATGCCGGAGGCCAGTGTTTTTAAACCGCCTAAAGGCCACTGACTTGGCTTAACGACTCATATATAATGACACCCGGGACCGACGGCTTAACGTGCCCTCCGAAGTACGGAGGAGCACGAGATATATAAACCCATCCATGGACAAGCTACGGTCGACGTTGCTTAACTTGCGTGTTCGATTAGACCGACACACGCAACGACTCCACCGAGCTCCTCTTGAAAAACAATGACAAAATTATACCTTCACTTGTGACTTAGTATTTCGTCTTTCTTTTATTTTCTCCGACAGAGCGACCCGAAATCGAATTTCACGGGGAAATAAATGCGGCACTCTAATAAAGATGGAAGGATCAATTTGTAGAACTGCGTGTAAGTCCGGTTGCACACGGTCGAGATATCGGATTGAGTTTTTATAATACTCAATTGCTATATAAAAAATCGGGTGCGGCTGTGTCGGTGCCAACGTCAACTAACGGCCGTGTGGCAATTGGTTAACGTAAAATGTCTATACCAGCGATCACCGCGCTATCACGTGTGAGTCGCGAGTTATACGGAATAGAAAACAAGCGAGAGCGTCGGTTTCCGTTATTATACGCAATGCCCCTCCCCGCTGCCCCGCCCATCCCCGATGCAAACTTAAGGTCTTAGCAGCGATCTATAACTTATAATTATTAAGGTAAAACGGTATAGACCAATTCCTTACAGTACAGTTTTTTTAAGGATTAAAGTCGTTTCTCGTCAAAAAATCTCGAAAATATTCTTGGAGAATACTAGAGATTTTTCCATCGCGTTATGACTGGGGTTGCTATTTTTTGGATTTGTATTTTTCGAATTAAAATACCATTTTTAAACGGGATAGGGGCCCACCACACGTTCATCATCAAGTCATTTTAGTCTCCACTACAGGAGCACGACCCTCTCTCGTCCGTCTCAGACAGAAGGAGGATTTGGCCTACACTCCCCACGCTGGCCAGACGGGTTGGGGAAGCACCACACGTTACAAACTACCATTTATAAATATTTCGATTAATAATATAGCTGTAATATTTTATGGTGCCTATAAATCATAATAGGCCATGTGGATTCCGGCAGACTAGAATAGAATCACTCCGTCTCCGTTTCCGTGGATGTCGTACAAGGTGACTAAGGGAAATACATTATAAAACATCATATCAGGCCTCCCCAACCCGTCTGGCCAGCGTGGGGAGTGTAGGCCAAATCCTCCTGTCTGTAACGGACGAGAGAGGGTCGTGCTCCTGTAGTGGAGACTAAAATGACCTGATGATGATGATAAATAATAATAAATATGTGACATGATGTATGAAAAAATATACTAAAAGTGAACACAATTTTGAGGAGATCGACGGCGTCGTTGCGTGTGTCAGTCTAATCAAACATTAGGGGCTTGCTCCCAGCGCCATCTGTTTTTTTGTGATGCGATTGATTCTCAAAAAAAAATACATTATACTTCATGTGTTTATTGACACATCGTTCTCAAAAAAATAGATGGCGCTGGGAAAGGCCTGTTATTTTTTTCATATTACTAAAACTTACTAAAACATTAGGTACAAGACACATGTAACAAACTTGTCTCTCTGTTTTTCTTCTAACTTCTTTTAAACAACGTAAGTAACGAATTTTGATGGCATTTCAATAATGTTTAGAGGTAGTTTACATATAAACCTTCCGAATTCTATAAAATACATAATATATTATAGCATGGCCCTACCGCCGAAGCTGAAGCCGATTGCCATCGGATTTTTTGATTCCAGAAATTAGCTTTAGGTTAAAGTTATTGACAAACATCTTCAGCTTAGTCAGTAAATCTCTAGAGTTTCTACCAGCTAAGCTGAATATAAACAACAAACTAGCAACAATCTAAAGAGTAGTTTTATTTTCTCATTCAAAAATTCCAATGTTAATCGGCTTCAACTTCGGCGGTAGCACCCCTGGTGTGTGTCGTAAGTTATTTAGAGTGTAGAGCTGCCTTAAGAAGGTCAAGGTACACATATATTAATGTATATACAATGTAATGTACATTCTACCTAACCGATATGGGATCTCATTAGCATCATTATAAGTAACCTATTCAAAGGAAAGGGTTATGTCCAATTTAAATGTTTAAATTGAAGGCATGGACTCAATTTGTTTTAATCCTCATGAAGAAAATAAATGTTAATTTTGAAAATTTGGAGGGTCTTTTGTAATGCCAAATGCCAAATTAACTTCTACCTTTACATACCTGTAATAGATTGAAAGAGACTGCTTGTCTCGTCGTCAGCCCTTATTCATCCCACAGCTGGTATACGTCTCCCCTCAATCGAAGAGGTTCAGAGCAAGTTACTCAACTGTGGATTGGCGGAGGCCGTTATTTTTAAGCCGTCTAAAATCATGTGACTTGGCTTGAAGACTGTCATCTAATGGTAACAGCCGGGACCGACGGCTTAACGTGCTCTTCGAAGCACGGTTCTCGATATAAATAAACCCATCCATGGACAGGTTACGGTTGACTTTGCTTACCTTGTGTGTTCGATTAGACTGACACGGGCGCTATTAAACTCCACAATGGATGGCGGATGCCTACGTCGATATAGCTATCTGTATGCTAAATTTCAACCCGATTCGTCCAGTGGTTTGAGCTGTGCGTTGACAGATCTGTCAGTCGTCTTCAACCCGTATTCATCCCACTTCTGGGATACGGGCCCCTCTCAATCGAACGCGTTTAGAGCATACTCCACCACGCTGTTCAACTGCGGGTTGTTGGAGGCTAGTGTTTTCAAGCCGCATAAAGGCCGCTGACTTGGTTTGCGACTCTCATCTAATGGCAATAGCTGGGACCGACGGCTTTACGTGCCCTCCTAAGCACGATCTGTCAGTAATGCTTGCCATTTCAAGACACAGATTTCTTGCTCCCTCTCTACTTATTTCGTTCTGATATAGCCTATTATGTATATTACTATATTCGCTTCGTTTTCTCGAAGATTAACGTAATTTAATTGAACTGAGGGCGGCGGAGCGGAATATTAAGCGGCCGGCGAATTGACCCTCACTATGAATAAATTTTAAACGAATGCTTTTTATTTTCTGGACATCTTTGGGTCCTCAAATTAAAAATAAAATGTTTCACAGAGCCAGATAAATTAAGTAATTGAAAACAGGAAAAACGAAAAAATATGAACAACAAATTGGACTGGATTATTATTACTTTAGATATATGAATTTATAATAATAACACTCTGTTGGGGTGTTTGAGGGTTTGCGTACTTGGAGTTACACGTTGTATATTCGCAACAGATCCTACCAGTTTGATGACATTTGCTTCCAAAACTTACTGCGTGATATTTTTATTCCTATTAAACTTTAAATAGCTGTAATTAAGTTACAGCTATACAGGAGAAGAATTCAAGAAACATTGTGCAAATTAATAAAATTATATCGTCCTAGGGTTCAAATCAGGATTCGGCACAGAATCTTCTCAGTGCTGCCCCCTGAAATAGAGTCGCTTATTCATTGGTATGAATAAGCATTCTATTCAGTTATTGAATCGCAATAAGAGTTGGTGGTAAGCCTCCTGATTTAAAACAATTTAAGTGTCAAAGTAACAAAATGTCTGTTGGATCTATTCCGCATAACAGGGTCCAATTATTAAAAATACAGCGGAATTGAGAAACTCCTCCTTTTCCGGAATCGGTTAAAAATATTCTAGCATTTTTTTATCCTCCTATTTGTTTCGCGCGGTCGCTATATTGAAATAACATACCCAGTCTCACTCTCACTGCTGAGATGAATCGAATGAAATCTTATACATTGAAATCTGTCTAGCGGGTTAGGCTGTAGAGCGTGTCAAAGAAATATACATACAAACACTCGAAAAACATAACCCTCCTTTCTTCGACAGTCGGGTAATTAACATTAGACTATTTGAAATGAAAACATGAACAAACACATTTATTTGTGAAAATAAGCTTTAATTACTCAACAGCCTGTTTCTACCCACTTCTGGATATGAGTTTTCCCCGATGCTTTCTCCAAATACGATCCTTCCGCTTCCAGTCGCTTTCTTAAGGTCATCGTCGGACCGTCTGTCAAATAAATCCATTATTCTATAACTAGAGATTTGAGTATTTTGTATAATGGTGCTCAATCACTTGCATTATAAGTTTGTATCATGGACCTTTCACGGACCACTGGCGGTCAGCGGACCACCGGTTGGGAACCTCTGATTTAGAAGAAAGGAGTCCAACGCTCCGTCGTCCTACCCACGGCCTTCACTCAAGTACCTTCCGCTCCCATCTGCTATCACTTACTCGGCAGATGTGACCGGCCCATTGCTTTTATGTACGTAAAAATCTTCCCTAACTTAAGTGACTGTAGTGGTGGTATCAATTTGCGAAACAATCACAAATTGATAATACCAAAACTTAAACTTAGTAAGGTCAACAATTCTCAAACTGTATATGCTTTTATAATAAACTGCCAAAGCCGGTCCTTGATTTACCTGTATTTCTTGATTTACGTGAAAAGATTCATATTTTGATGTAAAATCGCTTATTATAGAACTGACGAGTAGCGTAAGAAGCTCTCACGAGAGGACCCTACACCTCGTATTTGTATACAGCGGCCCGACTGGGGAAGTACCTCCACCTCACAGAATACCGCAGCCAAATAACAATTCGCTTGAGGGTTGTTGTGTTCCTGCGAGTGAGTGAGTCACCAGAAAGAAAGAAGGGAAGTAGTATAGGCTGGCAACGGATCAGCGACTCCTTGGTGTTGCTGATCTCCATGGGACCCACATACTCGTTTGCCCCCCTCGCATATAAAAAAAAAATATTGTTGTAGGACAAATGCTACAAATTCTGTACATGGATATTTGAATGACACTTTGGAATAGAATGACATTATTAATAATTGATATCGTAGAATATAACTTGACTTTTTTTGTATGTATGTTATTCGATACTTCGCGAATTGTGAACTGATTTTTTTTAGTTGAAAGGTTATGATTGCAAGGTGGTCCCATATTCACCAAGTTAGGAGCTGATGATGGGATCCCAGGGAAATCAAGGGAATCCCTTAAATTTTATAAGCACGTATGGTCAAATTCTATTTTTTTTTATTTGAAAGGGTATGATTGCGAGGTGAACCCATATTCACCAAGTCAGTGTCTGATTATGGGATCCCAAAAAAATCGAGGGAAACCCTTAAATTTGCCGTGTGGTTGCCGGCAAAATAAAATTACGCCACTCCATTGCTCTGCGCTGGTTGTCGTACAAGGCGACTAAGGAATCTTGTATGATGTAATAACTTTTCTCCCGGAAGACGGGCAGCAGTGTCTCCCACCAATAAGCTGCGCTTGCCAAATGAAGTCGGATTATTTATTTTTTTAAATCATTAATTTAATGCGTACGATATTTATTTTTTAAAATAAAAAATAATAATTGAAAAGAGAACAATTCATAATGTTTGCTTTAATTATTGTACACCAACCAAGGATATGGCATGATGAGATTGATAAAGTGTTACTTATACCTATACTAGCAGTTACCCGCGGCTTCGCCCCCGTGGCAATTTTTTACTTCGAGGGATAAAACCTGTTAAAAATTATTATAAACTTAATTTTTTCTCATGGGAATAAAATGTTTTTCTTTGATAAAAAGTAGCCTATGTTACTCTACAGAACGTAAACTATCCCCTGTTAAAAAATCATGTCGGTACTTAGATTCCTTTCGACTTGATAGGACAAATGGTTACAAAGTTTATTTTTTTTCCACGGGATTAAGATGTTTTTCCGGGAAAAAAAGTAGCTTATGTCGCTCTTCAGACCGTAAACTATCCCCGTTAAATAAAATCATGTCGGTACTTAGTTACTAGTTCCTTTCGACGTAAAAGAGAGCTAGATGATTATAAACTTTATTTTTTCCCGTGTCACTCGCCAGGCCTAAAACTATCTACAAAAAAATCATGTCAATCCGTTCGTTACTTTCGACGTAAAAGGAGGACAAACAAACAAACAAACACACGTTCACATTTATAATATTAGTATGGATTCAACAATACAGCAGCAGTGGGTAGATACAGGCTGATGATGATGAAATTTTCCATTTCTATTCCGTTAACACAGTAAAGCGCCATCTATTTATAAAGTATAGTACTAAGCTTAAATTGGCGTCCTCTTACCTTCATTTCGTATTTTCCGTTACGACGTAGGTAATAATGGCCAAGTGTAGATTGAGAAGGTACTTATGTACGTGTCGTATCCTGTGAGGGAATGAATAATTCATCCTACGTTCTATATGATATTCCCTCGCTGTATATCGATGACGATTATAGAAGTTATTAGTGATAATGCAATTAGGTATACTTTACAAGGAATCTGCTCCTTCGCAAGGGTATAATTTTTGGGGACTTGGTTTTCAAATATTGATTTTTGTTTGTTTGTAATATCTTTATTGTACATAAAATAAACGTATTGTACAAAAATTACAACATAGTAAGTTAAAGGAAAAGTACAAAGGCGGACTTATCCCTCACAGGGATCTCTTCTAGGATTCTCTTCTTCTGTATAATATATATATGTGTGTGTTTTATGTTTGGTTTTCGATCCTTCAGTTTCAGAGGTTCGCGGGTTCGATCCCCGCAGACGGCAAACATTTATGTGGTGAACACTTTTTTTGTCTCGAGTGAGGGCGTTCCACCCATACTTATATTATAAGTGTTAAAGTAAGTAAATTCGTTTGTTTGTTATTTCTTCTCGCCTTAACTATGCAGCCGATCATCATTAAAATGTATACATATTGGTACTACTTTTTATCCCACGAAGTAAAAAATTACAACAAGAAAAAAATATACACAAATCAATGGCAGCTGCCCTAGACCACGCGGGCGAAGCCGCGGTTAACAGCTAGTTAGGTATATTTTACAAGGAATCTGCTCCTTCGCAAGGGTATAATTTTTGGGGACTTGGTTTTCAAATATTGATTTTTGTTTGTTTGTAATATCTTTATTGTACATAAAATAAATTTACAACATAGTAAGTTAAAGGAAAAGTGCAAAGGCGGACTTATCCCTCACAGGGATCTCTTCCAGCCAATCTTAGAGTATCTGAGTGGATTTCATGAATAGGCAAGTGGGGTACCAAACATGTGTGGGGTATAACGAATATGTTAATTATAAATACATATGTACATAGAATAAATAATACAGTATTACAGGAGAAGATTACAAGAAACATTGTGCTAATTAATAAAATTATATCGTCCTAGGGTTCAAATCAGGATTCGGCAAAGAATCTTCTAAGTGCAGCCCCCTGAAATAGAGTCGGTTATTCATTGGTATGAATAAGCATTCTATTCAGTTATTGAATCGTAATAAATAAATAAATATTGTCAGACAAATTACACAGCGCCATCTAGCCCCAAAGTAAGCGAAGCTTGTGTTATGGGTACTAGACAACTGGTAAACATACGTAAATACATTTTTTTTTGTAAATACATATTTATGATACATAGAAAACACCCAGACCAAGACAAACAGACATGTTCATGCACACAAATGTTTGTCCTATGTGGGAATCGAACCCACGAGCGTTGGTGTCGAAGCCGCGTCATTGACCGCTACGCCACCGAGCTTGTCTATAACGTACGTCGTCTCGTAAATAAGAGTTGGTGGTAAGCCCCCTGATTTAAAACAATTTAAGTGTCAAACCACACTAAGCCAAAATTCCGCTGTTGTAATTCCGAGTAAGATTGGTATGTAAAAAACGCAATGTAATTTTAGTCATTTTTTTTATACTATATACTACGTCGGGTGGCAGACAAGCATACGGCCCGCCTGATGTGAAGCGTATACCGTAACCGTATTTACGCTCGCAACATAATATATCACTTGCGCGCCGCCACCCACGCTGCCAACGCTGCATCTCTTCTTTTTCTGGTGACCTCACTCGCTCGCAGGAACACAACAACCCTCAAGGGACTTCTTATTTGGATGCGGTATTCTGTGAGGTGGAGGTACATCCCCAAAGATGTTGATAAACCATTTACACCCCAAATCTGTCGATAGTCATTGATCAAGCATTGCAGGCGTAATGATGCCGAACTTCGGTCGCGTATCTTCGGTATAGTGTGTTTAGACACTAAAGTTAGAGTTCTCCTGATCTCAACAGGCAGTCAATTCCACAACTTTGCCGCCTTTACCACAGATCAATTTGAGAGCATGCACGAATTTGGATTTTTAAAAACATTTAGTTTCACCGCGGTATCCATAATCAAATCCTGCAAGTAAAATTTGTCCCACTTCCCAGTATCCGATTGAGCTGAAATTTGGCACACACGTTTGGTTCTCATGACATTGTACGATTACATAAATTAAAATATTTTGAATCCAATGTAGTACCCGCCACACAACGGTGATTTACAATTTCCACTTCAACTATGAAATGTGTGTCAATTCATAAGCGAAAGACACTTTTAGCTTTTTTTTTATACAACTAAGATGGTAAACAAGAATACGATCCGCCTGATGGAAATTAGTCATCGCAGCCTATGGATGCTCTCGCTACACCAGAAGCAACACTCACGCGTTGCAGATACTGTAAAAACCTCTTCACGCCTTTCCTTCTTTATTTTTGTTGCAATTTCTAAATTGCAACAAAAATAAATTTATTTATTTATACACGCTTTGGGCGGCAACGCGTTGGAGAAAAAATTTCTTCGCTCCGGAACTTCCGGATTCGATCACTTAGAGAAACTCCAAACACAGCCCTTTCCATTGCTTACTGACGACTCTTAGCCCGTGAACCAGCCCCCGAAAAAGAAAGCATAAGGTAGAGGAAAAATTAAGATACACGGTAGCTGGCAGATTAATACAACTCTAAATGAAGCCCTAGGCCTTATATGTACTAAAATAATTGAGTACTATGCTGTTTTAGATAGATTTAGAAAGCTTTCCGTCCTATCCCAGAAGTTTACATGGAGTTCTTATAAAATCCTCAAGAGAATGTACTATATCTAGATAATCATTTAAAACGAATAAAACATCTTAAAGTAGGTTATATGAGAAACTTCCACAGCAAAGGGTTGATGGCGCTACTGTCTTCTATTTTTACACGATGTTGAACGTTAGTTCCAATTTCCACCGCCAAACTTTCTCAGCGAGTTCCTTACAAAGTCAACTTGCTTAACAGTTGTGTAATATTAAACAGAGATGGCGCTGCACGCTGCTTTTATTATTTTATTAATGAGTAAAATAACACGAAAAGTTACTTATAATAAGAGCGAGTAAATTAAAATTTTGTTATTGCCAATTATGGTACTATTTAGTGTTACCTTTAGTCTCTTTATAGAAATATAAGTTCTAATTTACAGAATAGTTCGTTGCCGTGGCGACGTCTAAATTAAAAACACGTGGGAAGTTTTTTGTGGTATAAATAGGTCGGGTGGCATAAAGCGAGCCATATGCTTGTCTGCATACGGCCCGCTTGATATAAAGCTATGCAAGGGTTATTTTTAACGAGGTACTGCCTCATCTCCGGCCGGTAAAACCACCTCACGCTTTCTCGGTAATTTTTTAACAAGGTTTTCTTCCTCGACGATTCTTTGTGCCATTATACTTACACAAGATACGGAGAGCGCTCCTCCGCTTTGCATCTTACAGTAACTTCAGAGGGGCAATTCTCGTAATTAAAATATAGTCAAAATTCAGTTTCGATCCAGTCTCGATCTAACAAATGTCACATTTGGTATTCTCGTAACACAATATGTAACTTCTAAATTAAATTTAAGCGGGATTATATCGAAATATGAGTGAAAATTAAACAAAATAAGAATGTTACTTTGCCAACAACAAGAATTGATAATAATTAATTAATTAATTAATGAAATCAAGTATATAATTTTAGTCAATTCAGAATTCAATCTCGATTCGGTCAACTTTCAATCAGCTTTCGTAGAAAAATTACGAGAATTGGCCTTCTGCTGTCTCAGAGGAACTGAGGTGCAGACGTCCAGAAGCGTTAACATGATATCCACACTTTCCTTCTGTACCAGACAACCAACTAACGATCAGCAAGATCCCGCCCATAGTATGTTAGTCTATAATATACCTTTAATAATCTATTTACGTCAGGTGGCTGTATGCTTATTTAGCCGGTATAAATAAATCAAATGGAGTTGCGTCCTACGCAGCGTTTCCCTTACAAAGTCAAAAATCATATACAGTAAAAACTCGATTAACCGAACTAATTGTTGTCGTTTAATCGCATTCGTATAATCGAAAATCCGGATACTCAAATGCATGAATAAAAGCGGGTTTTATGCATAATTATGTAGTACATAATTTATGTGTTTGTTAAAAAGAACATTATATCTAGATATCAACTAAAATCATAGTTTATTAAGAAATTATTAACAGATACATTTTCCAACATACGATGTACATATGCACTTATTTATGTAGGTACACACGAAATTTACGTTTTTTTTTTATACTACGTCGGGTGGCAGACATGCATACGGCCCGCCTGATGTGAAGCGGTTACCGCAGCCATATTAACGCTCGCAACATAAAATATCGCTCGCATAACATATTGCTCGTGCGCCGCCACCCCCGCTGCCATCGCAGCCTCTCCTTCCTTTCTGGTGACTTCACTCACTCGTAGCAACACAACAACCCTCAAGGAAATTGTTATTTGGCTGCGGTATTCTGTGAGGTGGAGGTACATTACCCAGTCGGGTAGTTTACAATTACGCTCCCTACCTTTCTTTTCGCCAGAGCTTCGTTTGTCAGTCAGCAGGGTGCACCGCGTGCAGGTGAAGTTGACTTTGGTTCAAAAATGTTGATGAACCTCTTACACCCCAAAGTTAAAAAGAAATTAATCAGAGCTACATTTTCCAACATACGATGTATGCACTTATTTATATGTACACACATATTTTCCTAAAATACTGTAGCGTTAATCATGAAATAAAATATTTAGGTACATATGTACGTATATAATATGCGAACTAAACAGAATTGTATTATGACAGAGGAAGACAATATTTGAATAGGTTTCAACGTAGAAATGTGGCACAGTGTACAAATAACTTAATCTTTGTTAATATCTCATTTGAATAGCTGAAACTTCAGTTTGGGTCCGAGTACTGTAATACTGTAAACGCCCGCCTTAACTATTGTATTTAAGAAGGATTAGTCAGCATGTAATGTAAACCCGTTATCATAATAGGTAAGTTCTCTGACTCGGCAGATGTGGCCAGCCCACTGCCAATTCCACCTTTTTGACTCTGAGAACTATCTCGACTACTTTGGTTCTCCGTCGAATTTCTTCGATCCTTTAGAGCAGTGGTTCTCAACCTTTTTTCATTCGCGGACCACTGCGAGGATTTTGTTGAGTGTAGGGTTCCCGAGTGTCCCAGAATTCATTATTCCATAACTCGAGATTTGATATTTGTAAGATGATTTGATTCGAGATTTGTATGATAGTGCTCAATCTCTTTCATTAGGTATAATTTGTATTACGGACCATAATTTACCACTCACTGACCACTGGTGTTCCGCGGCCCATCGGTTGGGAACCCCTGCTTTAGAGAAACTCCAAGCATTGCTCTCTCCATCGCTTGCTGTGCGACTATTATTATGCCTGTGAACCAGCCCAATGGTCTGAGTCCAAGTCTCTGCATCGTAGGTCTAATACTAATAATATACATAGTAAGAAACTTTATGTATGCCTACTTCCTTACTTATATAATATTATGAATGTGAATGTGACTTTGTTTGTTACGCTTTCACGAGGAAACTACTCAACCGATCATCATGAAACTTTGTACACATATTCTCAAAGGTATTATAAATGACATAGGTTACTTTTTATTAAAAAAAAAGTAAACGCGGGCGAAGCCGCGGGTGGAAGCTAGTATATTATGAATATGAAACTTTATGAGGGTATGTGTGTGGATGTATAGATGTTTGTTTGTTTTCTATTGCGGGCAAATGGCTCGACTCGATGGGGAAGTACTTCCACCTCACAGAATACCAGAATACCGCAGCCAAATAACAATTCTCTTGAGGGTTGTTGTATTCCTGTGAGTGAGTGAGGCATCAAAAAGAAAGAAAGGCCAGCTAATACTCGTTGTATTAGCTGGCAACTGATCGGCGATCTTGGTTTGCTTTCCATCAGGTGATACACATGCTCGTCCCCCCCTCCCCCCCCCCCTCTCACCTCTCGTATAAAAAAAGTTATTACACACCACATACACCACAAATAGAAGATTATTTAGAACATTATCATAATAAAACGATTTACACGCATTGCGCGCTTCTTATAAATACGTGCATGTCTGAATGTAGATATTTAGGAATATATACTCGTATATCGCACTCCCGGTGCGACACTGTCACTTTTGCAAAAAAAATGCAAAAATGAGTTATATATTTAAAAATTGTCAGAGGGCGTGAGTGTCATTGTCACGCCCTCTTACGGAAACTATGTGTACTACAAAAGTAACGTAAAAAAAGTAGGTGCTCTATGACAATTTTAAAATATTTAACTCATTTTTGCATTTTTTTTTTTTTGTAAAAGTGACAGTGTCGCAGGTGCGATATATTCTATTATAGATACTAATAAATATACTTTTTTTATAAATACGTACATATATAAATATAAAACACTCAAGTCAAGACAAACAGACATATTCATGCAGACAAATGTTTGTCTTTTAATCGAGATCTAGAAAATGATAAATAAATATAATATTCCTTGACAAATTACACACTAAGAAAACTATAGGTACTAAGTGATTGATACTATACTTAAATATATATTTTTGTAAATACATGCATATACATAAAAAACACCCAGATTAAGACAAACAGACATGTTCATGCACACAAATATTATATGCGGGGATTTAACCCGCGACCTCGGATTCAAAGTAGTCATTTCTAACTATTCGACCACCGAGCTCGTCAATATATATTAACATAATAATATATTCTAAATAATAATAATAAAATAAATAAAATAAAGACTGGCAACACTACATGTCAACAGACGGTTTTTTCACATCAAAATTCAGAAATTTTATTTTAATAGTTAAATTTTATCGATTTACATCCTATTTCATCAATTTGAATCCTATACTAAATAAAATAAAAGTTTTTAATAAAATAAGAAGTATTGAGAAGCGGACAATTCCGAAAATATAAAAGCAAAATGCTGTTCACATTTCCTATACAAAATGACATTGTCAATAATGTCAAACATAACAAAATATGTACATTGAAAATCAAATAAAATGGAAAAACTAAATGCTGACAAGAGCCAGAAAACGTAACGCACAAGGAACACCTCAAGAAGACTCGTCGCTGAACTCCGCCTCGCAGCCGTCACCTCCGGTACATAGCACATACGAGCCGGTTGCAGTAGCGTCGAGTTCGAGTGACGAGTTTCTGACTCCCCCGGCGTCGCCAAGACCAGTACGCCGGCGAGGACGACCACCGATTAGTTTAGGACCACGTGGGCAACGTACCGCGAACAGGGTCCCCGCTGTCGGTGGTGCAGTGCGTCGCATGAGATGGACTCAAGAAGTAAACGAGAATGTCATGCGATCGTACTATGAGGTCACAGAGGGGGGAACTAACCTCACTGCGTATCGTGTTCGGATGCTTTCTGTGTTTCAGGCTCTTGAACCAGCACTCAACGTCTCGGCCCAACGATTATCGGATCAAGTGCGGGCCATCCAACGTTGCCATCTGTTGGATGATGCCACACTTGACAGGTTGCGTTCCCAAGTACAGGATAGTCGTATCATTTCAGAACCGTCACAAAGTCAATGCACTATAACAGAAACCATTGCAAATGTTCCAGAACCCACATTTTTTGACGGAGAAGATGCAAGTGATACGGCTAACACTGTGGGGAACAGGTATAATGAATTAAGGAGCACCTTGGAACATGCGATTGCTGAGTATCGGTACGTACCCATTCAACATAGACCTGATATACCGCGTTTGCCCATGAATAGACAAAATAGGCAACTAATGGGAGCCTTGGACTCACTGTTATCAAACTATTTTGATAGCAGTGAAAACTTGGTAGATACGCACTCAATTTTATATTGTGCAGCGGTTACTGCATGTCGTGTGGCTCATGTTAAATTTCCAAATTGTGACAGAACCACACGACCTGCTCACGAAAAACCTGCATGGCAATATAGAATTGAGAAGCGTATAGCTGATGCCAGGGTTCTCATTGGTAAACTTATTAGTTTCAGGGCGGGTAACACCCGCCCTAGGGTTATGCGTTTTGTGACCCGAGCATTTATTGGTACTAATATTGTACCACAGGAATATTTGTCACGGGTCACAGAACGTATAGACTTATTTAAACAAAAAGTCTATGCATGGGCAAACCGCATACGTAGATATCGGAAACGTGTGGATCGATATATGCAAAATCGCATGTTTCAAAACAACCAGAAGAAGGTGTATAGAATTTGGGAGCGACCCGGACAAAGTGTGACTGATATGCATCTGCCAGATGTAGAAGCTATGAATTTATTCTGGCGAAACATCTGGTCAGTGCCTGTCAGTCACACTAACGATGTATGGATTGAGATGATTGAACAAGCATGTGAACCGATAAGACCTATGACAACTGTAGCCATCACTAAAGAGGATGTAGTCAATGCTGTTCGGTCCTTGGCTAACTGGAAATCGCCAGGACCGGACAAATTGCAAAACTATTGGCTAAAATGGCTACCAAGTTCACATGCTTGTTTGGCATATCAATTCCAACATGCGTTAGATACCGATTCTCTCCCCAATTTTATGACCACTGGTGTCACTCACCTTCTTTATAAATCCGGAAGTACCACGGACCCCAAAAACTACAGACCGATTACCTGCTTACCAACCATCTATAAGCTACTTACATCCATTCTGAGAAGCAAAATTGCGCATCATATTGATACAAATAATGTTATGTGTGCTACTCAGAATGGATGTAAGAATGGGTCTCGTGGTACCAAGGAGTTGCTCCTTATTGACATGGCCATTAATCAGCAGGTACGTCGAAACCACAAAGATCTATCGGCATGCTGGATAGATTACAAGAAGGCCTATGATTCGGTGCCTCATACATGGCTTATAAAGGTCTTAGAGTTGTATAAAATAGATACAACTCTATGCACTTTCCTAAAGTCATGTATGGGGCAATGGAGAACAGTCCTTCTCTATCCAGGATCCCGGTCTATCAGTGGGGACGACGAACCAATTAAGATTAAAAGGGGTATATTCCAAGGTGACAGTTTGAGTCCCTTGTGGTTTTGTTTAGCTTTGAATCCTTTAAGCACATTATTAGAGGATTCAAAGCTAGGCTACAGATTGCGAAGGGGAGGTCAGGCTATATCTCATCTTCTATACATGGATGACTTGAAACTCTTTGCATGTAGCAAAGTCCAATTAATGGCCTTACTAAAGGTAACTGAAAACTTTAGTAAATCTATTAAAATGGAATTTGGTATAGACAAATGTGCGGTCATACATGTAAAGAAGGGGAAGATATTAGTATCTGAGAGACTCGAACTCTCAGATACTATACGCTTGAAATCCCTTTCGGAAACTGAGACCTACAGGTACTTGGGTATGTCTGAAAATTTGGGAATTACTGAGACAGACATGAAGCAATCACTGAAAGAACGTTTCTTTGGCCGCCTGAAAAAAGTACTTACTAGTCTTTTATCAGGGGGCAATAAAGTGCGTGCTTACAATGGTTGGGTCATGCCGGTCTTGATATATTCCTTTGGCATACTCAAGTGGACTCAAACTGAGCTTGACGCTGTTGACCGGAAAGTCCGAACGATATTAACCACTTACCGTATGCATCATCCACGATCATCAGTAATGAGGTTGTATATCCCTCGAAAATGTGGCGGTCGAGGCTTTTTAAATGCTAAAACCCTACATAATCGAGAGATATGCAACCTCAGGGAATATTTCCTACAAACTGACGTGGAGATGCATAGGGATGTGGTTGGTATCGATCGTGGATTAACTCCTTTGTCTTTAGCTAACGAGAACTGGCGTAAACCTGTAGTATTAAGTATTGATGATCGCAGAACCATATGGCAAGGCAAAGAACTGCATGGACGGTTCTACCGGGCTCTACATGGACCTGATGTAGATCCTGTTAGCTCCGTAACTTGGCTACGTTTCGGGGACCTCTTTGGGGAAACCGAAGGTTTTGTCTGTGGAATTATGGACGAAGTTATCAAGACGAATAACTACCGGAAATATATCATGAAGGATGGCACGCTTGATATATGTCGAGCGTGTCATCTACCTGGGGAATCCCTCAGACATGTAATTTCCGGTTGTTCTCATCTTGCTAACGGCGAGTACTTGCACAGACATAATCAAGTAGCCAGGATTATCCATCAGCAGCTTGCCTTGAGATATGGTCTTGTGATCACCGAGGTACCGTACTACAGGTATATGCCGGAAGCAGTTCTCGAAAATGACCTTGCCACATTATACTGAGATCGATCTATTATCACTGACAGGACTATTGTAGCCAATAAACCTGACATCGTGATAATAGATCGATTAACGCGCCAAGCAGTCATTGTTGATGTCGCTATCCCACATGACGTTAATCTTGTGAAAGCTGAAAAAGATAAATTATCTAAGTATCTTGATTTAGCTCATGAGATTACCGCCATGTGGGACGTCGATTCAACAGTGATTGTTCCGATAGTTGTGACGGCCAATGGCTTAATCGCCAAGAGCTTCGACCAACATCTCAAGAAGCTCGCGTTGAGAAGCTGGATTAAGGGTCAGATACAGAAGGCTGTCCTTCTCAGCACGGCACGTATTGTGAGGAGGTTTCTGTCTCTGTGACCTTGACCACCGATAGCTTGGACCTTGTTCCCGCTATCGGGGGGATTCTGTTTTTTATATTTTTTAATGTATTTTTTTTTTGGTATATTATATATTAAAAAATGTATAAAATAAGATATTAAAATTAAATAAATGTCAAAATAAATATACTACTGTCAAATACCGTATTGATTTATGTCGGTTTCTCCTTTTTAATAAAAGTCTTATTATAACAGGATAATGCCTGCAAAGGTCTCTCATAATTAAACATTTAGTTAATCACTCAATTTGAGTGATTCGCCAACCCTAATCCAATCCGTCCGGACATGTCCCGAACGGCGCGGGGATTAATTCCAACTGAGCTATTAATTCCATTAGTGAACTATATTTAGTGATAAACTATTAGCGGGGAATATTAGGGATGTGATTTGGTACTTTTTAAGGTCATGTACCTCAAAGGGTGTGAAATAGTTTGAAACTTTCTTGGTGACGACGGTACTTAAGATGGCGCAGAAAGGTTGGACAAACTCGTAAGTTTTTAAGGTTCCGTACCCAAAGGGTAAAACGGACCCTATTACTGAGACTCCGCTGTCAGTCCGTCCGTCCGTCTGTCATCAGACTGTTCTCAAGAACCATGATAGACAGTTGAAATTTTCAAAGATGATGTATTTCTGTTGCCGCCTTAACAGCAAATACAAAAAAAAATAGAATAAAATAAATATTTAAAGGGGGCTCCCATACAACAAACGTGATTTATTTGCCTTTTTATAGATAAATGTAATGTAATGGTACGGAACCCTTCGTGCGCGAGTCCGACTCGCACTTGGCCGGTTTTATTGCCCTTAAAACTTACTAAGCACTTTACTTTCTATCAGGTGACCCACATGCTTGGTTGCCCCTCTCTCATTATAAAGAAACGCATTGGGTGACCGTGACAGCGACGATGGTCGCAGTATTGCCGATGCAATGCTGTCTGCTGCGCTTACTCTGAGCAAGGCGGCAATTTACTTGTCAACGTTCACGCACTATAATCATCATCATCAGGTCATTTTAGTCTCCACTACAGGAGCACGCCCTCTCTCGTCCGTCCCAGACAGAAGGAGGATTTGGCCTACACTCCCCACGCTGGTCAGAAGGGTTGGTGAGGCCTGATCGACGTTTTATAATGCATTTCCCTTAGTCGCCTTATACGACATCCACGGGAAGAGACGGAGTGATTCTATTCTAGTCTGCCGGAAACGACACGGTCAATATAGCTGTGTGTTGTGTCACGCACTATAGCTGTGTCGAATACGTTGCTCACTATTAATGTCGCAGCGTCAGGGCGCCACTGCCGCGCAGCTGTGCTTCCGCTTCATTGCTGCGAAGCTCGGAATTTAATCTCATAAAAACCAAGTGGACGGACGGGGTGTGCTACTCCACAATGCCGCCTAATACTGACTCACCCTATGACATTTCATATAGACATATTTCATATGCTAACATCATCAGAAAAAATTGGCTACAAAGTACTTACTCAATACCTTCACATTTATACATGCAGTACACAAAGAAAGGAAACAAGAACATGAACAGACAGGAACTTACTTTATATGTATACAACTTTTCAATAATTTTAATTAATCTATAAATATAAAATTCAAAGTCCTGACTGACTGACTGACTGACTGACTGACTGATATATCAACGCACAGCCCAAACCGCTGGGTCTAGAGATTCGAAATTTGGCACGTAGGTTCCTTACGACGTCTAGGGGTACACTAAGAAAGGATTTTTCAAAATTCATCCCCTAAGGGGGTGAAACGGGGGTCCAAAGTTTGTATGAAGAAACGAAATTAGTTGGACTATTTTATCCGAAACTTTACACGAGTACTTCTATAGATAAATGAGTAAACACGTGTTTCAGGGTTTTTCAATATTCAACTCCTAAAGGGGTGAAATGGGGTGAAAAAGTCTGAAAATCGTCATGGGTATTGTTTTTATAGTTTATCGGGTCGCTGATTACGAAAATAACAACTATTATCTAATCAAACATAGCCGACGTGATAAAAAGTCGCCCCTGTGGGGGTGCGATGGGATGGAAATGTCTAAAATGGGGTAAAAAAGTCTGAAAATCATCATGGGTATTGTTTTTATGGTTTATCGGGTCGCTGATTACGAAAATAACAACTATTTTCTAATCAAACGTAGCCGATGTGACATAAAATCCCCCCTGTTATGGGGTTGAAATGTCATAATATCAATATGGGTGTTGATTCTATGGTTTTCTGAGACCTCAATTACGAAAATGGCATCGATTTGAAAATGTAACATAGTGGACCAAAAATGATAAAAGGATTTTTCAAATTTTAACCCTAAAAGGGTGAAACGGAGGTCCAAAGTTTGTATGGGGAAACGAGCTTAGTTGGACTAATTTATCCTAAATTTTACATGAGTACTTCTATAGATAATTGACTAAACACGTGTTTCAGAATTTTTCAAAATCAACGCCTAAAAGGGTAAAATGGGTCCCAAAAGTCTGAAAAAGTCATGGGTATTGTTTTTATGGTTTATCGGGTCGCTGATTACGAAAATAACAACTAATTTCTAATCAAACATAGCCGACGTGCCAAAAAGTCGACCCTGTGGGGGTGCGATGGGATCGAAATGTCTAAAAGGGGGTGAAAAAGTCTGAAAATCATCATAGGTATTCTTTTTATGGTTTATCGGGTCACTGATTACGAAAATAATAAGTATTTTCTAATCAAACGTAGCTAACGTGACATAAAATCCCCCCTGTGGGGTGCGATGGGGTTGAAATGTCATAATATCAACATGGGTGTTGATTCTATGATTTTCTAGGACGTCAATTACGAAAATGGCATCGATTTGAAAATATAACATAGTCGACAAGAAATTATTTAAAAGGATTTTTCAAATTTTACCCCTAAGGGGGTGAAACGGAGGTTCAAAGTTTGTATGGGGAAACGAGTTTAGTTGGGCTATTTTATTCTAACTTTTAGACGAGTACTTCTATAGATAACTAAACACGTGTTTCATGATTTTTCAAAATACAACCCTTGAAAGGGTGAAATGGGTCCCAATAGTCTGAAAAACGTTATGGGTATTGTTTTTATGGTTTATCGGGTCACTGGTTACGAAAACAACAATGATTCTAAAATTCAACGTGGCTAACGTGACCATCATCTCCTATTGGGGTGCGATGGGGTTGAAATGTTTAAAATGCGGTCAAAAAGTCTGAAAATCGTCATGGGTATTGTTTTATAGTTTATCGGGTCGCTGATTACGGAAAAACAACTATTTTATAATCCAACATTACATAAAATCACCCCATGTGGGAGTGCGATCGGGTTGAAATGCCATAATAACAATATGGGTGTTGATTCTATGGTTTTTTGGAACCTTAACTACGAAAATGGTATCGATTTGTAATTATAACATAGTGGACATAAAATTAGTTAAAAGGACTTTTCAAATTTTACCCCTAAGAGGGTGAAACGGAGGTCCAAAAATTTTATGGGGAAACGAGACTGGTTGACTATTTTATCTTAAACTTTACACGACTACTTCTATAGATAAATGAGTAAACACGTGTTTGTCTCGAATTTCACGCGAGCGAAGCCGCGGGCGAAAGCTAGTAAATTATATTTATTAATTTAAATTATTGAAAATTACGCACCGATGTCCTACAAACATATTGGTACCAGTAATCCGCGGTTATACCTCTTATTTCAGTGTTAACGGAATGTCACGTAGACTATATTCTCTTTGAATTTGATAGTGCAATGTTATCTTCGTTAAGAATTGGAGAATGTGTGGAAGCCAATAGTGCGGTACATCTTCATGCAGCAGACTTAGAAATCATAAGCACGTCTCTGTTTTGATTGACAGTTAAAAAATAGAGAATAATAATACAATCTTTTATTGAATATCACAATACACTTAGAATAAAACTCGACATTTAATAAAACGCCAAAAGTGCTAACGAAAACACTCAGGAATACGAACAGGTATCGGGAATTTCGCAACTTTTCAATTTCCCGGCTCTCGACCCACATTCGAGATATTTAAGGGTCTTCGGCGCCGTCTACCTTACATACTTTAAATCAATAGGTATGTATAAATAAAACTGCCCTTCAGTTATTTTTGTAATATCCAACCTGTTTAGTAAACGAACAAAGTTGTTTATTATGTACCTATCTCTCTGAATATAGATTCTAATAGCTGTCAATTCTGTGTCTGTACTTTTCCTGGGGTTCTCCCGGCTAAGCTAAAGCCGATTCCCATCTGTATTTTTTTTTATTGCGAACACCAAACTTTAGCTTAACACTTTAACAGCCGATCACGACATGGCTTCGTTATGCTTTTTTTTATCCCGTACGCCAATCACGACCTCAGCTCGTCATTCGAATTCATAGATTTTGTATTAAAACCACGAGGCTTGCTCGTGATCGGCGTTTGTTGCAATATTTAGAGGCACTCTTTAGTTATACACACACACATTCAAAGCAGCGGTAATGGTTGTGGGGCGGCGGGGAGAGGGCTTGTGCCGACACGCCGTCACACGTGACGGGCTCAGTACGCTGCGAGCTGTTTTGTTATAGTTGTTTCAGCTTCTGCGGTAGGCCGCTGACTGGCACTGGCTCGCATCAACCCATAATCATGTGATACGGGTCTCCCCTCAACCGAAGGGGTTTACAGCGTATGCTGTCAACTCCACTGCGGTGCTCAACTGCGGGTTGGCGGAGGCCAGTGTTTTCGAGCCGCCTTTACGGCCACTAACATGGCTTAATGACTGATATCTAATGACAACAGCTGGGATCAGGGGCAGAGACTACGGAACGCCAAGAGTACCGATCTAAACATACCTCCTTTGCTTTTTCCGGATTTTTGCAGATACTTTTAATTTGGCCCTTTAACAACACATCGCGTCTTTGGTCATACGTACGTCTAGAGCGACCCTTACCGACATTTCCACTCACTTTCGCTCGATAAACCTCTTTCGTGACTTATTTTTCATGTCCTGAAGTGTACTTGTTGAGGGGGAACGGTTCAGTTCCAAGTTCGAATCCTGGCAGGGTCGCCATGTAGTTTACGGGTTGAGGGGGAACGGAATGATAACACGATTTTGTCGTGCCCGGTGGTCGAATGACTAGCTATGGCTACTTTGTTCGATCCCCGCACAAGACAATTTATATGTGTAGGTACATGAACTTGTATATTTGTCTTGGTCTGGGTGTTTTCTATGAATTATAAGTATGTATTTACATAAAAAAAATGTATTTAAGTAGGTACATTTATCGAATATCTTGTGCCGTAGTACCCATAGTACAAGCTTTGCGCTTAATTTGGGACTAGATGGCGCTGTGTAAATTGTCCAGAAATATTTATTTATTGTCTATTCACACAAAAAACTGTCAACCAATTCATCTATATATATAAAAATCAATGCCACTTTTCGTTGTAATTTTATAACTCAAGAACGGGCTCACCTATCCAGACCGAATGTTTAGGGTTTATTCGGTTTATGTGAAGTTTGCACGGCTTAAGCGCCACATAATGAATTATGGTATCAATAGCTCCATAAAATTATGACTCCGAGGTCGCGGGTTCGATCCCCACACCAGACAAATATTTGTGTGCATAAACATGTCTGTTTGTCTTAGTCTGGGTGTTTTCTATATGTTATATGTATGTATTTACAAAAAAAAATGTATTTAAGTACATTTATCAGTACCCATAACACAAGCTTTGCGCTTAATTTGGGACTAGATGGCGCTGTGTAAATTGTCCAAAAATATTTATTATTATATTTACAAAAAAATATTTAAATACTTAAATATCAGTTATCTAGTATACATAGTACAGGCTTTGCTTAATTTGGGACTAGATGATCGTGTATAATTTGTTAGGAATATTTATTATTTAGAGGTCAATGACTGATGGAATATTATTATTTTTTATATGTACAGTTTTTTTTACGACCTAATGCGATTTTTATGTCTTCGATAACAGTCTAGAATAATAACCAAACCGATATTCATATCCTAAAGAGCTTTCAATAGTAATAACTTCATCAAAGCGTGACCATAACGTGAAGTTTTTAAAAATTGGGCTTCCAGAATCCTATTTTTCAGAACAAAAAAGGTCGTAGTCTGTAGACTGGATCAAAACACGAATAGCCAGCAAAATAGCCGAATTGGCCAGCAAAAGCCTATTTGTGTTCGAATTCGGAACAGTTGGCTCTTTCAAGTCGACTAAACCGCAAAATTACCTACGAATATGGCGTGTTTGGCATTGGCATGCATAGAGTCGCTAGTTCTGAATGTGTGGTGTATAAAAGATACAAAAAAATATATTTCACCCGACTATATTTGGAGATCATTTGATTATTGCATTTTACGTCGATAGTTTGTAATAGGTTATATTTCATAAAAAAACAACCTCTATACACAGCTTCGCTTCGCGTGATTCCATAAAAAAATATCTGTGGACAATTGACACAGCGCCATCTAGTCCCAAACTAAGCAAAGCTTGTACTATGTGTGTATGGTACTAGATAACTGATATTATATTTAAATACATTTCTTTTTTGTAAATACATACTTATATTACATAGAAAACGCCCACACCAAGACAAACAGACATGTTCATGGGCACAAATGTTTGTTATGTGCGGGGATAGAACATGCGACCTCGTAGTCAAACTAGCCATTGCTAGCCATTCGACCACCGGGGTCGTCATGAATGTCGAAGATGTCAAAAAAATTGTGAAAAAAAATTTGCTAGCGGCCGTGCGCCGTATAAAGATTCTTCTAACCTCCATCCGAGACCCAACAAAACATAAAATCCTCTTACCTGCTTTTATACCCAACTTAATCCAATCTTGCTCCAAATATGATCAGTTACTCTTTTAGTTCAGCTACCAATTTTATTGTCCGCTTCAATACCTATATATTGGATTCCATCAGTCATTGACCTCTAAATAAATCCCTAAAAGCATCGTCCTCATTCTTAAAGCTAACAGCTACTACGAAACACAAAGACAACCTTTGAACGATAGTTTTGCATTTGAAGTGAATGAGATTTGTGTGATATGTGAGATCATTTTGATTGAATGTGGTTTGAAATGACAATTGATTTAAAGTGATTGATCTTTGTGGTTTTGGAAGCATCTTTCATTAAGTAAGTATTTTTCGCTTAGATATAGATGAAATATTGTCGCAAAATGACGATTAGATAAGTAATAATAAATAAACAGTAGCAGTATCAAGTGGGTTTATACTCATTTAATTGTTATTTTGCGACATTAATGTATGTATATGTATACACATATTGTGTGTATATATGTGTAATTATAAAATTAGCATATGTCTATGTATCGTATATAATTTCATGTTTTCATAGGTATTTATTCTGTGTATGTTCATTACTGTTATTTTGTGAACCGCATTCGAGTTTTATCTGCTTTTCCCAAAGGTTGACTGTTATAGAATGCGCTTAGCATTAAGTCCGCCTTTTGTACCCTTATTCTATGGTCAATAAAGTTTAAATAAATAAAATTAATAAATATTTTTTTTCATTGTCATCTCAGCCAAAAATTGTTTAATGAACGATCCTTCTAAACATAATGATATATAAGTAAGTTACTAGGATCAATGGCGTAGAATATATTCTATGATTCTTTGGATTTACTTCAACACAATTCAATTTTTACTATGTGTTTAAGGTAGTTTTACTCACACTTAACACGGTGTGTGAAAATTAACGTAATGTATGTTATTTCTTTTTTTATACAACGTCGGGTAGCCGATAAGCATACGGTCCGCCTGATGTGAAGTGGTTACAGTAGCTATATTAACGCGAGCGTTATTAAATATCGCTCGCGCGCCGCTACACCCGCTACCGACACAGAAACTCCTTCCTTTCTGTAAATTGTGAATTAATATTCATCCAATTCAGTGGTACCGAACCTGAGAGTAATTGACCCTACATAGGTATAACGGGGAGTCTGTAAGGGCAATAAAAGTAGATAAAAGTAACAAATTAATTCAGACCATTAAGATCTAATCTAAGGAGGGGGACAAAATCAGTTTTCTTTATTGTTGAGGGGTACAACGTACCTTATACCTACTAATGCACCCCTGTGCATCAACCTACCGGTTATATCACAGGATTGCGAGTCTCCCGTCTAGTAAACCAACCAGACGAGAGGACCTTTACCCGCACCGCTCTTACGCTCGGTAAACCAATCGAGCACGCAAGCAGACTAGTAGCAGGTCTTTACAGGTGTACAGAGGAGTACAGAATAAATAATAGTACACTCCTTGCCGCTCTCTCGTATCGATTTCAGCTCCTCTCTGAGACGAATCTGGAACAGTTTGTATGGCGCCGCACGTACACACACTCATTTACGCTTTGTACAGAAGCAATTGCTTATGTAGAGTTAACAATGCGACATTTGTATTAAGTGGCCGGGCTGCAATAGGGGTAACGATATTGAAAATTTTAGGAACACTGATCTATTTGTTTGGATTTTATCATTATGGAGAAATTGAAAGGTCTTTGAACAAGGTCATGCTGGCGGAAGGATCTCTTCCTGACCAACCCTTATTGAAATCTGCCACGTTCTCTACACACAAGTGAAACTTGAACGGCTGGACCGATTTCTATTTTTTTTTTATTGTATTAATTGTATTGTCAGGCAAAGGTTTTTATGAAAAAAAATAAGAAAGTTGTGGAAAATTTAAGAAAACAGCATGACCGTATTAACTTCTTTAATGTAACTTCATGTCGTTTGACAGAACTGTCAATCATTTGACAGATTGCACGAAACCAATTCGAATTCAATATTCATTGTTAAGAAGGCAGGACGTCTGTCGGGTTAGCGAGTAAATATTATTTACAAAAGTTTATGAAAGTATTTGTTTCCTTTTATGTTGTTTCCAGAATAAGGACCTGAAACTCCTGAAAGCTATTTATTTATTTATCTGTACTTGATCGTCTAGACTGATTTGGGAGTTGGGACGCAATTTGTCCTAAGTAAAAGTTATGCAAGAAGTTGCTTAAAATTTGGTATACAGATAGCTATTACGACGTTGACTTTCGCTGTGAAAGGGTTTTTGATTATTCCCCCTGGTTACCAGGAGAAAGGGAATTTGTATAATGTAGATGTAGACAATATCGATGCAATTTTGTATTTTATACTTTTCTTCGCGACAACTAGCAAATTTATATTATCTAAGCGACTTAAAATAACAAGAAATTATTCACCGTAAAAACGTCCGTCTGCAAAATCTTTCATTTTTTTTTTTGTTATTAACCTCCAATTTCTTTCAATTGACGAACCCAGTGGTCGAATGGCTAGCAATGTCACTTTGACTCCGGGATCGCTGGTTCGATATTGTGCGGGCACAAGACAAATATTTGTGTGCATGAACATGTCTATTTAAACAAACAATAAACAATTTATTTACAAAATAACAACAACAAATACATACACCACATTTGCCTGTTATACATGTGAACATTTGCAAACATTTGCCTGGGTGTTTGTGTGTTTGGGTGTTTTCCATGGGGTATTCTATATGTATGCATTTACAATAAAATGTATTTAAGTATAATATCAGTGATCTAGTACCCAAATGTACTTAACGTTAACTTTGTTTAGTTTGGGACTAGAGGGCGATGTGTAATATTTCTAGGAATATCTATTTTATTTATTTATAATTTGAATAGGATTTTTCACGATCGGCAACACGTGAGTAATGCCTATGATGTAGCGAGCGTCTTTATGCTGAATTGACTGCTTACCATCATGGGGTAAACATACAAATGCTTGTTTACCTTCCTAGTTGTATATATATTTTTTTCGGCTGACGCCTTATTGGAATCTCTCACAGCTGAGGCGATTCTAATTGTAACTTCCCCCTCCCTCTCTCTCCTCTACTATATACATTTTTTTCGACCTACCTAATTGCGTGTGTAGACCTCTCTCTCATCTTACATCTTCCTATTCATCTTACATCATCATCATCATCATCATTTCCTTACTACTATTTTCTCACTACCTTTCTTCTTCTTTCGCTCACATTAGTACGTCAAATCTATCACACCATATATACCTAATTAAACGACATTAATCTGATATACATCTCCCTATAATTTACACTCTTACACCTTAAATTTAAACCAAAACTTATGTTGTTGTTGTTGGAATAGGATGAATCAACCTGATGGTAAGCTTTACTACTACATAATGGCCATGTGATCCTACATTGTCCTACATTGTACCGTAATTTCCCCAAATACTTTTACGCGCAGAATAATGACTGATTAACTCTAATTACCCTAATACTTATATATATACTCATTGAATTAGTTGTTTTACCTAACATTCACTATAAGATAAAACTATGTGGTTGAAATTATATTAACTAATGACCTGAATATTAATTAGTATCTCTTATAATGATAATGACTCTTTTAGTTATTATTTCCAGTATCAACTTTGTTATAATAGTAAACCAATATTGAACTTAAGTTAATGAGAAACACTTTGCCATAATGGTAAGACTTTAGACATTATGTTTTAGTGGTAAAAACAATATGATATAGACACTTATGTTAATTAATTAACATACTCAAGGTTAAAGCTTTTAAACATTATTTCTTTTGTGGAAAATAGATAATATGATATGAAACTAAATAAGGCATTTTATTGGATTATGGAAATGTATTGGCCCCATTCCCCGCCAATACCGTGAAGTCATCCAAGTTCACACTCCTCCGCCATAGTCTGAGCAGATTCTACTTTAAGAGGCATCTCTTCCTCATAAAATTCAAAAACCAAAGGACGTTCCTTCCTTTAGCCTGCCTTTTATTAACTAAAACTCAATAACTATTGGAGATGTTCCTATCCTTAAGTTATCTCTAAATGCTCAGACTTAATTTACTGATTCTACATATTTACTACATTATATTATTTACTTGGAACGTTTATAGATATTTCTCAAAAGAAATTTAGGAAACTTATAAATTCCTTCGGCAATTAAATTCATTAACTGGCAAAATTAATTTCTGTATTGATTCTACATATGAAACCAATAACTCTCTTTAGTCTATCTTTTAAACTAAATTAATTCATTCTTATTTAAACTCAAATCATTTGAATTTAGATTATCTACTGTAATCACTGAATCCTTACAACCAATCCTAATCTAGTGTGCGACTATTTAGTAATCTTGTTACTTCATAAATCACAACACTCATATATTTATACACATATATCTATAATCACTTTATATGTCTTGATAAAAGTAACACATGCGAATTATTTGGCAATAATCTTTACTATATTTTACTTTATAGATATAGATTCTTATCTATTTGAATATACTCTAATTTCAACATTCTTTGCTCAGCTGAAATTTCAAGAAATCTTTTTCCTGTAATGTATCACAATTCACTATTTTGAAATATGAGAAGTCATTATAATACAGTCAATAAAAGATGTTTTGTTCACTCACCGAGAAAAATCTTCAAATTTACTGGATAGAAGACCTTACCTTTCAACTCTGCTAATTCACACAAATTAATCACTTTCGCGATAAGTTACTATGAGATTCTTACAAATCAGTGAAAAGCCCAATTAGTTTAATAAAAATAATTTCATTCCTTATTTATAGGAAACGAAAGAGTCAGGTTATGTTGTAAACTTTAACATTTTGAAGATTGGATGTCCGATGCTTTTTTATTCACATTGAAATCATCCATAAGTACGTATTGTTACTTTTGATGTCAAGTTTCAACATTCGCCTTGTAATTTCAAAGTGATTTTAAATATGATTGTTCAAATTGGGCACTTCTACTTTTCAATCTAACAATCTCACAAACCTTTTTGTATAATTAAAGGCATCTATCAACCGTAAATCAATTTGATTACTCAAATAAATAATATCTCTCAAACCTTTCTCAGCAATATTTAAACAAGTGAAAGTCTAATTTTAAAATACTAAAATAAATTTAACACTGTCCCGGTATTATAATAGGTACATATTTACGGAAATATGCTAATTATTATCTCCTTACTCGCGAATACTAATAAATCGAATCATCCCGCTTAAAACTCGCGTTTTTCCTTTTATAGTCACAAGCCCCGCCCACTTTTGAATTTAGTGAAGTGACATAAGTAATTTTTAACCACAAAATCTAATTCTCCTAGTTTAATCGAGTAATCTATTTGTATCAATTTATCTAACTAATTTTTACCATATAAATTGTTTCATGTTTAATCTTAAGTACATTGAAAATACTTGATTCTTGCCAAAATTATTCGAATCTTTCTAAAAAGATAATTAAATCATTTTAGTTTCACATTTTTACCTTTATTTCACATAATTTTTTATCTTCAAACCTCAAATTAATCTAATTTTGTACCTATATTAATCACACTACAACTTCCATTCATTAATTTTAATAGTTATAAAGAAAATATAAGATTTTCAATCTTAAACTTTATCCGTGTTTTCTTACAATTCACTCAATCAATCAATTCACCCGATTAATTATGATAATCAATCAATTCACCCGATTAATTATGAACGCCATTAATATCAAACAACATTTATTATATCTAAATTCCCTTAAATATTGTATACAATATCATTGCATACTAATATATTATCAAATTAATCGATATTAATACAATGGATTATCCATTTATTTATCAGAATTTTCCCGCCATTTTGCTTAGCATAATTTTTCCGCGTCCCTTCCCTATCAATAGACGCTATGTTCCCAACCAATCAGAGACCTTATAAAATGTCCAAATTGTCCACTGAATTTCTAAGAATCGCACCTGCCATGCCTACGCATAAGGTCGCCCCATAGACTTTTATTTGATGAATTAGGTCAATCACAAACTGATCTTAGATATTTTATCTAAATTTCAAAGTTCTCATGTTAACTAACGCTATTAATTGTATGGGTTAGTTACAATTCGCCTCCAGATTAAATTATAGAGTAATCCTGCATTACGGTGAATTTAATCTCACCAATTACCTAACTTATTATATAATTCCGATACCCAATTCATAAGTCGAGACAATAACTCAATTACGTTTCAATTCATCGACTCAAATATCCAATGATGTCCCTTCACTAGTAAGTTCGCATTAAACATATTCCTTAAGAATGACAATTCGTCTTTATGGCTTCGTAAAACTTTCCATATATATATATATATATCCTTTCAAAAAAAGACACAAAAAAAAACATATATTTAACCCCAATCATTCAAGTGATTAGCGTCTATTGTTTTATTCAACAACCCAATTGGTATGCAAATAAGTACTAAAACAAAAGTGATCAAATTATACTCAAGTTCCCTATCTTATAATCATTTTCTTCATCTATTCAACTTAAATATCCAACGAGAATCCGCTTAAATAATGCTTTCATTATAATAATCATCTGTTTATTAAGGTGCAACTTAGCTATGTAATTTCCATACCCTCAAAATCCCTCTACTTAATAACAAACCTCATTATACTGCAAAATTTCGATTTCCTTTTAAAAGTTGGCATTTCTGTACATATTTCAATTATATGTCATTGCAATGACTTTTTGTTCTACTAATACCCCTTACAAATATAAAGATTGTCTTTTACACAAATAGCCAAGTTATAATTCATTATCAAATTTTCCCAAAGATCTGATCTTGTAATTAACTATCGTTTAATACAACTAAATTAATGAACTCTATCACTATAGGTAGACGCTCCCTAAAACTACAAAACAACGCTAGCTATATAAAATATATAATGTGGTATTTAGAGAAAAACCCTTAGGCATTTGCGTATACCCTACCCGTAAACTAAATCAGTAAATAAGTTCACCTAACCTAACCCTAAATCGAGCTGGAAGATCAATCATGAAAATCTGAGTGCATCGTATCCTTCAGAGTATGATAATTTTGCAATCTTGGTAGGCGAATCTACGTTTCTTCGATTACATGACGGTAGCTACCATTTATATGTATAGACTACTTGGTCTTGCAACCAACATTGAAGTTATTACCGACAGAATACCATATTCACAGATTCTTAAGTCAATTCAGCCACTTGTTCCAAATCCTTATCCAACTGCGGTAGACTTCTATTTTAATGTGTACGAAACCTTTCGAACCCAGTTCTCCGGATACAAACTTGGAACTTCTCATGTGTAACAATTTAAAAATATATCCTCCCCTCTGTTTCTTAAATTATACGAATATCCCTGTTTATTAGCAATGTCCTAGGGTTTAGTCATTTTAAACACCACTAATACGAGTAAAACTTTTGACAGATTTACTCAACTAATGTATAACATTTAATTAATGTTCCAAATTTGACCACAATTGAAGCCGATTTCCGGTTTTTCGGTCCCAATTGCATTGAATCAACCTTGGAACTATTCAACAGGATTCAATCCTTTTAACAACTAAACTAATAAGTGTTAAATTAATATTTTTAAATAGTTAACCTTGCTGATACGCGATCAGCTGAACAAATGGAGCGTCTTCCTCTAAGCAATTTCCCCTTACTACTTAATTCATGTTAAACTCAAAACTGAATCTTTATTAATGTTTTCTTATCCTTTCTACTTCATATTTATGAATCAGATCAACATTACATCATAAGAATCTTTTCAATACTGTAAATATCTCTTTGTAATCTTATCCTTATTCTCATTACAGATACTGCCTGCCTATCATTTAGCAACTTATTCACCATTCTACTAACAAAATTCTGAAGCCAACTGTCTGCAGTTTGTTTGCAATGAACAATCTTAATGTAGGTAGTAACCTACAGATTTAAGAAAATATTTGCTACTTACTATCTTAAAGTATTTCATCATAGTCCTTATCAACTACTAGTTAATCCGCCTAACCTCTTACTACCTAATAAACTATTGTTAATACGTTCTTTTGCCTACACAAATACCTCCCACCAGTCCTCGTACATCATGACATGGTAATAAACTTCAACTCACTAAGTACTATTGTAAATAGCCTGTCTAAATTATGTAATAAAATTAAGAAATTCTTAAATTTCACGTAACATAAAATCAAACTCACTCTTCAAAGAATATTTTAAAATTATTAACAAAATTGGTTCATCCATATATGAAATTCACCCTTCGCAATCTTTCTTTCTTACCTATGAACTTATGCCCCTAAATTTCTCAATTAATAATCTTTACTAAACTATGTTACCATGCCCCAGAATTTACTCTTAATTTTCTTTATACTAACAATTTGTTTACTCGCTTTCAGTTCCGTGGTTTTAAATAAACATCCACTGCTCAATGGTTTCCTACCATGTATCAATACAGATCCTCGCCCCAACTACTTAAGACATTATCACTGTTAAAGATCTCTATAGACTACGTGTGAATTTTATATAAAAGCTTACTTTAAAAAAAACTTATTTTCCTAATATCCTCACAATTTAAATATCACTACAAAATCACCCTTATTAACCTATTCGTTGTTCAACATTAGCTGCTTGTACTTATGTAAAAGATTTTCTTGATAAGTATATACTAAAAAGACTGTGAAATCACATTTATTTGAAATTTATATTTAAACTTAAATTCCTACATATATAGAAATGTAATATAACCATATATGTCAAAATATAATATTTCATATTTTCTCCACATAATACCACTCTTTACCTACCTTAAATTAAGTAAGGTGCTCTAAATTTTCTAAACCATATATATTTTCCTTCTAACCTTCTATTAATAATAATATAATAATCTTAATTAACAATGTCAGCCAACTCACACATCGTCAACCAGTTCCACTACTCCCGAAATCTGTGTTTTATACGCCAAACTAATTACACATCTCGGCCGGTACACACCAATGTCACGTCCTACACCACTACATAAACAAAGATGTCTATATGAAATGCAACTTAGCATGTGTGCATGCAACGCCACACAAACCATTCCAGACCTTTCCCAAAGATCAGCTGGATCGACACGAATGAACGGCCGGTAGTGAGTACACTGTACTAAGTACTACTAATTTTACTATGTTCCTAATAACATAACATACGTAAATAAGTTCCTTCCTGTTTCACAAATATTCACACTCACAGGAAATACCCCGACCCATTCAAACAGCCACGTCCATGCAAAAATCCGCCCATGTAGGAATCGAACCCACGAACGTCGATAATAGCTTCGCATCTCCGACCGCTATCCCACTGAGCTTAACTTATTTTTCTAAAATCTACCTATCTCACCGTATCTCCTCAATTTATTTCATTGCTTACTAAAATTATTTTTAAACTAATTTCAGTGTTCCTGTACTTCAACTCCATGCAGCCGTATGCTCACTCCTTAATCAACAACCCGCTTCCAATCTGGATCTAAATCTCCGCTCATCTCTCTACTCATCTATCGTTATGGAAAATGAAGATCGATCTTAATTTTAATTTAATATTACTACACAATATACTCATCACCCCCCCTCAATTAGTCACTCCTTCTACCAATATACTGGTTATTTATATCATCTATCCATCCTACACTCATCAACATAGCCCAGTGTTTCATCAAGTAATACCTCTAACTATGTCACCTTCCCTACCACTTAAGAATGTTATAGAATGTTACATCTCTTTGTCGCTAAATCTAGGTTTTCCTATTTTCCTTATTGATCACTTATTAAATCCTCTAAATATTTATATATATTTATATTCGCCTCCCAATGTCTAGCATAGCTGACGACCTTTCGTACTCACTTATCTACTATTTACAATTCTCTTGTAATTACTACCTTCGAACATAAACGAAGCCACATTATAAAAATAAGTTGCATCCGCCTCCATTTTTCTTGCAAGACAATCATCTAACAGAATGTTGACAACCAACAAGGTCATAAGTGGGCCTATAAACCACTCAACCAACATCTCCACTCACTTCACAGAATTAAATCAATTATATTACAATAAGAGCTGTTGCGTTCCTGCGAGTGAACAAATTCACTAACCAAATGGACCACCATACCAGCAACGCGATCGATCACACGCAAAGACTGTAATGGGAGAGCCCAATATAAGCGCTAAACACGGCCATCATAATTGATTCCCATCAGGCGGGCTCCACGCTAGTCTGCCATCCTACATAGTATATAAGAAATATACATAAACCTTTTCATGCTTAGACCCTATGAATTATTATTACCTAAATCTAATTACGAGAGAAAATACGAAACATAAATATTCTCATTTCAAATAAAATTTATACGTTAAACTTAATTAGTGTCCTTTGTGTCATCGTAATAAATAAATTCTGGAATTAAACTCAGTATAAAACATTAGTAATATTCATCATTAATAAATAAATCGACTTTAAATTTTAACTCATTGTTTATTATTTGCTTCTGAAATATTTTGTATCTGACTGTACTTGTATCATGTAAAACTATTTCTTAAAAAAGTAATACTTCCTAATTCTCATTAGTCAATAACCAACCTATTTATACGTATAACAGCATTGAAGTCTTATCAATATACAACGTGTCCCAAAATTCAACGATAAGCGGGCGCCTGAAGGTGGACCTGCGCATGACTACTTGAGGAAAAATAAGAAAAAAAATCTAACTATTTTTTTTTTATAATTACATTATAAATTTTGATATTCTTCGTAAATTGACACCCCTAATGATATTTTGAATTACCACGACCACAATTTTTTCAATATTTCAGATTTTTTTTTGTATCGGCAACCTAAGTAGTACTGCTGTCCACCACAACTCCTTAAAACCCCAAAATGCCTAGAATTTTCAAACAAAATTCAATCAAAATATTTTTTTTCTATAAAAATTTTAAAGTTTTTTACCTTCAGCCCACTTTCACTCAATGTTTTGTAAAAAAAAAGTATGGACACTACTGAGGCAAGTTCTTTTAAAAATTGACACAACAAACCAAGATTCTAAAATGGTATAATACTCTAAGAAAACTAGCCACAAAAAAAATTCACACCATTTTTAAACAAGAGTCATATTTCTTAATTGTTCTTGTTGATATTTTATTATGTGCCGAAAATAGGTTTTTGTTGTTGAAAAATGTCAAATCAATGAAAACAAATGGTGTAATTATTAAATTTATTTATTGCATAATTAAATTACAGTAAATGTTCGAATTGTTTACCACCAGCATTAATACAGGCACGACATCGCCTTAAAAATGATCGTTTTATTTGTCGTGCATATCTTCTACCATTGTTATGCGCCGCAGCTTGAGTGATTTTTTGCCGAAGCTCGTCCAATGTTGTGATGGGTTTTGCATAGATCCTGTCTTTGAGACAACCCCAATAGAAGAAGTCCAGGGGGTTTAGGTCGGGTGAACGGGGTGGCCATAAGATAGGACCAAGGCGCCCGATCCAACGCCCTGGATACTCTTCTCGCACAGGACTCAAAGACAGGATCTATGTATATAGTCATAGTCGAGTAGGATTTAATATTATATAGTCATAGTCATAAACATTAAACTGTCAATATGGGTTGTCATCACCTGAAATAAATATATTTTATTTTATTTTATTTATTTATTTATTAATGCTGGTGGTAAACAATTCGAACATTTACTGTAATTTAATTATGCAATAAATAAATTTAATAATTACACCATTTGTTTTCATTGATTTGACATTTTTCAACAACAAAAACCTATTTTCGGCACATAATAAAATATCAACAAGAACAATTAAGAAATATGACTCTTGTTTAAAAATGGTGTGAATTTTTTTTGTGGCTAGTTTTCTTAGAGTATTATACCATTTTGGAATCTTGATTTGTTGTGTCAATTTTTAAAAAACTTGCCGCAGTAGTGTCCATACTTTTTTTTTACAAAACAATGAGTGAAAGTGGACTGAATGTAAAAAACTTTAAAAAAATTATAGAAAAAAAATATTTTGATTGATTTTTATTTGAAAATTCTAGACATTTTGGGGTTTTAAGGAGTTGTGGTGGACAGCAGTACTACTTAGGTTGCCGATACAAAAAAATAATCTGAAATATTGAAAAAATTGTGGTCGTGGTAATTCAAAATATCATTAGGGGTGTCAATTTACGAAGAATATCAAAATTTATAATGTAATTACAAAAAAAAAATAGTTAGATTTTTTTTCTTATTTTTCCTCAAGTAGTCATGCGCAGGTCCACCTTCAGGCGCCCGCTTATCGTTGAATTTTGGGACACGTTGTATATATAAAAAAAAAATTGCATATTTTAATATATTCATAAAGTCCTATTTCCCAAATGATCCCTAATTAATATGACAAATGTCACATACTACCCTATAACCATCTAGTTATATTAAACTATTAATGTTTCTTCTCGTAAAATCTTAAAACTTCAAATAAAATTTGCTTTTCACCTTAATGACCTTATTACGTATCTATTTTATATTTCCTTCCAATAAAATTGATTGCTATCTCCAAATCACTATACCCTACAACGTTTTCTAATATACATATATTTATTTTCATTATTTCTTTTAAGCTGACCGTAAGTTAAATAGAAATTAATAAAACCGAATTAAGTGTCATAATAAATTTTAATTAATAATAATAATAATGAATATACTCAGGAAAAGACTATAATAAAACTCTACTAAAAAAATAAAATCGCAAAAACAAATGTTGGTCTTGCGATTCGAACGAGGAATCTTAGATCCAATAGCTCTATTTTCTACTCACGCGCCACTGACTCGATAATGTAAGTGACAAAATTCGCATATGTATTTTAGAGTACCACGACTTTGCCAACATAATCTATTCATTATTAATTACGTAACTATCTTTTTGTTAAATAATAATTGTTGCTAACATTTTTATTCGCATTTTCTACCGCATTACACTAGTTTAGTTCAACGTTTCACCAATGCTTCTACATGAAAATTTTAATTAATTAAATATTTAGACGCCTCCCCATTCATAAAATTTAAGAACCATTCAAATAAAGAAAGCAACTATATAAATGTAATTTTTAAGCTACTATTGAATTAAAATATCAATTCTCAATAAAACTTGTACACCCGCGCCATCTGTGACCCAAACCCCGAACTGATTCCTCTTTTGTACATCATGCTATTTTGGTCGAACCATTTTTTTTTTATAATTATCGATAACTTTACACGGAAAATATATTATAATATGGAAATATGAATATATATATAATAAATGAAATAATCATATTGGTTCACGTTTAAAGGTCAATACATCTCTTCGCAATTAAAATCTCATTGATGCCAATTGTACGCGCTTTTACCGCCCTCCCACGATACTTGCATTAACTATTTCCATTCGAGTTAGACATACACCTAAAATATAGGTAATTTTTTCGTCTCTAATTTTGCACAAAATAAATATTGCTACATTAAATAAATATGTTAATGTTTAATTACGTCTTTTTTTTTTCAGTACTTAACAAGTAAAATTCCATCTCTTCCATTTAATATTCGCCCTTAAAAGTTTACTTTCCTTCAACGCCCTCTATAATTCTAACCGTAAACCCCATGTAAACGTCTTTATTTTGTCATTTTCTTTCTTTTTAAAGTATGTAATTGAAATAAAGTTATCTTATTAATTTATAGCAAAAATTTCATTTACTTTAACTAGTCATAATGTAATTCTATATCGAATTTAGATTCTTATTTCCGACAAAAGAAATGAATCACTTAGCAATTCATAATGTTGCCACTTCTTTGCAAATTTACCATATAAAGGTATTTCAAACTTTCAGGGATTACTAAATCTCAATTATCAATATGTCAAATTCATAACCTCTCAATTATTCTAGTCGTCTCCACACCCTTTCGTCCGAAAATCTCACACATAATTTAATCTTAATTTACCTATTACCCCATATTTGCGTCAGATACCCGGAAATAGTTATTTAAATATATTTTTTACTATGTTATCGTTTATTTTATAAAAATAAAGTATTATTTTATATTCAATTATGTTAATAGCTCATTGTTATTTTGCCCATATTTTTTTCATATTAATCCTTTCTTTATTATAATTCTAACAGAATTATATCTAGATATTTTTCATACTTTATTATTAATATGAATGAACCAATTAAGTTATTCTTGCTTAAATTATTAATGATGTTATGATTAATAATGTACCGTAAAATCAAAAATGTTTATTTTATATCAAGATTCCTAAAACTTCCCTTTCAAAATTTTGAACTTATATTTTATGGGAATGTTGGTAAGCCGACGATGGCAACCCTATTTTTGTTCAAACTCATGTCAATAATATAAACAACGCGTAAAAAACATAACAATAAATCCTATTCGTATTAAAATTCCAATTGCTTGCTATAAACCCCAATTACACCTTAAAAAAAAGAAATTATATATATACAAAATTACTTGGTTTTTATAAAATGTCACCAAGCTAACCTAATTGTTTTTGAAACAAATTTGTAAGTATAGCTTTTCATTATTTGACTGCTAATTATTCTACCTAAACCACTTTAATCGAGTAATCTATTTGTATCAATTTATCTAACTAATTTTTACCATATAAATTGTTTCATGTTTAATCTTAAGTACATTGAAAATACTTGATTCTTGCCAAAATTATTCGAATCTTTCTAAAAAGATAATTAAATCATTTTAGTTTCACATTTTTACCTTTATTTCACATAATTTTTTATCTTCAAACCTCAAATTAATCTAATTTTGTACCTATATTAATCACACTACAACTTCCATTCATTAATTTTAATAGATATAAAGAAAATATAAGATTTTCAATCTTAAACTTTATCCGTGTTTTCTTACAATTCACTCCTTGAATCAATTCACCCGATTAATTATGAACGCCATTAATATCAAACAACATTTATTATATCTAAATTCCCTTAAATATTGTATACAATATCATTGCATACTAATATATTATCAAATTAATCGATATTAATACAATGGATTATCCATTTATTTATCAGAATTTTCCCGCCATTTTGCTTAGCATAATTTTTCCGCGTCCCTTCCCTATCAATAGACGCTATGTTCCCAACCAATCAGAGACCTTATAAAATGTCCAAATTGTCCACTGAATTTCTAAGAATCGCACCTGCCATGCCTACGCATAAGGTCGCCCCATAGACTTTTATTTGATGAATTAGGTCAATCACAAACTGATCTTAGATATTTTATCTAAATTTCAAAGTTCTCATGTTAACTAACGCTATTAATTGTATGGGTTAGTTACATAATCCTACCTAATATGTTGAAATTCATCAATAGCGGTTTAGGCTGTAGAGCATGCAAAAAAATCCACAGACATACTTAAATACTACATATAGAAACTTTTAAATACAGAGAGTAATTGAACACTAATTGAATCGTCATCATAATCAGCCTGTATCTACCCACTGCTGGATATAAGCCTTCTCCAATGCCTTCCACCAAATACGATCCTCCGCCTTCCGCATCCAGTCCCTTTCTTAATGTCATCGGACCACCTAGAAGGAGAGCGTCCAATGCTTCGTTGTCCTACGCGAATACAAATTAAACTGAAGTACTATTTTTTTTCTTTTTTTTTATACTACGTTGGATGGCAGACAAGCATACGGCCCACCTGATGTGAAGCGGTTACAGTAGCCATATAACGCTCGCAACTTGAAATATCGCACGCGCGCTGCCACCCCCGCTGACAATACAGCAACTCTTTCCTTTCGGGTGACCTCACTCACTCGCAGAAACACAACAACCTTCCGCATCCAGCCGCTTTCATAAGGTCATCGGACCATCTAGAAGGAGCGCGTCCAACGCTTCGTTGTTCTACGAGAATACTAATTGAATTTAATTAGGTACAAATTGAATGCATTTTAGATATTGCATATAAACGCGAGAATTGGTAAATCCATTCCTGCGTGTCCAATTAGCATTTGATGTGTTCTGAACCTTGTAATTATGTTCCCGTGCGTTAATTAATAATTGTAGCATTTAACTAACGCTCGTAACATCTTAGTAAATGACTTGGAAATCAAATGTAGAGATTGGCAATAAACACAGCTCATAAAGCGCAGACAATGGGGGATTAAAAACAGACAGCGCACTGTGGAGGAGATAAGCTCGCGATACAACTACTGCCGATATTAGTGTTTGCTGGCGTAAAGGAGGTTGTGCGCTGTTCATTTTTATTGTTGGCAAACTACGAGAGGTACGGAGCGTAATTGTTAGCTACCCGACTGGGGAATGTACCTCCACCTCACAGAATACCGCAACCAAATAACAATTCCCTTGAGGGTCGTTGTGTTCCTGCGAGTGAGTGAGGTCACCAGAAGGGAAGGAAATGCTGCATTGGCAGCGGGGGTGGCGGTGCGCGAGCGACATTTTATGTTGCGAGCGTTATTAGGGCTACGGTAACCGCTTCGTATCAAGCTGGCCGTATGCTTGCATGCCACCCGACGTAGTATAAAAGAAAACTACGTATATAAATGAATGAATAATAATCATCATCAGCCTACCCACAATGCTTTCCACCAAACGATTCTCCGCTTTCCGCATCCAGCCGCTTTCAGCTTTCTTGAGCTTCGGACCCTACCCCATTTGCCATAACTTACTCGGCAGATGTGACCGGCCCATTGCCACTTTAGCTTACAGATTCTGAACGATATGTCGACAACTTTGGTTTTCCGTCGAATTTCTTCATACGAGGATTAGATCCCTCAAACAACCCCGAGCATAGCCATCTCGCTGCGCGATTTTTTTTTTTAATCAATTTTGAAATTTTTTTCAACAAATTTAACTCTTTATTAATAAATAAATATTCCAGGAAAAATTACACACCTCGCGCCATGCCATCTAGTCCCAAATTAAGCAAAGCTTGTACTATGGGTATTAAATGACTGTTATTATATACTTACATTTTTTTATAAATTATTATAATTACATAGAAGATCACTCGGTCCAAGACAAACAGACATGTTCATGCTTACAAATATGCTTGTGCGGGGATCGAACGTTGCGGCTCGGAGTCAAAGTAGACATTGCTTCATTCTGCATTCGACCACCGAGCTCGTCAACCTTGTAACGATTTTATTTGCGCGAATAAAATATAAATAGGCTTTTTTCCTTACGTGTTTGTAATGAAAAAAAGTGTAAATAATAAAATAGTAGTAATAAGGAAATATTTGTGATTAACTCATAAATAGTAAGAAAATGTTAAAAATATTCAGATTTGGAGCGAATGATAAACTTATCTATACAATTGCATTAATATAGATCCGTCATAATATTAAGATTTAATTGAAGTCAATAGGCGACCTTTTCGCTAAAGCAATCTCTACCAGACAACCTTAGTGCAAGTACAGAAATAATTGCACAAAATGTGGCAGGTGGCGTAAAACAAGAAAAGCAATGCGAAATTTTAACATACCTACAAATTATATATTTTTTTCTACGTCGGGTGGCAGACAAGCATAGAGCCCGCATGATTACATTACTTACCATTATATTTTTGGGGCCGTGTTATTTCCGGCAGACTAGAATAGAATCACTCCACGATCACACACTGTACGACATCCACGGGAAGAGACTCCCGTGGTTGTCGTACAAGGCAACTAAGGGAAATATATTACCAAACATCGATCAGGCCTCCCCAACCCGTGTGGCCAGCGTGGGGAGTGTAGGCCAAATCCTCCTTCCGTCTAGGACGGACGAGAGAGGGTCGTGCTCCTGTAGTGGAGACTATAATGACCTGATGATGATGATGGTATTTTTGGGGTGTAAGTGGCTCACTACGATTTTAAATCCCAAAGCCAAACTCAACTGCACATGGTGCACCTTGCCGACTGGCGAAAGAGGCTCTGGCAAAAAAAAAGGTAGGACACAGCCTGATGATGCCTCATGTAGAGGCGACAGTATCGCAGAGACGACGTATCATATTTCTTCTATTTCCGATGTTGGAGAGTCTCAGAGACGGCCAAAGCTGCAACAGCTGGAGACGACCAAAGCTTCCACGACAGTCGCATGCATCTACTAACGGTAACATCACTTGTGAGCTGTACAGGTGAAGTTGGCTTTGGCACTTTCGAGCCAAAACCAACCTCACGTGCACGTGGTATACCCTGCTGAGTCACTAACGTTACTCTGGCGAAATAGAAGTAGGACAAGCGTTATGGTAAGCTGCCTGGCTTGATAAGTGCCTCCAACTCACAGAAGACCGCAACCAAATGACAATTCCCTTCAATGTTGGTGTGTTCCAGCGAGTGAGAAAGGTCACCAGGGAGGAAAGAGTTGCTGTGTTGGAAGCGAGTGTGGCGGCGCGCGAGCCATATTTGCAATACTTCATGTTCGGATTTGAAAGCATTTATATGATTGTGGTTCACATCAGGCGGGCAGTATGCTTGTCCATAGTTACAAAAAAACGGTAGAGGGTGGCAGCCAACCGGCAGTAGTTTGCATGAATTAACTGGTGGCGAAAACATGCAAAATAGTGTAGATCATATTGCCTGTAAATCTGACTTCCACAAAAAAATGCAATATTTTTTTATGTTGTGCATTTTTCATTTCTTATATCTATATTTATATATCTATATTTTCTTACCGCAGCCAAATAACAATTCCCTCGTGGGTTGTTGTGTTCCTGCGAGGAAGTGAGTTCGCCAGAAAGAAAGAACAGAGGAGTATTGGCTGGCAACGGATCGTAAACTTTTTCAAATACGCGGCGAAGAGAACGATATATGCATTTTTCATTTCTTATTTTCTTATATCTATATTTTCTTATATTTCTTATTATCTTTCGCTTTCGGAGTTCCCGATACTGACCCATCTCGCAGCGGCACCCTGTATGCTAGTGACGTCAATCTTCGGAAACGTATACTCAATGAGGTTCCGATCAATCACTTATAAAGGCATTAGCAAACGTCGCTACACCTTACCAAAGTAGGCCGGAAATTTAAGGCTCCGCTGAATACTTTATGCAATAACGTTACAACATTAGGATTTTGTAACCATTATAACGTGAATACATCTTTGAAATTGCTTACAGGCAATTCAAAAAAACGAATGATAATAAAATGGGGGATACAGTTTGGTGTTGCAACTACAAATCTATCATCTCCATCCGAAATTCAATCATACCACTGGATAGATGAAGGATCCAAGAATTTATTTCGTTAAATAAGTAGTTGATGGAGATTGATGAATGAAGAATATATTACGCTAGGGAAGGACTATGGAACATCACGCGCGGGGGATGGAAAAGCGCTGCCATTTTGAGATAATTTTAGTGCATATAACATATTCACGTACTATACATGTCTGCGTACATGATCCAGCCATACCCCATTTTTTATCTATATCGTATGTTCATGATAAGGAAAAGCGGTATTATTCAAATTTCCCGATATTTCAGCCGTGTTTTCAAATAACCTCTTAGGAAAGTGGGCCCAACCTTTTTGAGTTCCGTGATAGGAATATTTAAAGGAATTTAGTTAGGCGTTGGTCGTCAAAGATTGGAGAAAACAGGTTTAAGTCACAATATGTTTTGGTGACATTTTGTTATGTAGGTAGCGAAGAGAGTTTGATATTCCTCTTCCTTAAGAATTACCAAGGGGGAAGCGCTGCCATTTTGAGATAATTGTTGTTCATCTAACGTATTCACGTACATCACACGGCCGTGTCAATAACACAGTCACACTCTATTTTTAGGATTCCGTACCCAAAGGGTAAAAAGGAACCCTATTACTAAGGCTCCACTGTCCGTCCGTCCGTACGTCCGTCTGTCACCAGGCTGTATCTCATGAACCGTGATAGTTAGAGAGTTGAATTTTTCACAGATGATGTATTTTTGTTGCCGCTATAACAACAAATACTAAAAATCAGAATAAAATAATTATTTATGGGGGCTCCCATACAGTAATTTTTAGGGTTCCGTACCCAAAGGGTAAAAAGAAAGCCTATTACTAAGGCTCCGCTGTCCGTCCGTCCCACATAACAACAAATACTGAAAAATAGAATAAAATTAATATTTAAGGGCGCTCCCATAGAACAAACGTGACTTTTTGCACGTTTTGGCTCGCAGTTGATAACGGCAATAGTTTAACGTTTGAAATACTCACATAATATTTAGTTATATATTCACTTTAAAAATAAATAATGAAATAAAAATAAGACAAATATTTAAGGGGGGCTCCCATACAACAAACATGATTTTTTGCCGCTTTTATAGATAATGGTACGGAACCCTTCGTGCGCGAGTCCGAATCGCACTTGGCCGGTTATTTTATGCTACAGTGGCAGACAAGCATACGGCCCTATGGATTAGTAATATCTTAGAAAATTTAAATTTGAAATATCTTATTCCTGCAGTTCCGGCCGCATGAAACCAGTTGCCCAGGAACCCTGAGGAAAGTAGTTATAACAGAGATAAAATAGACACAATTCTTTTTTTTACTTCAACAAAATCGACCGATTACCTTAAAAGAAATCGATACATCCTTACTGAAAAATAAAAATCTTAATTTATAAAAAAAAATATACATTATTCAGGGTATTATTCAGGGTTACACTTTATCCTGGAACACACTGTATAATAGTACCTATAGCTTTTAATTAATTCGCGTTAAATTTTATCAGTGAAAAGTAACTCAGCAGAACACTTTCAATAAATTCACTTCCCCTCCACAATGATTAATTATAACAAGTAAACATCGTTAAATTGCGGAACAATTTGAAGTTGTATTAACAAATTAAAGTTGCAATATAATGTTTAACAAAAGTTGGTGTAACCGACGAAGCAATTAATCAAACTGTTAAACCACATGTTTACAGCCCTCGTACCGGGGAATGTGAACGCTGGAACAGTTTAGCAGACGCTCTGTATACGACCTATTTTAATTTTTTATATACTTTAATGGGTAGCATGATATGTCCAATAGCATTGGACATATCGTGGAAGTGGCTGGATGCGGAAGACGGTGGATCCCATTTGGTGGAAGCACTGGAGAACCCCAGCAGTAGGATACCGGCTGATGTGACAATAGTTTAATAACAATTGCTTGATGGTATATGTCTCTTTAACAAATACCTTATAGTACGAATACACTCCGCCAAGAGCGTACGTCTAAAAATAATAGGTAGCTGGATGACTGACAAAGCTGGGTTTTTTTTTTTTTTTTTGATGAAACGGATTTTCCTAGAATCGTTGAGAAAAGTGTCATAGATATAGTCATAGTAGAGTTAGTTACTATCACTGGTCAAGTCTAGTCGAGTAGTCAACACTGTTAACACATGGCGTTATTTTAAATTCGGACGAGCTTCTGGCGGAAGTTTTAGGCGAAAAAAATATCTTTAAGAATTGATCTAGAGCGATTTTTCATCTGTACTTATTGCGTATAGAGTGCGTTGGGAAGTGAACCGACGCTCTTTAAGGGAGTGCGCTTACAGATCCGGCACGAGCTACACGACTTAAGACTGCCTAAGTAGTCTACTTGCAGGCGAAAAGGGAGTAAGACCTTCTACCAGTCCGGGACCCTACCGCCGAAGCTGAAGCCGATTACCATATAATTTTTTGAATACGAAAATGACACTGCTACTTAGATTATTAGTAATTATGTTTAGCTCAACTGGAAGAAACGCTTGAGCTCTACTGACTTAGCTAGAGATGTTTGTCAATAACTTTAACACAAGACCATTTTTTTGAATCAAAAAACCGGTGGTAATCGGTTTCAGCTTCGGCGGTAGACCCCAGGTTGAGCGCCTGGTTGGTTTACTGGACATTATAGAGGGGCGGGTAAAGGTCCTCTTGCCTGGTTGGTTTACTGGGCGAAAGACACTGAATCCTATAATATAACCGAAATGTTGTTGCACAGGGGACCATTAACTATAGGCAAAGGGTTGTTGCACTTAATGTTGACCACAGATTTCATAAATTTCTGTTAACCATTAAATATTCACGGTATCTAGTTTCAAAACATTAGTCACTTGCATTAACTCGACGCTAACAGATGGAGCCCTCCGCAATTTTAATTGTTCAGAAAGTTTGCCCATAAAGTAAACGCTCTGTACGATCATCAATCAGGGAAACATAGAGTTCTTATCTTCTCATGAATGGACATGGACTAATTGACCCTAACGTTTCTGCTTGTGGACATCCTTTATCCTATTAAGCGAAAAGCTCTTGTATACAAATATATGTGGCAATTTGATCTACAGTACTGTAGTAGCACGCAAAGTACTGTAAATCAAATTGCCTGTAAATTTGACTTCCGCAAAATAACACCTGAATCAATTAACTAACAAATATATGTGATACAATATAGATAGCATTTAATTTATAATTTAGTTAAATTTTACATTTTTCTTTTTTGCGAACCCAACCTACTTCATGCCTTGTTTAGTTGCCTTGAAAAGATTGCTTTCAGCAATAAGGCCGCCTTGTTGCACATAAAAGCTTTGTCAAAAATTTTAGTTAATTGTATTCTCTGTACTAATTTTTGTGCAAATAAATCAAATTCTATCTATCTACCTATCTATCTGTATAAAAATCTCATTAATGACTCTAACAACTTTGCCGAAAATCTATAGTTAAGTGTTTCTTGGGTGTAGCAATCATTCGTTTCTCATTCATTCAAATATCATGAGGAATGGATAATTTCTACTCTCATCCGAATAAACCATTCAATCCGTCACGATGTTACATATAAGAAACTTAATTTTACATAGATATTGTAATTAAAAGATAATTCATAATAACAATAAAATTAAGGTTAAGCGCGTGGGCGACGCCCCTCTTCTAGATGGTCCGATGACTTAAAAAAAGCAATTGGAAGTGACTAGATGACCTTTGTGGTGGAAACATTGATGAAACCCAGCAGTGGGATACTGGCTGATAATATTAATGCCTTAATTACTTGATGCATGGTGTATCTGTATGTTGACGTGAATTCGTCTTTAAAATTGCTTCCTTAGTGAGGCAATTAAAAAAAAAACGAATGATAACAAAATCGGGAGATACAGTTTGGTGTTGCAGCTACAAATCTACATCTACAATTCAATCAAACCACTGGATAGATGAAGGATTAAAGAATTTATTACGCTAAGTAAGGATTATGGAACTTCGCGTGAGGGGGAGGGGGAAGCGCCGCCATTTTGAGATAATTTGCATATAACGTATTCACGTAAACACACGACCATATCCATGATCACAGTCACACCCATTTTTATTTCTACGAAAATGTGAAAATAGTCATTATGCTATTTATATACTATTACAAACGAAGCTCTGGCGTAAAGAAAGGTAGGGAGCGTAATTGTAAGCTACCCGACTGGGGAATGTACCTCCACCTCACAGAACACCGCAGCCAAATAACCGTTCCCTGGAGGGCTGTTGTGTTCCTGCGAGTGAGTTAGGTCACCAGAAAGGAAGGAGATGCTGCCATGGCAGCGGGGGTGGCGGCGCGCGAGCGATATTTTATGTTGTGAGCGTTAATATGGCTACGGTAACCGCTTCACATCAAGCGGGCCGTATGCTTGTCTGCCACCCGACGTAGTATAAAAAAAAATATTTGCCCCCGTCAGAAACAACTTAGGGATTCAGATTCTACAAGTTATTCACAATAATACACACTAACACTTAAGTGTATTTGTTTATTTTCAGTTCTGTAAAACAACAAACCGAAATTGTTTGAAGATTTGAGATTCCAATTATGTAAACAAAGTTAATTAGTTGTTTCTAATCAATTCAAATTGTTTGATTCAATTATAGAAGTTTGTTCGTTCATCAGAACGGATAACGGGAGTACTGCGGGAGGCAGAAATATTTTTTTTTGTTTAAACATTTTTTTTATTTTCATACAGGAGCAATACCTTGACAAATATAACAAATATTGACACTTACTGATAACAGTATGAAACACACTGTCTTTTCTATATGGGTGGAAAACGAGCATGTGGTCACCTGATGAAAAGCAATCACCGCCGCCCATGGAGATCAGCAAAACAAAGGAGTCGCCGATCCCTTGCCAGCCGATACTCCTTCCTTTCTTTCTTTCTGGTGAACTCACTCACTCGCAGGAACACAACAACCCTCAAGGGAATTGTTATTTGGCTGCGGTATTCTTTGAGGAGGAGGTACTTTGCCCAGGTAGCTTAAAAAATACGCTATGGTCTACCTCTTTTTTAGCCACAGCCTCGTTTATTAGTCAGCGAGGTGCACCACGTGCAGGTGAGGTTGGCTTTGGTTTAAAGATGTTCATGTACTACTTACACCCCAATTTGTAATAATCTTTTACACTTTTCATCCAAGTTTTTTTTTTTGTAGTTCCTACCCCGCTGGCTCCACATATAAAGGAACAACTATAAGGTTTCTTACTTCTGAACCGGAACCGTACGTAGTGCGAGATTTTTGTTCGCATTCGATCATGTCAACGTAAACAAACCGACCAAATAGAGAAGAACTCTCATTTTATGAATTTAGAACGCGCGTGTTATCGTGTATATCAAAATTACGTGGCTTATAAAGTTGATACTGTTGATTGTTGGCACTTGGTGGAACATTATTATCATAATGTTATAATAAAGCACTTGTACTATTCCACGTTATTATATTTAATATTACCGACCGGTTTCGCCGCTAAGGCATTATCAAGGTAAACAGATGGTGTTTGTGTTTCTACCACTTACAGTGCTTTATTATAACATTACGTGGCTTACTTGTATATATTTTGAAGTGAGCAATTCTGCTAATTTGGATATGTAACACACGTCTAAGTAAATTAGTAAATGGTAAATTTACAATATGAAACTTTTTCTGGCCGTGTGGTTTCCGGCAGACTAGTATAGAGTCACTCCGTCTCTTCCCTTGGATGTCGTACAAATCGATACATTATAAAACATCGATCAGGCCTCCTCAACCCGTCTGGCCAGCGCGGTGTAGGCCAAATCCTCCTTCTGTCTGGGAAAGACGAGAGAGGGTCGTGCTCCTGTAGTGGAGACTACAATGACGTGATAATGAAATTCACAATATGATACAATAAGCTTCCAAACGACGCGTTTAAATTATCCATGGGTAAATTTAAGAAATATATCAAAACCAGACTATGTTATAAGGCTTACTATTGTATCTCAGATTACATAAATGATAAAAGTATTTGGAAATGAATTGCCCTTGTAATGTAACGATATTGGCAATTAAAAGAGTCGGCCTCGAGTTTCTTGCCAGTTCTTCTCAAGAAGCCCCATCGCCGGAACTGGCACTTAAATTCACTTTCACATTCAAGATCGTGTGATGAAAGTGAAACTAAGCTCTGCGGATTTAGAGTAGTAATGATTTAGATACATGTTCTTATATTTAATTTGTATGACGTTTCTAAGTGCTTTCTAAAGTCCAAGGAATAAAGATATTTTGATTTGATTTGAAACGTTTTATCAATTTGGTGAGTTAGTAAACATTTACACGTTCGTATAAGACCAAGAATCTCGCACTAAGTACTCAGAGGGACAAATTATCGCCCACATCCAGCCACATTAATAGGCGAACCATACAGTATAGGTACACCCCGGCCACTCCATACAATTGTCGCGTTGTTTACTACTACATAAGCAATGGCGTCTGTGCAGAGAGTGAATGAGCGTGCGTGAGTGCGGCGCCATACTAACTGTTCCAGATTTGTCTCAGAGGGGAGGTGAGGTAGACTCGAGAGAGCGGCAGGGAACGGTCATACTGTACGTAGTACTATTACTTATACTGTGGTATAGGTCAATTTTATCTGTTTATAATGGAGGCATGTTATAAACCTATAAAATACGATTACGTGAAGCAAATGCCAATCCCGGGAAATTAGGTTAGGTAGTCGTCTATTTCTGACCAGCCAAAGGTCGCGTGGTCGGGTGAAGGCCGGGACAAACCACTTTGGGATGACATTACGTCGAATGTTTTTTTTTTTTTAATTGGCAAATGATGTTATGTTAGATAATAATCTATATATATATTATATGAATGTATATTTCCCTATGTTATCACATCACGCGTGAACGGATGGAACAATTTCGCTAATTCTTTTTTTGTTGTATTTGTTATTGTCAGGAGAAGGTTCTTATGAATGAAAAAAAATCAGAAAGTTGTGCGGAATATTAGAAAATTTTATAAAACTGAATCACCATATTAAATTTTCTGATATAACTTCATGGCGTTTGACAGAAAAGAAAGAAAAAGAGCAGTTTGGTCCAATGGCTAGCAATTAGCTGATGACTCTGAGGACCAAGGATCCTATCCACGCACAAGACAAATGTATTTTGTGTGTATGATCATTGAACATGTCTGGTTTGGTTTGGCTGTTTTCTATGTATATATTTACAAAGAAAAACGTAGGTACATATTTACATTTATCAGTTATCTTGTACGTAAATTTCGGAATAACAAGTGAACCCAATACAAAAGATGTTCGAACAATTTCTATACAGACAGTGAATATTACGCAAATTGTCCTAAAATTTGTATTTATTGAAGAGCCTCGAATACAGCACTGACGATTTCAAATTATAATATTCAGAAATGCAAAAATACTTTTCCTTTGTACAAGTTTCCTGTGCGTCTCTCCAAAGCATTTTGTAGCCATATAAAGAAAAAGTAATTTTGAAAATACCTCAGGGATCACTTGAAGATGAGGGGGTACAAAGACTATTATTATGCCTTTTGCAGGCATACATAGTGAATTTCGAAATGACATATTGTAGTCGAGTTTGACAAAAATGAACCTTATGGCCACAATAAACTGTATTTATATAAACCAAAGAATCTGTAAGACATGTCGTTCTACTTCCCTACTACTACATACATAGACCATAACTACCCAATCACGCACGCATACGTAAAAATGCTGTGCAAACTAAAATTGTAATTTAATGGGAACTTCATTTTATATACTGTTTATAACAGGCTGAATACAATGTGCCTATCTTCTATAGGACATAAAATTAAGATCTGCAACTAACTGTGTATTTCACAAATAAATGTTTTTGATTTCCGATTTAAATCGTTACTAATTTGAAAATACATTGTTTCAGGTAAAATTTTGCAAATATGTCTATTTGCATACCATGTAAGTACTATAACATTCAAGTTGAATATGCGCTCGATAGATGATTTCTGTATTTACATGGCGTATCTATAAGCCGATGCGATAAAATCTAGAGCAAGACACTGCTATATAGAGTTCCAGCGTCGGACTGGCCATATAGTCGAGGTGGCATTTGCCAGCCAGGCCCCAGCCTGCGCCCCCCCCCCCCCCCCACGAGCCTGGCTTGCGGGGCTTGCAGCAACCGTATGATAATATACCATCTACCATCATCTAGTCTCGGGCCCCGGGCTTATCAGCCACCCGGGCCCTTCCGGCCCAGTCCGACCCTGAGAGTTCCATTCATATCATCTTGATCTACTACAGTACGGTACCTAAAACATTTAATACCACGAACGGTGAAACCATGTCAACTTCCCTCAGCTGTATGTCCGAACAAGTACGATATGGGAACCTTCAAGAACAGAGTCAATTTTGCCCTTAAAAGTCTGGCAACGGATCGGCGACCCCATGGTGTTGCTAATTTCTATGGGCGGTGGTGGTACTTTCAATTAGGTGATCCACATGGTCGCTTGTCCCCCTGTCAAATAAAAAAGACCCATAAAATATATATCTTGTTACCTAACACATCGATTCCAACAATTCATATTACTGGAATCGATGTGTTACTTAACACATCGATTCCAGAATGTTTCAGGTCTCCAATAGTGTTAGATACTTAAAATCCGTGGTTCACGGTAGTTGAGCTTCACTTAATAAGCCATCTCTTTAGGGCTTTTAATGTAATACCTATAGCAGGGTCTCGCTCTAAATATGTCATATCTGCTTTCTATATGACTGACTTTAGAAACAACAGTAGATTATTCATTCAGGGCTTGATCCTTTTTGTAATCTGTGCTTTATCCACAAATCAAGTAAAGGCTGGAGCTCTAAACAGCACACTAGTATTATGTATAATACCTATGTGTTTAGCTTCTAGTAATATAGAATTGCACAAATATTTTATCTCGTTATGCAGGGATACTCATATGTATCTAGGTTAAGTTATTATTCCACTCACTCATATCACTACAGAATATTTATCAGAATATGACATACTTTTCATTCAATTTATTTGAAGGATACACGAAATTAGGACAAAGAGTACACGTGACATATTCTATCATCATCAGCCTGCATTTATCCACTGCTGGATATAGGATATCCAACCGCATCCGGCGGTTCACTTGACGTCATCGGTCCATGTAGAGGAGGGGGGGGGGGGGGGGCTTCGTTGCCCCATATGAGGTCGGCAGTCTATGACTTTCCACCTCCATCTTCCATCATTGACTCGGCAGATGCGGCCGGCCCACTGCCATTTACCAGCCTGCTGACTCTGAGAGCTATCTCGATAACTTTGGTTCCCCGTCTCATTTCTTCGTTCCGGATGCGATCCCTCAGAGAAACCCAGAGCATAACCCTCTCCATCACTCGCTGCGCGACCTTTATCCTATCTATGGACCAGTCCGATGGTCAGTGTTCAAGTCTCTGCACTATATGTTATTGTAGGGAGGACGCACTGGTTGAAATACTTTAGTCTTCAAGCATTGAGGTATTTGTGCGGCGAAGATGTGCCGAAGCTTTCCAAAAGCTGCCCAGCCCAATCGAATGCTCCTATCGATCTCGTTGTTGAAATTACCCCATATATATAATAAGGTAAGTGTAGTGTGAATATTTATTTATGACACAGTCAGTGCCTACCCAATTTTAATGGACTTTGATTATTATGAAAGCATGAATTCACAAAGATATCATTGTGGACATTTCATTACAAAATGATATAATAATGCCACATCATAATTATTTAATGATTGAGATATTTTATTTGTGACATTTTATAATTAATATTTAATAGTTAGTTCTAATGTATGATTCTTGGATTCCTAATTTATTGTATTGACTTCGGGTGGCCAAAGGGCTAACCATTATTTAGGCCAAAATATTTCCATCGATATGCAGCGTGGAAATGCGGCCAGACTTTTGGCCACAATCCCCGAAAATTGTCGGAACAATTAATATAGGTAACATTTTTTTTTTGTGTAAATACATATTAACTAAAATTATTATATATTTTAAAAACTAAAATTATTATAATTTTAGTTTTTAATGTAGTTATATTCATTTTGTTTAAAATTTAATTTTAAGTTAAATGTAAGGTTCTTGTTATTACATATATGGTTGGTTAAAATGAAAAAAAAAATATATAATAATGTTCCTATTGACATATTTTTGCCGTGTGGTTTCCGGCACACTAGAATAGAATCACTCCTTCCTTCCCGTGGATGTAGTACAAGGCGACTAAGGGAAATTCATTATGAAATATCGATCAGGCCTCCCCAAGCCATCTGGCCAGCGTGGGGAGTGCAGGCCAAATCCTCCTTCCATCTAGGACGGACGAGAGAGGGTCGTGCTCCAGTAATGGAGACTAAAATGGACCTGATGATGATTGACATATTTTATGACATTCTACATATTTTAATAATTCATAATAAAAAATATGTATACCTGTAATGATAGCTATAATGATAGCTAGGAGAAAGTATATAAATTTTAAGTTATTTATCAACAGATAAATAAAATAAAATTAATATGCTTTCCCCTATCCTATCATCAAATCAATGTAAAATATAAATTTATCAAAGTATACTGTTTGTGTTGACACCTTCAAGTATACTTTTGTAAAGCTTATCTACTAAACGTCATCACAGCGAAATAGGGCGCACTCTCAAAGTGAAAGACAACAAAACCGAAATACGACGCTGAGTGACTACAAATACATACACACACACTATATGTTCACCATCTGCTTAAGTATAAACTACTTCTATTTAATTCTTTAAAATTGCCTCCATAGAGGGGCAATTCAAAAAAACGAATGGTAATAAAAATCGGGGGACACAGTTTGGTGTTGTAGCTACAAATCTATCATCTCCATCCAAAATTTAATCACACCACTGGATGAAGGACTATGGAACATCGTGTGCGGGGGAGGGGAAGCCCCATTTTGAGATAATTTTAGTTCATATAACGTATTCACGTACAACACACGGCCGTGTCCAAGACACAGCTATATCCCATTTTTTATGACCAAACTGGCAAATAAATCAAAATAGGAGAGTAGCCTGGAGAACCAAAGCAACGACATCCTCAGTAAGTGGTGCACTGAAGTACATAAAGGATCAAGGAATTGTACACAGATTCCAAGAAGGTCAACCTGTGATTCTACACTAGACCCATTCCAAGATTTAAAACCGAAAGTTAGATTCTGAAGAAATAGCCAAGGTATGTTGCGGCTGACTAGGAACAAGGTCGTCGCCAGCCGATACTCCTTTACTGCCGGTGTCTATAGGATTTTTCAACCAATGGGGCGCGCCTCCCACCCCACATTCCCGCTTGTTTCCATCTATCACTCATAAAAACTCTTAAGGAGGGACTGAAAATATTAGTTTTGGTTCGGGGAGGCTCGGCGAAATAAAGGTTGGGAACCGCTGGTCTATAGGGTTATGTACACTATATATACTGGCAGTATAATCTAGCCGTATACTTGGTTCGTCACCGTCACCTGTCGTGGGATAAAAAAACACTTTAGATATTTATTCCAGCTACGAACTAACGTGAACAGTCCACCATATCTGTGTAGGTAGTGCTTTGCGCGTTAGTATTTTATTAATAAACTAGCGACCCGCCCCGGCTTCGCACGGGTGCAATGCTGATACTAAATGTACTACAGAAGGTCTTTGCGCTTTGTCCTATCCAGTCCTTCCCCAGTTATAGGCACACGCCGCCGGCTCCGCGGCCGGTACCGCCACAGCCGTTATGTCCCTGCATTTTAAATGTGTAATATCTTCTAAACTATTCATTTAAATTACATGCTGTGAAGGGCCATATTGATCTATATTAAATGCGCAATGTATTTAAGGTACTTAATTGGATAAGGATTATTTCTGTATTGCTTAAAATCGCTTCGTAAATAAGGCATTATTTCTTGTAAAAAGCAAAGGATAAAATATCGGTTATTGTGTGTTACCACTAAGAGATAGACATATACCATCGCGAACTTTTTTGTAGACCATTTTAAGGTGAACAATACTGTACTACATTATTTTGATCTATCTCGTTGGGTTCAGCCAGCGTTTGCAATGAAAGAGCAATAAAATGTGTTTATTTACGACATCACATTAGAAACCTCTAAATTATCAGTGTTTTTCTACTATGTTATGCATATATTATACATATAAACTTTCCAGTTGAATCACTCTATCTATTAAAAAAAACCGCATCATAATCCGTTGCGTAGTTTCAAAGATTTAAGCATACAAAGGGACATAGGGACAGAGAAAGCGACTTTGTTTTATACTATGTAGTGATTGTACTGACACTTGAAGAAATCTAAGCACGTAGGTAATGAAGATATATTTCTATGGATATGCCACTAAGCGTTAAACACGAACACCCAAAAAGTAAGTCTCACCTCGCAATTAGTTTGCACAAGCAAGCCGACGAATCGGACGTTCGTGACAATTGATTGAAATATAACATATTTCAATTCTGACATATTTCAATCAATTGTCACGAACTTCAGATTCGTCAGAAATTCTGACGTTCGTGACAATTGATTGAAATATGTAATATTTCCATCAATTGTTCAATCAATTGTCACGAACGTCAGATTCGAAATGCTGTGTTTTAAATTTAGAAAATGCATAATTTATGTTGATAAAGTAATTAAAGTCCAAGACACAATAATAATTAATTTTAACACGTACTTTAGTTAATGTCATGTTTTTGCAGGCAGCATTGGCACCGTCTTTTCCTTACCGAGCACAAAAGCACTCGGTAAGTAAAAGATTTAGAAAAGTAGTTTATTAAATCGCTGATATGATAATGATGGCGATAGTCTGTGTGACTATTTATAGCTATGCATGCAATAGCAAACTTAAGAATATTTGAAATGCAATTTTCAATATCTCTGTGACTCTCACGAACGACTGCTTCGATCTGACAACTCCCTTGCGCACTATATCCCAATTTTTTGTACTGGTTTTATATCAAACTCTTTTACTTTACAAGCTTCACGACACACGACGGAATGCGCTACTCGATAGCCTCATAAGAATCGCGAATAAATTTAATTTTAAAAAGAAAGTTCATGCTTACCTCTTAGATAATTTGCCAAAACTATGAATCATCCTCCTATTCATATTCCTATTTATATACATAAACATGCTAATATATATTATGTATTAGCATGTTTATGTATAATTTTATTTGTTTTATTATTTATCTAACGTGTAGGTATGTATATTTTCTGTTGTATTATATAATATTGTTATTAATTTATTTTTGTATGCCGCATTCCTGTTTACCTGTTCTACCCAAAGGTTGTCTCGTAGAGTATGCTATTAGCATTAAGACCGCCTATGTACCCTTCATCATCATCATCATCAGGTCATTTTAGTCTCCACTACAGGAGCAGAACCCTCTCTCGACCATCCTAGACAGAAGGAGGATTTGGCCTACACTCCCCACGCTGGCCAGACAGGTTGGGGAGGCCTGATCGATGTTTTATAATGTATTTCCCTTAGTCGCCTTGTACAACATCCACGGGAAGAGTCGGAGTGATTCTATTCTAGTCTGCCGGAAACCACACGGCCGTATGTACCCTTAAATTGTAGTAAATAAAGTTTAAATAAACAAAAATCAGGAACTATTTTCAATTGCACTTAGTTATGGGCATATCTATAGAAATACAACATCATTGCACGTAGGTATTTCCTTTACTAGCATCTACATTGATGCCTCGCGCCGTGAACCCTTCTCTCTACACGATTTATGAGCTAGACATAAGAGGGCTGTGTGAGGCAATTACCTATCTTATTGCATAACTAGGGTATCCGCGGTTTACATTTTGTTGAAAAAAAATCTAGGAAAAATCTCATGATTCGAACAATACCCAATTACCCCCAAACAGCAACTCATATTATATTTGATCTTTATATACGTTGACGTCGTACTTGAATCATTTTTGATGGATACAGTACAATGTTTTTATCTATAACGTGTTCTGCCTCTATTGTAACAAATAGAAAGCAAGGTAATTGCCTTGTATTACATCAACGTTTACCGTCGCGACAAGACGTTAGTGCTAATCAAAATAAAATACTAAAAAATAGTAGATGACATGCCTTACTGTGTGTTCATGTTCTTTTTCTTATGCAAATAATAAATGGAATTAATGCGATCATGCCTTTATTTTTGCCTGACGTTTCGACCAGGGGTCCTAACACCGAAGCTGAAGCCGATTACCATCGAATATTTTGATTCCAAAACTAGGACTTACGTTTTAGTTATAGACAAACATCTTCAGCTTAGTTACAGCTCCAGGGTTTCTACGAGCTAAGCTAAACATAAGTACCATAAATCTCAGCTGAAGTTTGATTTTCGTAATCAAAAAATGCAATGGTAATCGACTTCAGCGGCGGTAGGGCCCCAGATCTCGAAGTCGATGAATCTTCATCTACCCCCGTGTTGTTCGCTATCCATGTGCCGCGACACACTCACTTCTTTTGCTTTCTTTGCATATTGCATGTGCAAATGTGTAGTAAGTGTTTTGTAGCTAATTTTTACCGCCGTATGTTCGCTTATCGCCCGTCTTAAATGTCACAGATGATATAGTATGAATTTTTTTATTTTTGTAAAAACATAAATAAAAAAAATAGAAAATCAGACCAACAAACACATTAATGCATACAAATCTTTGTCTTGTGCGGAGATCGAACCCATGACCATTGGTGGCAAGTAGCCATTGCTAGCATTTTAACAAGATTTGTCAAAATTTACATTGTAAATATAAATGCGGCGGTGGTGATTGCTTTCCATAAGGGGAGCTACACGCTCGTTTACCCTATATATCACATTGGTGCGTCGGTGCCGCCCAATGCTTTGTCACCCCACTCTAGATTACATTGATATATGTCACAACGGCTTTGAGCATTTTTAAAGTAAAGGCTGCGAAAGACATATTTATAACCTGCTCGACTGGAGACGTGGGAAAGTATTTTCCTCACATAATACCGCAGAAAAAAAACATTTCCCTAGAGGCTTGTTGTGTTGCTGCAAATGGGTTTGATTTCGCCAACCCGCAGTCAAGCAGCGTGGTGGAGTATGCTCTAAACCCATCTTCGATTTAAGGAAGACCTCTATCTCAACAGAGAGATGATTATGTGTTGATGCCGAATACGCTGTTTTAGCACTCAGCGCAGTTTGGGACGGGGACCCACCACACATTCCCACCACTGTGTCTCCTGTGTAGCCAGGATTAACAGCGACGAGTTCATTGCAGTCCCAGGAGTAAGACTACGGCTACCGTGGCACTCATAACGAATTTAAACAGAAGAAATTAGTGGGATCGTATGAAGCTTTTGAAAATTGACTTCCTACTTAGCGATTAGTACTATAATAGCAATATGAGAGACAGCGATACGGGAAATAAGGCATTAAAAGCCTAAAGAGATGGCTAGTCAAGTGAAACTCAACTGCCGTGCACCAGGGATTTTTAGTATCTAACACTATTGGGAACCTAAAACCAATTCAATTATTACCTAACACATCGATTCCAATAATATGAATTGCAAAATCAGCGCAGTATAAAAATTATTCCATATCTTGGACGTGAATACCCGCACCCACTAACAAGACCTTATTCAAATTGTTTCACTTCATTATTCGTCTCCCCAACATTACTCTCTCGGATGGGCAAATTAATTATGTCCATTCCCTCCCTATTTTTGTTCTCCCCACTACACATATAATATTTCGTTTTGTAAACTTTTAACAAGAATACCGAGAAGGGAAAATATCCTCAGCACTTCTTTTTAGGGTTCCGTACCCAAAGGGTAAAGAGGAACCCTATTACTAAGGCTCCGCTGTCCGTCCGTCCGTCCGTCCGTCCGTCCGTCCGTCCGTCCGTCCGTCCGTCCGTCCGTTCGTCTGTCACCAGGCTGTATGTCATGAACGGTGATAGTTAGACAGTTGAAATTTTCACAGATGATGTATTTCTGTTGCCGCTATAACAACAAATACTAAAAATAGAATAAATTACATATTTAAGGGGGCTCCCATACAACAAACGTGATTTTTTTGCTCGTTTTTGCGCGCAATTGCTAACGGCAATAGGTAGACGCGTGATATACTCACATAATATTTAGTTATATATTCACTTGAAAAAGAAATAATGAAATAAAAGTAAAACAAATAATTAAGGGGGGCTCCCATACAACAAACGTGATTTATATATCGTTTTTATAGATAATGGTACGGAACCCTTTGTCTGTGACAAGCACTACTATTTTTTTTTTGTATGTAATATACATAAATAAATATTTCTAGACAATTTACACAGCGCCATCTAGTTCCAAATTAAGCGCAAAGCTTGTACTATGGTTACTAGACAACTGACAACTGTACTTAAAAACAATTTTTGATTTTGTAAATACATGCTTATAATACATAGAAAACAACCAGACCAAGACAAACAGATATGTTAATGCACATAAAGATTTGTCTTATGCGGGGAGCGAACCCATTCGACCACCGAGCTCGTAATAATAGTTGAAATATTAATGAGTTTTTTTTTTTTTGTAATGGTGTCCAATTTTAATTCCAAGTAAATAAAATTGTGTGGTCACACATTCCCACCACTGTGTGTCCTGTGTAACCAGGATTAATAGCAGCTACATCGAAAAAGATAATGAGCAGAGAAGTCCACTGTATTCCCAATGGTAGAACTACGGCCATCTTGAAATTCACAACGAATTAATCAGAATAAAGAAGTCTTTGGAAATTATCACATAGCAATTATCAAATATTTTGAGGTGTAAGTGGTTCATTTACTTCTTTGAACCAAAGCCAAATTCACCTGAACGCAGTGCACCTTGCTGACTGACAAACGAAGCTCTGGTGAAAAAAGAGGTAGGGAGCGTAATTGTAAGCTACCTTGTGTATGTACCTCCACCTCACAGAATACCGCAGCCAAATAACAGTTCCTTGAGGGTTGTTATATTCCTGCGAGTGATTGACGACGAGCTCGGTGGTCGAATGGTTAGCAATAGCCACTTTGACTCCGAGATCGCGGGTTTGATCCCCGCACAAGACAAACATTTGTATGCATGAAAATATCTTTTTGCCTTGGTCTGGGCGTTTTTGTATTATATGTATGGGCTGGATTTACAAAAAAAATGTATCTAAGTATTATATCAGTTATCTAGTACCCATAGTACAAGCTTAGCTTAGTTTGGGACTAGATGGCCGTGTGTAATTTGTCCAGGAATATTTATTTATTTATGTATTTAGGGGTGTAAGTGATTCATCAACGTCTTTGAACCAAAGCCAACTTCACCTGCACGCGGTGCACCCTGCTGACTGACAAACGAAGCTCTGGCGAAAACAGAGGTAGGGAGCGTAATTGTAAGCTGCCCGACTGGTGTATCCAGACCTCACAGAATACCGCAGCCAAATAACAATTCCCTGGAGGGTTGTTGTGTTCCTGCGAGTGAGTGAGGTCACCAGAGAGGAAGGAGATGCTGCGTTTTATGTTGCGAGCGTTTATATGGCTACGGTAACCGCTTCACATCAGGCGGGCCGTACGCTTGTCTGCCACCCGACGTAGTATAAAAAAAAAAGTCACCGGAAGGGAAGGGGATGCTGCGCTGGCATCGGGGGTGGCGGCACGCTCTTTTAGTTTGCGAGCGTTAATATGGCTACGGTAACCTTCAGCTTCACATCAGGCGGGCCGTATGCTTGTCTGCCACCCGACGTAGTATAAAAAAAAAAGTCACCGGAAGGGAAGGGGATGCTGCGCTGGCAGCGGGGGTGGCGGCACGCTCTTTTAGTTTGCGAGCGTTAATATGGCTACGGTAACCTTCAGCTTCACATCAGGCGGGCCGTATGCTTGTCTTCCACCGACGTAGTATAAAAAAAAGAGCAGTCTTTGATAACATAAATATATCTAACAAATACCAAATGAAAATCCAACATAGAGTCCGCATCGCTCTGAACATTAAACTGAATGAACAGAAATAACTTGACTCTTACAAAATACGAGTATTTTCGTCCAATATCTTTACTTTATGGCGTCTCTACAATATAATGTTTAGTGTTATGAGAACAAATGGAATTCTCGTCGGCTCCTATCGAATGGGCTTTGTGATAAACTGACCTCAGGTATTTATGACAGCAGCTATAATACGAAGATGATGTACGATGCGGAGAAAACATAATTTATATATATATAATATATAAACGAAATACCTCTCACAGATTAATCACGAATTCTCAGAAACTATAACACCTACAAATTTGAAATTTGGCATGTAGCTTCCTTACAGGGTGTAGACATGCGCTAAGAACGAATTTTAAGAAACTCCACCCCTAAGAGGGTAGAACGGGGGTTGAAAGTTTGTATGAAAGTCCTATGTTTTTGAAGTAAGATACTTGAAATTTAAAATGTATGCTCTATAGATGGCTGTATGTAATGTATCTTAAGAAATCAATTATGTGCAAATGACTAACTCCACGCGTACGAAGTCGCGGGCAGCTAGTATTAGACATAAATGTATAGTCTCAGTCAAAACTCTTAACCGGCCAAAACACCAATGTACAATAAAATTTAACTCTGGATGGCGTGAAGAAGCAGCAGTTCTATATCGAAATTCCTCTCGCTCTTCATTCCCTTCCCCTTAATATTAAAAAAAATAATTCACTGGGAAACTGCTTGGTATACATATCATCATCATCATCATCAGGTCCATTTTAGTCTCTACTACAGGAGCACGACCCTCTCTCATCCGTCCCAGACAGAAGGAGGATTTGGCCTACACTCCCCACGCTGGCCAAACGTGTTGGGGAGGCCTGATCGATATTTGATAATGTATTTCCCTTAGTCGCCTTGTACGACATCCACGGGAAGAGACGGAGTGATTATATTCTAGTCTGCCGGAAACCACACGGCATAGGTGTATACCTATGCCGTGTGGTTGTGGTGTATGTGGTGGAATATGGTATATGTATATATACCATATTCCAATGAATAATTTCAATAATATTTGCTAGATTTGAGGTCTACAGATGGCTCATAATTAATCTTTATACAAACCAATAATTGCGCGTGGTATTACGTACAATTAGCGAACGAGGTTCTGAAATACAAGCAGTGCAAGACGATATTTCTTGGTTGATTTACTTGTCTTAATACCCTTTCCTCGCCGACCGTTCTTAAGCTATGTCTTTGGTGGCGGCCGGCGAGCAGGAGTAGATTGATTTAGTGGCTACCTAGTTAAGTTTTCAATTTGGATATGGACAACGGAACCCTAGGGGACAGAGGCTGGCCGACTTTCTGGAGAAGGAGGGACTCTTCATGATGAACTCTTTCTTCCAGAAGCCGCCTCACAGGAAATGGACCTGGATAAGTCCCGATGGTTCCACGAGAAACGAGATCGATTTCATCATGACCAGCGAGAAACGAATATTCAATGATGTCTCCGTGATCCACAGGGTGAAAACCGGTAGCGATCACAGGATGGTAAGAGGCACATTGAATATTAACGTTAAACTGGAAAGGTCCCGCTTGATGAAGTCCACGCTCCGACCTACTCGTGTCGATATCCAAAACCCCGAGAACTTTCAGCTCGAGCTCTCTAATCGCTTTGATTGCCTGGAGAACTTAGCATCAGTGGACGAGATTAACAACAGGCTCGTAGAAACTGTTCAAACGGTAGGTTCTAAGTTCTTTAGACCCCGCCGTTCAAATAGACCTCAGAAACTTTCCGATCACACTCTAAACCTCATGGCTGAACGACGCTCGCTGAGACTGCAGTCTTCCTATGACGCACAGTCATACAGGCGGCTCAATAGACAGATCTCGAAATCCTTGCGGCACGATATACGTCTCTTTAATAGGAAATATATTAAAGAGACGATAGAGCGGAACAAAGGCTCCAAAGTGTTTGCAAGGAATCTGTCTATAGGGCAAAGCCAATTGACCAAGCTGAAGAGGGAAGATGGCAGTATAGCGTCGACCAAGGCCGAGGTATTGGAGGAGATCGAAAGGTTCTATGGACAGTTATACGCTTCTGTTGCCAAGCCTGCTAACAGCGCGGCCAAAGACCCAAGAGCCAAGCTGACCCGACACTTCACCGAGGATATCCCGGACATCAGTCTGTACGAGATTAGAATGGCCCTGAATCAGCTTCAAAACAACAAGGCGCCGGGTGATGACGGAATCACATCAGAGCTTCTGAAAGCGGGTGGAACACCGTTGCTAAAAGTCCTTCAGAAGCTCTTTAACACCGTCGTCCTCGAGGGCATAACGCCTGAAGCATGGAACAGAAGCGTGGTGGTGCTGTTCTTTAAGAAAGGCGACAACACCTTATTAAGGAACTATAGACCCATCTCGCTTCTGAGCCATGTTTATAAGCTGTTTTCAAGGGTCATACCGAACGACGAACCGTCTCGAGCGCAGGCTTGATGACTTCCAGCCTTCCGAACAAGCCGGTTTCCGAAGAGGCTTCAGTACCATAGACCACATCCACACGCTGCGGCAGGTTATACAGAAGACCGAAGAGTATAACTTGCCACTTTGCTTAGCGTTTGTGGACTATGAGAAAGCCTTTGATTCGGTCGAGACATGGGCTGTGCTTGAGTCTCTCCAGCGATGCCGTATTGACTATCGGTACATCGAAGTGTTGAAGTGTTTGTATAATAACGCCACTATGTCGGTCCGAGTACAGGAACAGAGTTCAAAGGCGATCTCTTTGAAAAGAGGCGTAAGACAGGGAGACGTGATATCTCCGAAACTGTTTACGGCCACTTTGGAGAACGCCTTCAAGCTCCTGGAATGGAAAGGATTCGGCATCAATGTGAACGGCGAATACATCACTCACCTTCGGTTTGCCGACGATATCGTAGTCATGGCAAATTCGATGGAAGATCTCAGCACGATGCTCGAAGGCCTCAATCGAGTTTCTCAACAAGTGGGTCTTAAAATGAACATGGACAAGACGAAGGTAATGTGTAATGCCCATGTTGTACCCACTCCAATATCTGTTGAGAGCTCGGTTCTTGAAGTTGTTGACTCGTACGTCTACCTAGGACAAGTAGTCCAGTTAGGTAGGTCCAACTTCAAGAAAGAGGTCAGTCGCCGAATCCAACTCGGCTGGGCAGCGTTCGGAAAATTGCGTGATGTCTTCTCGTCCGACATACCGCAGTGCCTCAAGTCGAAAGTCTTCGACCAGTGTGTGTTACCAGTGATGACTTACGGCACTGAAACGTGGTCCCTCACTATGGGCCTTATAAACAAGCTCAAAGTAGCCCAACGAGCTATGGAGAGGGCTATGCTCGGAGTCTTACTGCGAGATCGAATCAGAAATGAGGAGATCCGTAGAAGAACCAAGGTTACCGACATAGCCCAGCGGATTAGCAAGTTGAAGTGGCAGTGGGCAGGGCACATAGCACGGAGGACGGATGACCGATGGGGTCGAAAGGTTCTCGAGTGGAGACCACGTACCGGCAAGCGCAGCGTAGGACGTCCACCCACAAGGTGGACAGACGACCTCATTAAGACCGTAGGATCGCGCTGGATGCAAGCCGCTTCCAACCGGTCTTATTGGAGATCTAGAGGGGAGGCCTATGTCCAGCAGTGGACTTCCAATGGCTGAGATGATGATGATGATGAACTTTGTGAAGTTCACGACTTTATTATTCATATGGCATTTTATTTCTCGAAAACATAACACTATAATTATTCTTAACTTTGAAAAATATGTACCAATCAAAAACCGTTAACTGGAAAAGATTTCTCAAAGACTAAGTCCGTCCTTACAAATATTATTTGAAATTAAAACATAATAAATATAAATATTGTTAGGCAAAGTACACAGCGCCATCTAGCCCCAAAGTAAGCGAAGCTTGTGTTATGGGTACTAGACAACTGATAAACATACGGAAATACAGTTCTTTTTTTGTAAATACATACTTATGTTACATAGAAAACACCCAGACTAAGACAAACAGACATGTTCATGCACACAAATGTTTATCCTATGTGGGAATCGAACCCACAAGCGTTGGTGTCGAAGCCGCATCATTGACCGCTACGCCACCGAGCTCGTCCGTAATGCAAATATAGTGATATATTTTTAGTGTAATAATATTAAATTTTGTATGACATAATAATTAATATTTAATTCAGCTTGACATACATATAATTTGACATTTACTTATCTTGTTGATACGGATGATTTATTAATCAGTGATTTTATACATTTCAATTACTTACTATGATTTTAATATTTGTACTATGATTTTAATATTTGCATTATGATTTTAATTTTTGATGGCAGAATAACATGGAACATATTGACAAAATGACAACTGTACAGAAAAATAATTAATTTAATAAAACTTTATTTACCACAATTTAAGGGTACTTAGGTCTTAATGCTAAAAGCATTCTCTACTAGACAAACTTTGGGAAGAGCATATACGGCAAATAATTTATTCTGGCAAATATATATATTCTTTCATTCATTCACATCATAACCCACTTTAATAATTAATGTTGAAATACAAGAAACTTGACACGTCAATCTTAATATATAAAAATTTCGTGTCACGTTGTTTGTCCACGATGTAATCCGAAACTACTGAACCTATTTAAATCAAATTTTGCACACGTGTGCAGTTTAATCCAACTTGAGATGTGGGATAGTTTTTAACTCAATTCATAGTCGCATTATTTTTTAATTTGATTTAAATCGGTTCAGTAGTTTCGGATTTTTGGTAGGGTAATTGGTTTATTTAACAAAAAAGTTATAATTAACTCAATTATAAAACAAAAGCATTTATATTTCTCTTCAACATAAAATTTACTATGGATTGAGTGTGGCTCAGTAGTACCTTTAGAGCCAAAACCAACCTCACTTGCACATGGTGCATCCCACCGGCCAGCAAAAGGGGCTTTGGTGAAAGAGTAATAGGACATGTCGAGCCTATACTGGTGTACTCATAAAGATTTGATAATAATTGATCTTTGATTTGTTGGATTTCTTTCCGCCACGAATAGCAGAATAAATATTTAAAAAATCGGAAAAATTGACGTAGAAGTCTACTTCTATGAACGACAAATGCTAACTGGCTAGGAGAAGGAGTGTCGCGATTTGCAACACTCCCATTGTAGTTCAAATAAAACATGGTTCACTGGAAGAGATCGCTATTGTGATAAGCCCGCCATCGTATACAGTGTAATGATTTTTGTGTATTATGTACTTATGTTTTATATACAATAAAGTTTTACAAACAAACAAATACACAAACATAATATGAACGTATCGCTACCATATACGCTGTCGCTCCATTACCCACTACACAGCCTTATGTAACCAAACGTACCCGTAATAATCTATCAAAAGCTCCTTTTAAACCTTACCCGGAAACATTGAGAACCCTTACATTTAGACATTATAATTATGTGGGACGTTACCACACGATCACACACGATTCGACCCGACCCTGATCAAAGATAACACACTGACACAGATACTGTAAAACGAAAATTACTAATCACTCTCCCATGTAAAAGGAATATTAATTACTTGTTTGGACTGTAAGTTATTCATCATCATCATCATCATCATCTCAGCCATTGAAAGTCCACTGCTGGACATAGGCCTCCCCTCTAGATCTCCAATAAGACCGGTTGGAAGCGGCTTGCATCCAGCGCGATCCTACGGTCTTAATGAGGTCGTTTGTCCACCTTGTGGGTGGACGTCCTACGCTGCGCTTGCCGGTACGTGGTCTCCACTCGAGAACCTTTCGACCCCATCGGTCATCCGTCCTCCGTGCTATGTGCCCTGCCCACTGCCACTTCAACTTGCTAATCCGCTGGGCTATGTCGGTAACCTTGGTTCTTCTACGGATCTCCTCATTTCTGATTCGATCTCGCAGAGTAAGTTATTAGCTTAAAGGAATAAGTTCACTGTAGTATATATTTATGTATCCACTATAAAACCGCACCCCGGCCACTCCATACAAATGTCGCCTCAGTAACTACTACATAAACGATAAAATGTGTGCAGAACGTAAATGAGCGTGTGTGCGTGCGGCGCCATACAAACTGTTCCAGATTTGTCTCAGAGGGGAGGTGATGTCGACACGAGAGAGCAGCAGGGAGTGGCAATACTGTACGTAGTACTATTATTTATACTGTGATAAAACTGTATTCATTGCCATTTTTCTTGTATTTTACAAAACAAAGCTTTTTAAGATAACATATTCGAAATTTTGACGAATTTTGAGTATAACATCGTAAAAGTAAATTACTTTTAAAATAACAATGTTATTTTTTTGTATAAAATTCTATTCAAAATGATAGACAATATTGTCAGCTTTTAATTGACTTTGTACTATAAACTGTACAGTTACAAAAAAGACCCCCCAAGGGGGTAATTTTCTCGATGAAATATGATGTACTACATGATATTTCATCGAGAAAATTACCCATTAATTACAGAAACACTGTAATGTACTATTTTGACATTTTGTGTCATATACCAGATACTATAGACAGAAATCCTATGATATTAGTAGCAATCAACAGGACATTCTTTACACTGAATGACTAACATAAAATAAATTGTGAGCGTTAAATATTGTGGTGAAAAATCGACTTAACCGTAACAAGTCAACTTGTTTCAACTCCCCTCATACCGAGGTATGATGAAACAGGGGTCGAGGAGAGTTGAATCATATAATTTTTGAGAAGTATTAAGAGCTGTACAATACAATTATTGATATAAAATTAAAGGTCTTTATTAAAATAAAACTTTTCAATACGAAACAAACTTTTTATTAATAATTTGTACTGATATATCAGTTAAGTAGGTAACTACAGGTATAATACATTAATCAGATCCTAAAGTAGATAAAAGTACCATAAAGTCATAGTCGTAAAATTTATTAAATATACTGAAACATAATAAACACGTTAAATCAACAAAAACAACAACAATTTTTTGTGTCTGTTATTTATTAACTGCAGTCTGATATAAAAATGAAAACGAGGAGAGTTGAAACAGTCTGTTTCAAATCGCCTCAGTAAGAAAAAAAACCGGACAAGTGCGAGCTGGACTCGCCCAACTTGGGTTCCGTACGTAGGATCATTATAAATAGTTCAGGAATCTCACCCCCTATTTTTTAAGATCTATTTACAAATGTATAGTTTTGAGATTTATTCCTGTACTTGTAGTCTATAACGATGTTACTTGCCAAATTTCATAGTTCTAGGTCAACGGGAAGTACCCTATAGGTTTTGATTCCCTTGAGAATGTCGAAATATGCGTTTTTTGCTGAATAAACTGCCGTAACTTTTTTTTACGTAAACTTAGCAGTTTGATTATTTTACTACTTCATGGGACCGTAGACCTGAGTATACAGTTCAAATTTAAGCTTGATACCTCCACGCATTCTCGACATAGAAATTCTTGACAGACAGACAGACAGACAGACAGACAGACAGACAGACAGACGGACAACAAAGTGATCTTATAAGGGTTCCGTTTTTCCTTTTGAGGTACGGAACCCTAAAAAGACCATAACTTTATGAAGTTCACGACTTTATTATTCATATGGCATTTTATTTCTCGAAAACATAACACTATAATTATTCTTAACTTTGAAAAATATGTACCAATCAAAAACCGTTAACTGGAAAAGATTTCTCAAAGACTAAGTCCGTCCTTACAAATATTATTTGAAATTAAAACATAATAAATATAAATATTGTTAGGCAAAGTACACAGCGCCATCTAGCCCCAAAGTAAGCGAAGCTTGTGTTATGGGTACTAGACAACTGATAAACATACGGAAATACAGTTCTTTTTTTGTAAATACATACTTATGTTACATAGAAAACACCCAGACTAAGACAAACAGACATGTTCATGCACACAAATGTTTATCCTATGTGGGAATCGAACCCACAAGCGTTGGTGTCGAAGCCGCATCATTGACCGCTACGCCACCGAGCTCGTCCGTAATGCAAATATAGTGATATATTTTTAGTGTAATAATATTAAATTTTGTATGACATAATAATTAATATTTAATTCAGCTTGACATACATATAATTTGACATTTACTTATCTTGTTGATACGGATGATTTATTAATCAGTGATTTTATACATTTCAATTACTTACTATGATTTTAATATTTGTACTATGATTTTAATATTTGCATTATGATTTTAATTTTTGATGGCAGAATAACATGGAACATATTGACAAAATGACAACTGTACAGAAAAATAATTAATTTAATAAAACTTTATTTACCACAATTTAAGGGTACTTAGGTCTTAATGCTAAAAGCATTCTCTACTAGACAAACTTTGGGAAGAGCATATACGGCAAATAATTTATTCTGGCAAATATATATATTCTTTCATTCATTCACATCATAACCCACTTTAATAATTAATGTTGAAATACAAGAAAGTTGACACGTCAATCTTAATATATAAAAATTTCGTGTCACGTTGTTTGTCCACGATGTAATCCGAAACTACTGAACCTATTTAAATCAAATTTTGCACACGTGTGCAGTTTAATCCAACTTGAGATATGGGATAGTTTTTAACTCAATTCATAGTCGCATTATTTTTTAATTTGATTTAAATCGGTTCAGTAGTTTCGGATTTTTGGTAGGGTAATTGGTTTATTTAACAAAAAAGTTATAATTAACTCAATTATAAAACAAAAGCATTTATATTTCTCTTCAACATAAAATTTACTATGGATTGAGTGTGGCTCAAGGTCAACGGGAAGTACCCTATGAGTTTTGATTCCTTTGAGAATGTCGAAATATGCGTTTTTTGCTGAATAAACGGCTGTATCTTTTTTTTACGTAAATTTAGCAGTTTGATTTTTTTACAACTTCATGGAACCGTAGACCTGAATATACAGTTCAAATTTCAGCTTGATACCTCCACGCATTCTCGACTTAGAGGGTCTTGACAGACAGACGGACAACAAAGTGATCTTATAAGGGTTCCGTTTTTCCTTTTGAGGTACGGAACCCTAAAAACCTCCCAATTTTTATTTAATCCACAAATTCCACAATCAAGAAGCAAATGCGTAGAAATCAATTATACCAAATATATATAATAAATCTTTAGTTAATGAGCTTTCGAAACATCTATAACTTAAACCAAAATACAAAACCCTTATCAAAATATAGGCATCGTAAAAAAGCGTTAAAAGTAACTTTTCACGAGTTTTGTCACATGGCACTCAGAACTGACACGTCAGCGGGCGGAGGGAAGTGGTTCAAAAGCGACATTGCCAACTCGCTAACGGTTTTAAGTTTCGAGAAATTGGTACTGTTTCAAATTACCTTTGTTTCAAATCCCGCCGGTCTCCCCCATATATACAGATGTAGATGACGGTGTATACAAACCGTCAATTGTTATTGCCCTGACTGCTTAGTGCTAGGTCTTTTGGTCACAATCGAACGTGTTAATGTTTACAAGCCGACCAAATTGAGAAAATGTTTTAATATGTGAATTTACTAGAAGCGTATTACATATACAAATTAGCCGGGTTGCTCACTTCAAAATGTGAGCAAGTAAACCACATAATTTTGAAATGTAACACGAGACTTATAAATTCACAACATGAGGGTACTTCTCTATTTGGTCGGTTTGTTTTTGTTCGCATTTGATCATGTCAGATCAAATGCGAACAAAATACTCGCACTCTGAGGACTTCTTTATCACAAAATTCGTTAGATCAGCCCCCTTACCACCATCTCTTATTGCGATTCAATAATTGAATAGATTGCTTATTCATACCAATGAAAAAGCGACTCTATTCCATTTGAAATAAAGTCGCTTATTCATTGGTATGAATAAGCATTCTATTCAGTTATTGAATCGCAATAAGAGATGGTAGTAAGGGGGCAGATCAGACGAAAGCGTAGATAAAAGCTAGATCGAGTGTAACTAAAATGTTTTTAGTTGAAGTGAAAACTTCGTTAGCGGCGTTGTGCACTTTTTGGGATGGGTTAAAAATGTTATAATCGCGTCAGGACACGTGGCCCGATCGAAAATTCGTAAGACGGAGGGAAAGTAGACTTCCGGCGCGGTGTAGGAGCGGAAGTAATATCCCCCTCTCTTTCTACCGCGCGGCGAAAATGTATGCCTGCTTCTGTTGTTTATTTTTAATGTAATATAAATTGTCTTGTTTGTGTACGATAGCGCAATAAATGAATATTGTATTTTACAACATAAATGATAGTACTTTTATACTGATAATAAAGCAATTCGTGCGAAATTATTCCCTAACCATTCCAAAATATTCAAAAATGCACAACGTTAATGTTCAAGTTTTCACTTTTGCTGGCACTCTCATAGTGCAACCCGATATTTTATTAAATCTGGGGGCACGGGAGTGCCCCCGCCAAGACGAGCCAAACGGAGCGCAAGGGCACCTAAGCCAAGATTCTTGATCTATGCGCCCTTACTTTACCAGGCCTAACTTCACATACTCTACATTTTAGTCAAAACGTGATGCTTGGCCGTTTTGCTACCGTTCCGAAGATTTCATAGGCATTCGTTCATCGTGTGTGAAATAAAACGGCTAAGCATCACGTTTTGACTAAAATGTAGAGTATGTGAAGTTAGTCCTGGTAAAGTAAGGGCGCATAGATCAAGAATCTTGGCTTTACATGAGATCTGACCACTTTTTCATAGATTTTGATTATGGTGTATTGTAGAGCTTGTAGGTTTAGAGCGTGTAGTCTTTAGAGTTTGGCTTTATACGAGATCTGATAACTTTTTCACAGGGTAAGCTATGTAGACTCGTCTTGGCAACATTTTTACATGAAAATGTTTTTGGTGGGATTATATTTAGTGGAAGGTAAAATAACATAAAGTCCATTAGCCTCAATATGCTGTCATTTTGTATTACAGGTTACGGTAACACTGAGACAATATGCGTCAAGCATTTAATGGCTAAAAGGAAATGTACGTAAAATAACACTGTCAACCAAAAAGTACAAGAGGATCTGTAGGATCGTAGGATAGGTAGGATCGGAGGATAGTAGGATTTATTTTTGATCCGCTTTTTGTCTTTACTTTATTTGAAACTAGCTGACCCGGCGAACTTCGTATCGCTATACTCGCGGGAGCTATCGCGCGGATTTAATTTTAAAAATTGTTAAACTTATGATAACTTTCAAATGGTACGTCCGATTTAAATGATTCAAAAAGTGATTTACAGATACTGATATGGCCTTGAACACAAAGTAATTTGTTTTGATAAGAATTAGTACCGTAATTATGTAAATAGCTATCCAATAAACGCTTCTTGAATGCCAATTTTTAAAAGTAGTAAAATGGATATAGTATATTAATCTTAAGAGATATAAGTATATATATGCCACCGCGGACTTTTTTGTAGACCTATATAAGATACACAATTCCACCAAACACAAGGGTTTAGGCAGCGTTTTCGTTGAAAGCTCCCAGACGGCTTATTTTTTCCCGACATCTTCAACAAATATCGTTAATGTACACAGAAATGAATTTGAAAACTTAACAAATTATATACTAAAACCATCCTCGAGAATCACGCTATCGAGTGGTGAAACCCGCTTGAAAATCGGTGTAAGATTTTTGGGTTTCTCGCGAACAGACAGACAGACAGACGCGGCGGGGGACTTTGTTTTATAATATGTAGTGATTGATAGTCACAGATTTAGGATGTACATATAGATGAACAATGCCCGGAGTACTTAGCGCGGGTTTTTTGTTCGCGTTGGATCATGTCAACGTAAACAAACCGACCAAATAAGAAGAACTCTCATGTTGTGAATTTATAAGACGCGTGTTACATATCAAAATGCATGGCCGGTATCAAATCAAACAGCTCATCTGGACACTCCCGTGATATAATTATGTTACTTAGCATATATATGAGTATATAGCTTTCTTCCATAAATGGGCTACGCGACATTAAAATATTGTTTTTATTCGAACCAGTAGTTCCTGAGATTAGCGCATTCAACCAAATAAACAAACAAACTTATCAGCTTCAAACTATTAGTTTAGAATAGATAATGATCAGAATTGTCATTTAAAATATACCATTACGTCATTGACGAGCTAGGTCGAATGGCTAGCAATGGCCACTTTGAATCCGAGGTCGCGGGTTCGATCCCCGCACAAGACAAATATTTCAGTACATGAACATGTCTGTTTGTTTTAGTCTGGGTGTTTTATATGTATTTACAAAAAATGTAGTTAAGTATAATATCAGTTATCTAGTATCCATAGTACAGTTTGGGATTTTTTTTATATATACTACGTCGGGTGGAAGACAAGCATACGGCCCGCCTGATGTAAAGCAGTTACCATAACCGTATTAACGCACGCAACATAATATATCACTTGCGCGCCGCCACCCCCGCTGCCAACGCAGCATCTCCTTCCTTTTTGTCGACCTCACTCACTCGCAGGAACACAACAACCCTCAAGGGAATTGCTATTTGGCTGCGCTATTCTGTGAGGTGGAGGTACATTCCCCAGTCGGGTAGCTTACAATTACGCACCCTACCTCTCTTTTCGCCAGAGCTTCATTTGTCAGTCAGCAGGATGCACCACGTGCAGGTGAAGTTGGCTTTGGTTCAAAGATGTTTGTTTATAAATCACTTACACCCCAAAATTAGATTAGATTGACAAATTATGTCCAGGAATATTTATTTATTTATTTAATACTTTTTACCCCGTTACTTTGTTCATGCAAGGCGAAGACGCGGAAACAAGCTAGTATTTTTATATATCTGTATTATATGAACATACAAATTGTCGCACCGCGGGAGTCTTAAGTTTTATCAGAGTTGGAGAAAGATTTCACAGCGGGCTATCCATTAGCATTACACCATCTTCAAGAAATTTTGTACTATATTATTCAGAGAGTAAAGTCGAAAATCCTGTACTCGAAATTTGGGGTTCGGTAAGCAAATTAGAGTACATTTCCAACCGTCTAAGTTACGAATGTTTTGTTTATTCTAAATGCATAATATTTTCATTTTTCTTTAAGGAGATTCCTCGAGGAAATACGGTTTGTCATTTGCTTTGTACGTATTTGAACTTATTGGAAAGAGACTTTGGAGTGTAAGTGGTATACAATTATCTTTGACAGAAAATCAACTGTACCTACACTCGCTCGCTTGGCTTCCGTCGGTCACAAGCTTAACTAACCTAACCACCGTCCTCGGTCAAAACTACTTTTGACTGTTTATGTTAGTTAAAAATAGTTTTACGAACGTCCTTAGTCAAATTTATTTTTGACCAATTCACCTCCCCGCCTAGGTGGGACTTGAACCGACGATGAATTTTTGCATTTTATATTTTACTGCGTGAGTCACAATGTGGCGCCATCTACCAATCAAATCAAAAACTACAAGGATTACGATGCCTTGTTTAGTAGTGAAATTACTTATTAGGTAGATGGCGCCACACTGTGACTCACGCAGTAAAATATAAAATGCAAAAATTCCTCACCAACACAAACCTCAGGAAGGTTTGTGTTGGTGACGAATTTTTGCATAGTGTAGCTCATTGGAAGAGCATTCGACAGGTCAACGAGAGGTCGTGGGTTCAAATCCCCCCTAGGCGGATATCCAGAATATTATAAATACCTATTTATAATATTCTGGAAAGTTGGCCGAAAACAACTATTCAAATAATAATATTTTTGTCCAATTTTGCAGTCAAGGTTTAACTAGCCTAACCCAGGAGCACCTAGATTTCAAGGATTGACTATAACATACGTATAGCCTTCGATTGTATAGAAATAGATTGCATGAAGTATACACATATAGCATATATGTATGAAGATTACGTAAGAAAAGATGTTTTCGATTAAACTTTCTGGATACATTCCTGAAAGTTTGCTAATTACGATAATCTCGGAAGTTTCAAAAATTATAAATTTACTTAGAAATATGTAACGGCAGTTTGTTAAGAGAGGTACACGCGCGCAAGACATAGGCCGACGACGACCTTCCCAAAAAATTCTTCGCGGCGCGCAAGCGATATTTTTTGTTGCGAGCGTTAATATGGCTACGACAACCGCTTCACATCAGACGGGCCGTATGCTTGTCAGCCACCCGATGTATTATAAAAAAAAAAAACTTTTTTACATGTCGGTCAGCAGGGTGCTGACTGACAAACGAAGCTCTGGCGAAGATAGAGGTAGGGAGCGTAATTGTAAGCTACCCGACTGGGGAATGTACCTCCACCTCACGGAATACCGCAGCCAAATGACAATTCCCTTGTGGGTTGTTGTGTTCCTGCGAGTGAATGAGGTCACCAGAAAGGAAGGAGATGCTGCGTTGGCAGCGGGGGTGGTGGCGCGAGCGATATTTTATGTTGCGAGCGTTGATATGGCTACGGTAACCGCTTCACATCAGGCGGGCCGTATGCTTGTCTGCCACCCGACGTTGTATAAAAAAAAAGGTGGCTGGAAGCGGTTGGATGCGGAAGGCGGAGGATCGTATTTGGTGGAAAGCATTGGGGAACGCTTATATCCAGCAGTAAGTAAATTCAGGCTGATGATGATAGCTGAACTAATTTTATACTACATCTTTTGGATTCGTGTTTTTGTGATTGAATATTTGTGAAGTCAATTTCCAGATTATCTTGTAAAACAAAGCTTCTGTCATTTACAACTGAGCCAAGTTAATGATGTCCCTTGGTGCCGACAGAAGTGGGTGTGACAGGACAATAGGCAGGCTTATTAAACCGTTCAACAAAAACGATACCATCATTCGCATTCAATCGAGTAATTGATTTCGTAACTGATCGATTATTTGAAAACGAAAAATAAAATAGAGTCTCGAAAACATTTGCGATTTTAAAACATTTGCTAAAAGCGATCGGAGTACACGATATGTTTTTTTTATTTTTTCTTTATACTACTTAGGATGGCAGACAAGCATGCGGCCCGCGTGATGTGAAGCGGTTGCCGTAGCCATATTAACGCTCGCAACATGAAATATCACTCGCGCGCCGCCACCCCCGGTGCCAACGCAGCATCTCCTTCCTTTCTGGTGACCTTACTCACTCGCAGGAACACAACAACCCTCAAGGGAATTGTTATTTGGCTGCGGTATTCTGTAAGGTGGAGGTACATTCCCCAGTCGGGTAGCTTACAATTACGCTCCATACCTCTCTTTTCGCCAGAGCTTCGTTTGTCAGTCAGCAGGGTGCACCGTGTGCAGGTGAAGTTGGCTTTAGTTCAAAGGTGTTGATGAACCCCTTACACCCCAAAATGTAAAATGTAGTCGTCAACCCTTATTCATTCCACTGCTGAAATACGGGTCTCCCCTTAATCGAAGGGGTTTAGATCGTACTCCATCAAGCTGGTCAACTGCGATTTGGCCAGTGATTTCAAGCCGTCGACAGGCCACTGACTGAACTTAACGACTGTCATCTTACGACAACAGCTGGGACCGACGGCTTAACGTGCCCTCCGAAGCACGGAGGAGCTCGAGATAAATAAACCCATCCATGTAAAGGTTACGGTCGACGTTGCTTGACTTGCGTTATCGATTAGACTGCCACGCGTAACGACGCCATCGAGGTCCTCAATGACACGATATGAGGTGTGCGTCAAAATGGCGAGATTATGTTATCAATTTAAAATGATTTACATTTGTAGTTTCTACACGTGTATATTTTTTATTTATCATTAGACTTACAAACAATTGCACCTTTTTATTGTACCAAGAAAACCTCTACATTAGCGTTAGGGTGTGAAAGCGGACAAACAAACAAACAAACAAACGCACTTTCGTATTTACTTAAGAACTAAGAATAATATTGTTATTTAGTTGACAAATATTTTCAACAGTTAAGTGGACACACAATATATTGTTGATTTTGTAATGCATGCTTATTTATTAAGTAATAGTAGTTTATGAAACTGTTGCATAATAAGGGTGTGAAATACGAGTGTGAGTTTATAACATGAACCGAAGGCGAATGTTATAATAGACCACACGAGTATTTTAATACCTAATTATGTGCAGTTTCATACACTACTTTATCTAATCTCATGAAATATATGATAATAATATTTTAAATACAACCATGAAGTTAATTTAACAGCTATAGTTCTTACTTATAAATCCATTTGCAGATCGAGCATGCGTAGTGCGCATGCGCGACGCGCCACGCGGCGCCGCGTTCACAGATTATGTAGAAAAAATTTGCATAGTTGCAATGTATTTGCATTGCAACCTGTTTACAATACCTGTATCCAGGGCGGAAGCTGTATCGAAATGGTAAAAAAGTTATTTTACGATACAGTTGTCCATAGAAGAGCTGTATCGAAAAATAACTTTTTAAATTTATTTTGATAGCTTGTGCGTAAAGACTGTCATTAAGATACTGTGTTTAGTTTTTTAATGTGTAAATTTCAGTATGAGATTAGATAAAGATTATTATTATTTACAGTATAAAGTTGGTACGTATAGCAAGTATATTATTGAGTGAACGGTACAGTATAATGTACTCCGCAAAATGTGGCCACTCTCTATCGGTCCCTCGAGCCGACCTCATCTCTGTGACAAATATGTGATCATTAATTTTGCAGGGTCGCCATTCTATCCGTATGTACATACATAAGGTAAACATCCAACGCCATCTTTAAAAAAATGTATTAGAAACACCTTGGACATAACATTTGGCCGGATCATCTAGTAATAATATAAAAAGAAGTAAAAAAAGAAAAGCCTTCTTTATTTTTCATTACCAAAATAAAAATTCTGTGATTATACTAGAGTGGCATTGAAATATACCTTTATAATTTACCTAGGTATTTATTTTTACCAGATATTTTCTAGTGTTTCTATAAAATCTGACTGTAGATTTACGCAAACTATATTGGCAATATTGCCACAATTCAGTGAACTCCATTTCCGGTTTACCGCTATTGTGCAGGCAGAGACAACTTCCGTCCGCCATTGCAATATATCGATCGAATAATAGTTCTATCTATACATATAATAAAATTTTCATTGGCAGATGTCTGTACGTAGTAGATATCTAAGAAGAAATAGAATAGAATAGAATCGTTTATTTCCTGAAATATGTGTACAGGTGTACAAATAACATTAGCAATTTCAATTTTATAGAAAATAATATCGAGGGTCTTTAAAGGAGGAATAGAAGTCAAAACAATTAATTTTATTTTTTTTGTCTATAATGTATGTTTGTGTGCGCATCACACAAAAACTTTGCACGTAATTGAATGCGGTTTTCACAGTTCTACTACTGGAAGTATGGAGACCATGGGATCACAAAAAACCTACATGTAGGCCACAGATGAGGTGGAAAGATGATATAGTTGAGCGGGGCACAAATGCATGTCAATTGCCCAAAACAGATCAAAATTGATTGACTACTTCAATCCTCTTCATTTTGATCTATTTTGGGCCTACACCAAAAAATTGGTTGAATAATGCTTAAGATGAATACTGGAGGTCTAACTTAAAAGAAGGTGTATATTATATCTCAATAAGTAGAACAGAAGACGAGTTATAAAAAAACCATATATTATTTTCTGTAGTCCACGCAGACGAAGACCAGGGCGGCCGGTAAACTTAAATAAAATAAAATATTTTTGGGCGTTCTGGTGTATTTCAGTAAATATTCCACTCAGTTATTTATGTAGAAATATTTATTAACTCTAATAAAATTGAAAGAAACGCGACTTCATCCACTCATGTATTCAAATTATCTATCAGTATATAGTAGTTGTTCAGTTGTTTTCTTATAAATAGCACACTCAATATTTTATTATTCAGAAACTACAAAATAAAAAATAAACTATAATAATAAATCCTGTGACTACTGGAGACACATGATTTGTATGGAACTGTCTCAAGGATAAACATACATAGTAGGTAAATAAACAACGCAATTCACCCCATCTATACGTATCTTAATGCACGTCTGTTATAAACTACGAGATAATAAAACTCACCGCCTTCGAGTACAGTGGAGGCAATATAACTTGTTCGACTTGCCTTCTTGAACTACGCGACCGTCCGACTTGTCAAATTAGTTTCAGAGTGTAAGGAAAAGTCCAGAATGTGAAAGAAAGAAATAAAATAAGACAAGTAATACTGAACAAGTAATTAAATAGAAAATAAAACAATAAATGTATGTACAAAACTAATTAAAATAAAATAAAAATTCAATATCTCAACTAAATCACCCGCTGCCGGTTTCTACCGGATCCCGAGATGACTGGCAGCATTATCCCGTAGATGGGAATGCTAATCTTCTGTGGATAATCATTATCTTGCACAGAGGACTAGTCTCCTCGCCACATGGCTCTTCGACAATATCTTAGATATTTCTTTAAACAGTTTGCATACTGTTTAACGATCTGTTGCGTTTGATGAGCCTAGTGGAAGAATGGTTAGCAATAGCACTTTGCCTCCGAGGTCGGGGGTTCGATCCCCGCACAAGACAAATATTTGCATGAACATGTCTCTTTGTCTGAGTCTGGGTATTTTCTATGTATTATAGGTATGTATTTACAAAAAAAATGTATTTAAGTATAATATCAGTTGTGTAGTACCCATAGTGCAATAAGATTAGGTTAGTTTGGGACTAGATGGCAGTGAATAATTTATTTATTTATGTATTTATTCACACAAAACAGACTACTTAGTGTGGGACTAGGTGCAGTGTGTAGTTTATAACAATAGTTTTTTTTTTCAAATAAAAATTTGAGTAAATTATTTTTATTACTTTGTCGAAACGAACTTTTTTCATTAGAAAGTTTATAAGAAAATAAATGCTCACCAAACTTAACACGGAAATGTGATCAAATTTCATCAGCTTTCAATATAAGCAGGGACGAGAGATAAAGGACGAACAATGTTCATAGTAAATTGCGTACACCGGAATTTAGTTACTCTAAAGAGCAACAGAGGTCGCTAAGAGTATCAAATTAGATATAGGTAATTTGATTAGTAACAAAATCAGTACACGAAGGTTCAATTTGTTTAATTATGCTTTTCTGTTTTAATTAAAAATGGCTAGATGGCGCGCAAACTACTAGCACTCTATCAATGCTTAAGTAGGTACGTAGGTACCTACCTACCATAGCACCTACGTACCGTTGTATCAAAAATGGGATGGCCGCGCGCCGATAACCGAGAGTTTTTAAAACCGTTCCGTTTTACGTACCAATCGCTTGACACAAGAAGTCATGTGCTGTAAATAGAATGATTTATTAAAATGAAAAAAAGTTTCATACGACAATTATTGTTTTCAACATAGGCATAAAATTTTAATATGCATTATCAATTAAAATCGTAGTATGCTAATAGTTATATTATTAATAACAACGATATTTTATCGAAAGTTCTGTGGCGTAAATTGGACTTTATTGACACGGCGCGGAATTTTTTTCAACTTTTCTCACATCGAATCGACTGTATTGTTTGTGGTTTTTCTTTTACGTGATATTTCTCTATTTTTGCGACCATTTTTATTCCTATCTTCCATCCTATAAAGGTTTACTCCTTAGCTGCCCGGCTGGGGATGTATCATCACCTGACAGAATACGGCAGCCAAACATCCCTATAGGGTCGTGTTGCTGCGAGTGAGTGAGGTCACCAAGAAGAAAATCCAGGAGTTCTGCGTTGGCAGCGAAGGCGACCGTGGGCTACAATACTTCATGTTGCGATTTGCATTTATACAGCTACGGTAACTGCTCCACACCAGGCGGGTGGTATGCTTGTTTTCATCCAACATTGCACAAAAAAGCAAGTTACGGTTTTTTAGTAATGTTTCTACTAAGTACATTGCTAAGTAGTCTACTACAAAATATTCCTAAAAAACATTAATTTGTTATAAAAAATATTTAAAAAATGACAAAATGAAAGGACAATGGTGGGATTTGAACTCGGGACATAAGTATTACGAGTAGAGTGCTTTTCCAAATGAGATATGAGGCTAATTTGTAACATTGGCGAATTTTTGTATTATACTGTATTACTGTTAATTCGTATTCATTATGTTTTTTTTTAAAGCAGACCTTAATTTGCTTTTAAAACATTTTTAAAACATATGCACGAAATTAGACAAAAGTAGAGTGGTAATCCCATACAAAATATTAAATATAGCGTCCCTCGAGAGAACAGTTGCAAAATCTTAAGTCCCGCCATTCACTGAAATCACAATATTGTGCAATTTAACTAAAAGATTATGATGACTGTATGACAAACAAATATTTTTATCATCCTTTAAGCTGACAATAAGTCAACCTGAGATACGTTATGAATAATATTTAAAAAAAATATCTACAACATATTAAAAATAGGTACAAAATATTCCTAAAAAACATTAATTAGTTATAAAAAATATTTTAAAAATTATAAAATCAAAGGATGAAAATGGTGGATTTGAACTCGGGACCTACGTATTAAAAGTAGAGCGCTCTTCCAAATGAGCTATGAGGGTCATTTGTGAGATTGGCGAATTTTTGTATTATAGTTTATTACTGTGAATTCGTATTCATTATGTTTTTTTAAAAGCAAGCCTTAATTTTAATAATAAAAAAACATTTTTAAAACATATGCACTAAATTAGACAAAAGTAGAGTGGTAATCCCATACAAAATATTAAATATAGCGTCCCTCGTGCAAACAGTTAAAAATCTTAAGTCCCGTCATTCACGGAGTTCACAATATTGTGCAACTTAACTAAAAGAATATGGTGACCGTATGACAAAAAAAATATTCTTATCATCCTTTAGGCTGACAATAAGTCAGTCTGAGATACGATAAGAATAATATTTACCTACTTTCCTATCAACAAAGATTTCGGTCACAAGTTGCTATTTTTCTTCGACCGCGGCGCTAGTTTGTACGTTGTACAAAAAATCTGCAGCTACTAGCGCCAAAAGTAACTAAAAAAAACATAACATCATAAAAGCATATCAGAGCGACATCTATTGGTAAGGGTAAAATTGAAGATTATTTTTTAGTGAAAAGCATCATTTGTTAACTTTATTATTAGTGTTAAATATCATACAAAAACTATTTTGTGTAATTTTTAAAATTATTTTATGATTATGTATTAAATTTCGTTGAGAAATATTCGGTATTAAATTTTTTCATGTCTTATTGCCAGCACCATCTAGAAATAATACGGAATTTTGACTTTCGTTCGGTGCACGATATTTTGTATGGGATGAAAACTCTATATTAATTTATTTACTCTATGATATAAGTAACCCAAGTAAAATACACCTAGCGAATCCGAGATAATGTAAATTGTCAAACGCATTGAATAATCAATTGTATCACATTGCGATAAAGCTCCTTATTCTTCGTGAAAGTTTACTTAACGACTTAATTTGTTTAAAATGTTGTCACGTACTATATGACCGAGTCCATAAAGTATTTACGATACAATTTCACGAACGTCTTCCAAATTTACAACCCTATTCATCTGTATAAAATTGGTACAGTACATTGCATTGGATTCATTTTCAATTTTATTGACGATATTATGAAATTTTATTACTAGCTTCCTGTCTTACTCGGAAGGTCGTAGGATTGGTTTTATTTACGTGATATATATTTTAGTTTGGTCACTTGCTGAAACTAAAGTCTTCAACCAGTGCCTTCTCCCTGTAATGACATATGGTGCAGAGATTTGAACACTAACCATCGGACTGCTCCACAGGCTTAAAGGTTGCAGCGAGCAATGGAGAGGGCTATGCTCGGAGTTTCTCAGCGGGGCCGAATCCGGAACGAACAAATTCGACGGAGAACTAAAGTTGTCGACATAGCCTTCAGAGTTAGCAAGCTGAACTGCCAATGGGCCGGTCACATATGCCGAGTAAGCGATGGCAGATGGGGGAGGAAGATATTAGAGTGAAGGCCGTGCGTAGGACAAGTGTTGGGCCCTCCTTCTAGATGGTTCGATGACCTTAGGAAAGCGGCTGGGAGCGGCTGGATGCGGAAGGCGGAGGATCGTAACTGGTGGAAAGCATTGCGGAAGGCTTGTATCCAGCAGTGGGTAGATAAGGGCTGATGATGATGATGACTTGCTGAAAGGCACAATGGACGCTGAAAAAATGGGGGCTATTAAGGTAGAATACACATGCCATCCAGTAAATTCTGCTTGACTAGGCCGTATAAAGACCCTACTGTACTAATTCGGTAATTCTAGATACGACGGATTCAGCTCTGAGGGGCAATTCTCGTAATTACAATGTAATCAAAATTCAGTTTCGATGCAGTTTCGATCTCACAAATGACAAGTTTGGTATTCTCGTATCACAATATGAAACTTCATACAAAAGTCTAATTTAAGTGGGGTTATTATCGAAATATGACTGAAAATTGAATGAATGAATGAATGAATGAAACATTTATTTGTATCTCCAGCACACACATAATAAGTTCTTTCCAGTTTTATAATAATTACATATAAACTTAAGTGCAATATAGTGACAAAAAAGAATCATATGTGTGCCGCAGTAACACAAAAAGGCCATAGCTCAGCTACATGTTTTGTTCAAAAATGAACAAAACGCTGATAATTCTGCTACAGCCAGTGATTAGCCGCAACACTATTAAATATGAGCGAGTAAAATTGGTGAATATGAATTATGTAGGTGAATAAGTTGCAAAGTGTGTTTGCGTGTGCACATAACAAAAACATATGAAACAAATGGGTACCTATAATATAATAAATATTTTTTTTTTTTTAATAACTATTTAATTTTTTTTTAATAAATATTTTTTTTTTTAATAAATATTTAAATTTTTTTAAAGATAAAAAATAAAAAGTTATGAAATAAATAGATCATGCCTATAAATATCGGGTATACCTAAATTCTGTTTACTCAATAAAAATTTTCTATATTCTTTTTTGAAAGTAAATTTACTGTTCAGCATTCGCAGAGGTGGCGGAATGTTGTTCCAACACTTAGTGGCTTGATAACGAAAACTACCCTCGAATGCCATCGTTTTATGAGAATAGTTCGCCAGTAAAAAACGCGTCGGTCTCGTGCAATATTTGTCATGAAATGGACTGAAACGAAGCTTAGAGTATAGATATTCCGGCTTGTGATATTTCAAAACATCGAATAATAGACAAGCAAGATGCAAATTTCTCCTGGATGCCATATTAAGCGTAAATGTGTTATTAAGATATGGTGTAATATGACCGCGGAAAATTAAACAAACTAAACATGTAATTATGCTAACAATAAGAATTGATAAAAAATGACCCCAAGGACGACCCAGAATCGCCAGCTCTGGAGAAAAGCGGTTAGGAGAGCCGACCCCGACTAAAAAGGGAAGAAGGCCGATAGAAGAAGAATAAGAATTGATAATAATTAATTGATTAAATAAAGTACATAAGTTTCAGTCAATCCATAATTCAATCTCAATTCGGTCAACTTTCTATCCTTAATCGGTCAATAATTATGAGAATTGGCTGATTAAGGATAGAAAGAAATTCTGATGACAAGTAAAAAGGGCATCCTCTTTATAATATTAGTACATATTTACAAAAAGCATCATCGTCATCAACCTGTATCTATCCACTGCTAGACATTGGCATTCCCTATACATACATTCTTAAGAATAGTCGTTGTGAGCTGATATTTTGTCACTTTCGAAGTTTTTATTTTAGTCTAATTACGTTCCAAAGAAATGTTTCATGAATTATTTACTTAGGTTAGAGGTTATTTTATTTACAATTTGCGTAACTTACATTAAGTTCCTAGTAAATTTAACATAAAATAACACCTGAATGAACTAGTAATAAATTTTGTTGTCATTTTCAGCTTTGTAAAAAAATTGGTACATGTCTCTATTTCAGCCTCGTCGTGTCTTTTGTAGTCAACATTTTTCATGTCCTTTTTTCCACCTAACAGATTTATCACAAGCATTTTTCCTCAATCGTGAGAGTGATTAATATTTTAGCCTGGGAAAGGGACATAAACTAGATGTTTTTTGTGAGAATGCTATAAAAATGTCGTCTAAGATAAGTTGTAGCGTTGACAGTAAAATCTAATTAATTAGATTGTTCTCCAATTTCATGTTTTTTAACGGATTACTAAAGGGAGAAGATTTTCAGTTCATCTGGATGTATTTTTGAAGTAAAACATCTTTACTCGCGCTTGATCTGGGGAGTAAGCTGGTGAATGCATGACGAGAGTGTTACGAAAAGTGTGATCGGGCGAGGCGAGCGGAAGTTGAGAGGGAGATATAAGTTAATAGAGCTAAAGAAGTTTTACATCAGTTGTCTAAAGCACACTCAATATTTTAAATTTTATTTTGTTTGAGCATAGCTCAGAGATGGGTTGCTTTTTTACCGATTTTGGGTTTTTTTTTCTGTGGACAATTGTTGCACATTTCCAGTAATTAATCACAGCAAATGAGTATATTGCGAGCATTTTAAAATAAAATAATTATTACAAAATGATTTTTGTTACATAAATAATAATAGATTTTACTACACAGAGATGCCAACCGTAGTGGTTGAGTGCCGGACGGTACATGAACTAATTGGTGGCGGAAGCACGCAAAGTAGTGTATATAAAATTGCAAAAAAATTATTTTTTGCAATTTTATCTACACTACTCTTAAAATTTCAATCACTATTTTTAAAATTTGGAAATTGGATCAATAAAGACGGCATTGTAAGACAAACAAAAAAAAACACAAACATAAAAAAAAACCCTTCCTTTTTAAGCTAGAGCCACATATATTTGATTCTATAAAATATAATTAACAAAAGTGATAGGATGGAATTTCATGATTAAAATTTTATATATTTGTTTCTATGCAAAGACACGCGTTTCGAAGATAGAACCAGAATCAAAACAATAATAATTTTATGAACGAAAACTTAGAAAACAACTCAAGTCCATCTGTAAAATGTTATTTGATAATAGTTCGCAAACAAAACAAAGTTCCGTACCCTGTTTTGACGTGTGTCACAGGGTACAAACGGGCAATAACTCGGTGGGGTCAGGTTTGAGAGACTAAACATCGTTTTTAGGGTTCCGTACCAAAAGGGTAATAAGGAACCCTATTACTAACGCTCCGCTGTCCGTCCGTCCGTCTGTCTATCACCAGGCTATATGTATCTCATGAATGTCCATGACACAGCCATTTTTTTAAATATTGGAAAGATGAATTTTCCTTATACGAATATTTCTTTTTCCAAATAGGTACTAATTAGTAATTACTACTAATTTAATAGTAACTAGGACCTAATTGGTCAAATTAGCGATTCGCACGCTTTTTCAATCAAATAATTACGTATTTTGTTCGACACATAACCGATGAAAGCTCTTCAGCCCCCATACCACCATCTCTTATTGCGAATAGATTGCTTATTCATACCAATGAATAAGCGACTCTATTTCATTTGAAATAGAGTCGCTTATTCTTTGGTATCAATAAGTATTCTATTCAGTTATAGAATCGCAATAAGAGATGGTGGTAAGGGGGCTGAACTAAATAAGAAAAAAACAGGACATTTTAGTCAACGCTTGTTTAATTTTCTTGTATTTATTATGTTTACTCGCATTGGCATGGACTTTAATACCGGTGTCTTTTGTGTTTCTATATGTACGTATTTTCGATTTTATGTATACGTAGTACAAGGAACTCGATGGCGTCGTGAAGTCTACGCAGACGAAGTCACGGGCGGCTGTTAGTCAAGTATAAATGATTTTATAGTTCAATGAAAAATCCAGAGTTCCACATGAATAAACACGCTGGAAACAGTCTGCATACTAAACCTTACAAATACATCTCGCTATAAGGAATGAAATTGAAATTTCAGCTCGGTGGCGACGTTATAGGAATGATTTCCATATTACAGGTCATTTGCAGGGCATAATTGAACGGTATTTTCCACAGACTCTGTATTCACGTTTGCAAGTTTTTGATAGAGCTAGAAACGAAGTGAAATTCTATCACGGCGGCGGTATCCGTAATCAAATCTTACAAGTTAAATTTGTCTCTCTTCCCAGTATCCAATGAGCTAAATTTCGCACACTTGTTTAGTTCCCGTGACAATACATGATCACTTAAACGCCACTATTAATTCAATATGCCAGCCGCTATAATATAGCGATATAAAAATATGCATTTTAACCCCTAATGATATGAGTATCAAATGAATATCAGCGAAATACAGTAAGAAAACAATTTTTAGCCCTTTTTTTATTAACAACGAATAATAGCTTGTTTAATTTCCTTTTTGTTGTAATATTTTGTTTAAGTTTAATTTACCTATTTTTGTGTACCAGTATAAATCTTACGAGGTACTATATAATAATAAATGCGAAAATTTAATTGGATTTGTTAGATACTCGTAAGCAATGCCCAGTGCGTAGTACTATAAGTTTCGTCTTTTGAAGACCTTTTGATTGAATTGAAGACCTACCTCGTTGCATATCCTCTTCATCGGTTCCAAAAGGCTTGTCATTTCGGCTTCTGAAGCAACGAAGAGGTTCGTATGTTCGTGCGATGGCATAGCGGAGATTCGTTAATTTTATAATACCATTATTAATATACTCCTCCCTTCATCCATCCATCCTCGTATGCTGTTTCGACGGGTTGTCTCACATTAAGAATGTCTTTGCGAATGTATAGATTTATAATGTCTTGTGAAAATAGCCTACTAGTGATTACTCACTCGCTAAAAAGTTCCTAACGACACTCTCATGACAACAAGCGAGTCATACTCTTTGTTTTTCAAGCTCTCTGAATTCCAACTTAGAACTAAGGATCCGTGTATGTAAAAAGGTTTTTGCTGGAGAAAATGGACATACCCTTTTAGCCTTTTGTGTACGGCCGAGACATTTTTGCCATGTAGTAAAAGACAGTAGAATGTTTGAAGGGCTGTTAGATTAAGGGTAATTATATGTCGAAGATAATCTGCTATAACTCGCGGTCGTGATTTAGATGGTTATCTCGATGTAAAATCTGGGATACGGGCCTTCCTTCAATCCAAGGGGTTTAGAGCATACTCCACCAAGCTGCTCAACTGCGGGTTGGAGGAGGCCAGTTGCTTTCTAGTAAAGTTGATGTTTTCAAGCCGCCTAAGGGTCACTGACGTAGTTTAACGACTGTCATCTAATAACACCCGGGACCAACGGCTTAACGTGCCCTCCGATGCACGGAGGAGCTCGAGATAAATAAACCCATCTATGGACAGGCTACGGTTGACGTTGCTTAACTTACGTGTTCGATTAGACTGACACGCGTTATGACGCCATAACGCTCGATGCGATGTAAAATAAATATGTATAAATAAACAAGCAGAAACATGCCGAACGATACCTCACAATGATACATCGAGGTCTATGTGGATATTTACCGTCATGTGCGTATTTTTTTTTTAAATAATAATAATCTTTATTTCTTTCAGTTATATATACTTTTATTTGCATACATTTGTTTTAGATCGAGGTAACATTAAGATATCGGTCTAAACCCCGATCGTAAAGTGTGATACTTTATGATCGGGGTAGCTAGTAGGCATCTTTGACATTTAACTATTCGGCTGCTCAGTGCCGAAAGCGTCCTAGTATACCTAGGCCCATACAGCCTAAACTAAAGCAGATTTCCGTCTGATTTTTTTTATTGCGCAAAATCAAACTATAGTAGATATTAATTGTTTTAACTCAGCTGACAGTAAGCCTGAAGTTTCGCCGACGAAATGTAAAATGTTTGTTAATAACTTAAATCTAAGATCTATTTTTGTGAATCAAAATATTCGATGAGAATCGGCTTCAGCTTAGGTGGACCCCGGATTGTACGGCGGCGTCCTGCGTAAGCAATCTCGATGTGAACGCAAAGCGACGCAGCACGGCACTAAGGGCGCGTTCCCACTATGTCGTAAATTTATCGTCGGACGACTATCGTTTCTAGCTGTTCCCATTATAACGACTGTTTGTCGTCAATTTTTTTTATCGTCTAGTGACTATCGTATCTAGCTGTTTCCATTCGATCGCAACGAGATTTTATCGTTTCACGGCAGTCGCTTTGTCGTTTACACATCATTAGCAAGCTCAAATCTACAGTCTATAGATACGATAGATTTGCCGTCACGATTTAGTCGTAACGATTTATATCTTTACGACTAAATATATTCCCACTATCATGACAATCTGTCGTCACCGCAAAAATGTCGTAGACGACAGTAAATCGTGTCGTTCTATATGTGAACACCTCCATATAAATATATAAGCCCCGACACATAAAACTACACGATTATTTGTCGTCACGACAAAGTGAGAACGCGTCCTAAAACTACGGACTTTGACTTCCCATCTAAGCCATGTGAGAGACAACATTATGGCAAATAAGGCATTAATAGCCTAAAGAGATGGGTAGTCACCACGGATTTTAAATATCTAACACACTGTTCGCGCGTACGTAGACATACAAAAAAAAGTAGACAAAGACTTTGGCCTACGCAATATGATTTTTGCAAGTTTCTTGTATCTTTGTCATATTGATGCAATAAAGTGAATTCTATTCCATTCCATTTTATTCTATTCTATTCTACATATCATAAAATCGTACTACTAAGAAATATAATAATATCTCATAACTATAACGAAACTGTATACTTTACATACATATACTAGATAAACATTACCCTCATTTGTAGGTTGTGTAAGAAAACATGGCAAGTAAAATATGGTAACAGTCATAAATTTGGCAATTAATTGAATAATTCTATATTACACATTCCCACGAGGACGAGAAGCCCGAAATGTTTTCGTGGGTTAACAGAAAAACAGTGGCTGGCATTATGCTGATTAGGATCCACAATGGCTCTTCATCTGTATTGTGATGTATTATTCATATGTTATTTTAATTCTATTAAAATGTAGACTTAAATATTCTATATAAATTTTATACTATATAGTATAGATAATGATCAGAATTGTCATTTAAGATATATCATTACGTCATTGACGAGCTCGGTCGAATGGCTAGCAATGGCCACTTTGACTCCGAGGTCGCGGGTTCGATCCCCGCACAAGACAAATATTTGTGTGCATGAACATGTCTGTTTGTCTTGGTCTGGGTATTTTCTATGTATTATAAGTATTTATTAAAAAAAAATGTATTTAAGTACATTTATCAGTTGTTTAGTACCCATAGTACAAGCTTTGCGCTTAATTTGGGACTAGATGGCGCTGTGTAAATTGTCCAGAAATATTTATTTATTTATTATTTATATATTTCTTTTTATATATTCTATATTGAATAGTGTTTATTAACAAAACTTTTGTATTTACGAATTTGTAAAAAAAATTGTTTGTTTGTTTGTAAAACTTTATATATATAAAACATAAGTACACAATATACAAAAAAAAATTACACTGTATGCAATGGCGGACTTATCTCAATAGGGATCTCTTCCAATCAACCATAGCATACTTGAAAGAGAGAACTTGTCAATTTTGGGCTTTGGAACAATACACGCGTATCATCGATTGATATCATCATTGACGAGCTCGGTGGTCCAATGGTTAGTAATGGCCACTTTGACTCCGAGGTCGCGGGTTCGATCCCCGCACATGACAAACATTTGTGTGCATGAACATGTCTGTTTGTCTTGGTCTGGGTATTTTCTATGTCTTTTAAATATGTATTTACAAAAAAAATGTGTTTAAGTACATTTATCAGTTGTCTAGTACCCATAGTACAAGCTTTACGCTTAGTTTGGGACTAGATGGCGCTGTGTAAATTGTCCAGAAATATTTATTTATTTATATATTTCGTTTTATATATTATATATTCTATATTGAATAGTGTTTATTAATAAAACTTTTAATTTTATTAAATATAATAAATATAATATATTTCTTTTTATATATTCTATATTGAATAGTGTTTATTAACAAAACTTTTGTATTTACGAATTTGTAAAAAAAATTGTTTGTTTGTTTGTAAAACTTTATATATATATCAAACATAAGTACATAATATACAAAAAATAATTACACTGTATACAATGGCGGACTTATCTCAATAGGGATCTGTTTCAATCAACCATAGCATGCTTTAAAGGGAGAACTTGTCAATTTTGGGCTTTGGAACTATGCGTGTATACGCATATCATCTAAAATCTACAAACAAAAAACTAAACAACATACATAAATAACACAATATTTTATTACCAATTTTATTAACAATTTTATTTTATAACAAGTTATTGATTCGTATTTTATTTTTCTTAAATAATTTGTCATTATAATATTACACATTATCAAAAAACAAAAAACTTATTATTAATCAAAAAACGTTTTTTAAACAAGTTATTAGTTTGTTTATAAAAATAACTAAACAGTTTATTTACTTTGTTTATATCGGTCACTAGAGATAGAATTAAAATTATTCGTCGCCATTACGAATGAATAATGGTCGCATTTAGGTAACCTATACTATGGTATACACGTTCACGAGAACCAAATTAATGTGCCAAATTTCAGCTCAATCGATCATTGCCAAATGAGTGAAATTTAAGTTGCAAAATTTCGCAGACATCGTGATGATTACAGACAACTAAATATAAAGCGAGAAAACGCAGCCAGTGTTCTTGCCTCCCAGCCTGCCGCATAAGAGCAATAATATTTTTAAGAGAGGTAGGGAGCGTAATTGTAAGCTACCCGACTGGGGAATGTACCTCCACCTTACAGAATACCGCAGCCAAATAACGGTTCCCTTGAGGGCTGTTGTGTTCCTGCGAGTGAGTGAGGTCACCAGAAAGGAAGAAGATGCTGCGATGGCAGCGGTTGGGTTAATATGGCTACGGTAACCGCTTCACATCAGGCGGGCCGTATGCTTGTCTGCCACCCGACGTAGTATAAAAAAAACAAAAAAAAAATTTTTGAAGCATTGTTAAGTTTTTTTTTAAGTAATTCTAACTTCGGGTGACCAAAGGGCTGGCCAATATCTAGGCCAAAATATTTCCGATATTCCGATATATTTCTAATAGAAATGCGGCCAGCCTTTTGGCCACAATCCCCGAAAATTGTAGGGACAATTAATATAGGTAATGAAAGATTTTTTTTTTATTGTGTGTATTTTATTATAATTTTAGTTTTTAATCTAGTTATATTAATTTTATTTTAAATTTAATTTCAAGGTATTTTTTTTTAGTTTTGTAACTTAGCTGGTCTAATATACTTTTTGTAAAATTAATTGTAAGATAATTTATTTTTATTTAGGTACTTTAGTTTTTACTTTGTTATTTTTCATATTCATAAATTAAGCAATATTTAAAACCATAAATGATTTAGGTTACGTTAGTTTGGGCGTTGGCGATTTTCTTCAAATGTATAGTTTAATATTCATTCATGTAGATAATGTGATATTATTTGTACAAATACTAAAAATAAGATTGTATTGCTGCATAGCATTGCAATATATCGAGAATGCCCTTGATTCAGTGCAAAGGCGTACAGTCCGGATTATTGATGAGCCTAAACCGGGAGCGTCTCTTAAGCCGTTGGAAACTTGCACATACGTTGCTGAATTGAATCGCTTTTATCGACTATCACGCCAAATGTTCGGCAGTGCTCTACGACCCTATTCCTCTTTCCCCGTTTAAGAACTGGAACCACCGTTCATATTAGCATGCACAATCTCGCACTGTCAATAACAACTACCCGATAACTCGTACTAGAGTATAAGTAATAGTACTACGTACACTATGGCCACTACCTGCCGCTCTCTCGTGTCGTCCTCACCTCCCATCTGAGACAAATCAGGAACAGTTTGCTTGGCGATGCACGCACACATCCTCATTCGCGCTCTGCACAGATGTTTTGGTTTATGTATTTATTTATTGAAAACATTTATAACAACATTACAGCTTACACTAATGCGATGTTATAAGACAAAATGTAGTAGTAAAAGACGCGACATTTGTATGGAGTGGCCGGGGTGTTCTTGTACTTAAAGGTTCGACCAATATTTTCTGTGCCAAATCGCTGACCAGTGGAATAAACAGCCCAATGATATATTTTCTGCTCCACATGTTTACGACATTGCGTCTGTCAAAAGGTATGTGGAGATGCACCTTCTAGGCCGATGTATCGGATGTGATTGCGAAAATCAAACTTCAAGATTTATGCTACCTGTGTTTACCTTAGCTGGTAGGAACGATGGATCTCCACCGACTAAGCTATAGGTGTTTGGCAATAACTTAAACGTAAGACCTATTTTTCGAATCAAGATATTCGGAGATAATCGACTTCAGCTTAGCCGGTAGGGTAAGCTGAAGTCGATATAAAAGCTATATGTATATATACTTGACTACACGACAGAAGTGAAAACTCCATCTCTCGCTCCATCTTCCTTCCTGCCGACTTTACCCGAACGAACGTTACAAGCCAAGCGTAACGTGTTACATACCCGAACATAAAGGCCCAAATGAAACTTTCACTTCTTATTTTTTATTTCATCAAATATGTATGTAACATTTGATCAATATTCGAATGTATCCGAACTCTTTTTCCGTGACCTATATCCTCTTTTGTCCGCTCCGGAACAACGCACTTTTTGTAAAATAAAATTAAAAACGACCCGTGCACATTTATTTAGGCGGCTCCTGGTCGTCGAAATAATGCATAAAATTAATTACACTCGGAAACCACCCGAGCTCGCTCATTATATGGTGTTATGGTTTATTGAGTTAAATTACTGTTGGTTGCCTTGGGATACGGAAAAAAAATGCCAATTTATTCTGTTTTGCTTATATTTTCCTATATATTTTTTGTCCATTCTCTATTAGATAAATGAGGCTGTTTATGTTGAATCTAAATAAAATAATACATTCTGAAATCACGAACTAATAGACCCAATCACTTCACAAAACTATTTGTATTTTTGAAGTGAAAACTTTTTGCGCGTTGGGCTTTATTTGAGATGGGGAAGACTATTGAACTTGCGTCACTGTTACCGAAACCGACACCGCACAGTGGTGTGGATTTTGAATATGGTGGACTTAGAACTTAAGGTTAATATTTCGGGCTAAAAAAATCAACGTTTGTTCTGCAGTTTTCATGAAATTGATTATTTTCACGAAGTAAAAATTTCTTTAGGCGCGATAGGCATTTAGTGAGATGGGAAAAACCCATTGAACTCGCCACACTGTTACCGTAACCGACACCACGTAAGTGATATATTTCTTTTTCTCGATGTCTTTAAAATTGTTAGCAATGAAACCTTTTGCATATGATTGTATTCTGTTTATTCGTTTCACAAAGAATTCTTTTGCATGCACTTGCAGCGTTGGCGTTTATACGTTTTTTAACTTAAAATATTTAATATAAAAGAAATACGTGAAATCACTACTTTTTTGGTCTTTTAGGTGGTTTCGGAAAAGTATAATTGTATTTTAGACACATGTTGGTACACGAAAACAAGTATAATAAAATAATACAAGTTAATGTAAGAAAACTTGCCAAAATTAAGCAAAATGCAAGTAAATGAGAAAAAAAATAACAGATTTGCTCCATATATTTTTTTTTCACGAACGTAAATAATTTTATGAAAACAAAATTCAAAATCCGGATCATTGTGCACCGGTCTATTTGGTGCAGTATGAGGTAGGCGCGGGCGGGCGGGTCGCGCGCCGTATACCACTATTTTCTGAAATCCACGCGGGCGAAGTTGCGGGTCGCTACTGTGCAATAGGAAATTAATACAAATGTACAATATTTCTTATTATGCAGTACATAGTTAGTTACTAACATTTCTACCACATACCAAAAATATATATCAGCGAGCCTCACAGACCCGTACAGCTTTCCCTTTAACCTCCATTCAAAAAGCTTGCAAAAGGTTGCGTACATTTTAAAATTGAAACTTTTGCCTTTGAACTACTAAAATATATCTATTTCCTTTGAAATGAAATGCAACTTTAAACTTTAGATGCATGCTCTTTTATTAATATGAGGGTTAGATTACTGTTATGATGTTTTGGTTATAGCAGAGCCGACTAGTAAATCAGATTTATGTAACATTATATTATTTAAAAGATTAAGTATGTTTTCAAGAATATATGCACATATTTTTTCGAAGTGTTAAATAAGCCCCCGCTAAACTGACAAATAAAATCTTACTTCGCTCAAGAAATTATTTTACCAGTACAAAAAACATAATGTATGACTATTTGACATGAAAATCAAAACAAAGTAGCTGAAATTAGACCCCTCAGTACCTACTTTAAAGTCTTTTCGCATTCATTTTGTTAGAACTTTCTAAATAATGCGGGCTTACTTACTAGGCGATCACAACTTCATTTACGTCTGTATCTCAAATCACACGTGCTACGACGTAGCATACGTCGTAGCTGTATTCGTAGCATATTTCGTAGTTAATGTTTTGTTTCGGCACTCGTTTGTAGCTAATGTCGTAGCTGTTTCAGCACCCATGCGTTGTCGTAGTTATTTTGTAGCACGCAAAAAATTATAAACGATAGAGAATAAACCTGGAGGCCTACTCTGAACTTCTCCTACTTTTACAGTGAACCGAAAGCAATTGAACATACTAATTGTTAACATATCATCAAAAATCAAGTAATGTATTTTCAAACGCCTTGCAATACGTTTGATTTGCTATCTATTTGGCAGAGCCTTTATCGAATATATTAGATTGTCTCGGGTGTACTAAAGCATTCAAAAACAACTCGAGCAAGAGTAAAGACAAACCCCGTAAGAAACAACAGGGAAAAAATCGTCGGAGACAACGGATTTGGGTTAGAACACGAAAAAGCTCCTTCATGCGAATCCGATGAGAACTTCCAGCCTCTGAACATTTTAAACGATGTTTGTTCATATTACGGTCTATATATACGGTGGGAATAAACGAACGAAATTTCCAACAATATGGTGTAACATTATTGTTGTGTAGTAGTAGTTGTATAGTATAGTAGATTTGTAATAGTGACAAAGATACATCTACTCGTTGTAAGTTTTCTTCGTCCAAATAAACCATTTTCTCACTTCTGACAACCCTAAGGCGTATAACAACAGTACGAGGCAGTATTGGTCTGTTTTTTGAGATACAGTCTTAGGCTCTTAGGATAATTCTAGGATTCGCTGAATGCTGTGGAGGACATGACGTGGCATCATGTGTATTTCTGTATTGCCTTATTGTTTAGTTGCCGATATCATAATAATTAAATCCATATTCGTTGATATTAAATCCGTAAACGACTCAGCTATACTAGGTTATACTATAACTATGAAGCCGAAATTTTTTCCATAAGTTCAACATTCATTAGGAGTAAATTACCCCATAGGGTTGACGACTCACAAGGTGTCTAAAGTGCATCGCACTCACGGTTAATGCACTCTGCTAGTCTTTTTGCCACAGCCCTTGGGGCTTATGGGATTGCTCATCTAAGCATGAGCGCTTACCGGCACTTTAATAAGCACCTATCAACACAACTTGACCAGGGATCACATGCACAAACATATGCACTTTTTTTTTTACGTCGGGTGGCAGATAAGCTTACAGCCCGCCTGATGCGGTTACCGTAGCCAAATTAACGCTCACAACATAAAATATCGCTCTCGCGCCGCCACCCCCGCTGTCAGCGCAGCATCTCCTTCCCTTCTCTTCTGGTGACCTCACTCACTCGCAGGAACACAACAACCCTCAAGGGAATTGTTATTTGGCTGCGGTATTCTGTAAGGCGGAGGTACATTCCCCAGTCGGGTGGCGAAAAGAGAGGTAGGGAGAGTAATGTAAACTACATTACTCTCCCTACCTCTCTTTTCGCCAGAGCTTTGTTTGTCAGTCAGCAGGGTGCACCGCGTGCAGGTGAAGTTGGCTTTGTTTCAAAGATGTTGATGAACCACTTACACCCTTAACTTTCACATACTCTGCTGCCGATTATGAGAAACATAAGAAAAATAATAAACTAAGTAAAAATCCCGCGGCATCGGAATCGGAAAATATGGCGGACGCAGTGTTGACACTGTCTTGCGATCAAATGACTCCCTGATTGCACACCATGATACACATGTCTCCTCGACACAGAAGCTAATGAAAAAAATGGGGTATGGCTGTGTCATAGACACGGCCGTATGTTGTAGATACGTGAATACGTTATATGAACTAAAATTATCTCAAAATGGCAGCGCTTCCCCTCTACCGCACGTAAAGTTCCTTAGTCCTTAGTTTTACTTAGCGTTCTAGTTCCAGTTCCTTAGTCCTACTTAGCGTAATAAGTTATTTGACCCTTCATCTATCCAGTGCAGTGGTATGATTGAATTTTGGATGGAGATGATAGATTTGTAGCTGCAACACCAAACTGTATCCCCCGATTTTGTTCAATCCTTTTTAAGGTTCCGTACCCAAAGGTTAAAAAGGAACCCTATTACTAAGGCTCCGCTGTCCGTCCGTCCGTCCGTCTGTCACCAGGCTGTATCTCATGAACCGTGATAGTTAGACAGTTGAAATTTTCGCAGATGATGTATTTCTATTGCCGTTATAACAACAAATACTAAAACACAAAATAAAAAAATATTTAAGGGGCTCCCATACAGCAAACGTGAATTTTTTGCTCGATTTTGCTCGCAATTGATAACAGTAATAGGTAGACTCTTGAAATACTCACATAATAATATTTAGTTTTATATTCACTTTAAAAATATAAAATAATTGCATGTATGTATGATCTCTCTGTGTTCACTGTTTGTTAATCCATAAATAAATAAATAAAAAAAAAAATAAAAAAAAAAAAAAAAAAAAAAAACAAATATTTAAGGGGGGCTCCCATACAACAAACGTGATTTTTTTTCCGTTTTTATAAATAATGGTATGGAACCCTTCCGACTCCGACTTGCACTTGGCCGGTTTTTTTTGAATTGCCTCTCTATGGAAGCAATTTTAAATACGCATTCACTTCAAAACAAAGTGTTACTTATGTTTAATTATGAGAAAGTGTTACTTATGTTTAATTATGAGAGGATGATGAGGAGAAAATTTGACTGAAATCCTTTCTCAAGCGTGAAGTTATATTAATCAAAATACCATACAAAAGGCGCATTTACAATGATACCTACAATGATATTTACAATGGTACTGGTAATTGTGGCAATTCTTATGCAAATCACATAAGGTTCAATAATGCTTATCTCAAATGTCAAACTGTAATTAATAACCATCCCGATACTTGTTTCCGGTGAGTGCTGCAGCTAAATAATATTGATAGTTTACGTTGTGCTTTGGGTTTTTTGTCTATATCTATGCGTCTATGTACAAGGACCCAACGGCAGAATGGCAGAAACCGTGGGGCATAGCTAGTGTATCATAAACGTATCCGTTCCTAAGATAAAGTGTGAAGCGTCTACTGAATCATATAGTTGTGATTTGTGGTTATATCGTAAATCACAACATAGTTGCTTGTCGCTTCACAAGGGTAAATTTCAGAAACGCTATGTTAAGGGATTTACTTCTGCCTGAAGCATTCACGCGTGAGTTTCGAAAAGTCAATGAAAACCGTACTGAATTTCGTAAAAACTGGGTCAGTGATTTAACTTGAAAACTCAATAAAACAAAAGTAAATCTAAAACTCAATAGAAACAATAACAAACCTATTTTCATTGTGTATAAAGTTATATATTCTAAAGTTAGAATAATAGTATGGATGCTTTGTTTGTATGTACATTAGATATTGGGGTATGTCTGAAATATACCCGAAACTTTTATTTTATTGATATTTGTCAAATTTGTGTGTATTTAATAGCTAAGTCAGTAACAAATATTTTATTCAATAAAAAATATTTTTGGAAACTTCCAAATTCCAAATTATTAAATTTTAACAAAAAAATGTCTTAATGCCATAAGGTGTGTAAGAAGTTACTTACAAAAACAAGTTTATCCTTTTCATTGATTATACTTTTATACTTCACATTCTACTGTTTTAATAAATGAACTAATTAATTATATTTAACGAGTCACGGGTCACACGGAGCGCGACGACATGTTGAATTCCTTACATGTCGCATCCTGGGTAGTATAGTATTCTTCTCTGATAGCAACAAGGGAGAATTACCAAGCATTCAGACGATTTTGCAATTCATATTATTGGAATCGACGTGATAGGGTCACATATATTTGCCAGAAAAGCAGACTAGTTTCGATCTCAAACGGAGACCTTCAAACTTCACACGACCACTTAGTTCTTCTATAGATAAATGAGTAAACATGTGTTTCTGGATTTTTCAAAATTCAAGCCCAAAAAAAGTAGGGCCAAAAAGTCTGAAAATCTTCATGGGTATTATTTTTATGGTGTATCATATCGCTGATTACGAAAACAATAACGATTTTGAAATTCAATGTGGCTAACGTGACCATCATACTCTATTGGGGTGGGATGGGATTGAAATGTTTAAAATGGGGTGGAAAGGTCTGAAAATCGTCATGGGTATTGTTTTTATAGTTTATCGGGTCGCTTATGAAAACAACAACTATTTTGTAATCGAACAAAATGTTTACAATGGGGTTGAAATGTCATAATATCAATATGGGTGTTGATTCTATGGTTTTCTGGAACGTCAATTACGAAAATGGCATTGATTTGAAAATATAACATAGTGGACATGAAATTACTTAAAAGGATTTTTCAAATTTCACCCCTAAGAAGATGAAATGGAGGTCCAAAATTGTATGGGGAAACGAGATTAGTTGGACTATTTTATCCTAAACTTTATACGAGTACTTCTATAGATAAATGAGTAAGCACGTGTTTGCCCCGAATTTCACGCGAGCGAAGCCGCGGGCGAAAGCTAGTTAATAAATAAAAGAATGAACGAACGAACAAACGAACGAATGCGTGAATGAATATATGAAATAATACTCTTTATTGCACCAACAGAACATAAATAAATAAGCAAATACGTAAGGACAATATGCAGCCTTATCGCTAAAGCTATCTCTTCTAGGACGACAAGAGAGAAACAGTAACACATAATATGGTAGGTGGCGCTTTATACTGCAAAATCAGTCAAAAGTAGAAGGTTAGGTTATGCTTATGATAATCAAAAACCGAACAAGCGAAACGAGAGAGACTGGCCTTGCTTTTGCAGAGGGAGGTTTTTTTTCTAACTATCAAGTTTAACTATCAAGCACCGCAGCGCTTAACTTTTAAATAAGATAAAATTACTTTTGACTAAAAACGTTACGAACATTAACAACGTTATTGACTAAGGGAGTTGGTCAAAAACATTTTTGCCTGCTTATTGGAGTCAAAAGTGGTTTTATCCGGTTATGAGTTTTGACTTTTGACTGTAACAAAATAAACATTCACGTAAACACACGCGGAAAGTTTCCAAAATAATCGGATGTCAATCAATCAAAAAATCAATCTCCAATTAGTAACGTAATAACAATGTGATGCCATATATCTTCGGTCAGCCATGTGAAGAAAAAGTACAGATAAGCGGAAAAGTTTGTTTACAAAAAATGTTTCATTGATAAAGTAAGTTGGATGCGGAAAAAGTGAGAGATAAGAAAGGTTTCCATGTTGAAATAACTTTTTGAAATAATAATATTACGAATATATATATCTTGTACTTTATTATGTAGTAGCTCTTCGCATAGCAGCTTCGCTCGCGCACATTTTGAACAAATTTCATGGTTTTTGTTGATATCTTTTTTATAGTCTTTAACTGTCTGCATAATGTTAGGTTGTAGACGGGCGCAAACGACCGCGACGCAATGTAACGCGGTCGTTTACGTAGGTTATTGTTATTGTTGTGTTTATTGTTTTTAAATATATTTTTAAAATTTTCCATCCCCTATACTACATCTAATATATTTCTTCCTCCCCTTTGACTGTCTTTAATTTGACGTCTAAATTTCAAATCTCTAACTTCAGTAGTTTTTTTTTAATTAAGTAACATTTTTTGCTTACCTTCCCTCTTCCTCTTTTTTCTCAATATTCTGCCGCCATGTTGTTTGAATTTTTACTTCTCTTATTCTGCTCCCTTTTCTCAAGTTTAGATTATTTCTTCTTTCACTTTAGGCTAATACTAACTTTACACTTTTAGTATCCATAAGAATATTACAAATTAAAAAGGGTATCTGTCTGTCTATCTGTTGTTATCGTTGCAGAATTAAACGGCTCAACTGATTAGAATTAAATTTGGCATGGACATAGAACTATTTAATATAGATAAGGAAGGATATAGGCTGCATTTTGGCGCGATATAACCAACACTCACGCGAGCGATGCCTCCGGCGAAAGCTAGTAATACTATAAACAATATGTGGTTTTCAGTTCGTAACTTTATTTTGTCTTAATACGACATTTTTTTTTTCAATATTTCTCCATTTTCTGTCAAATATATATATTTCCCTCTATAACTTTCTCCTACTTTAAATTCTTAAATTTCTTCTTTTCATCCTCATATCCAAATTAGAAATTTCAGTATTTCATGTTAAAAAATTGTTACATTGATTCAACCCTTATTTTAAACTTTTTTTCCTAAGTTATTCCTTATTAATCTGGTAGCTTGGAAGTGCCAGTAAACTTTCATCTAAATCAGTTTCGTCAAAATCGTTCAAAGTTCATCCGTTCATTATCCGACAAACAGACAAAAAAGAAAAGGATTTTCATGCTAGACTCAATGTTGAATGACCCCTTTCACGTCTTTGATTTTGAATAATACATTCACTTCTCGATATTGCTGTCACTACCAGAGAGTGAAAATCTTTAAAGTTTCTTGATGCCAGTTTTAAGATTTAAGCTATTAGAATCAAATAGAATAATGAGTTTGCTTAACAAAAATAAATAATTATCAAATATGTATAAAGGTAAGCAGTATCCCTTGCTTATATTTAAAATAAAGTAAATAAAGAAAAACGAAACATCGAAAAGTAAACTCTTGTGCAATTCAATTAGAATACGTTGTATTTTCTTCCCTTACTCCTACCTCTCTCCTTCTGTTCATATATATTTTATTCTGACATTGTTTATCCTCACATTTCACAAACGGTAGGTACCAATTAAAGTTCAAACGCGTTCTCTAAGAATGTTAATCAAATAAAACAAAAACAAATAACTTTGCGTCTCGACTGTACAGTTTTAAGAGCCGCTATTCAGTACTACGTCGGCGTCGGCACGAGAAACAGTCTTCCGTGAGAGACGCGGCGCCAACCGCGCGACACTTAGAAAAACAAAACTATAAATAAAAAATAACAAAAATAAGTTTGTAGTACCATCCCTAGATGTGTCAACGCGTGCGTTCTATTGTCAAAATAAAAAAGAAAAAGTGCTTGTGATTCGAAAAAGGAATATGCGTAAATTTAAAAGTTGCCAGTTTTAATGGCAACTAAAAAAAATAATGTAGTGCGTTTGCCTTCAGTGGTAAGAATTGGAATGTGTTTCGAAATGCACAATTTTGTTTACAATATTTGTTTACAATGATGATTAATAGTGGCATGTTTACAGGTTTTTACATATCGCAAACTTGTTTGGCTTCATACGAATGGTCATTTTGTACACGGCTCGTCTATTCACAGTAATGTATTGCTTGTATTTTACTTTATTTTCATAATATCACATTTACTTGGTATACATATTTATTTAGCTATGTTATAATTGAAATCGATGTTTTATTGTGTCAACTGTCATTTTACAAATCAATATACTTAAGTTTTTTTCAGTGAAGTGTGATATGCAGTATTATTTACCTTTATCTGATATGATTTGTCTTATTCCAAAATGATTAACATTAAATTGGACTATTTATTCTTGAGTACATCGTGTTAATGAATTATTTTTTTATCAGTATTTTATAATATCCTTAATCAGAAATATCACACCGAATTTTATAAGAATTTGGGCAAAACAGTGCTCTACATTTTCCAATACAATAATTTCAAGTTTTCAACTGATCTGTTTTGACATTTGACATAGACTTTTGTTGTCAGTTCCTGCAATGTTGCCAGGACTGACTAGTAACTGCCTAATATTGTCACATGATAAAAAATATCTCACATTCCAATTTGTCGTAGATGTTGACACTTAAAGGGCTTCTATAATTACATCTTCACAGAAAAAAAAATAAGCGATCATTTTTCGAGATTCCGCAAAGTTACTCGACGGAATTGTTTTCGTTTCATACCGACCACGTATCCTTCGAGGTGACCTTGTATACTAAATACACGCGCTATTTTTCTGCTATCGGCAGAAACTTGTTTGTATAAACCATACTCTATCTGGGACATTTACTTGTTCGACATTGGGATTCCCAATTCCCAAAGTTGTAGCTAATTGTTAATTACTAATAAACTTTGGTAGTTTTCCCAATAGTTCCAGAATGCATAGATGTTGTGCTCTTTATGAGTACCTAATAAACCTGTGGACCTACTCAAGCTCAATAACTATTTAATATTATGAATCAATAGAATTTATTTTAACGGCTTCGATGATCCAAAGTAAACAGACAAAAATACTAAATTTGAACGGTATGTTTTATACCTAATATTTTTTTTAATAAGAAGTATGTGGGTAACGCTAAAGGGTCGCCGATCCGTTGCCAGCCTATTCTCCTTCCTTTCTTTCTTTCTGGTGACCTCACTAACTCGCAGGAACACAACAATCCTCAAGGGAATTGTTATTTGCCTGCAGTATTCTGTGAGGTGCATGTACTTCCCCAGGGCAGCTTAAAAATTATTGTATGCGCTACCTCTCTTTTCAGACCATCATTGTCAATCAGTAGGGTGCACCACGTGCAAATGAGGTTGGCTTTGGTTCAAAGATGTTAATGAACTACTTACACCCCAAATATAAAAATCTTCGAGATAAAATATCTATGTCTAGGGAGAAACTTTACCACCTTTTGAATGCTGTATCAATTGCACAGACATCCTCTTGGAGATCGTAGCAGTCCAGTATTAAGAAGACCACACGTAGTACTACGAATGCTACGTGGTCATATAGCTACGCAGGACCATCTTATACTGGGAACGTTATGATCTACAAAGGTTTATCTGTACAAGGATTTGTATTCTGAGGAATTATTTGACGCCAACGACCTCACCCACATCTATTTATCAAAATTTATTCCCATATTTTAGTACTGAAATTTTAGACATGTAATGTATAGAATACTCTATACCTTGTAAGCTGCCCGACTGGGGAAGTACTCCGCAGAATATCGCAGCCAAATCACAATTACCTAAAGGGTTGTTCTGTTACTGCAAGTAAGTGAGGTCACCAGGAAAGAAATCGCTGCTGAATTGGCAACGGATGTGGCGACGTGCGAGCGATACTTCATGTTTCGAGCGTTGATATGGCTACGGTAACCGCTTCACATCAGAAAGGCCGTTATAATTTTATTTTATATTTTCAAAATAGTACGAAGAGGTATTTTCAGTGTTCGCAATGTATGTAATACAATGTATGTATGTATAACAAGAGTCGGGTATTAAATTGTACTACTCATAGGCTACGTTCATAAGCTACGATTACTGTTTAGAGGCTGTTTGCTAGGAGGCAGGCAAGAAATATCTAACAAATTTTTTTTTATACTACGTCGGATGGCAAGCAAACGGCCCGCTTGATGTGAAGCGGTTACCGTAGCCATATTAACGCTCGCATCATTAAATGTCGCTCGCGCGCCGCTACCTCCGCTGCCAATGCAGCATCTTCTTCCTCTCTGGTGACCTCACTCACTGGCAAGAACACCTTTCAATTCTCAAGGGAATTGTTATTTGGCTGCAGTATTCTGTCAGGTGAAGGTACATTCCCCAATCGGGTAGCTTACCATTACGCTCCCTACCTCTGTTTTCGCCAGAGCTTCGTTTGTCACTTAGCAGGGTGCACCGCGTGCAGGCGAACTTTGCTTTGGTTCAAAGATGTTGATGAACCACATACACCTCACTAACTCAACACATTAACATAAAACACATTACATTTTTCATGAACTAAATAAACTGCATAACCATATATAAATGCACAATGTTTTCCAAATGTTTATATCACGTATGCTCAGTATTGGGTCTCTCGAAAAACTACCAGCTTTTAGAAAATAGAATACAAATGCGAAACGAAGTAGTTTGTTTGTTTTAAAACACACTGTATGTGTTTTTAGTAAAATTCTGTGTTTTATTCCGGATGTTTCAATTCTTACCATGTTTTCTGAAGAAACATTTTTAGAATTAAGGACGTAACTGGCGGACGGTATCTCGTGATATGTCATTCTTCCCCGCCGTTCGTACTGCCGGAGGAAATGCGTGAGTTTCGTATTATATGAGTTTTTAGATGTCATAAGTTACATGTATGAGCTTTTGTTCTTTGTTGAAGTTGATAAACCGGTGAAGAGCGACGAGCGACAAAACGAAAAATTACAGATTATGCATACCTCAAACAACATTTTTCTCAAAGAACGTAAGCTATTATTATCAACAGTTTTCGAGTTATATAGCATATCAAACTATAATACAGAAAAGTTCAATGTTTATCCCGCTGATTGCATATAAAAGCAATGACTGGAACTTCTGATGAATCTGTGCGGTGGTAGTGCGCAAGGCTGTCCGACGTTGCTATATTGTGTGTAATTAATTACACATTTTGTGTGTAAACTAGAAGTCTCGTGTGTAATCAATGTCTTAAAAGCGATAAAAGATCTCTCGTCGTTTATATGGTGTGTCATGGTTTGTAAGCTGTGAGAGTGAGAGTGGTGCATTCTGCATATTTTCCAATGTAGCGGGATTTCTAATCACTTAGGGTGCACCACGTGCAGGTGAAGTTGGCTTTGGTTCAAAGATGTTGATAAACCAAGTAAAGCAATGGCGACCGTAGCCTGTCTAAACTTACTTATTTACTCCTTCGACCCAAGGACCCAAAATGAGTCTTGGCTTCCGACATGAGAACCCTCCACTTTTCCCTGTCTTGCACTTGCTTTATTTGCTTCACTTGCTTGCTTTACAGGTCGACCACTATATGTTGTTATAGGTTCCAATATCTTTACGGAGGTCTTCTCCCTCTGCCACTAGAAGCTTGTTTGTCCAGTTTTCACAACCTATCCATTGTTGTATATAGTAGCCTGTCCATGGATGGGTTTATTTATATCGAGCTTCTTCATGCTTCGGACGGCACGTTAAGCCATTGATCCCGGCTTTTGTCATTTAATTTTCAATCAATTTTCATTAAATTCAATCGTTAAGCCACTTCAGCCTTTGGGCGGTTTGAAAACAATGGCCTCCGTCAACTCGCAGTTGAGTAGCATGCTAGAGTATGCTCTAAACTCCTTCGATTGAGGGGAGACCCGTATCCCAGCAGTGGGATAAATAAGGGTTGACGACGAGAAAGTATTATAACCCGCATTCGTTATTTTCACAAAAAAGCCAATATATAATTTAGATCGTTTTTAAAATAACTGTTTCTGACGTATTTCTTGTTCAGTGAACATTGTTTTGCATTTTTCCAATGTTCCCCAATTACTTTCCACAATTAATACATCTGCCGAATTCTGTCACATTTGCATGTTTTCATTCGGTATCTATATTTTCAATAATCTGTAACGAACACCGACATCGTAATCCAATTAAATAAATTGGTTTTTGTTATTTTCCGAGTGTCGCATGGACTGTTGTTTTAAAAAACCTGCCAAGTGCGAGTCGGACTCGCGCATGAAGGGATCCGAACCATTATCTAGAAAAACGGTAAAAAAAATCACGTTTGTCGTATGGAAGCGCCCTTAAATATTTATTTTATTCTGTTTTTTAGTATTTGTTGTTATAGAGGCAACAGAAATACATCATCGGTGATAATTTCAACTTTCTAACTATCACGGTTTATGAGAGACAACCTGGTGACAGACGGACGGACGGACGGGCAGCGGAGCCTTCCTAATAGGGTTCATTTTTACCCTTTGGGTACGGAACCCTACAAACAGATTGATATAATCTCTAACCAATTATAAAGATAGATATCACACAATAAACACAAATTCGAATATATTTATTTGTATTTGGATTCTTGCACATAGAAACGTAATTTTATTATCTTTTTTTTTATATATGCAAAAAGAACCACAAAAGTAAACCTCCATAGTCTTCAAGTAATACAAAAAAATTTCTTTTTTTTGTTACGTGGGGAAATCCTTTAAGGATACCATGCCGCCGTGTTATGTTGGACTCTGCTGCCATGGGGAAGTGGCTGCCATACCGACGAAAACCTCACGATCGCCTTCTGTCCGCCGATAGGCGAGGCTACGGGAACTACGGAGGCATTACATCCGCGACCCCGCCAGCGGTTGTCCCTAAGGACCCTCCTTCTAGAGAACCCGAGTTTCTCCCCCTCCTCTATAAGTGGCGCACAGGGAGACATACGGTACGCCGACACCAAGGGTTATTTTTTAACGAGATTTTCTTCCTCGACTGCTTGGGTATTATGAAACCGGCTCTCCGGACGTCGTCAGACATTCTCGGCCTCGGTTTCATGTGCAGGGGGCACGTGAAACCGAGGCCGGGAATGTCCTCTGTAATGTTTTAACGAGGTTTTCTTCCTCGACGAATCACAACCTGCCTGTGCGCTATTGGTCCGTCAGTCGGCCTTTGCTTTCCGCGTTTTTTCCACGCTACTCTCGTTCCCAAAATACACGTACGAGAGTTAGAAAAAGGTAATGCTTTTATTTGTAAATTGCTGTGATTTGTAAAACATTTCCTTGCGATTTAATAAATACACACGTAATTGTTCAAGATTTCCTAGTGTCACTGTTTTCATGGTTTACTTTTACTTCCCCAGTATTTTTTTATAGCCGTAGGGAAGTACGTGGGCGTAAAACAATGTATCTACCTCCCTTAATTACTAAACATTTTCTCCAAACAAAATAATAGCCTGACCGATATTTTATGAATAATTCATAAGTTCATAACCTCCAGCCGAATTAATTTCTCTTCGATAGCTATTAATTACGGAAACAGCGATAGGTCCTCTATCAATATTATAGACAACGATAATTTGAGTTTCACAGAAAATGCCAGAAAGTGCTCAGCAGCGTAGCTGTAGCCGCAATTTCCAGATAAATTTTAATTGAATAACATCAAACTATAATCGTAAAATTTTATTGGAGAAGGTACAAATTGCTGCTTGTTCCCATATGCCAACTCCGTTTTATATGAAATTTGTCGTTCATTACCCATGACATCCTTAAAATTACAACACTTGCGTATAATAGGCAATCATCGTTATTATTATTGTCTTATACTACGTCGGATGGCAGATAAGCATACGACTCGCCTGGTGAGAAGCGGTTACCGCAGCCATATTAACGCTCGCAATATGAAATATCGCTCCCGCGCCGTCACTCTCGCTGCCAACGCAGCAACTTCTTCCTTTCCGTGACCTTACTCACTGAAAGGAACAAAACAATCCGCAAGGAAATTGATATTTGGATGCGGTATTCTGTGAGGTGGAGGTACTTCCCCAGTCGGGCAGCTTATAATTACGCTACCCTAACTCTCTTTGCGTCAGAGCCTTATCAGGTCTAGGTTTAGCGGCGGTGGCAGCGCGCGAGCAATATTTCATGTTGCGAGCGTAAATATGGCTACGGTAACTGCTTTATATCCATCAGGTGGACCGTATGCTTGTTTTCCACCCGTTGTGGTATAAAAAAACATATTAGAATAACATAGGATATTTCTGTTTATTGCTCTAACCTCACAAATTTGATATTCTCATAATATTTTTTAGGTTTTATTCATTTATTCTCATAGAAGAATTATACATTCACTTATTATGAGAACTTAATACATATTAATACCTACATAATTAATTGTTCGAGGAGCGCACTAGTAGGACGATGTTACGTACAAATCTCGCGGTAGAAAAACAAAAACACTGTTTACATTTTAAAAAAAATGTGGAACGCTTCACGATTTTGCGGTCATCCTTGCGCTAATCTTCTCGGTGTCGTTCCAATTTTAGTATATGTACTGCCGAAGCAAGTACATAATCTCACATGGTTTTCCTATCATTTAGATAATATGTGATAATATCTTGGTTGGGAATGGTTACATGCATATTACACTAGTTGTTACCCGAGACTTCGCCGGCGTGGTAATAAAATCATATACATACATTGGTTCCTTTCAACGAGGAAGAAGAACAAACCAACAAACAAATATACAATCAAACATACAATCACATCGCCACATTTCTAATTAGTGTGAATATGGAAGTATGGTTTTACAATATCCCACACCCACACGTGCGAAATAGAAATATATGTACTTTCTGTACAGTCATTTTATTGTTTCATATGTATTTGTTGTAGACAATTGCTTCGTAAAAGTTATTAACCCGGGGAACAACGTTTGGGCGGATCCAAAATACATATATATCCTATCGCGGGTGCATAAAAACAAATGACCCGAGTAGGATATTATATATTATGATAACGGCATCTCCCAAGGGTCATTACATATGAGCCGTTTAGCATACATTCCTATGATAAAATAATTCAAACCCCTCGTAAGTTTTCTATTTGGTTACATTGTAATTCAGTCAGGTTACTTGTGTATTTCTGTGCATTGCAAGATTCATGAATAGTTGGTTGAATGGTGGAGAGAGAGATCAATCGTTGGTCTTCACACACCCCGGAGGTTTGGGGAATCCGTGCCGGGGCTATAGCCCCTCTACGGTGGTCTCAATCGCTATACGTATCTACGTATAGAGCGTTGTGGCGACACCGGCAGTCTTCTTTGTCGCTTCACTCTTTCCAGAGAGGTCGTGATTATCATGATGAGGCAGCAGACATGACTCGTCTCCTCACGTCGTCTCACTAGCTCTACCTACTGGTCGTCAATCACACAGTTAGTAGTTGCGATGAAATCCGCATGCGAATAAGCAGCACTTTCGTTTGCACGGGCACACATACGAGCATCCGAGCATACTTGTGAAAAAATGAAGAAAATCCGAGCATCATGTCCCTTTTTATCTATTTATCCTCTTTTGTACTTACAACAGTATTGCATGATGACCAAAAAAAGGGTAATGCACACTCATTTTTTTCGTGAGTAGACCACACAACTGAGGTAAAACTTCTTCAGCTCTACTAACCTATATCTCCCTCTCAACTTCCGTTTGCCGTTTCCATAACGCGTTCGTCACGCATTCACCAGCTTACTTCCCAAGTCAAGCGTGCGTAAAGAAGTTTTACTTCAAAAGTAAAACTAAGCTAAATTACAAGTCTCCAAAGAAAAAAGCTTTTAAGCTATATGGCTCCAACTAGAATCCACTCGGCTCAAGTTTATTGCTTCAATTAGTCCACATCAATTACTGTACAACAAATAAATTAAAAATAACTAAGTAATTGTAAGATTTTCTACAGTCTCATTTTTAGAATTAAAAAAAAAAACACTTACAGGATCACTCGTATGTCTGTCCATCTGTAATCATAACCAATTTACTCAAAATATAAATGAAAGTGTTACTTCCACAAAATCAAAACATTATTATGTTATAAATTTACACTACAAACTAAATTAACTAAAAATAAACTAATCTTAAAATCAATATTATAATATATAGGAAAAGAAAAAATATATATATGTAACCAAACGGTATCAAAAAATTAATGTTAAAGTTGTATATACTCATATGAATTTCTGTGACCCAAATTCGGGCATGTAACGTAAATAAATTATTTTTAAAAAAGGGAGTCATGTTTGGAGTTGTTCTCTAAAAATGTCTCGCTTTTCCATTGTAAACACGGAAATAGATTCACTATGCACCGGTGCCAAAGCCACACCTGTGTTTGACATTTATATATTCGAATTCGCCTCAAAGTAAATGTTTACCTCGGATAGTACAAACAAACGTAAAAACCATTGCTTTGACTCTCGTACATAATTTAGGAAAACATACCCTTTGTCTTCCAGAACCTTATTGTGTAGATACATGTTATTGTATTTTTCAGAGCACGGTTTTCTAATTTTTAAACTGACTCTAAAAAAGAACGTGGTTCTCAATTCGGCTGTACTTTTTTTTAATGTTTTTTACTTAATTACTCGGTGATTTATAAACTGATTTGAAAAAAGCTTTTTTTTTATTCGAAAGACTATACTTCCAGTTTGGTCCCATATTTTTTCTTCATCATCATCGGCAGCCTGTATCTACATCCATAAATGTAGAGTAATGTTTGGAGTCGGTTTTTTTTTTGTTAAAATTATTTGTGTCCTTATATTAAATTTTTGCTTTCTCGCCTTGACTGAGCTCCTTTCAATGACTGTAAGGTTCACTGGTAGAGATCTCTATTAGGGATAAGTTTGCCTCTGTATTACTCTATACTTTTTAAATATTGTATTACATATTGTTATTACATTGAAGTACTTACAAACAAACAAATATCCTGATTTTGGTAGACTCTGTGCTCTACTATATATTATTTTTTATTATTAGTTTAACAAGTTTACATAATAGTTATACTGATAGCAATAAAAAGCTACAAATGATTAAATCACACATTGGAGCCATGTCGGTCTGGAACTGTGAGGTTTTCTTCCACGGACTCTCAGATTGTGGAATGAATTACCTGCCAAGGTTTTCCCAAGAGACTACAGCATGGGGTTCTCCAAGAAAGGCGTGAAGAGGTTTTTACAGGATGGGCAACGCGTGAGTGATGCCTCTGGTGTAGCGAGCGATTGCTTACTATCAGGCTCGTCATATGCTTGTTTGTCATCTTAGTTGTTTAAAAATCGGGTGGAGGTGTGTCTGTGCATACAGCCGTTGAGTAACGTAAAACGTCTACATCAGCGAGTCGCTTTTATGTTATTGTTGTTGTAAAGTCTTTATTGTACAAAAGAAAATAACATAACATGACAATAAAATAGTTATGTACAATGGCGGACTTATACTAAATGGGATCTCTTCTATTGAACCATTCCAGACTTGAAGGTAAACATAATTTGGCAGAAACATAGGTACAATATGAATACTTAATGAATACTTTTAGTGTACGCTTTTAGTGTAAAAGATTGAAAGAAAAAATACATAATCGTTTAGCAGCGAGCTGACTATATACGCTAAGTAATGACATGCGATTCACGTTTCTGTGACTTATAGTTTTGTAATTATTAAGGTAAGACGATATAGAACACGCACCCTATACCTAACAGCTAATGCGCCCCGTGTGCCAACCTTCCGGTTATATCACGGGTTGCGAGTCTCTCGTCCAGTAAATCAACCAGACGAGAGGACCTTTACCTGCACCGCTTTTGCGCTCAGTAAACCAACCGAGCACGCAAGCGTAGCAGTAGCAGGTCTTACGTACTTAGTGTGACGATATAGAACAATTTGGTACATTATTATTATTTAAATAGTTGTCTTGGCCAACTTGCCAGAATATTATAAATATTTTGAAAAATGGAAAAATTCACCCCAAAAGGTGGGAATTTAATATTTACAAAATTCGTTACATACCGCCGAAGCTGAAGCCGATTACCAGCGGATTATTTGATTGCGGAAATCAAACTTCAGCTTAGATATATGGTACTTGTGTTTAGCTTAGCTAGTAGAAACTCTGGAGCTCTACCGACTGAGCTGAAGATGTATGTCAATAACGAAAACGTAAGTATCTTGTTTCCGAATCAAAATATTTTTTAGTAATCGGCGTCAGCTTCGGCAGTAGGGCCCCAGTTTTCTAAACGGGGGCCCGCAAAAATGAAAGTACCTACTTCTTAGAGTGTTGCTAATTATGTTTAGCTCAGTTGGTAGAAACTCTAGAGCTCTACCGACTAAGCTGAAGATGTTTATCAATAACCTTAACCTAAGACGTATGTTTAGAAGCAAAAAATTCGATGGTAATCGGCTTCAGCTTCGGCGGTAGGCTCCCTGGTATGCATTGGTGTCATTTAAAAGACGTTTCACATCAAAACAAATCACTTTTTTTTTATACCCCTAAGGTGACAAACAAGCATACGGCCCGCCTGATGGAAAGCAGTTACCGTAGCCTATGGACGCCTGTAACACCAGAGGCATCACGTGCGCGTTGCCGACCCTGTAAAAACCTCTTTACGCCCTTTTTGAACTTAGTGAACTTCACTTATACGAAACTCGAAATAGTTGAAACGAAAGTAATCCCAAAGATAAAAGTAAAGTTTTATAATATTATGGATTAATAGCGGTGATCGACAGTGAACAGTAAAATTCACTGCAGTCCTGGGAGTGGTACTATTGCTGCCTTGAAACTAAGAAATGAATACGAGTAGGAAATTTGAAATTTGACATAAACAAATATTGAATATTTTTTACGGGTCACGTCATTACAATCAGGCTTGATTCAAACAGGGTCAAAGTTTATATGAAGTGAAATCCCTCGCAAACGATGTCGTCAACAAAAAAGATCAGCAAAATATAACTTGACCGGGAATTTTCAGTTGGAGGTTCCGAAGGGAAGATAAGTAATTTAAGTGTAACGCAATCTAGCGATCTCTGGGCTCGTAATGAACTTAGTAAATGTATAATTTATGAGGAATTAACAATTCGATCCTTTTGCTGTCCTTTAGGGTGCAAACGTGATGGCAATTTTAATTCCGGTTGGCTATCTATGTATTTTGAAAGGGTCATAGTGGGATTTCGTATAGAAACAGGCCATTACTCTAGTGAAGTACGAGAGCTCGATGGCGACCTCAATTCCTCTGTACAGTTTGCCGGAGGAGCTCGATGTCGTCGTTGCTCGTATCAATCTAATAGATCACGCAAGTTAAGCAGCGTCGACCGTAGCCTGTCTATTGATGGGTTTATTTAACTCGAGCTCCTCCGTGCTTATGAGGGCATGTTAAGCCGTCGGTCCCGCTTGTTGTCTTTAGACGACAGTCGTTAAGCCAAGTCAGTGGCCTTTGGCCGGCTTGAAAACACCGTTAACCCGTAGATGAGCAGCGTGGTGGAGTAGGCTCTAAACCCCTTCGATTAAAGGGTACCATATCCTGGCAGTGGGGTATCGACTATTTGACTCATAGGTGTGTGTGATAGTGTGCGAGCGAGAGCCGACTAGAGGTGACGCTATTTTTAATCCCGTTCTTTATTGGCACGAGTTGAATGTATCCTAGCCCTTCGATTGAGAGAGATCCGTATCCCAACAGTGGGATGATTATAAGTTGATGCCGAGAAATTCGAGAAAAAATCACTACGTAAATCTGCGTTTTTAGAAACACGTGTTCGTAGTAAAAACGCGATTCCGTTTTGAGCAAACATTTGGCCGAATGAAAAAAATAGTTACTCATAACGCTTGTCAGGCAGACAGTTTCACTACGAAACTAGTGTAGTTTTACTTTGTTTTGTTTCTATTCTAACTTTGAAAAACGTCAATAACGCGGTGTTTATATTGCGATCGGGTTGTGATTGTAGAGATCGCAGCTATGATATGTGCTACGTCGTAGCACATTGTTGTATGTGTTACGCCGTAGCACATTTTTATATGTGCTACGGCGTAGTACAATTTGTGATACCTTGTAGACATATTTTCATTTTCTGAGTCTAAGGTTATGTTGATGGATGTATAGATGCTTGTTATTCTTTTTCGCGAAAACAGCAAAATGGATTTGGGTGAAATTTGGCATATTATAATACTATCCTGCACCCGCGACATCTTACTCCCGTATCCTGGTATAGGAATTTTCCAAAAATCCTTTCTTAGCGTAGGTCTACGTCATAGTAGCTATCTGTGCACCCGATTAGACCCGATGAGTCCAGTGAACTGAAGCATGCAATGATAGATTACTCAGCAATTGTTGCCTTTTATAGATACAGACTGAATACATTAGAATAGTCACAAAACACAGCCATGTTTGGTGGGAGCATCATTGGAATGGCTCCTAAATTATATAATAAACTACCAAAAAATATCAAAGAATTTACTTTAAATGAAATTGACATTGTTTTTATACATAAATGTTTAATTCTATAAACGATTTTTTTGAATGACGTTCTATGATTGAGCTGACTATTTAATAATACTTTTTGCGTAATTAGATTCTAAGTTATATTTTATGATTTATGTAATTTGCATGTCTCAAAGTAGACAAACTGTATATGACAAAATAGTAGATATCATCTTATGTACATACATTTTGCGCAAATAAAATGATTGATTGATTGAGATTATAAGAGGCCCCTACAGACTAAGGTGAAGCCGATTACGATCGGATTTTTTGATTGAAAAAATCTAACTCCACTTTAAATAAGTGCTAATATTAATAAGCTTAGCCGGTAGAGACGGAAACGAGATCACAAATTTAAACAGAAGTCCAATTTTCATAATTCAAACAGCCTAATGGAAATCGTCTTCAACTTAGCCGGTACTGGACAGTCTGGGGCCGTGCTGGCTAAGCTTAAGCCGATTGTCAATAGATTGTTGATCGCGATATATTTATGATCTTTAACTTAGCTGGTAGACAACCTGGACCGACTAAGTTGAAAATGTTTGTCAATAACAAAAACGTAAGACATATTTTTCGTATCAAAATATTCCATGGTAAGCTTATTACCCGAGTACTTACTGTGTTTATGCGGAGTGAAGTCTATATAACTATATCGTAGTATATTTTTTTATCTGTGAAACAAAATTTACATAATATTTTCATTATATTTAAAATGCTGATGCTGAAGACTTATAATTCTGTTTTATTTCTTTTGTTTATGTGAGAGGGGTGCAAACGAGCATGTAGGTCACCTGGTGGAAAGCAATCACCACCGCCCATGGAGACCAGCGACACCAAGGGGTCGCCGAACCGTTGCCAGCCTTTAAAAATGTATATATGGTAAATTATAGTTAATAAAGTTCCTAAAAGTATTACATACCGTCACGTAGTTAAGTGAACAAAATGACAAGATCTATACTTTCTCCTTTTTCCGCGAAATATTTTACGTAAACAAATTCGTTGTTAAAAGTTCCATCGAAAGGAAGACCAACTTTTAATCACTTAGATTAACTTTGTTCTGATAAAATATTTAACAGTAAAATATCAAACAGTAACGAAAATACAGTTAAGTCATTTTGTATTCATGAAATCACTTGCATTGTTCCACTTAATTATATTTATTTTACTAATTGGTTTCGCCTTATAGCAAAATATTATGTTTTGAGAAAACGAGAATACCTGTTTGTTTATCTTGATAACGGTATAAGGTGAAACCTTTTTTTATATGAAAAGGGGGCAAGAGAGCATATGGGTCACCCGGTGGAAAGCAATCACCACTGGCCATGAAGATCAGCAACACCATGCGGTCGCCGATTCTTTGCCAGCGTTTTAAGGGAAATAAAGACCCTGTTCTTGAAGGCTCTTATGTCGTACTTGTTCGGAAATGCCGCTGAGGGAAGTTGATTCCACGGTTTCACAGTTCGTGGTATTAAATGTCTTAGGAAACGTACTGTGGTAGATACTCGTAGCTAATTATCAAGATGATAATTGGCGATGGATGGATGGAATGTTAATTTATGGCGAGTTGTACGATAGTGGAACTCAGCAGTAGGTATCAAATCAAACAACTCATCCGAGCACTCCCCGCGATGTAATTTGTATAGAACGCAAAGAGACGCTACATCTCTACGGGTAGAGATAGAGAGTCCAGTCGATCCGAGATCATTGGGTCACCGATTTTTCGAACTGCTCTTCGATATATGCGGTTCTGTCGGTAAAAATAAAATTAAATGGAACAGTACATGTGATTTCATTTATACAAAATATCTAAAAAGTGCCAACAATACCAATATCGACAATACAGTTAAGACATAATAGTATGATATTTCTGCTGCAGTATTTAAAAAATCACATCTTTCAGGGAAGTTACGCTCTATATAGTTTCTCAAGAAGGTAATAAAGTAGTTTTACGTCACTTGTCTAACTTAGTAGACTTGTTGTTACTTTTCCTAAGTTCTTCGGCGAAAGGCCATAACAATAGGAAGGAAATAAGATATTACTATACCAGAGTATTCTGTACTTTTCCATGTTGCCGCAAAAATACTATATAGAAATCAGATCTACAAATTGTAATCAAATGTAAGGAGGGACAAGGAACTTACCGCCGAAGCTGAAGCCGATTACCATCAAATTTTTTGATTCGAAAAATAGGTCTTACTTATTGTCTTCAGTTATTGATAAACTTCTTCAGCTTAATCGATAGGGCTCTAGAGTTTCTACTAGCTAAGCTAAACACAATTACCACCAATCTAAGCTGAAGTTAAGTGATATTTCCCATAAAAAAATCCGACGGTAATCTGGTTCAGCTTCAGCTCCTTTCATCCTGGTGACCTCACTCAGTCGAAGAAACATAATAACCCCACAAGGTAATTGTTATTTAGCTGCAGTATCTGTGAAGTGGAGGTTCTTGATAGAAAGCAATCAGCACCGCTCATGGAAATCAGTAACACCAAGGAATCGCCGATCTGTTGCCAGCCTTTTAAAGGAAATATATATTCTGTTCTTGAAGGCTCCCATGTCGTATTAGCATCATTCATCTCCACGTTTCTGACAATATAAATATTTACTGAATTTTTTTATATAGATTGATTTCCATGTAATATTTTATTTATGTAATATAATATAAAACGTACATTTTTCTTTCTATATAGCTTAATTATACAGACCTTTCACAGCATTATTTGAATAAACAAAATATGCAAATAAAACAGGCGGGATTAATTTCAAATTTACATGGGATTGGCGCAAACAGACAGGCATTGAAGATATAAATTTATGCGGATTATTTAACGTTGTCGACAACAAAATCCTCACTCTTTATTTACATACAACTCGTGCCAATAAAGAACGGAATTGAAAATACCATCATCTCTAATCGGCACTCACTTGCACACTATAGCTATCTTTATCGCACCTATAAGCCGAATAATCGAATAGTCAACCCCTATTCATCCCACTACTAGGACACGAGTCCCCCCTCAATCGGTCGGAGTATAGACCATACTCCACCACGTGTCTCCTCTTCAATTAGTGTGTGTGCCTGCGGCACCATACAAACTGTTCCAAATTCGGTTCAGAAGGCAAGAAAGGTCGTTACGAGAGAGGAGCAGGGTATGTCGATATCGTACGTGATTGTACTCATGTACAGAGAATAATTAAGATAAAAATATGACAATGTAGACTAGCTGCTGTTACTCGGAACTTCACCTGCGTCATCATAATTGTAATAACACCTTTTTTGTGCGTAGATGTTTTTTCGGAATAATAATTTCAATTTTATACAACTCTCCAGACCTGAAACTATCCCCGTAAAAAATCATGTCAATCTATTGTTTCCTTGAGACATGAAAGTAGCACAAACATACTACCACATTTATAAAATTAGTATGGATTGAGAACGCAAACATCTATTTCATGAAACGGCCCGAACACGGGTCACACAATTTATAGCACTGTCAAATAGTAAAAACAATAGTTGTGGGTCAGCTATGCCCAGAGAAAACCCTGATTGATTGACGAACGACATCAACGCGTTCGTATGCCTAAAATGCATACCGAAATTGTATTTACTTATGTCAATTTATGCACAGTTCACTTAAAAAAATACTTTTTCTTCTTTTCTTATTCCCACTTTATATGAGGTCGGCTCTTCTAATTCTTTTTAGCCAGGTTGTTCTGTCCAGGGTTGCCTATGGATGTAGTTGTGCCTTGTCCATACGAGTAGTTTGGACCATACTGATCCACCACGTTACTGGCGGGCAACTTTTTCACAACATTTTCAGGTAGGTAAATCTATCGCCTTGCGAACCAAGCTAAACAGACATGTTTATGCATATAAATATTTGTCTTATACCGGGATCGAACCTGGGACCTCGGAGTCAAAGTGGTCATTGCTGGCTATTCGACCACTAAGCTCGTCAACATTATACTTGTGTAGGTTTTTCCGAAATATTAAATATTTCAAATTGTGTAGATATCTCCACTTCACAAGATACCGCAGCCAAATAACAGTTCCCTTGAGGGTTGTTGTGTTCCTGCGAGTGAGTGAGGTCACCACAAAGGAAGTAGTTGCTGCGTTGGCAACGGCTATGGCGGCGTGATAACGCCGGCGGCGGCAGATAATTCAAATTGCGAGCGTTAATATGGCTACAGTAACCGCTTCACACCAGGCGGGCCGTATGCTTGTCTGTCACCCGGCGACAAAAGGCAACGTTAGAGTAAGCATATTTTCCTTTAATAAAAACATTATAATACCCAACACAACAACATGGCTACCACTAACGTAAACATAACAAAATGTAATGCGTAATTTATGTCGGTTTGGAATTTCTTTCCATACGTGAAAATATTATTATGTTTTGTGTGACGTGTGCGTGTTTTTCAGAGATACTAAATATTCTTAGGAAAATTTGGTAGAAATATGGGCAATGTAAGAAGAGTTCAATGTCTATATGTATGTATATTGCTTACCTACTACAATCGCTTAGAACTTAAAGCAGCAACACTCATGAATTGCGTACTATAACATCCACAATAATATTGTTACTATATCAAAATGCGTGAATTGGAACAAAACACACTGATGATGATGATGATGATGGTACGTACATAGCGTCATCTCTTTTTCACGTGTAGCAGCGAACAGACAATTCGTTTGAACATCCCTATTGCAGTAATAAAACAATATTGTTGCACTATTTGGCGCGAACTTCATGAGCGTTGTTGCGCTTCTAAACAAATTTTATTTTCATAATTTAATGTATAATGTTATTGATTCATAATAAACATAGTGTACCTATTATGGTGCAGGTAATCATTTGAGTGCATAACATGAATAGAATCTTTGATTAAAAGTGTTTGAATCGGGGCTGTAGAGTCATTCCAAGAAGTCGTGCAAAACAGTAGAAAAATTACACTATCGGTTTTGTTGTTGACTTATTACAAGTAATGAAAAAACAAGAAGATTCCTGGCGATATTTTTCAGCATTTCTCTGAAGCCAGGAATAAGATAAAGAAATAATGCAAAGGCGGGCTCTAAAGGACATTGATTCCAGAGTCGTAAAGCCATTTTGATTTATTTATTTACCAAATAGCTTTACAACTTCTTTCTTTTTCTTCGTTCCAAGATCACACCGGACTCTGTCCTACGGATGAGTCGATTGTATTCTCGATGGAAGTTATACAGAAAAAAATACAATGTTAACCCTGTTTTTTTTTATCTCAGTGCTATAGCGATACATAACACCCGTACAACTGAAGTAAAAGTGTTATAAAGTGAACATTTTTCTATATTTCTACCTCTCTAATGGAAAACAGTTATCCCAGCCTATGGATTTAAGTTGCGTTCGACCATTACTGTGGAAATCATTAAGACAGTATGGATACACACATAATTTATATCTAAAATTGTCAAAGACGAGCCTTGTCTAGTTTCCTTATTCTAAATGGGACCCAAGGGTTGGTGCCGTCTCGTCCACTCATAAATTGTCTCTCGACATGGCAGTTTGATCCTTTTTGCACATGTAGCAAACTCTAATGGTCGTACGTGAGTTAGCGGTCCAAACAGTTTATCGAGAATGTACCTATTCTATGAATATTTTAAAAATGAAAAAGTTCACTTCACCCGCCTAGGTGGGATAGGTGGAGGTGATTTTTTTCCATTTATAAAATATTTATAATATTATGGCAAGTTGGGTGATGAGCTCGGTGGCGTAGCGGTCAATGACGCGGCTTCGACACCAAAGCTCGCGGGTTCGATTCCTACGACAAACATTTGTGTGCATGAACATGTCTGTTTGTCTTGGTCTGAGTGTTTTCTATGTACCTATCATAAGTATGTTTTTACAAAAGAAAAAATGTATTTACGTATGTTTATCAGTTGTCTAGTAGCCATAACACAAGCTTCGCTTACTTTGGGGCTAGATGGCTGTGTAATTAATAAAAATAAAAAAAAAGTTGGCTGAAGTCAACTATGTTATGTTTATGTATTATATATATAACCATAACTATTTATTTTTTTATTTATTTAAAACTTTATTGACCACAGTAAAAGGGTACAAAAGGCGGACTTAATGCTATTGCATTCTCTACCAGTCAACCTTTGGGAGTGCAGAGCAACACGATTGCGGCTATCCCAAATAAATAACTTAATACCTACTGTAAACACAATAATATATGTAACTTAAACGATAAAAGATAAATAATACTTAAAAGATAAATATAATAAAATTAATATACATACTTAAACATACATAGTTATATACAAATATACATACCTACAAATATATACACATATATAAATATAAGGACAAATGCTACATAAAGTGACGATATTAATGTCAGATGACTACTGCTTTAACAAACCCTGTAATAAATAGGCGCGCACCTTCTTCTTGAAAGTAAATTTACTGGGAGAGCTCCTAATAGCTTCCGGTAATGCATTCCAAAGACGTGAAGCTTGTAGACTAAAGGAGTTGGACATAAAGCCGGAATGGAAAAGTGGGATTGAGAGTAAATAAGAATTGTTTGAACGAAGTTCAAGCTTATGAGAATCGCAAAGATACTGAAACATGCATTTCATGTATTCTGGAGAATGAGGATTGAAAAGAATTGAGTAAAGCGTACAAAGCAACCTTAAATGTCGACGCTGACGAATAGGAAGCCAACCTAATTTGTATTATATATATAAACTATGTATTATATATATAACTAGCGGCCCGCCCATGCTTTGCTGTGGCACAATCTTCCTGTTGCATTACTGCAGCGCCATCTGCTGGGCTGATTTGTGAATCTAAACCATCCAGGGCGCCACCCAAATTCATAAAAAAAATCATTCAAAGCCGTTTAGGTGGAGTTCAGTGACATACACACATACAGTAGAATTATATATATATATATATATATATATATATATATATATATATATATATATATATATATATATATATATATAGGTATATATTATATGGTTGATCTTCTATTATTCTTTTTGAACAGCCCGAATGGCTGGCAATGGAATGATCGAATGGCTAACAATAACTACTTTGACTCCGAGATCGAAAATTCAATCCCCACACTAGACAAACATTTACGTATTTTTTTTTTTATATTAGCTCAGCATAGTGGCTCCATTTTGTCTGCTAATAGGTGAAAAGATAAGCTCAAATTGCAGCGGCAACTGACTAAAGGTACATAAAAAACAAATACTAAGCTAATTGGCCGTGTGATTTTCGGCAGACTAGAATAGAATTACTCAGTTTCTTCCCGTGGATGTCGTTGTCGTGTCGTGATGTTCGTGTCGATGACAAGGCGACTAAGGAAAATACATTATCAAACATCGATCAGGTCTCCCCAACCCGTCTGGCCAGCGTGGGGAGTGTAGGCCAAATCCTCCTTCTGTCTGGGACGGACGAGAGAGGGCCGTGCTCCTGTAGTGGAGACTAAAATGACCTGATGATGATGATGATGACTAGGCTAATGCCTAGTGTTCAGTTAGTTTCCACTGCCATGCAGGCATGTGAGCTGCTTCGACATACTTCGTTTGAAGAATCCCATGTTGTAGGAAGAAGCAAAGATACGTGCCGGCAAGGCATTCCACTTTTTAATGTTGAGACAGTGGTAGGAGTTGCCGATATATATATAGAGAGAGAGACCTACGAAAAAGAGAAAGCCATAGGTACTTTATTAATACAAGTAACACTAAGTTAGTTAGTAAGAGTTAAGTAAGACAAAAGTTGCTAGTTTTTTAATCTATATAACGTAGTCTTGAAACCATAAGAACGGCGTAATTGGATTACACTCGCTCTAATGTTTACATGTCATTCGTTCTTTTATATATACTAGTGTCACTGCTAGCATTCCAACAATTCCAACTATGAACATTTTCCACCATCTTCAAAAAAATATGCATGTCAGAACCGACGCACGACTATTTTGTCCGAAAGAACAATATACAATTTTACAGACAATTTTATTTATATTACTTTATGTGTACCCACCACCAGGTACATATCTACATGCTCTGGCGATCTGTTAATGTTTTTAAGCCCCCTACTAACGATGTATCCTATGATAACCCACAGAAAGACTTGCAATTTTTTTTTAATAAATGAGCTAAGTAATTGATGAAGACGTTCAATTACTTAGCTCATTTATTTAAAAAAAAATTGCGTCTTCGTTTAATTATTATTTAGCACAATTATTAAGTTTTATTTAGACACGGCCAGTGCTGCAATCTTAGTACATTAAGTACCAGATGCATTTTTAGTATAACATAGATCAAACTTGAATTTTAGTGCTTAGTACTTTAACTACGGATTTTTGATTTTTTTTTAGACTTGAGTTATTTTCATATGAGCCAATATAATATATATATACTTTATTGCACATAAATAAGATACATCACAAGTGTAACTGTCACAAACAAATACAATATAAAAATTCTTAGAACTAATACAGTTGCAACAGTTTGTAGTTTTGCAAAGGCGAGCTTATCTCTCTAAGAGATCTCTTCCAGCCAACCTGTGCTGTGGGACGTTTTGTAAGACATCGGATAGCAAGATTTTAATATATATATAAGGACAATATGTATCTAATTATTAATAAGTAGTTTTATTTTATACTAAATACACAAATAATATTTACATACATTGACATTCTACACACATATATATATATACACACATACACATACATATATACATACACACATACATACGTACATACATACATATATACATATAAACAGTTATGAAATAGCAGTTAAATAGTGGTCCTTTAGTCGCTTTTTAAATGACGTGACCGACGGACTTTCTCGAATATGGCAGGGTAGTTTATTCCACAAGAACGCAGCACGGTATGTAAAAGAATTGTAAAAGAAATTTGTATGCGCAGTAGGAAGTATTAAAGTTTTAGTAACGCATTGGCGTAGAGGACGGGACCTAGAAGGAAGAAGTTGGAAGCGGGTACGAAGATAATTAGGAACAAAAGGGTCATTGAGAATTTTGTACAAGAAGGAAAGAATGTGCACGTTGCGGCGAAAGCGAATTGGGAGCCATCTCAGCCGGTTTCGGAACTCAGTAATGTGGTCAGATCTTTTGAGGCCAATATGAGTTAAGTAATATTGTCGAAGGACTACGAACTAAAAATGCTTAGAGAAAATACGAATATAACCACTACATTTTCACTTTTTGGAAGGATTTTGGAAGGTGGCGTCATTGATACGTTCAGATTCGGACGCATCGTCAGTATGGCCAGGTATGGCGTACGAAATAAAAACCTAGAAATGAGTGTCACAAAGACGACCTTAACAGCCAGGGCAGGGGATGCATGTATGTTCTAAATTTATCGCATTTAGACAAATAGGCAGATGTGGCGAAAGGTTTTGTAATATATTTTTTTAAATGAGAGTGGGTTGGGCAAACGAGCATGTTAGTCACCTGATAGAAAGCAATCACCACCTCTCATGGAGATCACCAACACCAAGGGGTCGCCGATCCGTTGCCAGCCTATACTCCTTTCTTTCTTTCTGGTGACCTCACGCACTCGCAAGAACACTACAACACTCAAGGGAATTGTTATTTGACTGCGGTATTTTGTGAGCTGTACTTCCCCTAGTCGGGTAGCTTAACTCTTCGCGTGCCGAGGTCTCATGGTGGGTACAGAATTGATACGGCTTTGTACCCCGCTTTTAAATTCGCGGTATGCGAAAGGCTAAAAAATACGCTATGGTCTACCTCTCTTTTCGCCAGAGCCTCGTTTGTCAGTCAGCAGGGTCCACCACGTGCAGATGAGGTTGGCTTTGGTTCAAAGATGTTGACGAACCACTACACCCCAAAATGTGGTGTAGTGGGGAACAAGTCACTCCTAATGTACATAACATCAACTCACTAACATGTATCAACTCGAACCTCAACTAATTTATATCTGAAACTTTTTAAATTCGATTACCGAGGGGTTAATCATTTACTGAACAACTTTTACCGTTCTCGTTTAAACTGTTCAGAGCTTTTAATAGGCAATTTAGATTATTTATAGGCAAGCCTATTTGTAAGTATATTTGTATCAGTAGTAAAAAAAATCACGCATTCCTACCGCTGTGTCTCCTGTGTTAGAAAAGTAGACAGAGAAAACTATAGACAAATTGATAGTTTCCATCACGTTCTCTCATAAAGATCAAAACGTTCTCACTAGAAAAAGATCAACTTGCGCCATCAGCATGTAAGTAAATGAGTCAGATTGACACGATTTTTCGTCGTGATTACGTTTTTAAAATTGGCTCTAAAGGGCAATTCAAAATAGCGAATAATAACAAAATCGGGGGATACAGTTTGGTGTTGCATCTACAAATCTAGCATCTCTATCCAAAATTCAATCAACCACTGGTTAGACGAAGGATCAAATAATTTATTACGCTAAGTAAGGACTATGGAACATCGCGTGAGATGGAAGCGCTACCATTTTGAGATAATTTTAGGGCATTTAGAGTATTCACGTACAACTCATCCGTGACACAGCCACTCTTCATTTTTTGTTTCGCGTCACGTGCTGGATGTTTCTATGGTAAGCAAAATAATTAATTAAACAGTTACATGACAGTGTATATAAAATTGGTACATATTCTCTATCTCATGTTATCCACGCGTAACAGGCGTCTATAAAATGTAGTGCTTAAGTCTATGGTCAGCAAGGATTACCAGGGGCTACCGCCAAAATGACAACGAACAACGAAGTTTGCTGTCCCTGGGGTAAAATTACGACTGCCTTGTTTCTCATAACAAGTATAAAACTATTAGTAGTAAGCATTGGAATAAATTGAGACTTTAGTCTTGCAGCGGTTCCTAACCTTTTCAATGATGTTACTCCTAATAAAGCAAACAATATTTTACCCCCTCCTTACATTAAATCTTATTCTAAACTAGTTTGTTCATTTATATTTGCTTCTTTACCTCTACAGTATCTCTGATTTACCCACAGACGTATAAAGAGAAGCATACTCTACACAACTTGTACTATGAAATGATAAAAATCTACATAAAGTTTGTTGTTGATGTTGTTGTTGTAAAGTCCTTTATTGTACAAAATAAATTACATAATAGTAGTTTATGAAACTGTTGCATAATAAGGGTTCTTAAAATACGAGTGTGAGTTTATCATGAGCCGAAGGCGAATGTGATAATAGATCACACGAATATCATGAAATAGATGATAATATTTTAAATAAAACCATGAAGTTAATTTAACAGCTTCATTTCTTACTTATAAATCCATTTGCAGCTCGAGCTGCGTGGTGCGCATGCGCGATGCGCCGCTCGGCACCGCGTCCACAGATTATGTAGAAATTTTTTGCAAAGTTCCAATGCTTTTACATTGCAACCTGCTTGCTACTGTATCGAAATGGAAAAAAAGTTATTTTTCGATACAGTTGTCCATAAAGAGCTGTATCGAAAAGTAACTTTTTCAATTTATTTTGATGGCTTGTGCGTAAAAGACTGATATTAAGATTCTGTGTTTAATTTTTTAATCAATAAATTTTAGTATGAGAGTAGATAAACATGATAACAATATAGTTACATGTACAATGGCTTATCCCATAAGAAATCTCTTCCAGTCAACCACTCAATAAGTAGTAAAAAGTTGTTAGAAAATAATAGGTAGGGGAAAAAGTCTTTTCGCATTATAGTATGTATGAACTTGTAATAAAATCTCTTTGGTTATACCATTTGTATCTAGCAGGATTTGATATCTTTAAAAAGTTTAAATTTTAAAAAAGATAATTCCAAATTCAAATTAGGTAAATGTGTGATTTTCGTTTGTTTTTTTTACTGTCAAGATGAGTGAATCTAATGAAGAAATTCGATACATTTTAAAATTTTACTATAAAAAAGGTAAAAATTCAAAGCAAGCTGCGAAAAAAATTTGTGACGTTTATGGACCTAGTGCAGTGTCTGTGAGAGTAGCACAAATTTGGTTTAATCGTTTTCAATCCGGAAATTTTGATGTCAAAGATGCACGTCGCTCTGGTCGCCCTGTTACGGATAAAATGGATGCCATTTCTGAAAAAGTGGAGCAAGATCGGCATATCAGTAGTTACGACGTAGCTGAAGAACTAGGAATTGACCACAAAACAGTTTTGGCGCATAAAAAGGTCGTGGTCAAAGGCCGGCCAGGCTTCACAGACTCTGGCGAAACCCGGGTTAACCCGCAACAAGGTGATGCTGTGTGTATGGTGGGATTGGAAGGGAAGATATTCATTACGAGCTGTTACCGCCAGGCAGGACTATCGATTCTGAACTCTACTGTGAACAACTGATGAGATTAAAGCAAAGAGTTGAGAGAAAGCGGCCGGAATTAATTAATAGAAGGGGTGTGATTTTTCACCATGATAACGCTAGACCTCACACATCTTTAGCCACTCAGCAAAAATTAAGAGAGTTTGACTGGAAGGTGTTAATGCATCCGCCGTATAGTCCTGACCTTGCACCTTCTGATTTCCACAGTAGTAACATATAATATCATTGGATTTCCACCTGTTTCGGTCTCTTAAGAATTCTTTAGGCAATGTCAGATTAACATCACGAGAAGACTGCCAAAACCACTTGTCGCGGTTTTTTGAACAGAAGTCCCAAAATTTCTATAGTAATGGGATCATGTCTCTACCTACAAGATGGCAAAAAGTTATCGAACATAATGGCACCTACATACTTTAGTTAAATGTAAATAAACTTTATTAAAAAATGTTTTGAATTTTCATATAAAATACGAAAAGACTTTTTCCCCAACCTAATATATTTTGGCGAAAACTTAAATAATAATATGATTATACGAATACATCAATATTTATTTATAATTACGTGCGAGTCACTACACCATTATAATTTATTGACTTAAAAACAAATCATATTGTATTTCTATGGCATGCTGTACTAATACGTTTGGTTGACATGCCGTCTAATCGAAAAAACCATAGATTTATAATACACTAGATACGAGAAAAAAAATAAAAGTTGACAATTGACAAATGAAAAAATAATGACGTAGCATTATTTTTGTTCAACTAACGAAGAAGGAAGGGTTAAGTTTTCGAATGTATGTATATTTCTTTAGCACGCTCTATAGCCTAACCTCCTTGACAGATTTCATCATAAGAGGGATCATTCGATCCGTCTGAGCTGTAAGAGTGATATTGTGTATATTATTTCTATATGCTGTCCGCGAAAAAAAAATTGGAGGGCAAAAACAAAAAAAATGTAAGAATTGTCAATCAGGTTTTTTGATCCGGTTAATAATTTCTTACCTGATTTGTCAATAGTCAATTCCCGCATTCAAAAATGATTTATTTTTAAGGTTCCGTACCCAGAGGGTACAAAGGAACCCTATTACTAAGGCTCCGCTGTCCGTCCGTCCGTCCGTCCGTCCGTACGTCCGTCCGTCCGTACGTCCGTCCGTCTGTCACCAGGCTGTATCTCATGAACCGTGATAGTTAGACAGTTGAAATTTTCACAGATGATGTATTTCTGTTGCCGCTATAACAACAAATACTAAAACACAGAATAAAATAAATATTTAAGGGGGCTCCCATACAACAAATGTGATTTTTTTGCTCGTTTTTGCTCGCAATTGGGGGTCGCATTCGGGGGTGTAAGGGGTTCATCAACATCTTTGAACCAAAGCCAACTTCACCTGCACGCGGTGCACCCTGCTGACTGACAAACGAAGCTCTGGCGAAAAGAGAGGTAGAGAGCGTTATTGTAAGCTATCCGACTGGGGAATGTACCTCCACCTCACAGAATACCGCAGCCAAATAACGGTTCCCTTGAGGGCTGTTGTGTTCCTGCGAGTGAGTGAGGTCACCAGAAAGAAAGGAGATGCTGCGATGGCAGCGCGGGTGGCGGCGCGCGAGCGATATTTTATGTTGCGAGCGTTAATATGGCTATGGTAACCGCTTCACATCAGGCGGGCCGTATGCTTGTCTGCCACCCGACGTAGTATAAAAAAAAAAATAAAAAAAAAAAAAATTGATAACGGCACTATGTAGACGCTTGAAATACTCACATAATATTTAGTAATATATTCACTTTAAAAATAAATAGTTAAGCAAAAATAAAACAAATATTTATAGGGGGCTACCATACAACAAACGTGATTTTTTTGCCGTTTTTATAGATAATGGTACTCACTTGGCCGGTTTTATTTCTTATTAACCACAGGAATGTCATATTTTATAATGTACTTATTACACAAAATATATTACAATGGAGGAGCTCGATGGCGTCGTTGCGCATGTCAGTCTAATCGATCACGCAAGTCCAGCAACGCCGACCGTAGCCTGTCCACGGATGGGTTTATTCATCTCAAGCTTTTCTGCTACAGAAGGCACGTTAAGTCGTCGGCCTCGGCTATTTCATTATAGATAACAGTCGTTAAGCCAAGTCAGTGACTTTTAGGAGGCTTGAAAACACGGTTGGCCTCCGCTAACCCGCAGTTGTGGGGTGACCCGTATCCCAGCAGTGAGATGAATAAAGGTAGACGACGATTACAATTTTTTAATTATGTTACCATGATTATGTAGCAATAGATGTAGCGTTTTTGTTGCATTTATCTCAAACCCCAATGGTTTATAAAATGCGTCAAAATTGTTTATCCACGTTTGTGTATGTATAATGCTATTGGGAACCTTGGAATTCTTATTCCACGTATTTCATTACACGTACACGTATCTTACGGAAGAACAGCCTTCTTTTACGTTGACAAAAATATGTAGGGATATGCCAACATGAAAATCTTATATTTTTTCAACGCCCAAGTAAAACAATGAATGTAGAAAGCTGGCGGTGACAGCTGACAAATAACTGTGCCAAAAACACAAATCTAGATAATATAAAGTATTAATCTCACAAAAAGGGTTAAATCCTAAACTGAGTAGATTTTTATTGACACAGATACCGCTACGTCCGGATTTTATACTATTTCCACTACGTTTTTGCCCATAGATGCGTTCTACCTGCCTCTATTTTGGTAAGAAGAAGGTAGGGTAATTAATTGCCTGGCATTCACTCAGTTACGCACCATTTACCGACACTACGTGGATGGTATTAAAAAATAATTTGTTTATTTGTTAACACTTGTAATGTAACATTATTGTACATCAAAATAAAGTAACAAATAAAATGCAAAACAAAGCAGTACAAATGCTAACTAAACCCAAGATCAATCCCAGTCAACCCTGTTATTGAGTATCAAAAAGATTAAAATTAAAGGTAAAATTAATAACTAAGTACAGTAACCTCTGTGATCATAAATGACAAAAATTATAATACAATTTAAATACGAATTAACACATAGGTGTATAAATAATATAAATTGTATATTACGATATATGCATATAAAAATAGCACTGAAAAATAAACCATCAATTTACAGTCAACATAACGTTTTGAGAGACCTCCTCAGAGCCGATTTGAAAAGTAGAAAAAAGCCTTTCTGTTATGTTTAGACTGTGTAATTATACTGGTACTGTGATGTTTACTTTTGGCCTGTCTATATGTAAAATGTCATGATTCCCACGAGATCACGAGATAGCGAGATTCTTTCAATGGCTGACGATCCAACGCATATCCGAAATCACTGGCCCGAGAAATTATATTTACTTTATTTTTTGGCAATTGCTTTTTATTTTCATGTTGGGGTGAAAAGAAAATGTAATCATGTTTGTATATAAAGAACATGCAAAGGGTCTAAAGAGCCCATGAAACACTTGATGTGTCAATGTGACGCCCTAGCCGGCAAACGAATGGAAATCCTAGGAAAGGCATAGCCCGACCTGGAGGACTACAGGCTTTTTCCAATAAGAATATATCTCAAGACAGCCAAGCGAGGGTGACTAAAGGAGAGCAGAAAAGATCCATGAGGATCGACGTGTCACTGGTGCTGCAGCACTGGACCCACTCTAAGATAAGAAAAGCAACTCTTGAACAAGTACGTCAATTTCTATAAAATTTTGTAGATATGTAGAAAACGCAGATACATTTTTTTAAGTTCGTTGGGTAACAAAAAGGAAACCGTACTTGCACTTGATACTCGCTGCTAATTAACTATCGTATCTTTGGGTCGTATGAATATGTATCATCATCATCATCATCATCAGCCTATATCTACCCACTGCTGGATATCCTTCCCCAATGCTTTACACCAAATATAAATATGTATATACCAGTTTAAAAAAGCAGGATCCCTCACTAGTCCCCAGTAAATCTGTACACTATACCGTACCGGAAGTCCACCAGCAAAAGGCCATAAAAATATAAATTACGTACTGAAAAGAGGACAAAATATCCCTTCCCGTATTAACCCTGTCTTTGACGAATGACGCAACGGTCAACCCTTCCAGAGTGGGTACAAACTGTAATCCAAACTGATTGATGGAGGCATAATTTACTTCGTCGAGTACAGGAAAGATTGATATTGGTCGTAATATTTAAAGTAATTGATTGGTGTTAGGTAGCCGTGTATACACTAGAGAGCTCATATTCTGAACGATTTATCAGAGCAATAATCATTATTTATTGAAGATTATTTATTGGAGATTCGCCAAAACGATCACAGCAGCTGGAGCAAAGACGACCAAAGCAGCCACGACAGTAACATGCAACAACTAAGGGTGGGTGCCGGCCGGCATTAATTTGCATGAACTAATTAGTGGCGGAAGCACGCTAAGTAGTGTTTTGACTTCCGCAAATGAACACCTGAATCAATTAACTGTCATTATTTGTTGTTTTAAAGTGTCTGTTTATTTTTATATATTAGTATATGATCATTTTTGTGTTACATTATGTATGCGTTATGACGCTTTATTATAATTAAAACAGAATTTTTGACCAAAAACCGGATTAAGACCAAATGACTAATCATTTGGTTTTGTTCGACTAATCGAATTCACCATTTGCCTAAAAAGGTATAGTATCTGGATCACAAGTAATACGCAGAAACAATAGTATTTATGAAAAATAGTAATACTGTGGTATTAGGGAGGGTGGAGAAGTTTGGAGATTTCTAATTATACAGACGAGGTCGGGCTTGTTTTGTCTGAAACAGTTACGTTGGCACTGTCTCGCGTCCACTACTTATTTTGACGATTTCGTTCAAACTTCGGATTTACCATCCTACTACTACTACTACTACTACTACACATACACACACACACAAACACATACATACACAAACGCACGCACACACATTTTGACGTGTAAGTAGTTCATCAACATCTTTAAACCAAAGCCAACTTCACCTGCACGCGGTGCACCCTGCTGACTGACAAACGAAGCTCTGGCGAAAAGAGAGTTAGGGAGCGTAATTGTAAGCTACCCGACTGGTGCATGTACCTCCACCTCACAGAATACCGCAGCCAAATAACGGTTCCCTTGAGGGCTGTTGTGTTCCTGCGAGTGAGTGAGGTCACCAGAAAGGAAGGAGATGCTGCGGTGGCAGCGGGGGTGGCGGCGCGCGAGCGATATTTTATGTTGCGAGCGTTAATATGGCTACGGTAACCGCTTCACAACAGGCGGGCCGTATGCTTGTCTGCCACCCGACGTAGTATAAAAAAAAAAACACACCCACACACATACACACACATATGTGTATATGTACCACCACCGAATATGGATGTGTGTGTGTATGTGTGTGTACACATACACACACACGATATTCCGTGATACCGAAATACTGATTTACCGGACGATTTATTTCGATTTTGAACGATAATAAAATTACCTTTTAAGCATTCCTGCTCCGAGTAAGTAGGAAAGGAATTCTTTATTTACATAACGCCAAATGGGAATCCTCTAATCATTGACAACTGTCAAACTAGGGATTGTTAAATCCAGCACTTCACTACATTAGGTTCATAAAAAAAAAGCATAAAAAGTTTTATATACAATCTGCAATACGTAATTGATGCTTCTGATGTTCCAAGCATAGATTATTCCATTTTATATAATTATTGTTTACCATAAGGCGGGTCATATGCTTGTTTCCCATCTTAGTGGTATAAAAAGGTAGCACCCCTAATTCCATGGTGACAAATCTATAGCCAAGACTTACAAACCATTAGATAAAATGTTGTTTATTCGACGCCGCAATAGCCCCACTGTTTGTACTCAGTGAGTAATAATACAAGGTATTAGTACGGATTCTCGAGTTATTTACGCTGAGTAATGGTTCTTTTCGTCCCCCCAGCCTTTCTCCCTCACTTTTATTACTTCTGGATATTAATTAATAATAGTACAATTCTATACGAGCAGAATATTTACGTAGCCATTTACTTAGGCCAAAATAAAGCTGCTGTCTCAGTAAAGTCTTTTCAGTACAAATCAACAACGTTGGAAACAAATATGGTGGACAGATATTTGCACCAGCTTGTCTATGGCCTTAATGATGTGGATACAGTCCCAGTTTCGTTTTCCTCATGGACAAATGTTTTTTTTTAAGAACAATATGGTGGGCTGGAAGAAATCTCTTGAAGAGATTAACTCACCTTTGACTAAAGCTACACTTAAATAATATAAATGAAATCATCATCATCATCAGGTCCATTTAAGTCTCCACTACAAGAGCACGACTCTCTCTCGTCCGTCCTAGACGGAAGGAGGATATGGCCTACACTCCCCACGCTGGCCAAACGGGTTGGGGAGGCCTGATCGATATTTGATAATGTATTTCCGTTAGTCGCCTTGTATGACATCCACGGGAGGAAACGGAGTGATTCTATTATAGTCTGCCGGAAACCACACGGCATAGGTATACATATACCGTATTCCAATGAATAATTTTAATAATATTTGCCAGATTGGAGGCCTACAGACAGGCTCATAATAAATCTTTATACAATCCAATAATTGCGCGTGGTACAATTAGCGAACGAGGTTCTGAAATATAAGCAGTGCAACACGATATTTCTTGGTTGATTTACTCGTCTTAATACCCCTTCCTTACCGACCGTTCTTAAGCTACGTCTTTGGTGGCGGCCGGCGAGCGGGAGTGGATTGAAATACGCAGATGACCACACGGCAAATGATAAATGAAATAATGTAATGTAATTTGGGATATAAGTGGGTCTTTCTTTAGAGTAAGCCAATCTCACCTGTATGCGGTGCACCCTGCCTACCAATTAATGATACTCTGGGGTAAGAGAGGTAGGGTACTCCATATCTGTAAGCTGCCCGACCTCCACAGAGTGGAAGTAATAGTACTTCTATTGGAAACTATATTGGAAACTAGTCTATAATCTTTATGGGAGCAGTCAGATGGCAGACAAGCAAACGGCCTACCTGATGTGAAGCGGTTACCGTAGCCATATAAACGCTTGCAACATAAAATATCGCTCGCGCGCCGACACGCCCGCTGCCAATGCAGCATCTCCTTCCTTTCTGGTTTCTCACTTTTTTTACACTTTGGTTCACTCACTCGCAGGAACGCTACAACCCTCAAGGGAATTGTTATTTGGCTTCGGAATTCTGTACAATTACTCTCCCTACCTCTCTTTTCGCCAGAGCTTCGCTTGTCAGTCAGCAGGGTGCATCGCGTGCAGGTGAAATTGACTTTGGTTCAAAGATGTTACACCCCAAAACCACCGTATGGGTGGTTTTGGGGTGTGGTATTTTCCTGGTATTTTCTTCAGTGAAAATACCAGGCACAAAGAAATACCATGCGTCCATTCCGACTGCTGAAGGTATTATAGTAAAACGCACGAGCAAAAAAAGCAGTAAAGCTTATAAAATTGTAAATAAACCTATGAGTTATAGTAACATAATGACTTATTGTAATTTTAGGTACATCAAAGTATCATAAAATTATGAAAAAAAATTTGATTAATCAATTCCTGTGAGCTCGCGCTAGCTGGCAGCAAGCGCGACCCGGCACCAGCCGCTGCGCTTCGGCACTCTAACCGGTCTAGCTCCTAAACGACTTCCACGCCCATTATGAAACTTGGCAAGGATTATCTATACACTATTAGCATTTTTTAGAAAAAAAATTAAAAAAAATAAAAATGGTCGAACTTTGTGAAATTCAAGTTTCAAAAATTAAATTCTATTTTTTTTTCAAAAAAAAATATTTTTAATAATATTCAAAAATGCAATTAAAAAGCTCATTAATTGAAGAATAAATTCTACTACTTTATTTATTTTATTGCAATTTTTTACAACTTGGTAATGGGCTTCTAAGTAGCGCATGCCTGCCGGTTAGTCAAAACTTTAAAGTCCTTTAACTCATGAACCAGACTTTATACTGTAAAAATATTATGTATCCGGGCCGAGGACATATACAGGTATAACATAATCAAATATTACTAAAATCGGAAACATCAAATTTTTTTACCTGTCCGCTTCACGTGAAATGCCCCATTTTTGGAATTTTTGGTAGTTGAATATTGATATCTATTCCACATTTTCACTAAACAACCACGGCATTAGATTGTATAATAACCAGTTACAATCCGCGTGAAACATTTTAATATAGCACGGTAATGTAACTGGATTTAATGCAGTTTCATAAGCACAATCATTCAAAATAAACGTTTAAAGATATTATAAAACATCGGACGCGCAGCATGCGCCACCATAGCGAAATTTATTTATTTATTTATTTTGGCCACTTTCCCGAATTGATATCGAAAAACCAAGGTCACTTTACAGTTTTACTTTTTGATGCTGTACACGAATCCGAAGTCAGAATTTCGAAATTTTGAGTTTCATGGCAACGGACGGACAGACATATTTTTTTTGTTTATTTATTTTGGCCACTTTCCCGAATAGATATCGGAATACTAAGGTCACTTTACATTACTTCTTTTTGATGCTCTACACGAATCCGAAGTCAGAATTTCGAAATTTTGAGTTTCAGGACGGACAGACAGAACCACCGGACGATTTTATAAGCTCAATAAATTTCGCTGAATGTTACCTAAAGTATAACGTCTTACGTCACAGCGCAAGGTACCTACTTCGTTATGCAGTCAACCCTGAGGCATCTACACACAATGACATATGACGTATATAGACGTGGATTGTTTGTGTGGTAATTTATTGTACGTAATGGCCAGGGTTTGGCGGCAGTTTCTGTGAAATACCTATGATCAAAATTGATTTTGTAGTGAAGTGGTTATAGAGTGATGGTAATTAATGTGGTTTTTTACACCATTGCTGACTTTTATTGAAAGAGACTTTAGATTTCGTATTTTCGTCAATAAATATGAAATTCTAGCTTGCCTGTTTTTCGTTTTGACCATGTCACCCGTTATTCGTAGTAACGTTTTCACAATGATAGAATTGTTTTAATGCAACGCGTCAGCGTCAGTCATATTTGTGTTTCCAACAGCAATTAAAAACATAACATTAATCAATTAATCAAATTAAAAATCATCAATCAATTTTCGTCCTAACGTTGTGATGAGTCATCACATCACTGATAACCTTTCATAATCCTGCTATCAAAGGCTATGAAACCAATTGTCCGCGCTTGTGGGGCGACCTCGCAGTATAATACTTTTTGATGCCACTCGCTTCTCTCGAAAAATGATAAAAAAAAAACCGGCCAAGTGCGAATCACACTCGCACACGAAAGGTTCCGTACCATTATCTAGAAAAACGACAAAAAAAATCATGACTGTTGTATGGCAGCCCCCTTTAAATAATTCTTTTATTTTAATTTAATTATCTAATTTTAAAGTGAATAATATAACTCAATATTTTATAAATATTTCAAGCGTCTAACTGTTGCCATCATCAATATTGAGCAAAAACGAGCAAAATAATCACGGAATAGTATGGTAGCCCCCTGAAATATTTATTTTATTCTGTTTTTTAGTATTTGTTGTTATAGCGGCAACAGAAATACATCATCACGTGAAAATTTCAACTGTCTAATTATCCAGATTCATGAGATACAGCCTGTTGACAGACGGACGGACGGACGGACAGCGGAGTCTCAGTAATAGGTTTCGTTTTACCCTTTGGGTTCGGAAGCCTAAAAACAAGATTAATCAATTAAACAAATTGAAAATCATCAATCAAATTTCATCCTAACGTTATAATGAGTCATCACATCACTAATAACCTTTCATAATGACGAGCTCGGTGGCGTAGCGGTCAATGACGCGGCTTCGACACCAACGCTCGTGGGTTCGATTCCCACATAGTACAAACATTTGTGTGCATGAACATGTCTGTTCGTCTTAGTCTGGGTGTTTTCTATGTATCATAAGTATGTATTTACAAAAAAAATGTATTTATGTATGTTTATCAGTTGTCTAGTACCCATAACACAGGCTTCGCTTACTTTGGGGCTAGATGGCGTTTTTAAAGTTATTCTACTCGTAACTATTCGCAAGTTTTTAAGATTACGACTTCAAAGAAAATGTTTTTTTTTTTTTTATAAATATTAAATAAATATTGTCAGACAAATTACACAGCGCCATGTAGCCCCAAAGTAAGCGAAGCTTGTGTTATGGGTACTAGACAACTGATAAACATACGTAAATACATATTTTTTTTGTAAATACATACTTATGATACATAGAAAATACCCAGACTAAGACAAACAGACATGTTCATGCACACAAATGTTTGTCCTATGTGGGAATCGAACCCACGAGCGTTGGTGTCGAAGCCGCGTCATTGACCGCTACGCCACCGAGATCATCGGTATACAAGTGTTCAAGTACAAGTGCCGTGTCCATCACAATAAAGATCCCTAACTACAATATAGGCCGCGTCTGGACATTCGCCCTGATGGAATATCTATATAATACGAAGTGTGTTGGTCGTATGGTTTCCGGCAGACTAGAATAGAAACACTCCGTCTCTTCCCGTGGATGTCGTACAAGGCGACTAAGGAAATATATTACCAAACATCCATCAGGCCTCCCCAACCCGTCTGGCCAGCGTGGGAAGTGTAGGCCAAATCCTCCTTTTGTCTGGGACGAACCAGAGAGGGTCGTGCTCCTGTAATGGAGACTAAAATGACCTGATGATGATGATGATGATATAATGTGAATAAATGAATTATGAATTATCTCTGTTTATGATCGAATCTAGTTGGTTTTACCGACAAACATACGTGCGTGTCACATTTAATTTAGTTAGTGGTCGCCTATTGCTCGAAATTCGACCATAATTCATTGAAATTATGCAATAAATAAAAAAGTATATATCCGTATGTGTGTCAAATACATGATAGTGTGTGTAAAGGTTCTTTTTTTATTGATTTAATGTATTTTTTATGCATATTTGAAAAAAAATATTGGCATTTTGCACTCATCTATATAAACTAAAAGTGTGAGAAATTTTATATTCACCCGTCCGCGCAATTTTCATAAAAAATAATATTAATTAATCTATATATTAATACGTGACGCAGAACCTTTGAACCCCCCCCCCCCCCCCCCCCCCACAAAGTTTCTGCTTCACGTATTAAAATATACATTAATTAATTCACTGTTATTTTAATAATGTATTTAAAAAAAAATCGGTTGTCTGTAAAGTTTACTGACGATAGTTGAACGTGACAACGTCATAAGAAAATACTGAAGGAATGTTTGCATTTTTCAAAAGAAAATTTTAATGGAACGACAGTCATGTTTTTTCGTGCGTGCAACCGGCTCCATCGAATTATAAGACGTTGTCACGTCAAAATGCCAGTCTTTATGAATATATAATATCAATCTGATTCTAAAGCATCAATCAATATTATATCAGTAACAATATAAATATTATAAAATCTTCATCATTTTATGAGATAAAATAGACAAAGTGAACAAAGTCTCTAGCTACGACGTGTCATCGGCATGTTCCTGGCGCTTGGCCAATTTATTACGATACTATGTCAGGAGTTAGTTGTTTCTCGTGGCTTCCGCCCCACTGCACTTCTTGCTTCTTCAAATATCAACCAACGCGATTATTTAGTAGACGATTATTTTTATCAGTCATTTGTCATTATTATCATACCTTTTTTATTTTTATACTACGTCGGGTGGCAGACAAGCATACGGCCCGCTTATGTAAAGCGTTTACAGTAGCCATATTAACGCAACATAAAATATCTTTCGCGCGCCGCCGCCCCCGCTGCCAACGCAGCATCTCCTTCATTTCTGGTGACCTCACTCACTCGCAGGAACACAACAACCCTCAAGGGAATTGTTATTTGGCTCCGGTATTCTGTGAGGTGGATGTACATTCCCCAGTCGTCCCAAGCTTACAAATAATTGTAAGCTACCCGACTGGGGAATGTAGGGAGCATAAGCTCCCTAGCTCTCTTTTCGCCGTTTGTCAGTCAGCAGGGTGCACCGCGTGCAGGTGAAGCTGGCTTTGGTTCAAATATGTTGGTGAACCCCTTACACCGCAACACCTGCGAGCGAGTGAGACCACCAGAAAGGAAGGAGATGCTGCGTTGGCAGCGAGGGTGGCGGCGAGCGAGGGATATTTTATGTTGCGAGCGTTAATATGGCTACGGTAACCGCTTCACATTAGGCGGGCCGCATGCCTCTCTGCCACTCGTCGTAGTATAAAACAAAATGTTGTTTTCGCCTCATTTTGGTGGCAGAAATCACACATAAAAGGTCTAGATAGATACGAGTAGATAGATAGAATATGATTTATTTGCATAATACAAAATCTTTAAAAGAGATTAGCTCGCCTTTGTACATAACATGTCCTTCATCATCAGGTCATTTTAGTCTCCACTACAGGAGCACGACCCTCTCTCGTCCGTCCTAGACAGAAGGAGGATTTGGCCTACACTCCCCACGCTGGCCAGACGGGTTGGGGAGGCCTGATCGATGTTTGCTAATGTTACTAAGTTCCCTTAGTCGCCTTGTACGACATCCACGGGAAGAGACGGAGTGATTCTATTCTAGTCTGCCGGAAACCACATGGCCAACACACACACATAACATTTCCTTATAATATTGTAATTATTGTTTTCTTGGTGTACAATAAAGGGAATATAACAACAACAACTTTAAAGTACTGTGAAGCAATAAATTATTACACACTGGTATAAATTCAACAAGGCGGTCTTATTGCCGAGAGCAATCAAGCAAATTTGGATCTATTGGATTTTTTGTCGATGATACAATATATTTGTAAGCTTCCCGACTGGGGAAGTAGCTCCACCACTCAGAATACCGCAGCCAAATAACAATTCAAATCAAATCAAAAATATCTTTATTCCTTGGACTTTATAAAGCACTTAGAACCGTCATACAAATTAAATATAAGAACATGTATCTAAATCATTACTACTCTAAATCCGCAGAGATTCAGATTCACTTTCATCACACTTCACATTTCATCTTGAATGTGAAAGTGAATTTAAGTTTCTTTTGAGGGTTGTTGTATTCCTGCAAGTGAGTGAGATCACCTAAAAGGAAGGACTTGCTAAGTTATTAGTAGGGGTGGCGGCGCGCGAGCGATATTTAAATTTGCGAACGTTAACATAGCTACGGTAGCCGCTTCAATCACGCGGACCGTACGCTTGTCTGTCAAAGGACGTAGTATAAAAAGAAGAATTCTAAAATCTAGTCACTTTCCAAGACATAATATTGAATGGCAAGTCCTTAAAACTACCAAAGAACCGTGAAACTCAACTTCATTAAAGTTTCAACTACCAAGGTAAACTTGCTTTGTTGCGAAAAAGTAACTGGGTAGATAATTAGGTTCTTCAGCGAAGTGTTTTACTTTAGTGTTAATAAAATCTGGAACTAGAAGTGTTGTTAAATATTCAGATAGACTAGCTACAGCCCCTGGTGTCGCTTGCGTAGAGTTATCAATATCTACCACTACAATATTTCATCGAAACCGATTCAGCGGGGTTTACTGAACTAACGTTACTTCTGTACACATGTTATGTCTTAGCACAATACAAGTACTATAGTATATGCATACAGCCATATTAACGCTCGCAACACGAAATATCACTCGCCCGACGCCACTTTCGCTGCCAACGCAGCAACTCCTACTTTTTTGGTGACCTCACTCACTAGCAGGAACACAACAATTCTCAAGGGAATTGTTATTTGGCTGCGCTATTCTGTGAGGTGGAGGTTCTTTTCCGGTCGGACAGCTTAAAAAATACGCTGTGCTCTACCTCTATTTTCACCAAAGCCTCGTTTATCAGTCAGCAGGGTCCACCACGTGCAGGTGAGGTTCTTTTTTTGTTCAAAGACGTTGAGGAATCACGTACTCCTAAAGCAATGTAGTCTTCTAAGAAATCCTCGGCAAGAAGTTCATTCACAACCTGAGAGTTCTCGAAATTCTGCCGTACCTGTCTGTATTTTTTTATTTTTTTTTATGTGAGAGAGGGGCAAACGAGCAAGTGGGTCACCTGGTGGAAAGCAATCACCACCGCCCATGGAGACCAGCGACACCAAGGGGTCGCCGATCCGTTGCCAGCCTTTTAAAGAAAATGAAAACTCTGTTCTTGAAGGCACCCATGTCGTAGTTGTCCGGAAATACTGCCGAGGGAAGTTGATTCTACAGTTTCACTGTTCGAAAGCTTTAGGTTAGGTCGCAGAATATGAAATAGTACTAGGTTAGGTTCTAGATCCCAAGCTGGAACCCTACCGACTAAGCTGAAGCCGATTCCCAGATTTTTTGATTGCAAAAATCAGCTTCAGCTTCTAATAAAGCTTAGATTTATGGTACCTGTGTATAGCTTTACTGGTAGAAACCCTGGTGCTCTACCGTCTAAACTGAAGATGATTATCAACAACTTAAACCTTAAGATCTATTTTTGCGATCAAGAAATCCGATGGTAATCGGCTTCAGCTTCGGCGGTAGTCCCTGCCCCCCTAGTCAAGTGTAATTCGACCCATACGAACGTTAGATAGATCACGTGACATTTGTCAATTCTCATAATAAAATGTTTGAATTGACAAATGTCACGTGATCTATTTAACGTTCGTTACGCTACGAATTATACTTGGCTAAGGGGGCTAGTTAGCATACGATACAATCGTGAACAAGGCTAGACTTTTTTAACCCATCTAAACCCATGCCAAATGCCAAATGAACTTCCAGGGTCGTAAAACATTTAATAAAGTTATTTGCTTGGATAAAGTTCCGTATTGTGATAATTAAATCTCAAAGTTTTAAAAAAATCACTTTACCAACGCTATCTCGAGGTAGATTACCTTTTATTTCTTCTATTGTTAAAGTTTTCAATTCAATTTTGTTATAGCAATTGTGAAAATCTCCTTAAAAGTTTGAATTTTTCATTATACTTGCGCGTAATGGACAAAGTTCTTTTAAACGTACGTAATTGTAAAGCTGCCGATGCTCTGGTAGTATATCTCTACTAATATTGTAGATGTGAATGTGAGTTTGTTTGTTACGCTTTCAGGTCGAAACTACTCAACCTATCATCATGAAAGTTTGTACACATAGTCTCAAAGGTATTAAGAACGACATAGGATAATATTTACTAAAAAAAAAAAGAAACAAGCAAACACGGGTGAACCCGCGGGTGGAAACTAGTCTATAATCTTTATGAGAGCAGCCAGATGGCAGACAAGCAAACGGCCTACCTGATGTGAAGCGGTTACCGTAGCTATATTATCGCTCGCAACATGAAGTATTGCTCTTTTTTTTATACTACGTCGCGTGACAGACAAGCCATGGTCCACTTGATGTAAAGCGGTTACCGTAGCCATATTAACGCTCGCAACATGAAGTATCTCTCGCGCCGCCACCCCTACTGCCAACACAGCAATTCCTTCCTTTCTGGTAACCTCACTCGCCTAAACACATCAACATAAATGCGTCGTATTTCTCTAGTTTATACTGTAATAATAATCAGCATTTGATATTCAACTATTACTATGCGAAATGGGTGGAATCCTTTCCACTGAATGTGCTTAGAACAAAGCTGGATTGCGAAATTTCAACTAAGCTGCTTTGGGAGTTTCAGTTTTATTCAGTTGTATCCTACAGCGGCTACAAATAACCGTGTTGTATTTTTCATTCAGTTCCTGCGAGTGAGTGAGGTCACCAGAAATGAAGGAGATGCTGCGTTGGCAGCGGGGGCGGCGGCGCGCGAAAGATATTTTATGTTGCGTTAATATGGCTACGGTAACCGCTTCACATCAGGCGGGCCGCATGCCTCTCTGCCACCCGACGTAGTATAAAACAAAATGTTGTTTTCGCCTCATTTTGGTGGCAGAAATCACACATAAAAGGTCTAGATAGATACGAGTAGATAAATAGACAGAATATGGTTTATTTGCATAATACAAAATCTCTAAAAGAGATAAGCTCGCCTTTGTACATAACATTTCCTTCATCATCATCATCATCATCATCATCATTTTAGTCTCCACTACAGGAACACGACCCTCTCTCGTCCGTCCTAGACAGAAGGAGGATTTGGCCTACACTCCCCATGCTGGCCAGACGGGTTGAGGAGGCCTGATCGATGTTTGCTAATGTTAGTCGCCTTGTACGACATCCACGGGAAGAGACGGAGTGATTCTATTCTAGTCTGCCGGAAACCACATGGCCAACACACACACATAACATTTCCTTATAATATTGTAATTATTGTTTTCTTGGTGTACAATAAAGGGAATATAACAATAACAACTTTAAAGTACTGTGAAGCAATAAATTATTACACACTGGTATAAATTCAACAAGGCGGTCTTATTGCCGAGAGCAATCAAGCAAATTTGGATCTATTGGATTTTTTGTCGATGATACAATATATTTGTAAGCTTCCCGACTGGGGAAGTAGCTCCACCACTCAGAATACCGCAGCCAAATAACAATTCAAATCAAATCAAAAATATCTTTATTCCTTGGACTTTATAAAGCACTTAGAACCGTCATACAAATTAAATATAAGAACATGTATCTAAATCATTACTACTCTAAATCCGCAGAGCTCAGATTCACTTTCATCACACTATCTTGAATGTGAAAGTGAATTTAAGTTTCCTTTGAGGGTCGTTGTATTCCTGCAAGTTAGTGAGATCACCAAAAAGGAAGGACTTGCTACGTTATTAGTAGGGGTGGCGGCGCGCGAGCGATATTTATATTTGCGAACGTTAACATAGCTACGGTAGCCGCTTCAATCACGCGGACCGTACGCTTGTCTGTCAAAGGACGTAGTATAAAAAGAAGAATTCTAAAATCTAGCCACTTTCCAAGACATAATATTGAATGGCAAATCCTTAAAACTACCAAAGAACCGTGAAACTCAACTTCATTAAAGTTTCAACTACCAAGGTAAACTTTCTTTGTAGCGAAAAAGTAACTGGGTAGATAATTAGGTTCTTCAGCGAAGTGTTTTACTTTAGTGTTAATAAAATCTGGAACTAGAAGTGTTGTTAAATATTCAGATAGACTAGCTACAGCCCCCGGTGTCGCTGGCGTAGAGTTATCAATATCGGTAGATATTGACTACAATATTTCATCGAAATCGATTCAGCGGGGTTTTACCTTACTAACATTACTTCTGTACACATGTTATGTATATGTATACAGCCATATAACACTCGCAACACGAAATATCACTCGACCGACGCCACTTTCGCTGCCAATACAGCTACTCCTCCTACTTTTTTGGTGACCTCACTCACTAGCAGGAACACAACAATTCTCAAGGGAATTGTTATTTGGCTGCGCTATTCTGTGAGGTGGAGGTACTTTTCCGGTCGGACAGCTTAAAAATACGCTGTGCTCTACCTCTCTTTTCTAAGAAATCCTCGGCAAGAAGTTCATTCACAACCCGAGAGTTCTCGAAATTCTGACGTACCGTCCTGTCTCCATCTTTTTATTAAAAAAAATCTGTCTGTATTTTTTTTTATGTGAGAGGGGGGCAAACGAGCATGTGGGTCACCTGGTGGAAAGCAATCACCACCGCCCATGGATACCAGCGACACCAGGGGGTCGTCGATCCATTGCCAGCCTTTTAAAGAAAATGAAAACTCTGTTCTTGAAGGCACCCATGTCGAAGTTGTCCGGAAATACTGCCGAGGGAAGTTGATTCTACAGTTTCACTGTTCGAAAGCTTTGGTCGCAGAATATGAAATAGTACTAGGTTAGGTTCTAGATCCCAAGCTGGAACCCTACCGACTAAGCTGAAGCCGATTCCCAGATTTTTTGATTGCAAAAATCAGCTTCAGCTTCTAATAAAGCTTAGATTTATGGTACCTGTGTATAGCTTTACTGGTAGAAACCCTGGTGCTCTACCGTCTAAACTGAAGATGATTATCGACAACTTAAACCTTAAGATCTATTTTTGCGATCAAAAAATCCGATGGTAATCGGCTTCAGCTTCGGCGGTAGGGCCCCTGCCCCCCGGGAGTCAAGTGTAATTCGACCCATACGAACGTTAGATAGATCACGTGACATTTGTCAATTCTCATAATAAAATGTTTGAATTGACAAATGTCACGTGATCTATTTAACGTTCGTTACGCTACGAATTATACTTGGCTAAGGGGGCTAGTTAGCATACGATACAATCGTGAACAAGGCTAGACTTTTTTAACCCATCTAAACCCATGCCAAATGCCAAATGAACTTCCAGGGTCGTAAAACATTAAAGTTATTTGCTTGGATAAAGTTCCGTATTGTGATAATTAAATCTCAAAGTTTTAAAAAGATCACTTTACCAACGCTATCTCGAGGTAGATTACCTTTTATTTCTTCTATTGTTAAAGTTTTCAATTCAATTTTGTTATAGCAATTGTGAAAATCTCCTTAAAAGTTTGAATTTTTCATTATACTTGCGCGTAATGGACAAAGTTCTTTTAAACGTACGTAATTGTAAAGCTGCCGATGCTCTGGTAGTATATCTCTACTAATATTGTAGATGTGAATGTGAGTTTGTTTGTTACGCTTTCACGTCGAAACTACTCAACCTATCATCATGAAAGTTTGTACACATAGTCTCAAAGGTATTAAGAACGACATAGGATAATATTTACTAAAAAAAAAAAGAAACAAGCAAACACGGGTGAACCCGCGGGTGGAAACTATAATCTTTATGAGAGCAGCCAGATGGCAGACAAGCAAACGGCCTACCTGATGTGAAGCGGTTACCGTAGCCATATTAACGCTCGCAACATGAAGTATCTCTCGCGCCGCCACCCCTACTGCCAACACAGCAATTCCTTCCTTTCTGGTAACCTCACTCGCCGAAACACATCAACATAAATGCGTCGTATTTCTCTAGTTTCTACTGTAATAATAATCAGCATTTGATATTCAACTATTACTATGCGAAATGGGTGGAATCCTTTCCACTGAATGTGCTTAGAACAAAGCTGGATTGCGAAATTTCAACTAAGCTGCTTTGGGAGTTTCAGTTTTATTCAGTTGTATCCTACAGCGGCTACAAATAACCGTGTTGTATTTTTCATTCAGTACGTAGTACCAACTTACATGAAATATGATACTTAGGTCCTTTTTAAAATTACAATAACTATTGTTGAAATCTCTTTATTTTTTTAACGCCTTATTTACCATATTGCTGTCTCTCACATTGCTAAGAGGGGAAGTCAAATTCCAAAATCTTCTTACTCCAACCAATTTCTTCTGACTAAATTCGTTGCGAGTTCCAAGACAGCAGTAGTCTTACCCCAGGGACTGCAATGTACTTCATTGTTCATTGCTTTTTTTTGGTGGTCGCCGCTGTTAATCCTGGCTACACAGGAGACATAGTGGTGAGAATGTGTGGTGGGCCCCCGTCCCGATTAATCATTATTGATAAATGTAGTATTAAATTGCAATATTTAAAAAAAAAAATTTTTACTTACTACTAAACACAAAGCATACGACTTGAGTGATGGTAAGCAGTTTTAAACAACGTAACTAATGGACGCTAGCAACACCAGAGTTACCACTCGCGCGTTTTCGAACCTGTAAAATCCCTTAACAAAGAACCCCAGACTGTAGTGTTCACAACCTGAGAGTTCGCGAAATTCTCAAGTTGTGATGACTCTTAACGATGCTATGGTGAGCTTTTTGCTCTCGAATTGTGAAGCCACGGCTAATGGTATTTTTTAGGTATAAGCGCACAGACTTGCGTCTTTATTGGGTTGAAAGGACCCAGTTTAATCACCCCAAATTGGACACCGGACAGAGTGTACACGATCTCCGACACAAGTCGTTCACGACCCAATATCACCTGAGAACGGGGAATGCTAGCACGCCCTGTGTAAAAAGTATGCCCGGTAGTGTCATCCCCATAGCAATGATTTCTATCAATGGATAACATATCATTGATATGCATCAATAATCAAGTAAAACGATGATCATAAAATAATAGATTTGTTCAACTTTTAAATTAATCTATAGAATATCACGTTGTCACAACGAAGACATTTTTGTTTATTTTATAAGATTTAAGTACTAATTTCTCTGAAACAAATCGTACTTAATAGCTAGTACGAAATAAATTGCCCGCAAGCCGAGTTAATATTTGCTGAGATGATTTTCTCCCGTTCCGCCCTACATGATATATATTCCTTTGAATGATTTATCGGCACAGTCGAATACTTCGATTCCAAGTCAACTTCGCCTGAATAATGTACAAGTTTTACTTACTCTTCGTTGTTTATGTAAGAATCTGAGGAATTGTAGTTTGTCGCTTGGGATATTGGAGAATTGTGGTGGGTAACTGATAAATTGTGTCGTGTAGTTGCTGCCAATATATACATAAATAAAGGTAGATAAGTTAAAGAATAGTAGAAGTAGTTAAATTGAGGTTTTTTTACGTACTATTTGTAGCACTACGTGGCAGTAAGTGTCATTAGACCATAGTACTGCCAGGTATCTTGCATAGTCACAAGACTTGCGTAGCAGGCTTAAACAGCAATAAACAGTTCAATTCGAAGCAGTCAACTATTTGCAGACCGTTCACTTTCAGTATTATAAGGACCTGCGTAGCTATGAGACGTACGTCGCATTCGTAGCACCACGTAGCAGTCACCTTCATTTAGACCGTAGTCCTTTCAGCAATAAATCGTCCGCGAAAAGTAGGTACGTAGCATTTTTTGTAGTACGCAGTACTCACCTTCTTCTAGACCGTAGCACTTTCAGTATTAAATGGTCCTTTGGGGCCACAAGACGTACGTCGCATTCGTAGCACCACGTAGCAGTTACCTTCTTGTAGACCGTAGCATTTTCATTATTAAATAGTCCGTCGTGGAGACGTACGTAGCTTTCTTAGAACCATATAAATAAATATTCCTTGACATATTACACAGCTCCATCTAGTCCAAGAAAAGCTTGTACTATGGGTACTAGATAATTGATACATGTACATAAATACATTTTTTTGAAATAAATACATATAATATACAGACATATTCATGCACACAAATATTTGTCATGTGCTGGGAACACGCGACCTCGGAGAGACCAGTATTAGCCATTCAACCACCGCACCGGGCTTTAACAAACATAGCAGTAAATTGCTTGTAGACCGTAGCACTTCCAATATTAAATAATCCTGCGTGGCCACCAGACGTATGTAGCATTCTTAGAACCACGTAGCAGTCAACTGCTCGTAGACCGTAGCACTTCCTACTACGTAGGCTACGTTTGACGTTGCTTAACTTGCGTTCGATTAGGCAGTGGTTCCCAACCTTTTTTTATTCCCGGACCACTACGAGGTTTTTGTTCAGTGTAGGGTCCACGGGTGTTATATAAATCCATTATTCTATAACTCGAGCTTTAAGTATTTTGTATAAGAGTACCCATCTCTTACATTATAAGTTTGTATCACGGACCATAATTTACCTCTCACGGACCACTGGTTGGGAACCCCTGGATTAGACTGGCATGCGCAACGATGCCATCGCGCTTCTCTGAACAAAATAGTATTTGCTACGAGTATATATGTACAAGCGATAAGCGTTCGCGAACTATAGAATCTTGTATACAAAACGAGCCATGGTTGCAGTTATATAAAATTGGGCCATCAACTCATGGCGTCAGCTCCCATTAGCGCTGCCCTACGACGACATTACTCAATGTAACGACTTCAATATATTGTTATGCGCTCTATTCGCGCTCAAAGAACGATTAAGGAGATTCATGGTTCTCGTTATGGTGCATCTTAGTTGTTTGGTGCAAATTTTACATAAGTTTTATGGTTTTAAGCATAAATCTTTGCACGACAGTATAAGTAATAGAACAATATGGTCACTCCCTGCCGCTCTCTCGTTACGACCTCACCTCCCCTTTGAAATGAATCTGGAATAGTTTGTATGGCGCCGCACACACTCACGCGCTCTGCACAGACGTCATTGTTTTTGTAATAGCACAGTATAAGTAATAGTACTACGTATAGTATGGCCACTCTCTGCCGCTCTCTCGTGTCGACCTCACCTCTCCTCTGAGACAAATCTGGAACAGTTTGTATGGCGCTGCATGCACACACGCTCACTAACGCTCTGCACAGACGTCATTTTTTATGTAGTAGTTACATTTGTATGGAGTGGCCGGGGTAGAGCATAGCATATTTTTTATGCTGCCCGACTGGGGAAGTACCTCACAGAATACCGCAGCCAAATAACAATTCCCTTGAGCGTTTTTGTGTTCCTATGTTTGAGTGAGGTCACCAGAAAGAAAGGAAGAAGTATAGGCTGGCAACAAATCGGCGACTCCTTGGTGTTGCTGATTCCATGGGCGGTCGTGATGCTTTCCGTCAGGTGACCCACATGCTCGTTTGCCCTCCTCTCACATAAAATAAATAAATAACTTTAAACCTAAATAAAAATGTTTTTAAAAAAGTTTTTATAAATCGATCATTTTTAGTTGTACCAACGACGATAAAGGAATAAGACTATTCATGTTCATACAAAATACCGTATATCGGAATTTAGTAACTCTAAAGAAAAACAGAGGTCGCTAAGAGTGTCAAATTAGATATAGGTAATTTGATTAGTAACAAAATCAGTACACGAAGGTTCAATTTGTTCAACTATGCTTTTCTGTTTTAATCAAAAATAGCTAGATGGCGCGCGAACTATTATCACCCTACCACTACCTAGGTTTAGGTATGTACCACTGTTTATCAAAATACGATGGCCGATGAGAGTTTTTTAAAACCACACGTTCCGTTTTACGTACCGATCGCATGACACAAGAATTCTTATGTTATAAATAGAATGAATTATTGAAATGAAAAAAGCTTCATACAAAAATTACTGTTATCAATTTTTGCACAAAATTTTAATATGCATTATCAATTACAATCGTAGCATGATGATTGATAAATTAATAATAACAACGATCTTTCGTTTAAAATTCTGTTGCGTAAATTGGACTTTATTGACACGGCGCGTGAAAGTTTTCAACTTTTTCTCTCATCATCACAATATTTCATGTTGCGAGCATTTATACAGCTACGGTAACCGATCCACACCAGGCGGGTAGTATGCTTGTTTTCACCCAACAGTTTTGCATACGACCCTGCTGATAGAAAGCAGTTACCGTAGCCTATGAACGCCTGTAACACCAGGAGCATCACACACACGTTGCCGACCCTGTAAAAACCTCTTCACACCCTTCTTGAAGAACCCCATGCTGTTAGTCTCCTGAGAAAACCTCTACAGGTAGTTCAATCCACAGCTTGACAGTACGTGGGAGAAAACTTCTCTGGAACCTGCTGTTACACACAGTACGCAACCACTTAGGCTCTAATGTGTGAGGATGAATTCCCTGTCGATGGCGAGCGGTGCGACTGTAGAAGGAGGCCGTGGGCATCACGTCAAACAACTCCTCTGAACACACCCCCTTTTATACAATCGGTAGAACACATTGTATAAAAATGCAAATTACGGTTTTTTAGGAATGTTTCTACTACATTGCTACTACAAAACACTACTACAAAACATTCATAAAAAACCTTAATTTGTTATAAATAATTTTAAAATGTCAAAATTGGAGGATAATGGTGGTGGACTCGAACTCAGGAACTATGTATTACGAGTAGAGTGTTTTAACCAATGAGCTATCAGACAGGTTTATATTAGTGGCGAAATTTTATATTCTATTGCTGTGAATTCGCATTCATTGTATATGTTTTTTAAAAGCAAATTTTAATTTGCTTTTAAAAAAATATTTTTAAAACATATGCACGAAATTAGAGAACAATGATATTAAATATAACGTCCCTCGAGAAAAAAGTTAAAAATCTTAAGTCCCATCATTCACTGCAATTACAATATTGTGCAATATAGGTATCTAAAAAAATATGGTGACTGTATGAAAAAAAAAAATTGTTATCATCCCTTAGGCTGACAATAAGTCAGCCTGAGATATGATAAGATTACATAATATTTACTTTCCTAGGAGCAAAGATTTCGTTCACAAGTTGCTTTTTTTCTTCGACCGCAGCGCTAGTATGTACGTTGCACAAAAAATCTGCCGCTACTAGCGCCAAAACTAAATAAAAAGAAAAGCATCACCATAAAAGCTCTGATGAGCGACATCTATTGGTAAGGGTAAAATTGAAGAATTTTTTTTAGTGAAAATCATCATTTGTTAACTTTATTATTAGTGTTATATATCAGACAAAAACTATTTTGCGTAATTTTTAAAATTATTTTATGATTATGTATCAAATTTCGTTGAGAAATATTCGGTATTAAATTTTTTCATGTCTTATTGCCAGCACCATCTAGAAATAATACGGAATTTTGACTTTTTTCCGGGACACGATATTTTGTATGGAACTGTTTCTCTATATTATCCTTTCTCTATGGTTGTACATATCTATCATTGCTTTTATAAATTGTTAAGGTGATTGTTCCTTGTAGCTTGCTCATACATTATGTTTGGTAGGATTTTTCATAATATAAACATTTTTGGCTTTATATGCAAATGAAATTATTTTATACCAACCTCTGCACCATAGGTCATTGCAGGTAGGACTTGTTAAAGAGTTTAGTCTTCAAGCATCTGTGCGGCTACGTGCGGATATCTGGGCGTTATGGCATGCGTAAATGGAAAATCTCCCGCATCCCGCTTGCGTGCACTATCGAGCAATGAATTCGAGCCTTTACAATAGAGGTGTTTTTGAATGGTGATCGTACAATTTGATGTAGAGTGTTCCATTACCGAAACGTGGCAACGTTTGTGTATGATAATGTCGTTGTTTGCCGCGAGAACGTTTGTGATGTTTTCCTCGTCGCAGCTTACTAGACTACAATCAAACTGTATTCTACTCGTATCTTACCGCTTATTATTTTGCACTTGGGAGCACGTGTTTTTGTTTATTTTGCGTAAAGTTACCACTTTGCTCTACTGAGTTTTCCTAGGCTTTATTTTTGTAAAATCTGGATGGGAATTTCTATAGTAGCCTCATTAGGTATAAGCTATGATAGGTGAGCTGCATGGCGTCATTGCGCGTGTCAGTCTAATTGAACACGTAAGTTAAGCAACGTCGACCGTAGCCTGTCCATGGATGGATTTGTTTTAAGTTCCTCCGTGCTTCGGAGGGCATGGTAAGTCGTCGGGCCCGGCTGTTGTTGTTAGATGACAGTCAGTGCCCTTTAGGCGTTTGGGGTGTACGTGGTTCACCGACATCTTTGAACCAAAGCCAACTTCACCTGCACGCGGTGCACCCTGCTGAATGACAAACGAAGCTCTGGCGAAAAGAGAGGTAGGGAGCGTAATTGTAAGCTACCCGACTGGGGAATGTACCTCCACCTCACAGAATATCGCAGCCAAATAACAATTCTCTTGAGGGTTGTTGTGTTCCTGCGAGTGAGTGAGGTTACCAGAAAGGAAGAAGATGCTGCGTTAGCAGCGGGGGTGGCGGCGCGCGAGCGATATTTTATGTTGCGAGCGTTAATATGGCTACGGTAACCGCTTCACATCAGGCGGGCCGTATGCTTGTCTGAAACACGTCTTGACAACACTGACCCCTACCAACCGGTGGTGGATCTCCGCAAAGTAGCGGAGTATGCTCTAAACCCCTTAGATTGCTTGGAGACCCATACTCCAGCAGTCGGTTTTTTTTTACTACGTCGGGTGGCAGACAAACATACGGCCCGCCATATGAGAAGCGGTTACCGTAGCCATATTAACGCTCGCAACATAAAATATCGCTCGCGCGCCGCCATCCCCGATGACAACGCAGCATCTTCTTCCTTTCTGGTAACCTCACTCACTCTCAGGAACACAACAACCCTCAAGAGAATTGTTATTTGGCTGCGATATTCTGTGAGGTGGAGGTACATTCCCCAGTCGGGTAGCTTACAATTACGCTCCCTACCTGTCTTTTCGCCAGAGCTTCGTTTGTCAGTCAGCAGTGTGCACCGTGTGCAGGTGAAGTTGGCTTTGGTTCAAAGATGTTGATGAACCACTTACACCCCTGAATGATGAAAAAGGATTGACGAAACATACCCAAAAACCAAGTCTCTATTATTTTTTATCGTATATGGTGCCTCATTAAAACGACTATTCCATATTATTCAGCAAAAAAAAATATATTTAATCAATATTATGTAATTATGGAATCAATCAAACATCGGGCATTGCTGCCGGATTCCACGGTCGATACGAAACCAATCTAGTAAATTAAATACTGATCGTCCAAATACGAGACATCAGAAATGCGGCCTATGAACAAGATTTATTTAATTTTAGAGAGCTATCTAACAGCTCCATTAATGTTTTCGTACAATCTTTGTAAATCATCATCATCATCATCTCATCATCTTAGCCCACTCTCTACCATATTGGTATAGGCCTCCTTCAACATCCATTTTGGGTCCCAACATTTTGGGGTGTAAGTGATTCATCAACATCTTTGAACCAAAGCCAACTTCACCTGCACGCGTTGCACCCTGCTAACTGACAAACGAAGCTCTGGCGAAAAGAGAGGTAGGGGGCGTAATTGTAAGCTACCCAACTGGGGATGTACTTCCACCTCACAGAATACTGCAGCCAAATAACAATTCCCGTGAGGGTTGTTGTGTTTCTGCGAGTGAGTGAGGTCACCAGAAAGGAAGGAGATGCTGCGTTGGCAGCGGGGATGGCGGCGCGCGAGCGATATTTTATGTTGCGAGCGTTAATATGGCTACGGTAACCGCTTCACATCAGGCGGGCCGTATGCTTGTCTGCTACCCGTAGTAGTATAAAAAATAATAAAAAAAAAAAACATCCACCATTTCTTTTTGTTTGGTTGTTTGTTTGTAATCTTTAATGCACTATAACAGTAAACTATATACACTTATATGTGAGAGATTGACATGATTTTTTTTATATAGTTTAAGGCCTGGAGAGTGACATAGACTACTCTTTATCCGGCAAAAACATCTTATTCCCACGGGGAAAAATAAAGTTTATAATCATTTGTCCTTCTCTCACTAGATCACTAGATGGCGCTGTCTCATTTCTAAATCGCTTTTTGGTTGTGGTATATATATACACAAATCAATGGCAGCTCCCATGGACCATGCGGGTAACAGCTAGTATGTAATATTAACCACTAGTACAATGGCGGACTTATCCCATCAGGGATCTCTTCCAGTCAACCACAGAAATTTGTTTTGGGCCACTTTAATCCAGTTGATGCCCACCAGCTTTACTAAGTTTTTCCATCGCATCTGTTGGAAAGGAAGAAAGAAAATTGGTTGGAGTGACACTCCAGGACAGGACAACCAACAAATGGCTTCGGAAACAAGGTTGCATACCGTGTGGCGAAGCTGAAGTGGTAATGGGCCGGGCATATAGCCAGAAACTCGGACTTGGTGCAAAACTCTCCGGAATGGAAGCAATGGCAATATAAAAGACCTGACGGGAGGCCATAGATGCGATAGAAAAACGACTTTGTAAATCAAAGTAGCATAAATATATGTTGTGAGAGTGACATTTTTAGATATTTCGTAAAATAAACCTACTTGGCCCGCGTGACGAATGGATACAATATAGTATTGCTATTTACAGTCAATGGTCATAAGTGCAGTACCGCCTTACGGTAAACAATGTGTAAAGTAATGTATTTACGAAGACGTTTTTAGGGTTCCGTACCTCAAAAGGAAAAACGGAACCCTTATAAGATCACTTTGTTGTCCGTCTGTCTGTCTGTCTGTCTGTCTGTCTGTCTGTCTGTCTGTCTGTCAAGAATTTCTACATCGAGAATGCGTGGAGGTATCAAGCTGAAATTTGAATTGTATACTCAGGTCTACGGTCCCATGAAGTTGTAAAATAATCAAACTGCTAACTTTACATAAAAAAAAAGTTACGGCCGTTTATTCAGCAAAAAACGCATATTTCGACATTCTCAAGGGAATCAAAACTTATAGGGTACTTCCCGTTGACCTAGAACTATGAAATTTGGCAAGTAACATCGTTATAGACGACAAGTACAGGAATAAATCTCAAAACTATACATTTGTAAATAGATCTTAAAAAATAGGGGGTCTATATTTTTTATAGGGTGTCGAAATTTCAAATTGAAACTACTAGTTCAAATGGGGTATCATATGAAAGGGATTGATGTACACATTGCAAAATATACTTTATTTATTTTTTTCGACGCATTATTTCTTATTTATAATGAAAAATATCAAATTTAATATTGATACTACGTACGGAATCCTCGGTGGGCGAGTCCGACTCGCACTTGTCCGGTTTTTTATATACTACTTCAGATGACAGACAAGCATACGGACCACCTAAGGTGAAGCGGTTACCGTAACCAAATTAACACTCGAAACATTCCAACGCAGCCATTCCATCCTTTCTTGTGACCTCACTGTTTCGCTGGAATACAACAACCCTAAAGCGAATTGTTAATTGGCTGTGGTATTCTATGAGGTGGAGGTACTTTCGCAGTCGGGAAGCTTACAAACATGCTGTACCCTACCTCTCTTTTGCCAAAGCCTATTTCGCTTGTGAGTAGGGTGCACCACATACAGGTGATGTTGGCTTTGGCTCTAAAGATCGCTGTGGGTCACTTACACCCCAAACGTGGTTTGGTTAGAATATTAAGTAACCTTAATCCGGTACTGGCTGAATGATGATGATCAAATTTCAATGTAGACGTCTAACTTGTTCAGACAAGCTTCAAACATGTTATAAACATTTACAACATAATACAGCCGAAAGCTCCCAAAATCGAACGGGGATTACGACCTTAAGTATACCTCGACAACTTAAATGGAAGAACGTTAGTCCCACGTGCGTGCCTTATAAAGACAAACTTGTATTAGGGCGGCTTACTACTAAATGCGATACGAGATTATCCAATGTTTTATTTAATTAAATCTTTAAGAAGATTTACAGCTATTAACACAATATATTTACATGAGTAGAATAAATAAGACATTTTATTGCCATACACAATTTTATTATTAAACAAACATACAAATTCAATATTATATAGCTATCTACTTCTTAGCATGTCATATGGTCAAGTGATCGAATCAAAAAACCATACTTGCACAAATATTGTACAAAGGCAGTAGCAAAACATTGAGAAAAATTATGCTTGCAAGGTTAAAAATAGGTATAAATACTAAACGATCATTTTACGTAGCTGTCCAGCGCCAGGGAGTCAAATCCCAGAGGCGTTTCGAATTTTCCGTCCGAGCTTTCGGATGAAAGTGTATATCTTTGAACAAAACAAAAGACATAATTTTATATTTATTATGACAGAAACTGAGACTCACAACTAGGGTTGCCAACTCTTGAAAAGTCTAATCTGGGAGACTTTTATGGATGTAAAATGATAGGGGGAGTAGAATAAACATATAAGTTTAATTTTTAAATTTACTAAAGAAATACTCATTCGGTTTCTTTCTTTGCTCCATGATAGTTCCATTATGCTGAACACACTCTCGTAAGAAGAAACAAGAGACAGGAATAGAAAGTACAAACGTGTCAATTTTTTTTCAATTTTGGAACATGGATTTATCATGGATGTCAACCCAGCGTAAATCCACTTTACTTTCTTCAACGAGATGTAGTACGAAGAGTATATTTTTTTGAAAAAACCGGAGAAATTATTGTTCCCCGGGAGGTCGGGAGACTAACCAATATTACCGGAGCCTCCCGGGCAATCCGGGAGGGTTGGGAACCCTACTCACAACCAATGAAAGTCCAGCTTGCTACGTCAATTAGTACTCGATCGCGTTTAAAAAAAAAAGAATTGAGGTGTAATTGGCTCACCAGGCAAGGTTAGAGATACCTCAAGCATTGCTGTATCCGTCGCTCGCTGTGCGACTATTAGCCTATGAGCCAGTCCAACGGTCAACGTCCAGGGGCCTTACCACAAGCTCTAAACGCAGGAATGGAACCATCATAGTTGCGAATATATGAACGAAATTCATTGATAAATACGCTACCATCATAGTTCCATTCCTGCGTTTAGAGCTTGTGGTAAGGCCTCAGGTCTCTGCACCGTAGGTCATAGCGGGGAGGACGCACTAATTGAACACTTTGGTCTTCAAGTATTGGGATATATTTGCGGTGAAGATGTGCCGAAGCTTTCCAAAGCTGTATTCTCCAACGTAATCGGACCTGGGGTTAGAAGCCGTTGTACATAATCGTACTTTCCCGTTGTCAAAATTCATCCCCATCCCCACAGAAGGAGAAGCAGCATTGGGTCGTTTAGCATTCGACTGAGATACTCTAGCAATCCAGCCATTATGACCACGTCATGGGTCGGAATTATCGCTTTCAATATTAAACATTCTTTATGAAGAACAAAGTTTCTATTCCTTTTATGTAGCTGTAAAGGGACAATAAACGTTAAATAAAGCGTCCCAAATAAACAAGTTTATTGTTCATTTCGATAATTCGTGCTGTGTGTATCGTTTAATTAATTTCTTGATTAAGTGGTTGATTTGTACACAATAAATAAAGTTAACCAAGATTAATGTACCTGATAATTGTTGGTATTTGGTGGAAGTTTGTCGACATTTTGTTAATAGTAACTTGTATGTACTGTTCCACTTAATTAGGACTTCAGACGATAACACAATTTTGTGTTACGCCAACGTGATCAGCGATATTATACTACGTCGGGTGGCAGACAAGCATACGGCCCGCTTGATGTGATGCGGTTACATTATGAAATATAAATCACGCGCCGCCGCGCCATCCCCAATGCCGACGCAGTAACTCATTCCTTTCTGGTGACCTGGTTGTGTTCCTGTGTGTGAGACACAGGAACACAACAACCATCAAGGGAATTGTTATTTAGCTACGGTATTCTCTGAGGTGGAGGTACTTCCCCAGTCGGGCAGCTTACAAATACGCTGTACCCTACTTCTCTTATGTCAGAGCCTCTTTCGCTAGTCGGCAATATGCACCACGTGAAGGTGAGATTGGCTTGGTTCAAAAGATCGTGGTGAGCCACTTACACCCCGAAATAAAATTTATATAAAATCATACTATTACAAAAACCGTATTAGTGAATGCATATATTCACTCTATGAACCATAAATTACATGTCAATATTGAAATTACATACATATATGTAAAAAGTCGACAGTAAATTGGATTATAAGTGTTTGATATTGAATACTCCAAGATAGTCCGAGGGCCCGTCGCCGTCGTCGTCGTACCGACAAAACTGGGTCACAGACACTCGTTAGTCACTCGACGGCGAGTTACCCGACCGTTTGTTTATCAGAGAGGCGATTGAACTTTTTTCCTTTTTGTGACCAGCAAATTTCATTTTATACAGATTTTTTACATTAGACCGCCACGGCGACGCTATCAAGTTTCTCAAGCCGTTTATATTGACTCGTAATTCCTTTCGAACATTTAAATACTACTCATGCTCCAAAGCAGTTAATACATACAACCTATTCCATGAGTAAGTACCCAATAAAACGCATAACTGTAATAGTCCTTGTACCTTAGAATAATAACGTCTAGAAGGATAGTTTCATACTAAAAAACCGATAAAAGTGAGGCAAGAAACCGAATGATGTGGGCGAAGAGTATGCGTATTTACACACGGTGACCACGTATACAAATAATGTTGCAAGTGGTAAAAGAAAGTTTCCCCAAAAGTAGGGAAATTGCAACTGCTTGTTCGCGAGATTTCCTTACAACTATTTATTTAATTAATAATTTTAGTTTATGTTAGTACCACAGTCTTGCATTATTTTTTTAGAATTCTGTATGGTAAATATTCTCATTAGGTGAGTCAATGACAACACCTGTGTTATATATCTGCTGACTGTACCACGTATATCGGAAAACATATTTAATTATAGAAAATTAACATATTAACAATCATCTGAGTACAAGTACATGTAAAAAGGTGTAAACAACTCACGACAATATTTAGAGTCAAATACAACCTCAACTGCATAATCTCACCTGCTTTTAAGCTATCGAGACTTTGGCGAAAGAGAGATAGAGCATTTCGAGCCTGGGGAGGCGTTATTATTTCGTAGGCATCAACCTATAATCATCCCACTGTCGAATCACGGGTCTCCCCTCAATTGAAGAGGTTTAGAGCATACTCCACCACGCTGGTTGACGGAAGCCAGGTTTTCAAGCCCCCGTAAGTCCACTGACTTGGCTTAAAGACTGTCATCTAATGATAACAGCCAGAACAGTTTAACGGACCCTGCGAAGCACGGAAAAGCTCGAGATAAATAATCCCCATCGATGCCATAAAATCACACGGTCTGCCTACAAGTTGCTATAGGCAGGCCGTGTAATACAGCCGATAGACACGTCAGGAAGCATTACTCTCGTACTGGAACCCCTGCTACAAGCAGCATCTTTTCACGCCTGGGGCGTGGTCACCCGCCAGCTAGCTAGGCATCAACAAATATAACATAATTTGGTTGATCATTCTGAATATTTTTAGATGAACGTCTTATACCAAAACTTTCTAAAATTATGATCCCGTAGTAAGTTTACTTTCAAAATATTTTCTACCAAAATCTCAAACGATTGAAAATAATTGTCAATGAAACGTTGAAATCCGGTCGGAAGTGGATAACTCTTCAATCGATGTATCGAATTGGCTACGATCTCGCAATCAGTATCGTTTATACATCCGTTGTGAACGATTTCATAAAGAAAACTTTGGATTGACGGATTAATTACGAAACCTGCATGGCGACTCAATTTGTGAGTTATTTTTGGCGCAGCACAGGTGTTTCGATCAACAGTTCTACTTTTATCTGTTTTTACGGTACTGTATTACAATTTCTTATAGTTTCTACGTAAATAATAAATAATGTTTCATCATCATCATCATCAGCCTGTATCTGCTCACCGCTGGACTAAGGCCTTTCCTAATGCTTTCCAACAAATACGAACCTCCGCTTTCCGCGTCCAGCCGCTTACAGCGACTGTCTTAAGGTCTGCCACTATTCTAATACTTTCCTCCCCCATCTGACATCACTTAGTCAGCAGATGAGACCGATTCATTGCCACTACAGCTTGCAAACTCTGAAGGCTTTTGGTTCTCCGTCGAATTTCTTCGTTCCGGATTCGATCCCTTACTCTCCATCGATCGCTGCGCGAAATTTAGCCTGTGGACGAGTCAATGCAGGGATAACGCACCGGTTGAAGACTTCACTTTTCAAGCATTAAGGTATCTGTGCAGCAAAAATATGCCGAACTTTTTCAAAAGCTGCCCAGCCCAATCAAATCCATTTATCGATCTCATAATTCAAATTACTCTGGCCAAGCTGTATGGAATGTCCGAAGTAGATAGACTTTAACTACTTCAATAAATGCATTCTCTACGACAACCGAGCTAGTGTTGACAAAATCGATGTACGTAACATGGCTTTCGTCTTTTCATAATTCATCCTCAGTTCCACGGATCGAGATGCAGCACTGAGATCGAAAGATTCGTAGAAATTATGTTTAAAGACATTTATTTCTCTTTATATACGAAGTCCTCATAAGGATACAATAAAAAAATAAATCAAAGATTTTTCTTACTGCTCTAATTATACATTTGTCAAAACATACGCGAACATATCTGCTTCAAAGTTTTGAATTACATATTGATATGCTTACATTCTTTAATCTCATTTAGTAATTTATTACTGTCTTATATTATAATTTATAGATTTAATACATATATTTTATTATTCTTATGTGTATAAAATTAAATGTTTGTTTTTCCTCTATGCGTTTCTATTCTATTCTTATATCCATCTGATTGCGATGCATCTTGATACAGTTTTCTGTTAGTTGATTCTGCGTATGCCGGGGAAGGTTTTTAACAATGAATGAAAAATAAAATCAAAAGTAATAAACATTATTTTAAATGTATGTAAATTTTTCCCATAAAATATTTAACACTATTCTGGTTTCACCTTGTAATTGTATAACTAACTACAAAGTTTTTAAATAAGGTTTTTAAATAAGCTTTAGTTTATGTGTATTATTAATTATACTACCGAAATTCATTGCCAGATCATCGAGCATGTGAGTAATTTTACTTATCAGCATAATTTCATTCGCAAGTTCTATTAATTTAGTTTTAATGAGAGACCTTTGTATCTTGATTATATTAATTTTCAGTATTATGTATATGAATTAATTTGAAGCATTTGCGTAGCTTTCCTTCATTACTTATGCTTGTTCATAGAGCATGTAGTTAATATCTGTAGATAATTGAAATTTACTCTAAATTGGGCCTGCGGAAGCCATTTTAATTGCTCCATTTTATTTATTAATTTTATTAATTCCAGAAAATTATACACCATTTTATTTTTTATTAAATCTGCTATGTAAATTCCTGTAAAAGTTGATTTAATTTTAAATCAATGGTAAATACTCATTTTAATTGGTCTTTATTTGTATAAAAATATAACTGGTCTTAATCAATTCCATTTCTTTAATCAATGTTTAGTTAAACTATGTTTTGTCACGTTCACACTATAAACAGGTAATTTTCAAGTAAGTATTATGTGTGGCAAAACTTTGATTAACATCTCGTTAAATAATATTTAGTGATGTGAACCAAATAATTTATGATAAAAATCTAAGTGATGTCGTTTGATTGAACATTCTGTGATCTAAATATAGAGCAACACGGTATATTTTTCTATAAAGAAAGTGCACTTAAAATCGAACTGTAAATATATATTATGTACAAAAATAGAGAAGAAACTATTCCACTTATACGAATACAGGTGAGTTGAAAAAGCTAGGTGTGCCCTTTAGAGACATGTCGTGTGATGGTGTAGAACCAAAACAGTTAAAGAGAACCGTTATGTTTTGTACCCAATTTCCGTGACTATAAGAGTTAAATAACCATTGATATTTAATATATTAAGACATCCTATTTATTTAAGTCCTCTCTATTTTTATATTGCCCCATGCAATGTGAAAGTAGAGTATTGTTTTGCAAATTGTATGCATTGACTGGCATGCACTACGATATACTAAAATAAAAGTATTCATCGATTATAATCAAGATAATTATATTACATGAATTAAAAAATATATATTTTCTTACACCGTGCACAACAATACTCTATGTAAATATTATTTATAGAAGAAGCACTATATATAATTTAAAGTAAAACAATATATAAACTTTATATACTTAGATGCATAGGTAGAGTACGTTTCAAGTCATAGGCTACGAAAGTGATACCGATTAAAATACTTACTTATACAATTATAATAGTACTTATTTATGCCATGAAAATAATATTTTAATACAATAATTATCAACTAATTATTGTATTTTTTAACTCTATGCATGTATGGATTTAGTATAAAATTTTAGCAATCGGAATTTATTGTGACATTTAATGTATATACTCGTACACCTAACTAAAATTCACTGTTTACGACTAAGGGAATCATAAAACTATTTTAATATTGTTCGCAAAATAAATATATAAAGCATTACACACACCTGTCTGACACGATGTGACATGGTGTAATTTGTATATAGTAGGCATACGTCACGCGTAACATGACACTTGTGTCAAAATGTTGTCACTTCTCTGACAAGCGAGATCACAGAATATGTAATGCGTAAACCCATTACCTCAGTCATATTGTTCCGATTATTAAAATTTCATACACTACTAATCCGTTGACATTGTCCGAATTGTTAAAAGACATTTGTAAAATGCACGTTACCCCCATATTCCAAGTACATTGTCCACAGCATGCTGAAGTATAAACCCTCAGCACAAAGTTGCATGCACAATGCACTCTGCACAAATAATTAATGATATGTTATTTGATAATTCACTCTAATTTGTAAGTAATATAAATTTAGGCAGAATTTGCAGGTCAATATAAAGTATATTTCACGATTCACTGTTTAAATTTATAACTTACTTTTATTTTTTAGTATTAAGCAACGACTATCAATAATTAAGATACTATTCGTGTTGTATGATAATAATATAATGATTACATTATATTTTCGTGGCGGTATCACGAAAGTACCAGAATTATTTGACAACAATTTTATTCCCTATTTTATCATAGCAAAAGTCAGTAAATTCCAGAAAATTCGGTACATTTAAGTTACATACCAGTAAGTATATTAAAGCTATGACAATGTCCTCTTAACATTACTTCTGTATTAAATATTATGGATACAAAGGAATCAAGCAAATGTACCTAAATCTGTCTCCGGTGAAAATTCACGGAATCGCCCACGGCTATTAATAAGGTAGCTTTGTTATAAAGATCTGACACAAAAGGACATTGTGTATATTTCCATATCTTTTTTGTAATTAATAAACGTGGATATAGAAATTATTTGAGTTTTAAAAACGAAAACGAAAAATAACAATAAAAAGAGACGTTTTCGTGTTTTCCATTTTAAATGTTTTGTTATAAAAAAATCATTGCATTACCATTTATTTTCTATGTTTGGATAGGTTACACATTTAGGTAGGTATGTAAGGCTCTTCATTATCTAGTTAATAATGATGCGTCTATATACATATTTAAATTAATTTTAATACATCCATGATTAGTAAATAAATTAGAAACAAATAAAAACAGAGTTATGTTTATCCAACAGGCAGAAGAAGGCACAGGTAGAACATCAGATGGCGAGGACAATGATGGCAGTGAGATCAACATCGGCTCATCCAGGGTGCTATCAGCAGCCACTTCGAGAGAAGAAGACGATGATTCAAGTAACAACGCTAGCAGTGAAAGCAAAAGTCCTGGCCAAAGGTTAGTATCCGATCAAAATGATATATTGTTGTAGGTTATTGATTAATTTTTCTATATAACGTTTCGCGCACATTAGTGACGTGACAATACGTGTATTTAGTCACATTTGAGATTTCACTTATAATACTTAAGATATCAAATCATTCCACGTATTGTCACGTCTCTTTGGCGAAACGCTAATAATAAAGCATATTATTATAAGGGTTAAATAAATAATATTTTTGACTCGTTCAGAGACCTTTTAAATTAAAATTATGTACCTCTCCATATCTCCATAAACATAATCTGTTGATTTATTTAGATGAGTTGCGCGTAGTTTTAATTTACTCGTATGTCCATTATTCCAATAAGTGACGCGTAAACAGTAATTAGTGTAATAATAAGATTATTTTATAATCCTATGATTATACACGGAAGTATTAAATACTATATGCTGTTTTAGCAATGTAAAATATCTGTAAAATATATTGTTATCCAACTATTTAATAATGAAAACATCAATTGTAATAGTACATTACGATATTAGTGCGTTATGATGGTTATAACATGCGAGGCGGAATTTCAGCCCGAGCCGAAGGCGAGGGCGTAATTGAGCCGAGCATGTTATAACCAATACGCACGTATATTGTACGACGTTCTTCAACACATTTGCGAAGAAACAGAAAAAAAAAATATTTTGTTCATTTTTAATTATTGAAACAGTTAGTGAAATTACAATTATTAAAATGATACGTAGTTGTAGTTGGTTTATTATTATTATTACTATTCATAATGTCATAGCTGCGTGAAAATGCTGGCAAAGACTTTAGAGCATGCAGCCAAGTTTTTAAATTACCGAATAAACTGTTTTTTTTTTTTTTTTAAATAAACTCAATCTGTGAATGCACGCACACTGTTGCTTTCTCGCCATTTTAACAGCGCGCGAAATGGCAAATAATACTGTTATGGAATTTGTATGGACTATAACTTAACTATTTGCTTTGGTAACACACGCGTTTTTTATGACCCGCTTTATATATTTAAAACCGGTGGAATTACATCAGCTTTACGAGCAAAGGTGTTGAAAAATATCCAACCAACTATTTAATAATGAAAATTCATTATTAAATAGTTGGATAACAATATATTTTACAGATATTTCACATTGCTAAAACAGCATATGTCCGCCTGCATAGAGAAAGCGGCTACCGTACTTATATTTTTTTATCAAAAATGAATACATTATAGATGTCACAGACTTTAATTGCAATATCTGTCCGAGTATGAACATAGGGTTATCGCGAAATCCACCTAATCAACTTGACTTGTAATTTTCTGAATTTTACATTGACATGCCAGCGTCACGTGGGGAGTAAAAAAATTTGATCAAGCGGGTGACACAACATGTGTAACATGAAAGTGTTAGATTACAGGTCACGTTGCTTAGATGGCGCATCTGAGCGATATCTCGCGCCCCTATTGCCTGCCTGAGATATAGCTATGCTATGTCACGTGCATAGTAACGTCTTTGTGCTACATTGTACAGGCACATTGTGCTATTTTAGGTAGCTATATAATAGAGCTACAATATCGCAATTAAATTTGCCTAAAATTGGTACCACTCATAATTTGTCACGTTTGGTTGCGTCATAACGACAGAAATCGAAATAAATGCACTAGAAGTTGTGAGTAACAATCAAGCTACTAGGACTACATGTCGCCGACTCGACCCTACTACTTCCCTGCTGCATACATAGACATTAACTTCACACAAATACGCTTAAATTGCAAACCGAATTAAACCGGAAGTGTAGTAGCATACGTTCGCTTACTTACACTCTGACAGAAATTTTGCATGTGTGTAGTTATGACGTAATTTTTATGTAAACTGCACTAGTAGTGCATGCCCTAGTGAACTATTTGCATAGTTCACTATGGGCATGTACAGAATAGGAAAATAACTAGTACAGAATTTACACTGATTAACTTCAGACAGATAAAACTCTAAAAGTAATTTGTTAGTAGTTTTTTCGTGATGATATATAAACATACAGACAGACAAAAATTCTAAAATGATTGTTTTGACTTTCTATTGCTCTTTAAAAATATTCCTCATTATATCATGATATCTCACATGTATACATACATTAGCTTGTTACAATTTTAATATTATCTATGTATTTAGATAATAAATTTTTGGCAATTATTATTATCCTTTTGTGAACAATAACTTTTACATAGGTTATCAAAATAACTTACGTGTACTGTTTAGTTAAGTTTATTACATAACCATTTAATACATAAACATTTACAAAATGTAATTTGAGATATCAAATTTGATAATAAAACCGATAGGATAGAAAATTTACTGTATTGTTCGTCACATTTTGTTATTTCAATAACTGTAGATAAAATTCGTCTTATTCAAACAAACGACTACAACTAAACTTGGGGCTTTTACGGTGAGCGGGTGACCAAGTTACACCGACCGCTTAGTCCCGTCGACCGGAAACCGCGGCTTTTCATACGGTCATCTGTGACAATCGTATTACTTTTATAGATACTTTGATATTTAAGAAAAACAGCATTATTTCTAATAAAAAACCGGACAAGTGCGAGTCGGACTCGCCCACCGAGGGTTCCTCGTACGTGTGATCATTATAAATTAGATATTTTTCATTATAGGTAAATAAGAATTAATGCGTCGGAAAAAATAAATAAAATATATTTTGCAATGTGCACATCAAGCCATTCATATGATATCCCATTTGAACTAGTAGCTTCAATTTGAAATTTCGCCCCCCATAAAAAATATAGACACCCTATTTTTTAAGATTTAATTACAAGTGTATAGTTTTGAGATTTATTCCTATACTTGTAGTCTATAACAATGTTACTTGCCTAATTTCATAGTTCTAGGTCAACGGGAAGTACCCGTATGAGTTTTGATTCCCTTGAGAATGTGTCGAAATATGCGTTTTTTGCTGGATCGTATGGTCGTATTTTTTTGTACGTAAACTTAGCAATTTGATTTTTGACAACCTCATGAGACCGTAGACCTGAGTATACAGTTCAAATTTCAGCTTGAAACCTCCGCGCATTCTTGACATAGAGGGTCTTGACAGACAGACAGACGGACAACAAAGTGATCTTATAAGGGTTCCGTTTTATCCTTTTGAGATGCGGAACCGTAAAAAATACTTAGCAATTTTATGCCTTTATTAGTACAATTACACTTGTGGTAGAATTTTCGCAATAGAAAATGCTACAAAACACCACATTTCAAGAGCAACTGATCGCCAGCAAAGCGCGTTGGTCAATTTGGTGTCTCGAGAGTCACCTGAGCGAGGACAATGTCAAGCGGGCTTACGACTTCTAATGCAATGTTATTTAAATTTCCGTGATCATAACAGTTATAAGTTGGCATACTAAGAGCCAATACTAGGAACCGTGTATATATAAGCAATACAAATATGATTTAACAAAAGTATACATTAAAAAAAAATATCCTCCCATGTTATTTACAAATACTTTTGACTACAAAGGTACAACGGCTACAAGCCACGTGTATATGACAAAATAAATATAACAAATTAATTTCTAAACACATATTATTTCTAAATCGCTTAGGTCGTGGCTCCTATAAGTCAGCTTTGTTACCTGATACAATAACAATATTCTGAAAACAGTATTTATTGTAAAAGCATTACGTAAATGCATAACAAACATGATCCGCTTAATCATTATCCCCATCAAGCCACGCGAAACAAAAGTTATTTTGGAATACATCAACTTCATTTCAAAATGGCTCGTTGTTAATATTCAACCTAGACATATAAATAAATAGGTCTTATTGTTTTATATTTTACCTAATATTAAAAAGATATAAAACCTAATATATATTTTTATAGTATTATAGTGATTTTCAATCAATAACGTATAGATGTTGCATATGACATTAAAGACACATTTAAAAGTCAATAATGGAAAGTCAGCTATTGTTCTAATAATATCTCAGTTATCAGTGTATGAGTACATACAGATAAATTTGATTTTTTGCGTAAATCATACAATTATTTTCTTAGTTTGCCTTTCAGACAAAGTATGTAAAATTCTAACATCATCATCAGGTCAATTTTAGTCTCCTGCACGACCCTCTCTCGTCCGTCCTATCCGGAAGGAGGTTTTGGCCTACACTCCCCACGCTGGTCAAACGGGTTGGGGAGGCCTGATCGATGTTTGATAATGTATTTCCCTTAGACGCCTTGTACGACATCCACGGGAAGAAACGGAGTGATTCTATTGTAGTCTGCCGGAAACCACACGGTCAAAAATTGTAACATAAACTACAGAAATTAATAATCCATCTCAACCTAAGTTAATAAGATGCATAACAGTGATAAAATTAATGGTATCGATATAAAAGAGTACACTATATCACACTAATTTGTTACCACATATATTTTATTTATTTATTTATATAACATATACAAGTTTCACAAAAAGAGATACATATAATTAGCATTATAAAACCACTGAGGTTTGTCTAAATGCTAAGTAATTCCACGTCAACCTAGTTACACATTGAAAAGAATATAATTATGATAATAAATAATTGATATTACATAACCATTAATTTATACATATACATATAAATAGGTAACCCATCCAACTCATACCGACAAACAACAAAGCATATATTTATTACGACATAAAAGAATAAAAACCAGCCAAGTGCGAGTCGAACTCGCGCACGAAGGGTTCCGTTCCATTATCACGCAAAAAACGGCAAAAAATCACGTTTGTTGTATGGGAGCCACCCTTGAATATTTGTTTTATTTTAATTTAATAATTTATTTTTAAAGTGAATATATAACTAAATATTCTGTGAATATTTCAAGCGTCTACCTGTTGCTGTTTGTTAATAAAATCACGTTTGTTGTATGGGAGACCCCTTAAATATTTGTTTTATTCTGTTTTTTAGTATTTGTTGTTATAGCGGCAACAGAAATACATCATCTGTGAAAATTTCAACTGTCTAACTATCACAGTTCATGATATACAGGTGACAGACGGACGGACGGACGGACAGCGGAACCTCAGTAATAGGGTCCCGTTTTACTCTTTGGGTACGGTACCCTAAAAAACAAACCTTTCGACATTACAACACATCATTATCTAAATAGTTGTCTTGGCCAACTTGCCAAAATATTATAAATATTTAGAAAAATGGAAAAAGTTGTTTAGTACAAACTTGATTAGTAATGTAATTACTTAATAGATTGATGACGCCACACTGTGATTCACGTAGCAAAAATATAAAATGCAAAAATTCGCCACCAACACAAACCTTCCTGGTAGCTCAGTTGGAAGAGCACTCGACTGGTCATCGAGAGGTCGTGTGTTCAAATGCCACCTAGGGGAGGTGAATTTTTCCATTTTTCAAAATATTTATAATTACAACACATCGTCTAACGTTACGTTGACGAGCCGTCCATACGGTCCAAAGTCTTTTTTAATTTAAATTTAACATTGCATGTAGTTCGTTTATTTTTCAAATCAGTGGGTAGTTGTATATTTTATCCGGCTTAGTATCAAGGTTAATGATGACTATTTAGTACAAAAACAGCTGGTTCTGTTACCAGTCAAACAACGATGAACAGTATTTTTTTACAAAACCGTTAATAACAGTTACTTTTTAATGGCCAGTTTAATCAACCGGTGCTTAACGAAATGTCTGTAAACTCGACCTTTAAAGAGAACCGTCGAATTATCGATTTCATTCTATATTTTAATATCTTGAACGTATAATTACTTCATTAAAACTCGATAAACGTAGATACGTTGTAAGCGTGAAGGAAAATGCAAATGTTGCAAATTACTAATGACATGGCACATCTTGAACATTAATTAGTCGTTAACTACCATCTGTCTGTACATATTGTTGATACTGTTAATTGTTGGCACTTGGTATGCATAATATAATCTCTCAGTACGTATTATCCGATTAACAATAAAGTAAATTGTGTGTTTACAATATGATTTGTCTAGGAAAATTGCAGTATTAGAGTACACTCTACTATAATGATAATACTATAATCATATAGAATAATATAACGAAGAAGTCAAGTCAAGAACCAGATGCAGAAGGGGACACGGCCCGCACCGTGAGAAGGTTCCTCACTCTGGAGCCCTAACCACCGGTAGCATGGGTATCGATGGGTGCCCCTTTTTTATATTTTTAAAAGTATTTTGTTATATGATTTATATTTAAAAATGTAAAAAATAGGAGATACAAAATAAATGATTTAATAATGTAAAGTTGATACTGTTGATTGTTGGCACTTGGTGGAACATTATTATCATAATGTTATAATAAAACACTTGTACTGTTCCGCTTAATTATATATTTAATTTTACCGACCGGTTTCGCCGCTAAGGCATTATCAAGGTAAACAGATGGTATATTAGTATCAACCGAGAAACCGGTCGGTAAAAGTAAATATAATTAAGTGGAACAGTACAAGTGTTTTATTATAACATTATAATTTAATGATATATATATCGGAGGGAAATGGTAAAAACAGAGATATTATCAAATCCCTAAACTAATAAAATGGGGATTTTATTAAATCCCTACGAGCTAGGCCTGATTGCTTTTGGAAAGGGTACTTCATCTCTTTCTCTAAAAGCAAGTCGAATTTTGGTGATCACAAGCATAACTTAACCTAACCCAGTTTGGACATAGTTATAACGTGGTGACAACCCTGCCGAAATTACATACTAAGTCTATACGTGGGTAGCAATTTTGTTCTATACAAGAGTACTTCTAGCTTAATCGAGAGGAGGAGGAGGGTGGCATACGGCCTGCCTGATGTGAACCGGTTACCGTAGCCATATTAACGCTCGCAACATGAAATATCGCTCGCGCGCCGCCATCCTCGCTGTCTCCTGTGTACCCAAGTTTAACAGCGGCGACCATCAACAAGACAATGAACTATGAAATTCATTGCAGAGAGGAGTAGTAAAAAATAGAAAATAAATTTGTTATCATTCTCAGGATTTTTTTAAAGAAAAATTGTTACTATTAAAATAGATAATAAACTATTTTAATAGTAAAATTAAAAATATAATAATTTATTATATTATAGATAATAAATTAAGCAAATACCATCTTTTAAAAACAGAAATTAGTCGGCTATGGAACACACAGGCGATTGTGGTACCAATTGTGATAGGGGCAACAGGGATAGTGGCAAAAAGTATTACAAGACATTGTGATAAACTTTATGCTAAAATAGACATCGGAATACTACAAAAACAAGCAGCAACACACACATCTGTCATAATCAGCAAGGTTCTAGGGGACACAATTTTCATAAGTAATACTGGTAACGAAACTCAACACGAATCCTCAAACAGTCAACTTACAGCCACATAACAATCTATAGTAGAAAATACACTCACTCAAATATAAATATATGGCACAATGAGTATCTCTCTTCCTGAGGGTTTCGGGACGAGATAATCATTTAAATACCGACTTAGAGTCGAGAAAATCAAATATAAAAATTATATAAATATTAAAAATTATAATAAAAAAAATGTATGAAATCATTCAATTTAATAATGTTTAGCTTCAGTTAACGTTCTATTTCATCAATTCACTAAACTAGTTTAGAAATTTGATCATATCTCTCTTTTTGTAGTCTATACATGTGTAAATACAACAAATATGAATAAATACAATGGCTAACACATTAGTAACTCAACATTATCTTGGAGGTCACAGGTGGCCGAGGTTAGCAGGAGGATCTTTGCTGCATCTGCGTCACTGAGACGTCTTAGAAACTTTTTACCCACTGCCACTAAAATTGTTCTTGCACAGTCCCTTCTCCTCCCAATCCTTGATTATGCTGATATTTCTTATCCAGACCTTAATGTAGATCTCTTGAACAAATTAGAACGACTTCAAAATCTCTGCATTAGGTTTATCTTTGGACTTCGTAAATTTGATCGCATATCGGAATATCGCGAAAAACTTAAATGGCTTCCCATTCGTCAGCGCAGAAACATGCACATACTTTCTTTTCTCTTCTCTGTACTTTTTAATCCTAAAGCTCCTTCTTACCTCAAAGATTCCTTCCAGTTTTCCTCTTCCATTCACAATCTGCCACTTCGCTCATGTGAAAATCTTACTCTTTGCGTTCCTTCTCATTCCTCTAAATTCTTAGATCAATCCTTTACTATTCAAGCTATAAGGCTCTGGAATAACTTACCTGTGACTATCAGAACCGCAAAATCTATTGAAGTTTTCAAAAAGAGTGTACATAATTATTTCCTTTCGCTTTGACTCCATCTTTGTATACTGATATTAATAGCTTTGTTATTTATTTATATTTAAGCTATGTAGGTATGTATTATGGACATGTATATGTGTATGTGTATATATATATGTGTATGTGTATATATATGTGTATGTGTATATATATGTGTATGTGTATATTTATGTATGTATGTATGTTTATATCTATGTTTTATATAAGATATGTATGTGCTTTCTTGCGAACCCTACCCACTTCATGCATTGTTTCGTTACCTCAAGGTTGCCTTGAAAAGATTGCTTTCAGCAATAAGGCCGCCTTGTTGCACATAAACATTTTGTTAATATTTTAGTTGTAATCTCTGTACTCGTATTGTGCAAATAAAGCATATTCTATCTATCTATCTATCTATCTTAGTTACTGATGGGCATGCTTGATTAATCTCCGAACAATAAAACTCACCTGATGGAAAGAAGCAATAATCGCCACCTATGGAGATCAGCAACACCAAATGTCACCGACCCGTTGCCAGAAATTTAAGGGAAACAGACTCTGTTCTTCAAGGCTCCCATGTGGTAATTGCTCGGAAATATCTCTGAGAGAAGTTGATTACACATTTCCACATTTCGTGGTATAAAATGTCTTAGGAAACGTACTGTAGTTGATTGCCAATTATCAAGATGATATGGATGGAATTTTAATTTATATCGAGTTATACGATAGTGGAACCCAGTGGCAGGTATCAAATCAACACGAACAAATAAGTCGCACTAATAACTTTATTTTAGAATGTACTCTAAAAATATAACCTCCCATCCATTTGAACGGGACCGTCCCTTTCCTCGTTCACCTGTCCCGTTGTCCCCAAACAAAGCGCCGGGGCGCAAAATAGTCCCATTTTCAGAAACAGCTGGAAAATTTAAAATTACAAAGCTCGTGAGAAATATAAATACAATTAAAATAAATTTGTTTCATATAATTTAATAATTACTGCCAGAGGTGTTTTGCTATTAGCAAAGCACCTGGTTGATTGATTTGAATTTTTTTACAACTTGTTATATAAAGTTAATTAGAATTACTGAATAAGAATATAATAATAGTGAATACTAATTGCATTAACTTACGTTTTTTCTAAATAAAGTTTCAAGTTATAGAAGTTATATTAATTTTCATTGTTAACCTGCTAACTGCGCCATAAAAACTTATGTCTCGTTTTGAGTTCAAAAATAAATGGTCAGTTAAACAGCCTCTTTCAAATACGCAACCATTTCGGGTCTAATAGGTATCTGAAGGTGAATTCCCTGCTGATTCTCGATACTCAAATTAAATTTAATCTACGGCTTGTATAATATCGATTTTGAATAATGAAATAATACCACTTGTTTATATCAAATTTACAAAGACTTTTATCATCGCACTTGACTCAATCCATATACAAGATATAATTTAACTTAAATATCTTATGTTATGAATTTTATTATAGAAAACATTTTTTTCGTTGCATAACGTACGTACGTAACATAAAGTTTATTTTAAGTAAAATATCATCATCATAATTATCAGCCTGTATCTATCCAATGCTAGATAAGGCCTTTTTACCCAACTACGGCGAAGCATAATAATGAACCCTCCTTGGTTCATTATTATAATGAATCTGTTTTGCTACAGTAGGTGGCATACGACCACGGCTATCCTTTAAACATATCTCTATCAGTATGATGTATAAAAAACTCCGTTAAAATATACTACGTGTAAGTAAGTTGTTTATTTAAGAGTCGGTAATTGTTTTATAGTATGTACATAATAATTTCAGCGGAGACTATTTTCTTGTTTCGTACTTTTTAGAGGATGTTTTTAGTAGTCGGGTTTTAGTTTTTTAAACTTTATTTTTATCCCTAATGCTTTCCACCATATGCGATCTCGGCTTTCCGCATCCAATCGCTTATTTTTGAGGCCGTCGGTCCATCTATACAGGGGGCGCCTCACGCTTCGTTGTCATACACTATACTATAAGAATTTCCTCCCCCATCTGCCATCGTCGACTCGGCAGATGTGGCCAGCCCACTGCCACTTCAACTTGCTAACTCTGAGAGCTATGTGTATATGATTATTATGTGCTCATCTGTAATTATTATACATATAAGGCATACCTATAGTTGGCTATAAGATATCTACTATTGTCGTCAACCCTTATTCATCTCACTGCTGGGATACGGACCTCCTCTCAATCAAAGGGCTTTAGAGCATACTTCACAACACTGCTCAACTGCGGGTTGGTTGAGGCCAATATTTTCAAGCCGCCTAAATGGTTTAACGTGCCCTTCGAAGCACGATATCTATGTATAATTTATATGATGTGGATGATTTAAAATCCAAATAAATATATAAATCTGGATGCCTCAAGATATACCTTTACCAATTTGCAAAACTACACGAAGTTATCCTCCCTAATTTTATTAATTTTCTTGAACTATAGTCAGCTACCTATGAACTAATCTAGCATTATAAATAAACAAAAAAATGGGTGTAGCTGTATCATGGTCACGTCTTTATGCACTAAAATTATCTCAAAATGGCAGCACTTCCCCCTCTCCCGTATGTGATGTTCCATAGTTCTTACTTAACGTAATAAATTCTTTAATCCTTCATCTATCCAGTGATGTGATTGAATTCTGAATGGAAATTATATGTAGCTGCAACATCAAACCGTATCTCCTGATTTTGTTATCATTCATTTTTTTTAATTGCCTCCCTATTTAAGTAATTTTAAAGACATATTCACGTTAATAATAACAATTGGTTGGCAACCACATCGAACGACCTGAACCAATAACTTTATCGATCAATACAAATTGCCTGCACTTCCATTTCCTCGAACTCCGTACAACTACAGACAGATAGATAATGATATTATTATTGTCATTACGGAATCTTTTAGGGAAATGGAACACAGAACTGCTGTTATGCATGGTAATGTAATTTTGTTTGAGTGATAAAGGGTCGTCCATAAACATACTACGAATACTATAAAGATGCTCTCACACCTAGAGCATTTGCCTGTGATACGTTACAGAGTCGAGTTGAGTTTGACATTACATTTTTGCCTCCTTGACTGACGAGCATTCAACTGTAATGTAACATTTTAAATTAAATTTTGAGTATTAATATAATGTTATAATTACTACATACTAGCTGTCCCGGCGAACTTCGTACCGCCTAACAATCAATGAATGTCGTGGTACATATTAGCTGAACTAAATTTATGATTTTATGGAATTAAAACAATGAATAGTAGAAAATAATAGAGAAGCTCGATGGCGTCATTGCGCGTGTCAGTCTAATTGAACACGCAAGTTAAGCAACGTCGACCGTAGCCTGTACACGGATGGGTTTATATTACCTCGAGCTCCTCCGTGATTCGAAAGACACGTTAAGCCGTCGGTCCCGGTTGTTATCATTAGCTCATCTTGAGCTCCTCCGTGCTTCGGAAGGCACGTTAAGCCGTCGGTCCCGGTTGTTATCATGAGCTCATCTTGAGCTCCTCCGTGCTTCGGAAGGCACGTTAAGCCATCGGTCCCGGTTGTTATCATTAGCTCATCTTGAGCTCCTCCGTGCTTCGGAAGGCACGTTAAGCTAAGCTGTCGGTCCCGGTTGTTATCATTTAATGACAGTCGTTAAGTCAGTGGCCTTTAGGCGGTTCGAAAACACTGGCCTCCGCCAACCCGCAGTTGAGCAGCGTGTTGGAGTACGCTCTAAACCCCTTCGGTTGAAGACCCGTATCCATAAAAACTGAAAATAAAGATTTCCTTATTGTTATTTTTTTTAAAAAAAAAACCTTTTGTTTTATTTTTTTTAGTTTTGAAATAGGTTTTATCATTTTGGTGATTTGTAATTGTCATTTCTTTTGATGTTTACTCTGATTTGATTCTTGCGCTCGAACCCCATGGGAAAAGCGTTTTCACCCCTATCGATTTGACATTTTTAAATTTTCATAACAAATCACAGACAACTTTCGCGACATAAAAGTGACACCAATCGATTTGACGTTTTGATATTTGACAACCAATAAATATCGTAATCCCTTTTTCAACTGACACTTTCATTTGTATGGGAAAATGTTTTTTCTTTTATTTTATTTTTTGGAGAATTTTCTGTTTTTAAGAGTTATTCTGCTATTCGGGACGGAAACAAATCCAACAGATCAAAAACCATGGCAATCGGTCCAGCCGTTCTCGAGTTATAAGTGTTGTAACAAACACGACTTTCTTTTATATATATAGATATGTGACAAGCGTCAAAAACGTACACCCGAAAAGTGAGACAATTGTCTTAAGAATGCTTAAGAATGCTGGCAGCATTACCTCGCTGAATAGCAATGCTAATCCTCTGAGTAAGGTAACGGTAAGCTCTTTGGTCGCATGAAGCCTCGACCAACCTCCCGCATATCTCTTTAAAAACATTGCGGGCTGATGGACCCCACGGCTCTAACGTGTAGGCGTCTCTACCCCAAACGGCTTTAAATAAATCATTTATTTATTATTGTAAATACAATTTACACAGGCGCTCCTTGACCCGCTTTTCCCATATAAAATTGTGGAGGCGTATGACGTCCACCCACATGACGTCTACCTAATGGTTTATATGCTCTTTAGGTATTTAATTTTTTCGTCATTGTTTTTTTTTAATTTCTGTGCATGAAGAAACTTTTCGAGGCCAAGACGAACTAAAACAATTTATCTAGTATTCATCAAAATAAGTCAATTCAAAATCCCTTCAATTCCGACCTCGTGCTCGTGATATCTTCACGGGAACGGAGTAAGTAAAACCGGGTTTAAGATTTGTCAAAATCGAGTTTTCGAATTTAAATAAAACCCAAAAAACCGGTTTTAATATATCTCTGGTTTTGGGTGCCCTAGTTATAAGCCCATTCTTTTTACCCGACTATGTTATGATTTTGACCTGTGATTTTGATATATGTATGTATGTGTGTATGTATGTATGTGGCTATGGATGTTCATCTGTTCCTTCATAACTTCTAAACTAGTTATCATAATGAGACAAATAAGGTGTCGATTGGAAGCCTCTTGATCGTCCGCTGGTTATAGGCTACCTGACGTCACGTTAAAATTGCTACAGCGCCCTCTAGAGGACATAATGTAAAGAAGTAAAAAAATATTTTTTCTTGACGGTGAGAGCTTTGTTAGCACATTTCAAATATATAAATATTATTAGCTGTTGCTCACAGGTTTGCTTGCAATCACCTGATAATTGCAAGAATTTATAAATTCAGGTATCAAATGTAATAAAAACCAAACATTGTCCTACTTGAATAATATTTGAAACAATAAAACCTTAACTGATATATGAGTCTGCTCTGCATAATAATTTATATCTAACACGAATTCACATAACTCCAAAATAAGTTAAATAAAAATAAAGTTTAAAAAACTAAAACCCGACTACTAAAAACATGCTCTAAAAAGTACGAAACAAGAAAATAGTCTCCGCTGAAATTATTATGTACATACTATAAAACAATTACCGACTTTTAAATAAACAACTTACTTACACGTAATATATTTTATCTAATCTCATACTGAAATTTACACATTAAAAAACTAAACACAGTATCTTCAGTCTTTACGCACAAGCTATCAAAATAAATTTAAAAAGTTATTTTTCGATACAGCTCTTATATGGACAACTGTATCGTAAAATAACTTTTTTACCATTTCGATACAGCTTCAGTCCTGGATACAGGTATTTTAAACAGGTTGCAATGCAAATACATTGCAACTTTGCAAAATTTTTCTACATAATCTGTGAACGCGGCGCCGCGCGGTGCGTCGCGCATGCGCACTACGCATGCTCGATCTGCAAATGGATTTATAAGTAAGAATTATAGCTGTCAAATTAACTTCATGGTTGTATTTAAAATATTATTATCATATATTTTATGAGATTAGATAAAGTAATGTATGAAACTGCACATAATTAGGTATTAAAATACTCGTGTGGTCTATTATAACATTCGCCTTCGGCTCATGTTATAAACTCACACTCGTATTTTAATAACCCATATTATGCAACAGTTTCATAAACTACTATTAACCACGACCACTTTGATTTAATTTCTATAATGAATCTGTTTTGCTACAGTAGGTGGCATACGACCACGACTATCCTTTAAACGTATCTCTATCAGTATGATGTATAAAAAACTACGTTAAAATATACTACGTGTAAGTATGTAAGTCCGTTGAAATAAGTTGCTTATTCATTGGTATTAATATAATTGGTATGAAATAGAGTTGCTTATTCATTGGTATGAATAAGCATTCTATTCAGTTATTGAATCGCAATAAGAGTTGGTGGTAAGGGGGCAGGGGCCCTACCGCCGAAGCTGAGAGCGATTACCATCAGATATTTTGATTGCGAATATCAAAATATAGCTTCATCATCAGGTCATTTTAGACTCCACTACAGGAGCACGACCCTCTCGAGGCCGTCTCGTCAGACAGAAGGAGGATTTGGCCTTCACTCCCCACGCTGGCCAGACGGGAAGGGGAGGGGAAACTATAGCTTCGATTGGCGGTAATTCTGTTTAGCTTAGCTGGTAGAAACCATAGAGCTCTATCGACAAAGCTGAAAGTACTTGTCATTAACTTAAACCTAAGATCTATGTTCGCGATAAAAAAAAATGCGTAGGTAATCGGCTTCAGCTTCGGCGGTAGGGCCCCAGTTCGGACAGGGGAGCAGATCTTCGTCGTGTTCAAAATAGAGCTTTAGTTTACTGGCATAAGGTTTATTTTTAAATTTCACTTCTTTTATTACATGAGAATGCTCGAGAGCCTATGTGAATTTTAAAAGGAAAACTTTTGCCAATGATCGAAATCTTCATTTCAAACGCGACCAAAATCCACTCCCCTCTCCGATCCGGTCTGTGTAAACGGACCCTTACTATCTTTTTAGTTAGAAAAGAAATCCACCTAGATACACAAAATAATAGGAACAGATTTATATCGTATTAGCTATCGTTATATAATCCGGTTACGCGAGATACTATCTCCAAAGTGATTCCTGTCTGCAAAGGGTTGGGTGAATGGTATTAGTCACAGTGATATATCGCGTCCAAATGGACCGAAGTAATATCTATCAAATGTTAGGTATTTGGGCTATCGGCATTACGTTAAATTTCCTTAACGAAATATTAATCCGTACATTATCGAACTTTGCGGGTTTCACTTTAGTTAGAAAGGGTTTGGAAAGGTATTTTTAATTTGTGATATTTTTATTTTGTGAGTAAGATAAACTTCCTAAGCCGGGTTCGACATACCCTATCTTTTTGCTCGCTCTCACATTGCAAAGTGGGGAAATCAAATTCCAAAAGCTTCTCACTCCTACTAATTTCTTCTGATTAAATTAGTTGTAAGTTGCAGCATGTATATGGCAGCCGTAGTTTTACCCCCGGGACTGCAATGGCTTTCACTGTTCATTGCCTTGTTTGGCGGTCGCCGATGTTAATCCTGGCTACATAGGAGAACAGTCGTGGCAATGTGTAGTGGGCGCCCATCCCATAACCTATCGCTAAACCTTGGTTCGGTCAGCTTAGGCTTTAGGAAGCAATTAAAAATCGCGATGAGAACACCTTTGGAATAATCCAATTTCTTCGCTAGATACTATCTCTAAAGTGATTCCTATTTGCTAAGGGTTGGGTGAATGGTGATATTAGTCACAGTGATATATCGCTTCCATTTGATAGGTATTACTTCAATGATTAAATTTAGTTAACGAACCATCAACCTATACTTATCGGACTTCGGATACGGGTTCAGTTCAATCAGAAAGGGCTAGCAATATGTGCTCTAAACTACGTCCATTTGATTCGCTTCCTATCTTGGTATCGAGTTATATCGTTACTTACTTTGATCAAATATATAATAAGTATTCATAATACGATTTTTATGATATACTTTTGTTGACGAGTAGTAGTCGAATGGCAAGCCATGACCACATTGATTCCGAGGTTGCTGTTTCGCTCCCCGCACAATACAAACATTTGTGTACATGAACATATCTGTTTGTCTTTGGCTGGGTACTTTGTACGTATTATATGTATATTAGTATATCAGTAATTTAGTATCCATAGTACAGGCTTTGCTTATCTTGGGACTAGATGGCCCTGTGGAATATTTAATAATTTATTTATACTTATTAAAGGTTTTCATTCCCCATTATCTTTAGAGCTAAAACACGCAGTGGTGCACCCTGCAGTGAGACTAACAAAAAATGGGTACAGTATATCACGCACTAATAGCGACCTACCAGTTACTTTATGAATCGCATTCTACGTCTGCTTTTTCCAAAGATCGACTGGCAAATGAAAGCGTAGTCCTTACTAATATTATAATTGTGAATGTGGGTTTGTTTTTGTTACGCTTTCACGCCGAAACTAGTCAATCGATCGAGATGAAACTTTATACAAATATTTTCAAAGGTACTATGAAGGACATTGGATAGTTTTTATTAAAAAAAAAGTAAAGCGTAGAAGCTACTAGTGCTATAAATATTATTAATCTCTCACGTGAAAATAAATGTTAATGTACAATTGCTGAAAAGGGCTACCTGCATAAACTCCAAGCTAAAGCCGTGGTTAAGGTGATAATTTATGAAGTTAAGGCGTTTAGTGCCGTGGTAATAGCAGGCACATTGAATAAATAACCCGTTACGAGCATGTCGGGCCGTGTTTCGCTTGGGGTTCCGTAATAATTAAAGACAAAGTGTTTCAAAGTCACTACAATGGTCAGTAAAGTTTTGAGAGAAAAGTGCATTACTAAAATGGGGGGCTACCACACATTCCCACCACTGTCTCTCCTGTGTAGCCAGGGTTAACAGTGGAGACCAACAAAAAAGGCAATGAACAATGAAGCCTATTGCAGTCTCTAGGATCAGACTACGGCTGCCTTGGAACTCACGACGAAATTAATCTGAAGAAATTAGTAGGAGTAAGAAGCTTTTGGAATATGACTTCCCCTATTAGCAATATGAGAGACGGCAATATGGCATTAAAAGCCTACAGAGAGAAAAAGTGCAGAACTAGGAAAAAAGCAAAGATGTTGTTGCATTTACATATTTTTTTGCAGTGATATTATTGTACAGTTTCACTTTTCACTATCCAAGTTACTAAACGATCTGTAAATGATGATTTTAAATAAATGAATAAACATTCCTGAACTGAAACGAATTATACACTGTCATCTTATCTCTAATAGAAATCTCTTCCAGCCAACCTTCTGCAGTAGGATAGTATGCAGAAGATTATTATACTATCCCACTGCAAAAGATTGGTTAGAAGAGATCTCTATTAGACATAAGCTCGCTTTTGCATACCGCTTACGTAAACTGTTGTAACCTTTTTTTTTAATGTGCAATAACAAATATATATGTTACCGGAAATGTATGAAATCTAGGAATTTTATACAACTCCTAGAAAATGTATACAATTCTGAAGCTATTTTGGAAATGTATTATGTTGTTTTAAAAAACTATTAATACCTACATATCCTAGGAAATATATACATTTCCTAGAAAATGTATATAATTCCTACATCATATTAGGAAATGTACTTGGCACCACATCATTCATGGTCTAGGTTGACGGAGCTCCTATTTCCGTTGACAGGACACAAGAAAACCCTAACCTAACCAAAAATCAATTCAAATCTAACAAAAACATGATTTATTACATTGACCAAGTATTGGTAAGACTTGTCAGTGAATATGACGCCAATTTGACTCCGCCTCTATTAGCCATTTTTTTCATTAAATTAAGGAGCTGATCTATATAATAGGTGACAGATCTATTATTTTGATGATCAAATTTTACATTTACGATCACGTTTTACATTTCCGATTGCTATTTAGGAAATGTATAGATTTCCTAGGAAATGTGCATAATATAATTTATTTCACACATTTCCGGGCAATTTTAGGAATTACATACATTTCCTAGGAATTGTATACCATGACGGATTACATACATTTCCGGTAACATATACAATACATAGACAACACCCAGACCAAGATAAACAGACATGTTCATGCACACAAATGTTTGTGTAATGGAAAAGTTTGCATTATTTTAAACAAATAAGGTGGAAAGCATACTGCACTACCTCTGAACCCCTACAACACCAGGTTCATCACGCAATAGAAACCTCTTCCCGTTCTTTTAAAAGAACCCATGGTGTAGTATCCTGCAATTATCTCACTTGAACATTTTATAGATTCTAATATTATAAAACTTGATTTTACTCATTTAATTATATCGAGGGTTAATATATGTCATACATTATCAAATTGGTCATCTAAAATGGTGGAGGTATAGAGTAATTATCGAGTCAGTGGCTATATCGATTATGTTATTCTGGTACAAGGGGTGAAGACTGAGCAGTGTCATTGAATTATTGTTGTATATGCCACGGCGTTTTATAAACGTATCTGGTATAAATATGAATCCTTGGAAATATATATTTATGAGGTCATCTGTATAATATTAAAGATCTTGGTTCTATTCAATTTTATCAGAATCGCTCGTACAACATAATCGACTTTTAAATGACGTTGATGAACCTGGTGGTCGAATGGTTAGCAATGGCCACATTCGCCAGTGTTACGTAAATGCAAACAAAGTTGTTACGTATCATGAAACGTGATAAATTGGTGCATACGTGCGTACACGGTTCATCATTATCAGCCATCTACCCACTGCCTGAAATAAGCCTTTCCTAATGCTTTCCACCATATGCGATCCTCCACTTTCCGCATCCAACCGCTACTAGCCACTTTTTCGAGGTCGCCGGTCCATCTAGAGGGCTCTAGATGGACCGACCTCCCACGTTTCGTCGCCCCATACATGGCCTTACACGGTTAAATAAACTCTATATCGATCCATAGTCTTCTTCGCCAAAGAAATACCAAACAGTCGATGGCTTTTTGACGAAAAGTTACAACAATTCGGTCGTTAGTTTGTAAAATCGTTTGCTGACTATCCCAAACACACGGTTTAGAACCTTTAAGTCTGAGAAAAGATTTTGCGTCCCTTTGTGTGTTCTACCGATTGTACAATGGGGTGTGTTCAGAGGAGTTGTTTGACATGATGCCTACGGCCTCCTTCTACAGTCGCACTGCTCGCCATCGAAATAGAAAAATCCTCACACATTGGAGCCTAAGTGGTCGCGTACTGAAGGTTCCAGAGAAGTTTTCTCCCGTATACTGTCAAGATGTGGAATGAACTGCCTGTCGAGGTTTTCTGAAAAAGCCATACTTTTTCGAGGTCGTTCTCTAGAGGGCTCCTTCTCTAGATGGACCGACGACCTCCCACGCTTCGTCGCCCCATACATGACCTTACACGGTTAAATAAACTCTATATCGATCCATAGTCTTCTTCGCCGACTTAGTCTATATACAGTCTCTTAACACATTCCTCACAAGTTAAAAGTTAAAAGAAAATAATAGGTTAGCTGTGAAACGTCCTGAATAATACATTAAATATGAGTACAACCCAAAGAAATACCAAACAGTCGATGGCTTTTTGACGAAAAGTTACAACAATTCGGTCGTTAGTTTGTAAAATCGTTTGTTGACGATCCCAAACTGACACACGGTTAGAACCTTTAAATCTGAGAAAAGATTTTGCGTCCCTTTGTGTGTTCTACCGATTGTATAATGGAGTGTGTTCAGAGGAGTTGTTTGACATGATGTATGGCATGTATGGCATGGGGTTCTTTAAAATGGGCGTGAAGAGATTTTTACAGGGTCGGCAACTAGCGTGTTATGCTCCTGGTGTTACATGCGTTCATAGGCTACGGTAACTGCTGTCCATCAGTATGATTGTTTGCTGCTTTAGTGGTATAACATAAACAGTCCAACGCCCATGCTTCTAGCTAGTTGATACTCATTTTGATGACGCTGGTAGTTTGTTTGTCACTTCCTATACAGACGAAAGAAACGACGTAACTTTGTTTTACATAGTTTGAGGTTGGAATTTGCTGGAAATTTATCCGTTGCAAGCGAAGCCACAGGCGACATCTAGTTTCCTATAATTGAATTACTTACGTTACTGACCCCGTTATATGATGTCTACCAGAAATAGATTACTTCGCGAACTATGTAATAATAGGTTTATATCCACAGAGCACCTGTTTGTTTTATAACCTTACTATCTGACCCGACAGACGTTGCTCTGTCTTCCCAACTATGAATATTTTATTCGAATTGGTTTCGCGCACGCTGTCAAATAACTGACAGTTCTGTCAACCATAACTAATTTTTTTAGAACTCTCATGAAACATTTTAGAACATTGCATAATGAAATCAAAAGCTGACATTCTAAAAATTAATGATGTAACAAAATAAATGATGTATACTTATAACGTATACATATATTTATTTATTTCTTATATACATATTTTTTTTTTACTTACTTAAGTATAAAATATACAAAATAAATGATATATAAGTTTACGAAAAAAATGGTTACAACAAAACGCTTCAAATTGACTTAACTTACTCTACGTTTAAGCTATGGCTTAAGGAAAAAAAAATTATTACCCCTCCATGCCGTTGTAAGCAAAACTTCCGTATGCCTCCCACTGGCTAAAACTAATTAATCGCTCGAAGTGTTCCAATTGGCAGTTCGATTGAATTTAGGCTCTTTAGGAGACGGCTCATAAAATAAGGGTAGTAATAAAACCAGTCACTTTTATCTTATATCTTTAAGTGAGTGATGTCTGTATACAGAAATATATCCAAGATATCGGTAAGCGGATATATACCAATCGAAAGTATGAGGTCAGTAAAATACCTAAGCAAACGTTAAGTTGGCTTTTTTCCCTCACGGGAAAAAAATATCATTTGGGAGGTTCCTACGATTTATAATTCGGGAAACAATTCAACTGACTGATTTTCATGAACATTTTGATATTGATCGTTCTAACATTTGCATTCTAACACTTACACAGAATAGTTAGTTCATTTTGATTACTTTTGAACTTGTAAAATTAGTTGATTTGATATTAGCTTATTCTGACAACTGAGCTATATAACTAATAATGCATTTAACAACAGTTTTTTCTAATAATAGGTCAGCGCCCTTACCACCATCTCTTATTGCGATTCAATTATTGAATTGATTGCTTATTCATACCAATGAATAAGCGACTCTATTCCATTTGAAATAGAGTCGCTTATTCATTGGTATGAATAAGCATTCTATTCAGTTATTGAATCGCAATAAGAGATGGTGGTAAGGGGGCTGTTATGCGTTTTGACTCTTGTATTATTGTGCACTTTGGCAATCGAATCATTTGGACGTTAAGTAATGTGAAAAAGCAACGGAAAATCAAATTACGGAAAGGTTTTCCCTTTTCCGTCATAACTATTGAGTTAGCAGGTATAAACAGTTAAGTCGACATTAGTAATTTACACCCATCTGTTTACTCAACATATCTTATATCAAATTATAGGCAATTTTAAACGGTGATGTATGGTTGTCTGCGAAACATAGGTTTTGAATTCTGGCTATCAAGTTTTGTACCCGAGAGAGGACTTGCACACTATTGCACCAGCGTCCGACGCGCCTCGTGAGTTCCCATCTACAGTCGCTCTTTGAAACATGGCTGCACCTTTACTTTTCAATCGATTTCGTTTTTGATTTTGTGTTAGCACCGAAAACCCCTTATACCCTAAAAAAGTTTATATTTCTTTATCCCATGAGATTCTATTATGTCGGGATATAATATTATTTATGTCTATTATGTTAAAAGATTCTATTATATCCAGACATAATTAAATCTCAGGGAAAAAAAAATCGAGTATGCTTTAGACAACATGACAGAAGTAAAACTTCTTTAGCTCTACTAACTTTTATCTGTTGATCGCGCCAACAGTAACATGCCAGAAGTGACACATATCGCAAACTGTGAAGTGGTCCAGTCCTATATATATACCTTGGCTCTCTTGTAGTGAACAGCGGTGGCTGCGTGGATGAAATAAAGAGACGTATGGCTATAGCTAGAAGCACAATGGAAAAGCTGAAAAAAATATGGAAGAACAGGAACTTAACTAAAGCCACTAAGACCCGGCTCGTAATAACATTAGCTTCCCCATATTTTTATACGCTGCAGAGACGTGGACTTAACGCGAAGTGGAAAAGAAGAAGATAGACGCTTTAGAGATGTGGTGCTGGAGACGAATGCTCGGAGTATCGTGGACCGAACATCGCACAAATGTCTCCATACTTCAACAACTCGGCATCAAGCAGCGTCTCAAGACGCGAAGGTGACTTCATCGAACGCCTGGTGGTTCAGGGTAGAATCAAGGGTACATGACACCGCGGCAGTTCTCCCATGCGGTGGACCGACCAGATAAAGTCTGCCGTGGGCGGTCCACTGCATGAGTGCACCAGAAGTGCCTCACATCGGACGAGATGGCGGAATATTGTGAGGCGAGTAACTACAACCCCGAATCCTACCTCATGACGAGCTCGACAGCTCTGTCAAGAGCGTAACGAAGAAGAAGAAGAACTTATATTTCCCTCTCAACTTTCGTTTGCCTCGCCCGATCTCACTTATCGTAACGCTCTCGTCACGCATCCACCAGCTTACACCTCAAGTCAAGCGAGCGTAAAGAATTTTTACTTCAAAAAACTTATCTTAAATTAATCATAGCCTTGCTTGGCAAGATTTTGTAGGCAACTAACTCATGACATGTCTTCTAATATATTAAATGTGATATGAAATACTTTTCATTACCTACGTAAACGAATGGGCGAGAGTAGCTTACTATACTTTTTTTTTAATTAATGACTGAATTAAACATTTATTTGTATCTCCAGCACACACATTATTTAATTAATTAGTTATTAAACTACATAACCAGTCGTAAAACTAGGTACTTATATACGTAACTGAAAGTAAAAGGTAAAATAATAGGTTGTCTGTAAAGTCGGTTTATGAACGATAATTTTACGTGATAACGTCATAACAAAAGAAAACATCGGCCGATGGAGTGGAAGAGAGATATATGCGTCAAAAGCCGAACGTTTAGGCCGATCGTGCCACTCTATCATTTGTTCCATTCTCTCGCTTGCACGCTCGGCTCAGGCAGAACGTGACAATGAGTCATGCTTTTTCGTGCCATCAAAAAAATACACAAAAGAATCATAATATGTTCCTCAATAACAAAAAAATTTTGCCCAATTTATCTAGTAGTTTGAACTGTACGTTCATACTGCCAGTCCTGCCATGCCCTTTTCTTTTTTATAATATTTAGATACTATTTGTAAATCCGTAAACCATCTGAAAATTTAGACAGCTTCCTTAAAATAGGTAAAATGAAATGATACAAGGAATTACACAAATGAGACGATGGAAGATAACATCGTAAGACTCCTGTCAATAGATGTCGCACCGACAATCTCTGTTCTCCGCCATAATAATATTATCTTGATAACATAAGCCCCGTCATTTGCAACGACAGGATGATAAATCTGGTAAAAATCTACTTAGGAATAAAGTTTCTGGGTTTTGAATGCAAAAATCACTTTTTTAACCGCCAGTACCGTTCAAGAAGAAATACTAATGCCTATTAGTATCTCTTCTGTTAAGGACGCCTGTCCTTCGTAGTCTCTTTCTTTTTTACCTTGCAAGTTAAATTTTACTCATTTCACAGTGTACGATGGAGCTGAAATTTGGCACTTTGGCACGCTCATTTAATTCTCATGATAATGCACGGTTACCTAAATGCATCCATCTATCTATATATATATATAAACAAATAATGAATAAATAAATGTTGTCAGACAAATTACACAGCGCCATCTAGCCCATGTAATGTGTCCAAAAAAAAAAGTGATGGCGGCCACAAAATGGCGATTTACGATTCCCTACCTAAGACCTATAATTCAGGTATCAATTGAAAGGGCTTGATAAGCGAAATACGGTAAGCGAGCTAATTAGTTCATTTTTTTATTTACAACTAATAAAAGCTTGATTGAAATGAAAAAAAAATGTTGTTGTTGTTGTAAAATCTTTATTGTACACAAAAAATACAAACATGTTATAAAAATAGGATAGTTACATGTACAATGGCGGACTTATCCCACATGGGATTTCTTCCAGCCAACCATTTAATATTTAAAAGGAAAACATTATGTAACATGGCGAACTTAGGTACAATACGCTTACATGGTAACGATAAAACACAAAAAAAAATGTAACATTCATTAAGAATAGACTTAACATACTAAATACACGAAGCATCACTAATTAGATGCACCGTCCAGATGCTTCCTCAGGTGCAGCTTGAACGATGCGATACTTTGCGACATCATCACATTAAGCGGGAGCGAATTCCATAAACGAGCTGCTTGCACAGTAAAGGATTTAGTGTAGGAGTAGGATTTGGGACAGGAATATTCAATAAAGGAGTGTTGCAAGATCTAAGACGATCATCAATAGTGCGAAATTCAATACGTTGACGTAGATAGTAAGGAGCCATGGGATTAAATAGAAGATGATAAAGAAAGAAAAGGATATGAAGGATTCTCCGTTGTCTTACTGGTAGTATATCCAGGCGCGCGCGGAATTTCGAAATATGATCCGATTTACGCAATCCAAAGACAAACCTAATACACATATTTTGGATACGTTCTAGCTTATTAACTAATTCTTCCGAAGGGTCCAAAAAAGCCACATCCCCATAATCAATGAGTGGAAATCCCCATAACAAATGTGTTTATACTTCTTCTTTTTTGGCTAATTTAATTTGGAAAACTATAAATTATTGATGGGTCCTTCCACGTAGTCAAACTATTTTGTCCAACTGGTTTGACTACGAGGAATTATGCTTCCTTGTGGTCAAACTAATCGAATCATTCACCCTGTATTAATGTTTCATTGAAAATGTGTACAGTCAACCTTAATTAGGGATCCACTAAAATAACCTGATTTGCACATCAAATTAATCTGATTGCACATCAAATCCTGCATTTGATGTGCAATAAGCATTTTTTGATGTGAAAAATAGGTTAGGTTAGCAATGTATTAATTTGCATTACTTGATGTTACGTTAAATAGTATCCGTTCAATTTGTGTGCACCACGTCCTGTACCCGTCAAATCGTATACCTCGACTTGACAAACATGAAAATGAACGTCTCGGGGTGTACAGTCAGTTTCCTAAGTTAACTGACCACTCGACCATACATTTCCGTACATTCCAGCTATGTAATCCAATTAGCTCTCCGAGATTTCAGAGTATACAGTCAACAGCAGACCAAGCGTTACCTTTTGATCTTTGGACCATTCATATACCCCGACGACCCCGGTGGCCGAATGGCTAGCAATGGCTACTTTGACTCCGAGGTCGCGGGTTCGATCCCCGCACAAGTCAATGTGTGTATGCATGAACATGTCTGTTTGTCTTGGTCTGGGTGTTTCTATGTATTATAAGCAAGTATTTATAAAAAAATATATATTTAAGTACATTTATCAGTAGTCTAGCACCCATACAAGCTTTGTGCTTAATTTGGGACTAGATGTTCAGAAAAAAATATATATTAATTTATTTATATTTGGACCATTCATATGTCGTGGTAATGATGAGTCCCTTACACTTGATAGCAAGAAACTAGTTTAACAGTCAATATTTCGTAAAATTGTTAATCAATAAATGAGTTCTATGCATAAATCGATTGCAACTACCATAATTCTTGGAATGCAGGTGCATTCCAAGAATTGTACGACCAATAGCCATCATTTCTATTGATCGTATAGTGTGTCCAATCTCGTTCTATAAGTGTCGGTGTATAATAAATATTTTGTTTGGCTTCTGAGTGACAAAAAACATTTATTCTGCCATTGAGAAATGTTCTTTATTTGAAGGGTACACTTATTTGTAGGTATCAAGTAAAAATAAAAGCGCTTAAGAAGTTATTTCAAGGTGAGAATCAATGAAAATTTTACAAATTAATAATCAGTATCGGTACTGAATTGGCGGGACACGTAATGGATTTCATGAATGAAAATTAATACATATAAACGATTTCTGAATCACCGCTGCCTTCAGATTACATTACCTATAAAGAGAATCAACAAAACCAGAAAAAAAAGAAAGGAGAAAAACAACAAATGAAAAAATACCCAAAAAACCGTTTGATACCTATACACTTGATGTGTGTATTCGTGATATCATCATCACCAGGTCATTTTAGTCTCCACTACAGGAGCACGACCCTCTCGTCTGTCCCAGACAGAAGGAGGATTAGGCCTACACTCTCCACGCTGGCCAAACGGGTTGGGGAGCCTGATCGATGTTTGGTAATGTATTTCCCTTAGTCGCCTTGTTCGACATCCACGTGAAGAGACGGAGTGATTCTATTCTAGTCTGCCGGAAACCACACGGCCATTCGTGATATAGTCATACCCAATTACGTACTCACATTGTCGTGAATAAAATCTGGATAAAATAATTTTGTATGTTTATTACACGTTGCTTTTATTTTATGACAAAAAATATACGGAAAACGAAATAAAAGTTAATAATTATTGTAAGGGCTCTGGTCCACGAATTAAAATAACGTTCATTTGATATCTCGCACCGGAAATAGGAGCCCCGAAATAAGGGATCCGTCCACTGTAATGCGCGATCGGGTGACAACCCACTTATGAAATAGTCTTTGTAGCGATGATGCTTACCCCTATTGTCCGCATAGTCGACAGAACCCTGATTTGTGGGGCTCATGTTTCTACTTTCGGATCACAAAGCAAACCTATCCTAGCTATCTAACGACACTATTAAATCACTCGGAATTTGGAATAATTAAGATTAGAAAGAAGTAATTTTTGGCAAATGTTGTCGCTAGTAATGGAAATAGCATTGCAGGCGTAATGACGCCGAATAAACACGTATCTTCGGCATAGTGTTTAAATACTAACGTAACTAAGACACACATTATAAATATAACATCAAACAAAACAACCAAATTATTGGGACTAGACATTAACAAATTCCAGATGCTGTGGAAATCGTTATGACGGAGATAGCGAAGTATGTACTTTAGCCATACTGAGTTGTATGATACAATGGTCAGTTATCTTAAGGAACCAACTGTACATACAACCCTTGCATTCTTAATAGAAATAATGGGATACACGATTTCAAGATATTATCTTTATTTTTGCAAAGGAACACAATATCCAAGGATACTGGTATATTAAAAAAAAAAAAGACGTGTGGCACTCGGGGACTGCCGCGGTAAAGCTATTGCATAGCATTTTGTTCAACTTATGCAATTATAATTTTATTTATTTATTTTATTCATGCAGTATTGCTTTTTCTTTGATATTAATCAAGTTACACTTTTTGAGCGTGGTGACCGATAAGAAAACAAATTTTTCTATTATTAAATAAATAAAACGAGTTTCGTAGAGTCGTACAATACGTCTAATCGCACGCACACAACGCCGTGTCGAAGACTGCCGAACTGAAACGACGTTAGACGATGCACGGCCTTCAAGCCACACCTCCTTGCCCGTCGGAGTGGGGAGCGTGAGGTTTTCTCGTTACGGAATTTCTGGATTCGGTCCTGCGCTCAAGGCCCGCGATAGAAGCTATGCAATAGCTTAAAAACAACTGCTACTGCGACAAAAAGTCGATTAAGAGCCAAAAACCAAAAATTTTGTACTGAACGTAACCACACTTAAGTAATAGTACTACCTAGCGTAATTTAATAAAATACTGTATAATAATAATAATAATTTACTGCGTGGATGTTTCATTCCTTTCTTTAGAAATTTCTAGAGTACAGATATATTTGAAACTAGCTGTGCCCACGACTTAGTCCGCTTGGTCGTGGGTGAGAATTTGTGGTCACTCCATCTTAGTTGGAACCAGGACAGGGGTGCTTAACTTGCATTAGTGCTACGACTTCTAAGCATCTCACTCATTGTATTATTTACTTTAATGACGATAACATAATACCTTCATAAAATTTCAGTCAATTCAACGGATCGGTTATTTTATAACATTTTATAAGTGATTCTTTAGATTGATAGAACTTTTTTAATTATAAACCGATTGAAATAAAACAAACGCTAAATGTTATGTGAAGCAAACCGTAACGCAATAGTGAAAAGCGCATTCAAATAGGTTAAGCTGTTTCTGAGATTAGCGTGCACAAACGTACTGACAAAAAGACATACAGACAAACAGACAAAAATACTAAAAATCATTGTTTTGGATTCTATTGCGTTCATAAAGCCCCCCTATAATAGTTTTTCTTATATATCTTCCATGTACAGACAGCGGCCAGTTACGATTTTATTATATGTATTGATTATCTTTACAAGACCTTTCCTTTGATATCCATAATTGACTCAATAAGAGAAAATAAAACATCTAGTACGAAAATGTGGCCTCTGACGGAGATGTTTTTTTTAATCAGCCCAAACATAGCAAATTTTATTTAAAAGAATGTAAGGTTACTTTAGAAGTTATGGTGGTATACACAATCTATGGTGAAATAAAATAATTTTCAAAACTGAACCCTGAAATAATATTTCTTTTGGAATTATCATGTAAAACGTGACACCGGTCACTAGAAGATGAGTCACTAGAAGCACAGTATAGTACTACCACAGTATAAGTAATAGTACTAACGTACTACGCTAGAAGTAAAACAATTCAAAAAGATTATTTACTTATAACACACTATCCACAATGGACCTTAAGTATGTTTGGGTCCTTTATATTATGATAATAGTACGAGATGAATCTAATAGTAGTGCAAATTATAACTCAAACTTATTAAATTCCTTATATTGATAATTAATTTATGAACCTACAAGCATTCACAATTCACACAAAATAACGGAATTTCGATTTGGACATTGTAGTGAACTTCATCAGAATCCTTATAAGTGGTCTGTTGAGTTAGAACTCATTCATTCATCACCCTAACTAGTCTCAATATCGCTGGAACATTACAAGTTATCGACCTGCCAAAATGGCTTCCCATGCCCTTCTGACGAGCATTATGTCATCATACAAATTACGGAACTGTTTGAACATTGTAAGTGTTCCTGCAATCGAACCATTTAATGGAAGTTTGTGATTATTTTACTTTTGATTACACTTGGTTAAATGAGAGAGTTCCATTGGGATTAAATGTTACTTCAAAACAAAGTCTCGCGTTTTGGTATTGACTCAATGACATCGAAACATTGGTAGCTACATAGACTTATTCCTAATTTATTTATCACGATGTAAGTGGTTCATCAACATCGGAACCCAAGCTAACCTCACCTGCACGTGGTGCACCCTGCTGACTGACAAACGAGGTTCTGGCGAAAAGAGAGGTAGGGCATAGAGTATTTTTTTAATCTGCGCGACTGGGGAAGTACCTCTCCCAGAATACCGCAGCCAGATAACAATTCCCTTGAGGGTTATTGTGTTTCTGCGAGCGAGTGAGGTCACCAGGAAGAAAAAATGGAGGAGGAAGGCTGGCAACGAATCGGCGACCCCTTGGTGTTGCTGATCTCCATGGGTGGTGTTGATTGCTTTACATCAGGTGAACCACATGCTTGTATGTCCACCTCACATAAAAATAATCATAATGCACACTAGCATTGCAATTAAAACAGGGATCATTGTTCGTGTAAAAAATAACAAAATAAATTATTCTTCGTATACCTACACAAAAAAAAATCAACAGTATTTTTACATCAGGAAGCCAACATGTAGAATCTTATCTTGATCATGGCCATCTTTCTTGCTACCCTTATACATTTGAATTTCTCGTCCTCAGTGCTGGAATGGTTCTCGGCTTATCTTTGGGATCGAGAGTAGGCATTACGTATAGGCCGTGCAATCTCTGACTGCAATGAAATCTTTGGAATAATCAGTCGGCGTCTCCCAGAGTGGTATTTTGTTGCCTCTATTATTTGTCACTTTTATATATTTCCGTATCTTTTTTGCTAAATTGAATTTATAAATTTTATGCTAAAAGTATGCAATTCCATGATCAGATAAGTACAGATAAGTATATTTGTACTGAAAACAGTAATCGTTCAATTGAATAACGGTATTAACGGTATGTGCCAGCGAAATAACTGTGTGTGATTCGAGAACAGTCTGACCACTTTAGTATACACATAATCTTCAACCATCCTGAAGAAATTCTAGAATGCAGCTCAAGATACATCTCTAAAATTAAGTCACTAATTAAATCATTCATTTTAGGACGAGTACGGCAGCGTCAAAAATTAGGCCTCTATTAATATTATATTAAATAGATTAAGATTAATTTTGAAAGTCATACATACATTCCTAGTCGTCGTCGTCGTCAACCCTTATTCATCCCACTGCTGGAATACGAGCGTCCCCTCATTTGAGGGGGTTAAATTGAGGGGAGAGCCCGTATCCCACGTAGCTATAGCTATTATATAGACAGAACATACTTCACAACTCTGCACAACTGCGGTTTGGCAGAGGCCAATGTTTACAAGCCGCCCAAAGGCCTTTGACTTGGAAAGCACTCCTAAGCACGGAGGAACCCGAGATAAATAAACCCATCCATAGACAGACTACGGTCGCCGTTGCTTAACTTACGTAATCGATTTGACTGACACGCGCAACGACACCACCGATCTCCTCATGCATACCTACATTGCAATTATTTAATTAATACTAACATTTTCTAGCGTTTTCAACAAAGATCATATTGGCCCAATCTCTTATTTTTCTATTATTAGAACAGCATCATTGCTAGTATCTTATATTATGGCGTGATATTTGCTATGTACACGTGTATTATTTGTATATTTATATATATCTGTGTATATACACAAAGTCTAATATTCTTCCACAAGCTAAGAATATTTTAATGGCAATGCTAACACATGGAGTTGATATCGCAACACATCACGGCCATTAGAAACGTCCGAAATACACAACACACATATTGAAACATGTCTGTACTATACACGATCCTAAGCGAGCTTCGTATTGCGACTATTTGCGACTAGAGATAGGCAAAATGCTGGGCATTTACGATAAATGACCAAAAAGTACTTATAAATTCCCTATTTATGCGCAAAACTAGGCATTTATTGGGCCTTTACAGGTACTTACTGGGCACTTATTGTAGATGTCTGGCATTTCGCCCATCTCTATTTGCGACACGTCTGTGTTAGAGCGCCAATTTCACACGTTAGAGTTAAATTACTATAACGCCAGTGTACAGAATGTACACAGCATACTCGTATACGCTATCAAAATAAACTAGAGGATTAGTTGCTTGATTGAGTATGAGAAAGAACGGGATCGAGTGAACGTAACGGGAAACTTGATAAATTGCTTCTACGTACTAACGATGGGGTTATTTGCTAACAGTACGGCAGCTTCAACTGAATCGAGGTTATTTATGTCCTCTTGTGCAAAAGACAGTCTCTCGTAAATAACGTTAGAATTATATAATTAAATTAATTTATTTGAATACTCTAAAATTGGAATTAAATTTAATTTGTATGTTTACTTCTCTTTAGTGTTATGTACCTTTATCAGTGAATACTTTAAACTCTTAAATTTCTAACTTTAAATATTTGGAAAATTCAAGATTTTTTATATAATTATACCTATAATAGGTTAGATATAGTACTTATCATTATAATGTGTAACACGAGTATAAGTTATCTCCCCATAGCATAGCACATGGGTATTTATAAATAAAATTTAAGAAACTAGGCTCCGATAACTTGTATTAAGTATTCGTTTACTAAGCAAATTTATTTTCTACCTTCTAAATATATATGTACAATCACAAATAGCTTAGACAGATTTGAATGTAGGCCCATATTATGTTCCGTTTATGTTTACTGAACCCTGATTACCTGAATTGAATGAGATTTAAGTTGAATATTTTCCCGGCTATAGATTGTTGAGCAAGTTGACTCCATTCTCGACGAATGGGAGGCAAGACGACATGTAAGTCGCTATATAAGGCATCCATAGCTTTGGAATCGCTTAGCTGAAAATATGTTAAGACTTTAGCAAAGCGCACGATCTGAAGAGCCGATTACGTATGCCCGATATAAATTTGTGTTGCCTTCTTGTGACATACAGAATGGTTATTCCTATGACACTAGATTTTGTAAATAATGATTATTCATCTGCTTAGTAACATTGACAAATACCAGATCAAATAGATTTTTGTGAAGTATTACTAATAATTCATATCGTAATACTAATTCCATGAGATGAAGACCTTTTAACTTCAAATAACAAACAAATTCAAAATGCCATTTAGTATGTTCCTAGAAGAATACACGAGATCGTTGTGCATCTTCGATACGTAATTGGTAATCTCAATGCCTACCACGAAAATTGTGCATACTATATAGTGTAGCTAGTGCACATCCCTGCACAGCTGGACGATAGAATGTAATGCTAAAAAAATCACGTATATTAAATTGTACTGTCCGGAACGAGTTAGAGAAAGCTGAGTTATTTTATTACATGCATGCTGTTATTTTGTGGAGTCTCGCAAAACACAAGCAATATCGAAAAAACCGTGAGTTTTTACTTCCTAAACATGTAAATATTTTATATCTTTATGCTTTACGTCTTTATAATTTTCTATTTCAATGTTAACTTTTGTTATTTTATACTTATGTTCGTGACCTGTGTTATATCATTATTTATATTTCAAAAATTTAGTTACGCTACTTTTGTTTCTGTTAAATATATACTTATGTTATCATTTTTTAGTCGAAACTCACGGTAGGGGCTACCACCAACAAAATCACAGTACACTGTACACTACTGCCGTGTAACACGAAACATCCCTTTATAGGCGACCGATCATTGCATCGAGCTCGTCAAGTTCTCGCAAGTCCATGCAGGACTATGAGAGGCAAGCATCAGACACAGACAAATGCGGCCATAAATGGAGACACGTCCAAGCTGTTATGGCATACTACCAGGCTCTCAGGAAAATAAAAAGGTTCGAAATCGCGTACGGACGACGGTAAATCCGTAACGTTATCGTTTTTCATTGTTTGTTTATGATTTCCCACTAATGTGCTACCTTCGTCTGTGTATAGGCCTTCGGGAATGGTACTTTACTCACTGGATTTTGTGTGTTTTTCTTGTGAATATTGTGTCTATACTAGTTCACCTTGAAGAAATTCTACTTTCCTACTATCACTTGGGAGATCACTCGTGTTTAATGTTTAATGTTTTATTGCATTTGTTTGAACGTTTCCAATTGATAGATTAAGATTAGATTTTAAATTCTTGACTAATTAGACGCAGTTAGTTTTAGATTTAGATGCGTTAGATTCGACTCACTAATATCTTACTCTACAAACATACTTTTATCGGATTGAACTTTTTATTTATCTAGTATAAATTGCCATGCCGCATGTAGATAAAGGTAGATTATTTGTTTGCACGTTACTAAAATTACATTTGAGTTGACAATAAATGGTGTGGAAAGCACTGGAAGAAAATAGCAGCATTTTTATATTAAAACTCAGATTACTTTGCGTTTTCTTTGCTCTTTATAGGTTAATGTAAAATAATCTTCAATCAAGCATAAAATACTTACTTACTTCTTGTGCAGATAAAGTTTTCATATTAAATAATAAATTGAGCTGAAATTCTCGAAAACTTCCCCATCTACCTTTAATAACTTATAAATTTCTGATAGCATGGCTCCTTTTGCTTATGACAACTTCCCTTCAGTATTTTCTTATAGTTTATTTAGAGTTATTAATATTTGTGGATGGAATAATTCAGAACAAAGTCCAACCAAAGGTGGAGGAAACTTCGCACGACGGTGCAAATCGGCTCGGCGATACAGAAGAAGCCGACGTTGAAGAGAGAGGACTCGTTCTTGAAGAGGTTCTCTACGAGACAGACGCCAGCGACCCAGGAAACTGTGAGATTTTATAGTATTTTTATTAAAATACATCAAATTATATTATATATACATAGTAATAAGAATCAACAGGACACAACATTCCATTTGTCGAATCATAGTTTTTTGTATGTTATTGTATTACCAAAAGAATAAACATATTAAATATCTGGTATAGTAAAATACAACAACAAGAATCTTAAACACATTTATCTAGAAACTTCGGGCGGAACTTACTCCGGTGAAATGTGTTACAACTTTGTACCAGACATTTGGTAACGTTTAAATAAAATGTATTTTGAAACAAATATATTCACAGTATAAGGTGATATTCATATTTCAGTACCTGCATAAAGCAAATAGTGGGTAATATATTGAGAAAGTTATGTAACTTAAGATTGTCTTCCTTCCTACTGATGAAAGTCAAGGAAATTTGGAGATATCATATGCATGAGAAATTACACCGAGCAGAAAATTTATATAAATTTTAACCACGTGTGAATTTATACGACTATCTCTACTAGATTTATTGCGAAACTTAAAAAAATCAGGTTACTAATAATTGAGAAAAGGTGTTTCTCAATTATAAGCTGTAAGCTACCCGACGTAATTGTAAGCTACCCGACTGGGGAATGTACCTCCACCTCACAGAATACCGCAGCCAAATAACAATTCCCTTAAGGGTTGTTGTGTTCCTGCGAGTGAGTGAGGTCACCAGAAAGGAAGGAGATGCTGCGTTGGCAGCGGGGGTGGCGGCGCGCGAGCGATATTTTATGTTGCGAGCGTTAATATGGCTACGGCAATCGCTCCACATCAGGCGGGCCGTATGCTTGACTGCCACCTGACGTAGTATAAAAAAAAAAAAAAATACTGTTTCTAAATTTCATTGATTTGTTTAGTTAATGTTCTAAATAACATCAAACTTGGTTATATACAAAAAGGGTACTATTATTAAATTTACTAAAATTAGAGGACTTTAAAAGTCTTTCAGTAGTGGATTCTGATATAAGACCAGAGAAATAAGAAATGAAAAAGTAATTAAGTTACTAACCGACACGATAACGAATGGAGTGAAATCGTGCGTTATTTGTCAAATAAAACAAATTGTAGGCAGAAAATGATATAGCAGAAATATGTTACTGTGCCTTATTACTATATAATAACTTCACAATACTAAGGAACGACTTCATGACACTAAAGTGTGATTTTATAATACAGGTAGAAGATACAGGATCAGAAGGTGCGACAGGCGACGGACACAGGACAACCAATCGCCAAAGGCGGAGGAAAGTCCGCGCGCCAAGGACTGTGGTCAACCCTGATGAAAACTTCTACTTTTATTGGTTGTGGCTCATCACCCTCTGCGTGCTCTACAACTTCTGGACGCTGATCGTGAGGCAGAGCTTTCCCGAGTTACAGGTAAATATTTTTTTCTAGAATAATTTTATTACAAACTTGCATTACTTCAATAAAGACTTGCTGGACTGTGTGTGTGAATTTCGCATGAATGTCTCTTAACGTTTATGTTGTTCATGTTGTTGTTCAATGTTTATCAGCGTTCACGCATATTGACGTTCTTCGACCATATCTTAAGGCGAACAGGTGACTTTATCTAGCGCATGGACGAGAGCCCCCATACCTCACTTCATAATGATCGCGACGGCACGAAGGAGAAGTTAGGTGGTGGTGTAAGTGGTTCATCAACATCTTTGAACCAAAACCAACTTCACCTGCACGCGGTGCACCCTGCTAACTGACATACGAAGCTCTGGCGAAAAGAGAGGTAGGGAGCGTAATTGTAAACTGCCCGACTGGAATGTACCTCCGCCTCACAGAATACCGCAGCCAAATAACAATTCCCTTGAGGGTTGTTGTGTTCCTGTGAGTGAGTGAGGTCACCAGAAAGTATGTGATGCTGCGTTGGCAGCGGGGGTGGCGGCGCGAGAGCGATATATCATATTACGAACGTTAATATGGCTACGGTAAACGCTTCAAATCAGGAGGTCCGTATGCTTGTCTACCACCCGACGTAGTATAAAAAAAAAAGAAGGACTAGTGATATACTCAATATAATTGTTGTGTAGGAATAATTGTTGTTAAGGCCCTGTCAACATCACCCTATCTACCTATCTAGCAAACGAAGTTACTTAGCAAGCGTCTCTAGCTCTACAGAGGTAGGGTATACCGAGTCCAACTGGTCTAGTGGTACCTCCGCCTCACAGAATACCGCAACGAAATAATGATGACGTGTTATGTTTAACTAGTCGTTTACAGTTCCATATTAAGTGTTACTTTATGTGATTTTGTACATTTAACTATATTTTGCTTGTCTGAATGATAATTTAAGTATATTTCTATGACGATAAGACGAACCCGGTGGTCGAATGGCTAGCAATGGTTACTTTGACTGAGAGCTCGCGATTTCGATCCCCGCACATGACAAACATTTGTGTACATGAACATGTCTGTTTGTTTTGTTCTGGGCGTTTTCTATGTTTTATAATTATGTATTACAAAAAAAATGTATTTAAGTACATATATTAGTTAGTTACCGAGTACCAATAGTACAAAAAGCTTGTGCTGTGCTTAGTTTGGGACTAGATGGCGCTGTGTAATTTGTCCAGCCCCCTTACCACCATCTCTTATTGCGATTCAATAATTGAATAGATTTTTTACTTATTATTTATTTGATGACATTAAACGCACAATAAAGAATACTTTTAATGTCATTGGCTACATAAACTTAAATTACTTTTCGATACAACAATACCGTTCCAGCTTCGCTATTTCATTTTATATTTCGTCTCTTATCGTCCCTTTGTGTTTTTATCTCCTACGAAATTCTTATATCAAGATGTCCGTTAAAAAGTTATTAAATTCTGACGTCATTATATAGTAACTCTAACGTAAAAAGTAATTTTCCACTGGATTCCATTAACGCTTAAAAGATTAACATCAATTTTCTGGCTTCGTTCATCACTACATAGTATAAAACAAAGTCGCTTTCTCTGTCCCTATGTCCCTATGTATGCTTAAATCTTTGAAACTACGCAACGGATTATGATGCGGTTTTTTTTAATAGATAGAGTGATTCAACTGGAAAGTTTATATGTATAATATATGCATAACATAGTAGAAAAACAATGATAATTTAGAGGTTTCTAATGTGATGTCGTAAATAAACACATTTTTTTGCTCTTTCATTGCAAACGCTGGCTGAACCCAACGAGATAGATCAAAATAATGTAGTACAATATTGTTCACCTTAAAATGGTCTACAAAAAAGTTCGCGATGGTATATGTCTATCTCTTAATGGTAACACACAATAACCGTTATTTTATCCTTTGCTTTTTACAAGAAATAATGCCTTATTTACGAAGCGATTTTAAGCAATACAGAATTAATCCTTATCCAATTAAGTACCTTAAATACATTGCGCATTTAATATAGATCAATATGGCCCTTCACAGCATGTAATTTAAATCAATAGTTTAGAAGATATTACACATTTAAAATGCAGGGACATAACGGCTGTGGCGGTACCGGCCGCGGAGCCGGCGGCGTGTGCCTATAACTGGGGAAGGACTGGATATGACAAAGCGCAAAGACCTTCTGTAGTACATTTAGTATCAGCATTGCACCCGTGCGAAGCCGGGGCGGGTCGCTAGTTTTGTATAAACCCAGCGGTCGCCCGCGACACCGCGTTTGTTTTTAGGGTTCCGAACCTCAAAAGGAAAAACGGAACCCTTATAAGATCACTTTGTTGTCCGTCTGTCTGTCTGTCTGTCTGTCTGTCTGTCTGTCTGTCTGTCTGTCTGTCTGTCTGTCTGTCTGTCAAACATTTCTATGTCGAGAATGCGTGGAGGTATCAAGCTGAAATTTGAACTGTATACACAAGTCTACGGTCCCATGAAGTTAAAAAAAATCAAACTGCTAAGTTTACGTAGAAAAAAGTTACGGCCGTTCATTCAGCAAAAAATGCATATTTCGACACACTCAAAGGAATCAAAACCTATAGGGTACTTCCCGTTGACCTAGAACTATGAAATTTGGCAAGTAACATCGTTATAGACTACAAGTACAGGAATAAATCTCAAAACTATACATTTGTAAATAGATCTAAAAAAATAGGGGGTCTATATTTTTTATAGAGTGTCGAAATTTCAAATTGAAACTACTAGTTCAAATGGGGTATCATATGAAAGGGCTTGATGTACACATTGCAAAATATATTTTATTTATTTTTTTCGACGCATTATTTCTTATTTATAATGAAAAATATCAAATTTAATAATGATACTACGTACCTACGGAACCCTCGGTGGGCGAGTCCGACTCGCACTTGTCCGGTTTTTTATACTACGTTGGGTGGTAGACCCGCCTGATGGGAAGAGGTTACCGTAGCCATATTAACGCTCGCAACATAATATATCGCTCGCGCGCCGCCACCGCCGCTGCCAATGCAGCATCTCCTTCCTTTCTGGCGACCTCACTCACTCACACAAAAACCCTTCAGGGAATTTGGCTGCGATATTATGTGAGGTGAAGGTACATTCCCCAGTCGGGTAGCTTACAATTACGCTCCCTACCTCTCTTTTCGCCAGACCTTCGTTTATCAGTCAGCAGGGTCACCGCGTGCAGGTGAAGTGGGCTTTGGTTCAAAGACGTTTATGAACCACTTACATCCCAAAAATCGCGTGTGCCGCGTGTATCTTCGCCCGCGAGGACTCTTATACAAACCTTCTTCCCCTCTAAGATGTTTTGTACGTAATGTTTTCCCCCTATTTTATGTGAATTTCAAAAAATCTTTGTAATTTTCTCCATTTCTTCTTGCTATATTTTTTTTTTACTTCTTTTTATTGCAATGCCCTCGCTCGCAACTCGAAATTATAGTATCCAACACTCGAAGGTTGGCTGGTAGAGATCTCTTCTATAGATAAGCCCGCCTTTGTACATTCTTAAAATTCAGAATTATTATGTCTTTTTGATTGTCTATCTGTTATTTGGTGTATAATAAAGATATTACAAACAAATTCATCTCAGTGCTCCCTGGCATCATAAAAGCTTAGATTAAAACAAAAAGGGGAAGATACGGTACCTAGTCACAGCGCATGAGACAACAAAACTACGTCTAGCTGACGCACCATCGTCAGTCATTAGCAGAACCTTGTTTCGTGAACACGTCCAGTTTCACTGCGCGTTTGAACACTTTTAATGTGTCTTCAATCGTCAGAATGCCTTCTTGTTCATTTGACAAGTGATCAACCATTCAGGGAAACATAAAAAGTCTACTGGAATTACCTTTCATGCGTAAGTATTTAAAAGAATTTAAAATTATATTAAAATCAATTTCTTTAAAAAATATTATGCAATGGTTTGTGAAAACGAGATAGAATATACGAAAACGCGGGCGAGTGTTACATGTGGGTGCGTACCAGTGATTGATATTGTTATTTCGTTCGCACTACAGTTTGAGCACGCATTCCTATCTCTGTCATTGATTACAATATACACGACAATTTGAATGTATCTGTGGGGGTAAGTTTTTGCATGTAGTTGTAATTAGCACAGTTGTCGAATAATCGATTTAAAGACATACCGTATTGTCCCCTTTTTGTTTTAATCTAAGGATAAAAGGAACTTTTTTAGTGGAGTCGAGCATTGCCCACATCACGAAAGAGACTTATAGTAAAGTGCCGCACGCATCCCCCCGCGCTTCGGCTCATATGAACACGAGGTCGGTGGAGCCATGGGTGGAGTGGAATAGAGAGTTTTTCACGTTCTTTTCTTTTCCTTGCGTACTGCATGTACACATGCGTAGATATTGAGTAAGCGACAATTTGATTTACACTACTTTGAGTGCTACACCACACATTATTATATCAAATTGCCTGTTAATTTGCCTTCCGCAAATTGACGCCTGAATCATTTAATTACATAAATAAATAAATATTTCTGGACAATTTACACAGCGCCATCTAGTACCAATATTAAAAGCAAAGCTTGAAATATTGGTACTAGATAACTGATAAATGCACTTAAATAGGTACATTTTTTTGTAAATGCATACATACTTTTAATACATAGAAACAAACAGACATGTTCATGTACACAATGTTTACTTTGTGCGGGGATCGAACTCGCGACCTCGGAGTTAAATTAGCAATTGCTATCCATTCGACCACCGGGCTCGTGACATGAATAGTAATAATAGTAAAGGCTTTATAGCCAATTTTTACTGCCGTGATGGTTCGCCTATAGTCCGTCTATTTAATAAAAATGTGGACTATGAATTTAATAAAAATCATAAACCACATCTAGGTCGTCTTGTACTATACCGACTTGTACTATACATCTGTAAGCAACTACTGACGTGGTATACGGTATAGTTTGGTTATACTGGACATCGCATAAATTAATTTTGTTATTCAATTCAATAGGCTAGGTGACAATTTTTTCTTTAAATTTGTTATGTAAGGACGTCATTATAATATAACTTTAGGTGAAAGAATTACTTCGATAGCATAAAAACTTCTCGAGATATAATAACTTATATCTCGAGAAGTTTTTATGCTATCGAAGTAATTCTTTCACCTTTTTTTTTTTTATACTATGTCGGGTGGCAGACAAGCATACGGCCCGCCTGATGTGAAGCGGTTGCCGTAGCCATATTAACGCTCGCAACATAAAATATCGCTCTCGCGCCTTGCGCTTGAATATCACAATTTTGGACTTTACCGAAAACGCTCCATACAAAAGGTTACCGAATTATGACGTCACGTTTAGGTACTTTGTATACGTTAAAACAGAAATTTGTACGACATCTATGTTAAATACTGCGTTTATGTAGCTAGTGCCATAAGTTATAGTATTTTTGATTGTTTTTTTCAAAATTAATATTTTTTTTATAATTTCTTTTAAATTGGACTTTCCCACCAAACTTTGATCGATTATAAAACAAGTCGGACATAAGTTATTAAAATTTCAAGATCGCAGATATTTCTAGTTTTGTACATTTTACGATACTGAAAATATTTTTTATAATTTTTGATCATTGTCATCTAGCCTATTATGAAATTAAATTACAGATTAAAATAACACTGAGCTTTGTACAAAATTTAATTCATTCCAATATAAAAAAATATGTACTTAGTTCTAAATTGGATATGTATATTTATTATATATTTATCTTTTATGGCCGTGTTTTCCGGCAGACTAGAATAGAATCACTCCGTCTTTTCCCGTGGAAGTGGTACAAGGCGACTAAGGGCAATACATTATCAAACCTCGATCAGGCCTCCCCAACCCGTTTGGCCAGCGCGGGGAGTGTAGGCCAAATCCTCCTTCCGTCTAGGACGGACGAGAGATGGTCGTGCTCCTGTAGTGGAGACTAAAATGACCTGATTATGATATATTTATCTATAAAAAATATACGAATAGTTCTAATATAGATGGTGGATGCCTAGCTAGAGAGACTCTTTTGATATTATTTTGTCCTCCCTCAGTTATAATAGAAATACACCGTGACCGAAGAATTCGCAGAATTTCCGAAACGCACCTGTTATTAAAAATACCAATCCACACATCAGGTAGGCATGTCAGTATTACTCGTGAAAAAATATTTTTTTTCGCTACGACTTCATTACAACAAATACGACTTCATAGAAAATTCATAAGAAAAATAAAAAAAAACAATTAAAAAGTGGCGTACTGTGCGGTTCCAGAGAAGTTTTCTACCGCGCACTGTCAAGTTGTGAAATGAACAGCCTGACGTGGTTTTCTTTTTTTTTTTTATACTACGTCGGATGGCAGACAAGCATACGGCCCGCCCCATGATGTGAAGCGGTTACTGTAGCCATATTAAAGTTCGCAACATATAATATAGCGCGTGCGCCGACACCCCGCTACCAACGCAGCAACTTCTTCCTTTCTGGTAACCTCACTGACTCGCAGGAACACAACAAGCCTCAAGGGAATTGTTATTTAGCTGCGGTATTCTGTGAGGTGGAGGTACTTTCCCAGTCGGGCAGCTTAAAAATACGCTATGCCCTACCTCACTTTTCGCCAGAGCTTCGTTTGTCAGTCAGCAGGGTGCACCGCGCATAGGTGAAGGCTTTGGTTCAAAGATGTTGATGAACCACTTACATCCCCAAACTTTCTCAGGAACAGGACTACAGCATGGAGTTCTTCAAAAAGGGCGTGAAGAGGTTTTTACAGGGTCGGCAACGCGCGTGTGATGCCCCTGGTGTTACAGGCGTTCATAGGCTACGGTAGCTGCTTGCGGCGGTACTGGCGGCCTTGCCATGCTTGTTTCCAACTTTAATGGTGCTAAAAAAATAGTTTTGCGTAGGTACCTCGAAGGTCCGTGGCCGTTCCATACATTTTTACCCGGCTAATGTTTTTCAACCGTTAAATACGTTGTACCAGGAGCTCGATGTCGTCGTTGCATGTCAGTCCAATCGAACACGCAAGTTAATAAACATCGACCGTAGCCTGTATATAGATGGGTTTATTTATCTCGAGCTCCTATGTGCTTCGGGCGGCACGTAAAACTGTCAGTCTCAGCTGTTGTCATTAGATGACAGTCGTTAAGCCAAGTCAGCCTTTAGGCGGCTTAAAAACACTGGCCTCTGCCAACCCGCAGTTGAGCAGCGTGGTGAAGTATGCTATAAACCCCTGGTACTAAGATAACTGATGTTATACTTAAATACATTTGTTTTGTTACATAGAAAACATCCAGACCAAGACAAACACACATATTTATGAGCACAAATGTTTGTCATGTGCGGGGATCGAACCCGCGATCTCGGAGTCAAAGTGGCCATTGCTACCCATTCGTCCACCGAGCTCGTATCTATAGAAATATAACATCATTGTTGTATAGTACCTATAAAATGATAGTCTAGGAGTAGAGTACACTGTATAGGAAAATTTTATTTATTTTATCTATAAAATAGTTTTACTACAAAAAAATCCTTATGAAGAGTTTTCGACGCCACTTTCAATTTGTAGATTGTATTTTGGAAAGCTTTCGCAACTTCGCAACTTTTTTTTATTTCAAGCGATCTAGACAAAGCAAACAATGTAAGAATTTTATTATTTAAACTTAACTTTTTATCTTGACATTGACTAAAAGTTTTGTACAATTTTTTTTGGAATAGAATGAAACGCTAGCAAAATTTCAATGAAGTGCGGTTTTCGATTCGTGACGTGAATATGTCTTTAAAATTGCTTCAAAAATTCAAAATTCAATTCAAAATTCAAAATATCTTTATTCCTTGGACTTTATAAACACTTTATAAAGACTTTATAAGCACTTAGAAACGTTATACAAATTAAATATAAGAATATGTATAAATCATTACTACTCTAAATCCGCAGAGCTTAGATTCACTTTCATCACACTATCTTCAAGATCAACAGCCAATTCAAGAAAACGAAGGGAGGACAATTTAGTGTTGCAGCTACATATCTATCATCTCCATCTAAAATTTAATAACACTATTGGATAGATGAAGAGTCAAAGAATTTATATATTAGTGCTTCCATAGGGAGGCAATACAAAAAAACGAATGACAACAAAATCGGAGGATACATTTTGGCGTTGCAGCTACATATCTATCATCTCCATCCAAAATTCAATCGCACCACTGGATAGATGAAGGATAAAAGAATGTATTACTCTAAATAAGGACTATGGAACATCGGTTGCGGGGGAAGGGGAAACGGTGCCATTTTGAGATAATTTTAGTGCATATAACGAACGGCCGCGAACACATGTACCATAACTCTAAGCGTTCGTGTTACACATGTACCATAGATCTAAGCTGAAGTTTGATAATTGTAATCAAAAAATCCGATGATAATCGGCTTCAGCTTAGCCGGTAGGGCCCCAGGTCTCGCAGACTCCCCCAGCTTTATGTACATATCAATGTACACATGTTACGTAGCTGTCATATACGAGTATATACAACTTCTATTTTGTTTGTTCGCTAGTAATTGTCCTAACGGAAAATCAAAAATTGGTCGTCGATTACAGACGTTGGAGTTTACGCACTGTTTTATCTTTCTACTATACGGTGGTCTCGCAGACTCCCCTACCATTAAGTCCATGAGTTGCGTAGCTGTAGAATATACACAAATTCTGTTTTGTTTGTTCGCTAGTAATTGTTTACAAGTAATGAAATATGAAAAATTGCTCGACGATTATCAATGATCTTGCAGACTCCCCTACCTTAATATGTTAATGTAAATATGTTACGTAGCTATCGTATATATATACAACCTCTATTTGTTCGCCAGTCATTTTAAAACAAAGTATGTTCCTCAGCTGAGACAGCTGTGCCGAAATGAGATACAGGCGGAAACGGAAATGAAATTAGAAAAGTATACAGTTAATGTTATATTTATTTTATTTAAAGATGTTTATCTTATTTATATATTATATGTTATTAAGTACTTATATCAATATATATATATTTATATAAAGGGTGACTTGAAATTTAAGCAAAATCTTGTAAGGGGCTATATATAGTACAGTACTTCATCATCATCAGATCATTTTATTCTCCACTACAGGAGCACGACCCTCTCTCGTCCGTCCCAGACAGAAGAAGGATTAGGCCTACACTCCCCACGCTGGCCAAACGGGTTGGGGAGGCCTGATCTTTGATAATGTATTTCCCTTAGTCGCCTTGTATGACATCCACGGGAAGAGACGGAGTGATTCTATTCTAGTCTGCCGGAAACCACACGGCAAGTACAGTACTTGAAAAATGCAAAATATTCTTCAATTGCAATGTTTATTCCTGGAATGAATTATTGGTTCTACCAACACGACTTAATTAGTCCAGGCATCCGTCACTCTTCATACATATTAATGAAACCCTCTTTAGGCGAGTTCAGCTCGCACTTGTCTGATTTTTATTATACTACTAGCTGACCCGACATTGTCCAGTTTTCCTAACTATGAATATTAAATTCGAATTGGTTTCGCGCACGCTGTCAAATAAATAAATAAATACTTCTGGGCAATTTACACAGCACCATCTAGTCCTAAATTAAGCGCAAAGCTTGTACTATGGGTACTAGATGACAGGCCTATATCCAGCAGTGAGTAGATACAGGCTGATAATGATGAAGCATTAAGGCTCTTTTTTCTTTTGCATTTAAGTCAAAAATGTTTGTTTAATGAAAAATCCTTACATACATAATGTATGAGCAAGCTGCTAGGATCAACCACCTTAAATATTATTTATTCGGTGTTACCAGTCTATTTATAAAAGCTCAAGTCAATGGCTTCTTGGTATTCCACGTACACCTGTAAAGGTAACACGCCTAATAATACAGTATGTTTGATAGACGTACGGATATTGATTCCTGGCGTACATTTGAAATAGAAAATAACTGTCATAGATCTTAGAGTAGGATAGACACGACGAGCCGGAAATTTGTTTTGTACAGTGCCGTGCGATTTGGCTGTCTACGCTATTTAGAATTACCATTAGATACACAATAAAAGCTTTTGAGGAGCTCGATGTCGTCATTGCGCGTCAGTCTAATCGAACAAGTTAAGCAACGTCGATCGTAGCCTGTCCATGGATGGGTTTATTTATCTTGATCTTATCATGCTCCGGAGAGCACGTTAAGCCGTCGGTATGTTGTGATAAGATGACAGTCGTTAATCCAATTTATTGCCCTATGGGCAATAAATTGGAAAATACTGATCTCCGCCGAGCCGCAGTTGAGCAACGTCTCTTCCACGCTGCTTAACTGCGGGTCGGCGGAGGTCAGTAGACAGTCAGAGAACTCCACCGACCCGCAGTTGAGCAGCGTGACTGACCTCCGCCGACCCGCAGTTGAGCAGCGTCTCCTCCACGCTACTCAACTGCGGGTCGGCGGAGGTCAGTATTTTCAAGACTCGTATCCCAGCAGTGGGATGAATTAGGGTTGACGGCGACTAGGATAAGGATCTCCTGTCAATCGAATTGGGGTTTAGAGCGTACTCCACAACGCTTCTCAAATGCAGGTTGACGGATGCCAATATTTTTAAGACGCCCAAAGGCCACTGACTTGGCTTAACGATTAAAGATTATATAGATGACAAAAAATTTTATAATAACTAAATTTTGAATAATTATGACATGAATACTAGCTTGACGTGCATTACTGTAAATATTGTAGATTCATTTGTAACTGAAAACTATTTACATTATTAATATTTGTATGTTCTTTTTAGAGCAAGAAGTGGTTTGTTCAATGCATTAATTGTAAAACCTATTGTATGTACCTGCTTCTACAAATAAATGATTTAATTTGATTACCGACTGTTATCTAATGATAACAGCCGGGACTCGCTGCTTAACGTGCACTCAGAAGGAACTTACAAATTCACCGTTGGAATCATTGCTTCTCGTACTAAAAAGTTTGGCAACTCCTATCTATGTCGCACGGATCCTTCAACCGAAGCGTGAAGAAGCATCTTGTAGGCCAGCATGGCAGCGTCAACTGACAAGACATCAAGGTCTCATATCCGTTGCCGATTCGATTGGTGCTCCTCTTTTCGCTTACCATCGGGCGAAACCGAGCCAATATGCTGAGCTAATATAAAAAAAAGAACTCTAGATAAATAAACCCATCAGTTGACACGCTACGCTCGATGTTACTTAACTTGCCGTCACGCCATCGAGATTGACTAAAAACTAAATTTATGCAATGTCTAAACGTGCCTACGAAAATATTACTTAGCATTCGTTCTATTTATGTTTCAAAACCTATTTTGAACAATTCCTAATGAATGGATATCTATCAGTCCGTGTAGGATGAGCCCTTTTCAAAACAATGCCTAAGCGGAATGTAGAACTCCCCACAAACTAAACACTGTGTGCAAATAGTGTTAGATATTCAGAATCCGTTGTGCGCCAGTCGAGCTTCACTTAACTAGCCATCTCTCTAACCACACACACGAAGTACACATCACAACGATTCTTTTGATGTCTATTAACCGTAGAAAGAAACACTCTAATCAAAATAAATAGTTAAAATACCCGTGCCGACCGCAAGTCGTAATGGCGGCGCGCAGAAAACTTGACAATAATGAACAAAACTTTTGTTTTTTTTTTAATTTTGTACTGCCAGTGTCAGTTTTTAAATTTTTGACGTGTAGCCGACTATATTCATCTTATTTTTACTAAAAGTTTCAAGGCTCTGGATAACAAGAAGTGGGAAAAATATATTTTTTTTAAATTATGTTTTTTAGGTAAATTGCTCTGGGCACGCGAGTTCCCAGGACGTTTGGGGCTTTTCGATTTTGGACACGGGAGTGCCCACGGACGTTTAGTGTTTTTCAAACTGTGGTTCGCGATCCCCAAGGGTTCGAAAAACCCCCAAGTTACAATCGGGGGTTAGCGGGGGAAAAAAGGCAAATATGTGTAGTGCTACAATAAAAAGAACGTAAACCGGCCTAATTATTGTTAAATAATTAATCAACACAAATCTTTACGCAAATCTTTTTCCGATTCAAGCATATTTCTCTTCTTATTTTTTATCTCTCTTGAACACTAATAGAACTCGAAATTTTCACCGATTATGTATTACTATGGGCGCTGTAACAACAAACACCTATTAAAAATAAAGTTAACAATTAAAAGCGGCATTCAAGAAAAGTATTATTGAACGGAGGAACGGAACTTCTCATGTACGAGTCCGACTCGCACTTGACTGGTTTTCCCTTTCTGTTATGAATTCTGGTAAAGCATCTGTATGAATTTAGGGGTGTAAGTGGTTCATCAAGATCTTTGAACCAAAGCCAACTTCACCTGCACGCGGTGTACCCTGCTGACTGACAAACTAAGCTCTGGCGAAAAGAGAGGTAGGGAGCGTAATTGTAAGCTACCCGACTGGGGAACATACCTCCACCTCACAGAATACCGCAGCCAAATAACGGTTCCCTTGAGGGCTGTTATGTTCCTGCGAGTGAGTGAGGTCACCAGAAAGGAAGGAGATGCTGCGATGGCAGCGGGGGTGGCGGCGCGCGAGCGATATTTTATGTTGCGAGCGTTAATGTGATTACGGTAACCGCTTCAGATCAGGCGGGCCGTATGCTTGTCTGCTACCCGACGTAGTATAAAAAAAAAAAATTTTAAGACATGAAAAAATTTTTTTCATTTTTTTTTTTGTTTAAATCATAAGAAATAAAGGATTTTTTTAAATCCTTAAAGTCGAATCAATAGGTACAAATATTATTATAACGTAACTGATAATACTGAACTATCCATTTGCCAACAACACCATAAAAGAGCCATTCTCGAGACCCTTAGATAAAATAAAATCCAATTCACGAAGGACTAACCTATTGCTTTCATCGACGGCTTATAACAGGATTGGGTACTGTCCCTAAGGTATATTTAAAGCTCACACTTGCCATTTCTGTTTATTCACTCCTCCAGACGCCTGGGGAAATGAATGGAAAAGTCTTGCAGAGTGCACTATTCAATAAACAGCGCTTGTATTTTTAACGTATCGGTACAGGATTTGTTTGCTGAGAGATCTCTCTCGTGATGCTAAATGAAGGTGTTTTTATAAGCTAGTCGGGTACTCTTAACAAGACTATAGTTTCGTAGAGTTGAAACTATATATCGTCGACGGCAGTGAATGGCCTTTTATGTAAATGCACACAATATTATTGACGTGAATAGATACGTCTTTGCTACCATAGGGAGCAGGGGCGCCGACTCCGTGGGTGCTCGGGGGCTCGAGCACCCACGAGAAATAAACAGTGGGTGCCGAGCACCCCTGAGTTTAGAACGACGGTTGAAACGCAAGGGTCGCGGGTTCGATTCCTGCACCAACACAAATGTTTGTTGAAGAAACAGAAATTTGTGTTGGGTCTGGGTGTTTGTGGGTTTCACACTTTTTCGAGTCATCAAATGAGCATGAGCACCCATGAGATTTTCTAAAAGCCGGCGCCCCTGATAGGGAGGCAATTTAAAAAAACGAATAACAACATCGGGGGATACAGTTTGGTGTTGCTGCTACATATCGACTATACAGATTGACGAGCTCGGTGGCGTAGCGGTCAATGACGCGGCTTCGACACTAACGCTCGTGGGTTCGATTCCCACACAGGACAAACATTTGTGTGCATGAACATGTCTGTTTGTCTTGGTCTCAATACTCTCCACGGAGTACCCGACTGTGGAGAGTTCGCAGGGGGAACTACGGGTCCCCCTGTTTGGATCAGGGTACCTCGGGGACTGGCGGCAGCCCAATTTGCCAGTCATGGGTTCGGATTCGAGGTGGCTTTATGTGCGTGTAAACACTCACGCGCATGTGGTTTAGCTACAGAGGTCGGGCATGTTCGTCTGCCTGGCCATATTGTCGGCCGGGCGCTCGGCCTCGCGCGTAGCGAGTTGGTTATCACTGGCCTAAGGCGAAGGGCCGCCACAGTGGTTCTCAACGGGGCTTGGAGCGGCCCTTATAGCGGTCGTCGGCTTCCCAGCTGACGCCGCGGCTCGGGTACTTGCCTGCTGAGCAAGGAGGTTGACGGGCGATCGCTTCCGTCACCCCGGCCACCCTACCGTAGGCTCGGGGTAGGCGTTTCTTCTTTGAAGGACGTCGGGAAGTGAGCGTGCCTTATACAGCTCCGGTACCTGTCAAGGAAATCAGGGAGCCGGCTATCCGGCGCCCCAGTGTGGGTGCAGAAACACTAGGCGCGCTTGTACTTGTACTTGTGCGCCGGGATGTGAGCGTGCCATACAGCTCCGGCTACCCATCATGGAGAATGGGGAGTGGTAGTAGGGCCCCGATGCTTGGGTTCTCCGAGCGTCGGTCGCCACGAGCTACTCGACTTAAGAGTACGTAAGTAGCCTGCATGCAGGTGAAAGCGGAGTAGGACCTGCTACTGCTACGCTTGCGTGCTCGGTTGGTTTACCGAGCGCAAAAAGCGGTGCAGGAAAAGGTCCTCTCGTCTGGTTGATTTACTGGACGAGAGACTCGCATCCCCCGTGATATAACCGGAAGGTTGGCACACGGGGCGCATTAGCTGTTAGGTATAGGGTGCGTGTTTGTCTTGGTCTGGGTGTTTTCTAAGTATCATAAGTATGTATTTACAAAAAGAACCCATAACACAAGCTTCGCTTACTTTGGGGCTAGATGGCACTGTGTAATTTGTCTGACAATATTTATTTATTTATTTATCTATCATCTCCATCCAAAATTCAATCACACCACTGGATAGATGAAGGATCAAAAAATGTATTACGCTAAGTTAGAACATCGCTTCGTCGAACATCGATTTGAATCACACCACTGTGTGATTGAATTTTGGATGGTGTCTACCCAGTGGGGTAGATGAAGGATCAAAGAATTTATTACGCTAAGTAAGGACTATGGAACATCGCGTGCGGTGGTTGGTCGGTTGGTGCTTTGTTGGTCTTTTATTAGCTATTTCTTGTTTCTCACATGACGCGAGTTGATTGTTTCCTAATGTTATTTGAAGGTTTTATTAGTTCCTAAATTGGAAAACAGTGATCTTATACAACTGTTTACCCGGGGTGCCTCCAATTTATACACAATAATGTTTGTATTTATACACCATAATGTTTGTACCCTCTCCAACCCGTTTGGCCAGCGTGGGGAGTGTAGGCCAAATCCTCCTTCCGTCTAGTACGGATGAGAGAGGGTCTCCTCGGATCCTCTCTCGTCCGTCCTGGACTAAAGGAGAATTTGGCCTACTCTCCCCACGCTGGCCAAACGGGTTGGGGAGGCCTGATCGATATTTGATAATGTATTTCCCTTAGTCGCTTTGTACAACATCCACGGGAAGAAACGGAGTTATTCTATGCTAATCTGCCGGAAAACACACGGCCAACTTCAACAATTATATTAATTACAATTACCTGGACAAGCCATACAGTTCGGCCCGGCTAATTTCAACAAAGAGATCGATAGATGTTTTCGACTGGGCTGGGCAACTTTTGGAAAACTTCGGCATATCCTTACTGCAAACTTACCCCAATGCTTGAATATCAAAGTGTTCAATCAGTGCGTCCTCCCTGTTATGACCAACGGTGCAGAGACGTGGACGCTGACCGTTAGGCTGGTTCACAGACTAAAAGTCGCACAGCGAGAGATAAAGAGAGCAATGCTTGGAGTTTCTCTAAGAGATCGAATCCGAAACGATGAAATTCGAATGATTTAAATGCACACAATATTATTGACGTGAATAGATACGTCTTTGCTACCATAGGGAGCAGGGGCGCCGACTCCGTGGGTGCTCGGGGGCTCGAGCACCCACGAGAAATAAACAGTGGGTGCCGAGCACCCCTGAGTTTAGAACGACGCACGGTGGTACAGCGCCCGAACAAAGGCGGTCATAAATATGAAAGTTTTGAATTCGTTAATTTTTTTTATTGAAAGCGAGTTCAAATATTGTACAAATACATATTATGGTCGATAATATAATATATATGTCATTAATAATATTCTATATGTTACATGATGTTAATATAATGTTGCAATATTTGTCCTCCTTTTAAGAAATTGCATTTGACTATAATTAATCAAAGTATTTCATAGTGGAGTGTATGTTCTATTCACTAAAAGTAGTGAAAAACATTTTAAAAATTAAAAAAAATAATACGGTCTTGAAAATTTATTATAAAAATTTAATTATTAAAAAAACTAAGAAAATTCAATATACAATTTTTTTTTAATGTTGTTAGGTGAAATATATGCTAAACCCTTAACATTTCTAAAACCTGACTAGACAACATGTTTTTTTTCTTACGGGGAAGTTTCCGAAGACTAGTGATCAAAGGATCTGAACTGACTAAAAGTCTATTTATTAAGTCTGAGTTTGTAAGCTCGCGCGACATTTTCCGAGTATGATCTCGTCTAAATGCCTTAAGGTTTTTATTATTTGATGCGGCTGCTTCTTCGGAAAGTTCCCCGATAGATAACAAACATCAGAGCCATGAATGAGGATCTTGTGGACGGAAGCTGGGAGATTTACCACGGATTGTAGCACTAAAAGTCGTGCCGTCTCCAAAGCGTATTCTCTAAATTTATCACAGTCAATGTTAAAGCCCGATGACATAGCTTCTAATATATTACTACAGCGATCAATCAGATCTTTGTTTAAGCCTGTGACTTATATATATCCTAAGACGCCCCCGAGATGGTCCCGGTAAAATATCATCATCCTCCTGAATACTCTGGTACCCACTTACACTTTTTGACAATTCAATAAATCCAATCAGAATGCTTAATCAATAATTTTGATTTATTCTGCCTTACATATTTCCAAAAATTACCTAAACTTTTGCATAAATTAAGTATACGATTATCTAAAGCCTTAATGTCTATAATTTCGACGTTTTCGTATGACGACAGAAAATTTTCTAATACGTGTTGGTGTTTCTGCATACGGCTCCCACTTTTCAGTGACCAAATTTCAAAGAAATACATCCTTGAAAAGGAACACTTGACGATTGTACCTGAAAATTTAAGTTAAAAGTGATTCAAATGGTTCGTAGTACTTACTACGCCCGCCTACGCAGTCGTAGAGGCTTTGGGGCTGGTAGGGGGGGTAACAGGCAGTAGTCAAGCTAAAATATTTTGAAAATACACAGTTTAGCCTTTAATCTTAGCTAAGTCCCATTGCCTGCCGATGCCTGCCTTTTTTTGTATCTCAACACAAAACGGAGGTAATTGTAAAAATTTGTCATAAAAATGTTGAGGCGTAGCATCATTTTATACCATAAAACAAAGTAGTAAAAATTAAAAAAATATTTCAAAATGCAATAAACATACCTTGTTCTTGGATATCCATGACACAAAAACAACATCAAATACCAGAATTCTCAGAAATCACTTAGGAAAAATTCCTCGCAGATGAGTCGCCGATAACAGGGAACTGCACTAATTACAATGCGTTCACTTCCGAGGTCAAGAAGTAAGTGATAATTGAAACAAATACTCGACTTTTATATACCTCTGGATAGCTTGCTTAATGGGCTATCGTATTGTGTAAATGAATTTTGGATTTGTGACTATAACTTTTTGTGATTTTTGACCTACGGGCGTACCACCGTGCGACGGTTGAAACGCAAGGGTCGCGGGTTCGATTCCTGCACCAACACAAATGTTTGTTGAAGAAACAGAAATTTGTGTTGGGTCTGGGTGTTTGTGGGTTTCACACTTTTTCGAGTCATCAAATGAGCATGAGCACCCATGAGATTTTCTAAAAGCCGGCGCCCCTGATAGGGAGGCAATTTAAAAAAACGAATAACAACATCGGGGGATACAGTTTGGTGTTGCTGCTACATATCGACTATACAGATTGACGAGCTCGGTGGCGTAGCGGTCAATGACGCGGCTTCGACACTAACGCTCGTGGGTTCGATTCCCACACAGGACAAACATTTGTGTGCATGAACATGTCTGTTTGTCTTGGTCTGGGTGTTTTCTAAGTATCATAAGTATGTATTTACAAAAAGAACCCATAACACAAGCTTCGCTTACTTTGGGGCTAGATGGCACTGTGTAATTTGTCTGACAATATTTATTTATTTATTTATCTATCATCTCCATCCAAAATTCAATCACACCACTGGATAGATGAAGGATCAAAAAATGTATTACGCTAAGTTAGAACATCGCTTCGTCGAACATCGATTTGAATCACACCACTGTGTGATTGAATTTTGGATGGTGTCTACCCAGTGGGGTAGATGAAGGATCAAAGAATTTATTACGCTAAGTAAGGACTATGGAACATCGCGTGCGGGGACCGCTGCCATTTTGAGATAATTTTAGTGCATACAATGTACACGTACGTGTTGTACGTGTACATTGTATGCACGGCCGTGACCACACTCCATTTTTTAAAAGTAATTTTTATCCGGGCGAACGGTACAAACGCTGTAAATACATGCCGCTGAGCTCGTGACAACCGACAATTTGCGCGCGTCGACCGGGAACCGGGCGTTTTGATACCTACAGTGCGGAGTCTCGCTGAGCTCGTGACAACAGACAATTTGCCCCCGTCGACCGGTAACCGGGCGTTTTGATACCTACAGTGCAGAGTGAAACAGGCCTGCCACGACCTCGAAGTCAAATAGCCATTTAAGCCATTTAAGGGTAAGTAAGTGGTTCATCAACATCTGTGAACCAAAGCCAGCTTCACCTGCACGCGGTGCACCCTGACGACTGACAAACAAAGCTCTGGCGAAAAGAGAGGTAGGGAGCGTAATTATAAGCTACCCGACTGGGCAATGTACCTCCACCTCTCAGAATACCGCAGCCAAATAACAATTCCCTTGAGGGTTGTTGTGTTCCTGCGAGTGAGTGAGTACACCAGAAAGGAAGGAGATGCTGCATTGGCAGTGGGGGTGGACCCTAAAGGGAAATATGCTAGATGTCAATTTTTTCTTTAATTTTGTTAAGTAAGGACGGCATTATAATAACTTTAGGTGAAATAATTACTTCGATAGCATAAAAACTTCTCGAGATATGATAACTTGTATATCACAATTTTGGACTTTCCCGAAAACGCTCCATACAAAAGTCTACTGAATTATAACACTTAGGTATTTTGTAAAATATTCCAATATATTATTTGTCGGCAAAAATCATTTTCAGATTATAATACAACATTATGTGCGTTGTATCCGGAATGTAAAACATAAACGTTACTCGAAACACTGCAAACGACGTCAATTACTAATGTTATTGGGGTTGACGTCGTTTGACGTGTGACGCGGACGTGAAGCTTTGTTGGTCTTTTATTAGCTATTTCTTGTTTCTCACATGACGCGAGTTGATTGTTTCCTAATGTTATTTGAAGGTTTTATTAGTTCCTAAATTGGAAAACAGTGATCTTATACAACTGTTTACCCGGGGTGCCTCCAATTTATACACAATAATGTTTGTATTTATACACCATAATGTTTGTACCCTCCCCAACCCGTTTGGCCAGCGTGGGGAGTGTAGGCCAAATCCTCCTTCCGTCTAGTACGGATGAGAGAGGGTCTCCTCGGATCCTCTCTCGTCCGTCCTGGACTAAAGGAGAATTTGGCCTACTCTCCCCACGCTGGCCAAACGGGTTGGGGAGGCCTGATCGATATTTGATAATGTATTTCCCTTAGTCGCCTTGTACAACATCCACGGGAAGAAACGGAGTTATTCTACGCTAATCTGCCGGAAAACACACGGCCAACTTCAACAATTATATTAATTACAATTACCTGGACAAGCCATACAGTTCGGCCCGGCTAATTTCAACAAAGAGATCGATAGATGTTTTCGACTGGGCTGGGCAACTTTTGGAAAACTTCGGCATATCCTTACTGCAAACTTACCCCAATGCTTGAATATCAAAGTGTTCAATCAGTGCGTCCTCCCTGTTATGACCAACGGTGCAGAGACGTGGACGCTGACCGTTGGGCTGGTTCACAGACTAAAAGTCGCACAGCGAGAGATAAAGAGAGCAATGCTTGGAGTTTCTCTAAGAGATCGAATCCGAAACGATGAAATTCGGCGGAGAACCAAAGTGGTCGACATAGCTCTTTGAGTCAGCAAGCTAAAGTGGCAGTGGCCTAGCTACATGTGCCGAGTCAGCGATGGTAAAATGGGGGAGGAAAGTCCAAGAATAGAAGCCACTTATGGAGCAGCGAACCCTAGCGCGCCCCGTCTCTAGACCGACGACGACCTCGAAAAAGTTGCTGGTTGGATGATGCGGAAAACGGAACTTCGCATATGATGGAAAGCATTGGGGAAGGTCTATATCAAGCAGTGGGTAGATACAGGCTGATAATAATGATGATGAAAATTACAAATAACGATTTAGGTGCCTTAATTCTAGATGACTGTACTCGTCTTGCCAATTTTCGAACGACCAGAAATCGTCGGTACTTACTACATAATAAAAATCTTTACTAGTAACACGTTTTTTTAATGATGTCCTGGTTTAGCATAGCTTACAGTCATCGTCATCATCAGGTCCATTTTAGTCTCCACTACAGGAGCACGATCCTCTCTCATGCGTCCTAGACCGAAGGAGTATTTGGCCTACACTCCCCACGCTGGCCAGACGGGTTGGGGAGGCCTGATCGATATTTGATAGTGTATTTCCCTTAGTCGCCTTGTACGACATCCACGGGAAGAAACGGAGTGATTCTATTCTAGTCTGCCAGAAACCACACGGCCATAGCTTACAGTATTGATTGCTAAATGTATATAAAAATAATGTATTATATAGTTACTCTTTCATGCTTAAAATGTGTAGATATTGGCTGGAGTTTTTTTTGTCGTAGTTAAGTACATATAAATATGATCTGGATTGACTTAGGATACTTTTTATGCCGGTAGTCTATTCACGCGATGCCGCGAGGCGAAACTGCGGGTTAAATCTAGTAGCAGATAATATTTTAACAGTTCATCAAAACATCGCCGAAAAGCTCTAGAGTATTGGAAGTAATTTAGCACCATATAAATGAAGGGTAGGAGAGAAATATTTGACCCGCGGGCCGCTATTTCCCCACCCCTGACAGACGATAACAACTTTTTATTAATGGCGTTACGGCCCCGGATGTGAGTCTTTTAGAGCCCCACTTATATTCATTTTTTTTCATCTTACTCCCGGCTTTATGCGCGTGCCAAAAATATAGTCAGGAATCTCTACGTTTTTTCATTACTTGTACTTAATAACTCAACAGCTAAACTGATACTGTAATTTTTCTGTTCTCTGTTGCACAACTTCTTGGAACAAACCGTCTGTGGCGATTATACTTTTCATCAAAAATTCGTCTGGTTTAACGCACTATAATGATCACTTGCAGCAAAATACAGTATCTACTCTGAAGCAATATCAATAAACTTTATATTATGAATATTTATTTAGAAATTCCCGCCAACCCACCACGAGTTCCGGCGAAAAACTCTAATAACAATGTGTATTCTATTGCCCACAGATAATGTGTCATTACTTCTGGCTGACTTGCGACGGCCTTAGCGACCTGGTCTTCGCTATGGACCTGGTCGTCCAACTGCGGACTGGGTACTTGGAACAGGGACTGATGGTGAGTAACTTTTTTATACAACAAAGCGGGAAACAAGCATGACCTGCTTGATGGTAAGCAGTCATCGCAGCCTATGGACGATTCATTCCACAACCTGAGAGAAAGAAAACCTTTCTGAAACCGCACAGTTCGCGAAAATCTTGGCTCTGACGTGTGAGAATGAATTTCCTGCCGAAATCATGGACAGCGGTGCAACTGTAGAAGGAAGCTGTAGGCATCATATCAATCAATTCTTCCGAACACAACCCATTGTTTAATCGGTAGAACACACAAAGGGAGGCAAAGTCTCTCCTTAAAGTTAAGAGCTCAATTATGATGTGTAAGTTTAGGGTTGTTGATGATTCTCATGGCTTGACTCTAAATCGAATTGCAAGGCACAAGCTGGTATCGCGGCACCCCAGCCCATAGGTGAGAACAGTTACATCATATGAGGTCAAACTTGCGACTTGTACAATAGAAATCTTTGCGAGGAACTAAAGTACTGATTTTCTCTGTTGAGCACACCTAGTTTCCTGGCCCAATGTTCTCCAAGTGACTTCGGAATTGCACGTCACCAGAGATCGAGAATACTAATGCTCTTGACGATGGTGAGTGATGTGCTCTCGAATTGTGGAGCCACAGCAAATGGTTTTTTTCAGCGGTAAACGCGACTTACTCGTACATTTTAATAGGGTTGAAATGGGCCTACTTTAGTCGCCCCCAATCGGACACCTTGGACAATTCTCTAACACAAGTCGTTCACGACTCTCGACCACCCGAGAACGGGGAATGACACGGGCCGTGTAAAAAGTATTCCCAGTGCTGTCATCTGCATAGCAATGAATGTTATCAATGGATAACGTATCATTGATATGCAGCAGCAACAGCATCAGGGTCAGTATAGACCCCTGCTACTATAAAGGAAATAAACATACAACAACGCTTTTTTTTAATTCAACTAATGTAACAAACAAGCATAAGACCTGCCTGATGGTAAGCAGTCATCGCAGCCTGTGGACGCTCACTACACCAGAAGTATCCCTCACGTGTTGCCGATCCTGCTTTGCTTGATGGCAAACAGTTGCAGTAGCCTATAAGCACTGGTAAAACCAGAGATCAGCCAAGAAATTCCAAAGATAGGTCTCATTAGCACCAAAAATCTACCTGTAACACGCGATTTGTATAATGCTGTATTCTAATTTCGGATGTTACAGAATAGATGTATTCAATTATTATCCAAGGTGCCATCTTTCCATTTTTTTTTTACTTCGCATAAATTTACAAATTACGTGATATTTCTTGCGTAGCACTCCCCATACAACGTTGTATTTGTGTATACAACAGTTAAATAAGAGGCCATTTAGTTAATTTGCGTATACAATAGTTTAGTTATAGTAGACACTTCATTATATAAGAATAGTACTCATAAGGTCGAAAGCCACGTTGCGGCTTCATATTCCTCATCCGATGTCCATATATAATAATACAATTTGGAATGCTGCCAGATTGCCACAAGAACTATGAAGACATGGTGTTCCACGACATTGATCCCACAGTCAAAACAAACGGATTAAATGTCAATACCTTTGATATATTGTAAAAGTTTTTTCAGTATTTCTTCTTTGTCAGTAGTTTAAAATAAAGACAAATGAAAATAAAGAAAAATGCGATAAGAACCCTAATTTCCCTATGCATTTTGAATGCCTATTGAAGCGGTTACCGTAGCCATATTAACGCACGCAACATAAAGTATCGCTCGCGCGGCGCTACCCCCGCTGCCAACGCAGCATCTGCTTCCTTTCTGGTGACCTCACTCACTCGCAGGAACACAACAACCCTCAAAGGAATTGTTATTTGGCTGCGGTATTCTGTGAGGTGGAGATACATTCCCCAGTCGGGTAGCTTACAATTACGCTCCCTACCTCTCTTTTCGCCAGAGCTTCGATTGTCAGTCAGCAGGGTGCACCGCGTGCAGAAGTTGGCTTTGGTTCAAAGATGTTGATGAACCAATTACACCCCAAAAGTTACTTATAATATTGAAGGATATGACAATACTTATTAATTCCTTGATAATATTAGGGCCCAAGTCGACATGCTACTTTTAACATCGACAATCGACGATTTAGCTGTTTTTCGGAAGCTAAATGCGGCGACTAAATGTTTGTATATATAAAACAAAGTCGGGTTTGTTCGAACACTTATAACTCGAGAACCGCAGGACCGATATTCATGGTTTTTGATTTGTTGGATTTGTTTCCGTCCCGAATAGCAGAATAGCTGTTAAAAACATTGGAAAATTGACGAAAAAATAAAATAAAAGTAAAAACATTTTCCCATACAAACGAAAGTGTCAGTTGAAAAAGGATTGCGATATTTATTGGTTGTCAAATATCAAAATGTCAAATCGATTGGTGTCACTTTTATGTCGCGAATGTTGACTGTGATTTGGGGAGTAAACATCAAAAGAAATGACAATTATTAAATCGCCAAAACGATAAAACCGATTTCAAAACTAAAAAATAAAACTTTTTTTTTTATTTATTGATTAAACAATAAGGAAATCTTTATTTTTATGAAATCTTCAGTTTTTATGGATACGGGTCTTCCCTCAACCGAAGGGGTTTAGAGCATACTCCACCACGCTGCTCAACTGCGGGTTGGCTGGCCTCCGTGTTTTCGAGCCGCCTAAAGGCCACTAACTTGGCTTAACGACTGTCATCTAATGATAACAACCGCGACCGACGGCTTAACGTGTCTTTCGAAGCACGGAGGAACTCTCGGTAATATAAACCCATCCGTGTACAGGCTACGGTAGACATTGCTTAACTTGCGTGTTCAATTACACTGATACGCGCAATGACGCCATCGAGCTTCTCTATTATTTTCTATTATTCAGTGCATTAATTCCATCCATAAAATCATAAATTTAGTTCAGCTAATATGTACTACGACATTCATTGATTATTAGGCGGTACGAAGTTCACCGGGACAGCTAGTACATAAATAAATATTTCTGGACAATTTACACAACGCTATACAGTAACAAAACACACGCACAAAACTTGTACTATTGGTACTAGACAACTGATAAATGTACTTAAATACATCTTTTTTTGTAAATACATACTTATAATGCATAGAAAACACCCAGACCAAGACAAACAGACATGCACACAAATATTTGTCTTATGCGGGAATCGCACCCACGACCTCGGAGTTAAAGTGGCCATTGCTAACCATTCGACCACCGAGCTCGTCAAATTTTTGTCCGCTGTAGTTAACAACGCTTAAGCGTTTACAATACATTTTTCCACTGTTTTTGTTTGGAAATCCACTAATTGAAAATTTGTATATGTCCTTTCCTTATCTTGCGAAATCTGCGTTCATACACATATCTTTTACCTAAAGGTTATCTTGAAAAGATTACTTTTAGCAATAAGGCCGCCTTGTTGCATTAACATTATTGTAATAAATTAATATTTTTATTTGATTTATTTTTTATGTAAACTGCAAATAAAGCCTTTTGCTATCTATCTATCTATCTACAATTAAATCTGTTTCAGGTATACGACTCAAAGAAATTGGCGAAGCATTATTTGTCGTCGCGGTCGTTTCTGCTGGACATCGCAGCGATGACTCCCCTCGACCTGATCCAGTTGAAGATCGGCATCAATCCCATTATCCGGTTCCCTAGGTTTCTTAAAGTAAGTACGTATGAGAAACTATGGTACTCTATGGTAAGAAAAAACAGGTAATTCTTCCCGTGAGAGATATTGCCAAGTATACATCACAAATATGTCAAATTCCATATAAAATACATCTGATAACATATGCTAGTTCAAATCAAATTGGGGTGTATGGCCTATGCCAGAGTTTCTTAACCTTTTCCGGTCCGCAGACCCCTAGAAAATCAAGAAAAAATTCAAGGACCCACTTTACAAAAAATCACAGGACTAAATTTAGGACAATTTATTTTAGTATCTACTGAAAACAAATTACATTTTTATAAAAAAACATTAAATACTGTATTAATGTGAAGGTTGGTGCCACTTTTTTACAAGTCTTGCTGGAATTATTTATTAATTCAAATGTTCATAGATATGACGACGGACCCCCTTACACATACTCGCGGATCCCCAGAGGTCCGCGGACCACAGGTTAAGAAACACTGGCCTATGCCAACCCACAATTGAGCATATGCCCTAAACCACCTTCGATTGAGAGAAGATCCATGTCCTAACTTTACAGTGAAAGGAACGTGAGTTGATACAGAAGATCCCATTGTTTGAGATGGACACATTTTACCCCCTTTCCTAGCCCTCGTACTAGAGAGACAGTGTATACCAGGGGTTCCCAAAGTGTGCGCCGTAGAAAGTAAAGACGGGCGCCGTGAGTCTATAAATTTACATATATCCGATACCCTTGTTTAATTGCTTCCCAATATTTTTTCTCTCTTATTTATTACTACACCATTATGTCTATATTTTCCAAAAGTCTGAATATACGAAACTATGGGCGAAACTGTTTATCACTTTCGGAAGACATTCGAGGATAAAGGAAATGGGCCAAAGAATTTGGAGCAGTCGTTATTGTTTTCGTATGAAATAGAACAGTAAGTATCAATCTACGTCTGGTAATCAATGGAAGGATTTGTGACGTATCCAAAAAATTATGTACAATGTGTTACAGAAACAGTAGGCTGAGAGCTTGACGGAAGAATTTTCTTCCAAATTATCGGTTACATACTCCGAAATCAGCTAAATTATTTAGTATTTTTTTTTTCTAAATTAACTTGGTGTTCTTGGAAACTAGTGAATTAATTACATATTATAGTTATTTTTTATCTTTGTGTTGTTTTTTTTAGGGTTCCGAACCTCAAAAGGAAAAACGGAACCCTTATAAGATCACTTTGTTGTCCGTCTGTCTGTCTGTCTCGCTGTCTGTCTGTCTGTCTGTCAAGAATTTCTATGTCGAGAATGCGTGGAGGTATCAAGCTGAAATTTGAACTGTATACTCAGGTCTACGGTCCCATGAAGTTAAAAAAAAATCAAACTGCTAAGTTTACGTAGAAAAAAGTTACGGCCGTTTATTCAACAAAAAACGCATATTTCGACACACTCAAGGGAATCAAAACCTATAGGGTACTTCCCGTTGACCTAGAACTATGAAATTTGGCAAGTAACATCGTTATAGACTACAAGTACAGGAATAAATCTCAAAACTATACATTTGTAAATAGATCTTAAAAAATAGGGGGTCTATATTTTTTATAGGGTGTCGAAATTTCAAATTGAAACTACTAGTTCAAATGGGGTATCATATGAAAGGGCTTGATGTACACATTGCAAAATATATTTTATTTATTTTTTTCGACGCATTATTTCTTAATTATAATGTAAAATATCAAATTTAATAATGATACTACGTACCTACGGAACCCTCGGTGGGCGAGTCCGACTCGCACTTGTCCGGTTTTTTTTTTCATCATCATGACATCCAGCCCTGACAATGCAGATGCTAATATTCATTAAATTGATTTATTTTGTGTCATTTATTCTGTTATTTATTCTGTGTCATTCCCATTGAAATATAATAATGGATAATAAATATTATATAATATGAAATAAAATAAGTTGTAAAGACTTAAAGAGTAAGGGTTATTTGATATAATAGACAATTACACTATAGCGACGTGTAATTCAAATAGTAAGAAAAATAATATATCAAAATAAAATATGTAAACAAAGGTTATATATGGACCCCCGGAGTATGTAAATTGTAATTAAATGTAATTGTAATAAAACAATAAAAAAAAATCAGTAGCAACATTTAATCCGAAAGATATACTCATCTTAACATAAAACTCCTCCCTTTAGACTTCATTTGCGATCAATGTTGTACCATTTACATTCCTGTAATACCTTTTTTAAATAAAAAAGCAACATAAAAATAAATTATAAAAGAAATAATTTTGTTGCGATGAGATCTTCAACTATATATAGCTGTCGTGGCTCAGAGGCAATTCCCCTTACTAAAACTTTCACATGTAATATTACCCGTGAGTAAACTTACTGTGTTCTCGTTTATTTATCGCTTTCTTTTTCATGTGTCAGACTTTTTAGATAGATTTTTATTTGCGTTTTTCACGTGAATACGTCTTTCAAATTGCTTCCCTATGGAGGCAATTAAAAAAAATGAATGATAACAAAATCGGGGATATAGGATTGGTGTTGCAGCTTCAAATCTATCTCCATCCAAAATTCAATCACACCACTGGATAGATGAAGGATTAAAGAATTTTATTACCCATATTATCACTCGCAACATAAAATATCGCTCGCGCGCCGCCACCTCCGCTGTCAACGGAGCATCTCCTTCCTTTCTAGTGACCCCATTCACCCGCAGGAAGCTTTTCACCGTTGGCTTTGGTTCAAAGATATTGATGAACCACTTACACTATAGCAATTAGGTGGTAGGGCTGTTCCCTGTCCCTGTTCACGGATTGACACATTACGTGGAGCGGGGCAGACATTACCACACTCAACTATTTTATAGGGTATACGGTGACCCACTACCAGTTTGGACATTTTAGGGAGCTGGGCCCTACTGCCGAAGCTGAAGCCGATTACAATCTGATTTTTTGAATGCGAAAATGACATTACTGCTTAGATTTTTGGTAATGATGTTTAGCTCAGCTGGAAGAAACCCTATAGGTGTAAGTGGTTCATCAATATCTTTGAACCAAAGCCAACTTCACCTGCACGCGGTGCACCCTGCTGACTGACAAACGATGCTCTGGCGAAAAGAGAGGTAGGGAGCGTAATTGTAAGCTACCCGACTGGGGAATGTACCTCACAGAATACCGCAGCCAAATAACAATTCCCTTGAGGGTTAAAATTATATAAATATAAAATATAAATATTGTCAGACAAATTACACAGCGCCATCTAGCCCCAAAGTAAGCGAAGCTTGTGTTATGGGTACTAGACAACTGATAAACATACGTAAATCATTTTTTTTTTGTAAATACATACTTATGATACATACAAAACACCCAGACTAAGACAAACAGACATGTTCATGCACACAAATGTTTGTCCTGTGTGGGAATCGAACCCACGAGCGTTGGTGTTGAAGCCGCGTCATTGACCGCTACGCCACCGAGCTCGTCAAAGTTGGTTGTTGTATTCCTGCGAGTGAGTGAGGTCACCCAGAAAGGAAGGAGATGCTGCGTTGGCAGCGGGGATGACGCCGCGCGAGCGATCTTTTATGTTGCGAGTGTTAATATGGCTACGTTAATCGCTTCAGATCAGGCGGGCCGTACGATTGTCTGCCACCCGACGTAGTTTAAAAAAAAAAAGCTCTACTGACTAAGCTGGAGACGTTTGTCAATAACTTTAACGTAAGACCAATATTAATAGTAGTAATCGGCTTCAGCTTTGGCGGTAGGCTTCTGATCGCCCGATTTGTCTGGGTTGTACGGCATCCAGTTCAGAATCTACTTATTTATTGTATTCTGTTAATGGTAGGTATACAGAGCAGTCGACTGCTACTACATAGTGGAGTCGAGGACAGTGTACCCCAACTTCTGGCGCGTCATCAACCTCATCCATATCCTGCTCATCCTGGCGCATTGGTTCGGCTGCTTCTACTTCTTGCTGTCTGAGGCGGAGGGATTCCAGGTTACTCTTTTTTCTATTTTTATTAGAGACTAGTTTTCGCTTGCTGTTTCACATAATCTGTGAGACTTGTAGATACAGCTTTTCATTTTAATCGAATGTTAAAGAAAGAAAGGAGTATAGGCTGGCAACAGATCGGCGACCCCTTGGTGTTGCTGATCTCCATAGGCGGTGGTGATTGCTTTCCATCAGGTGACCAACATGCTCGTTTGCGGGGGACAAAAAATCTGATATAAAAAAAAAATCTTAAGTAATTGTGTACGCGTGTAAAATTTTAATGCCTTTGTCTTAATCAATTCAATAATAATATACTGTATATAGGCCAGACCAAGTATATAATATATTTGAAATTAATTAGTATTTGTTTTCTAGAAATATATATAAAAATACTTCTTTTTTCGTGTTATATATATTCAATAATTATTATAAGTATGTACTCGTACTTTCTCAATTTATACGAGTTCCTAGCAATGACTGGCACAGAGAGACTTACTTGTCTTATAAACTAACGCATTTGCTTCAAATCAGGCTGGTTATATGCTTATTTGATGCCCGACGTGATACCAATAAAAATATTGTTGCTTACTTGTTAATATTACTATTAACTTCTAAAGTGGATAACGAAAAATTCTCTTGGTCACGGCTTGCACTTTGTGCTTGTTATTTTGAGGAGAATGTTCTTGAGTTGAGGAGAAGAAAAAAAGAATAAAGTTGCGTGGAAAATTAGAAAATTTAAGAAAACTGAACGACTATATTAATTTTTCTTATGTAACTTTATGGCGTTTGACAGAACTGTCAGTCATTTGACAGCGAGCGCGAAACTAATTAAATATTCATCATATTAAAGAAGACTACGACGGGTCAGCTCATAAAAACAAAAATAATATTTTTTATGCGAGTACTAAATCTTCAGATAAAATATTATCAAATATTGTTGCCGACAAAGACAAAATCAGAAATCGAAAGAAATACAAGATTGATGGTATTAAAACCAATCATTTATCAGGTCTCGAGAGGAGCTCTACTTTAACTGTTATCAGCACTGTAAATTTATATAAATGAAAACGAATCGCCATTTCGGCGATTCGTATTACGAATTAGTATGTATAGAATTCAGTTTTTTTTGTGTTCGTTATCATCATGATCTGTATAAAAGAAAATAAAAATTTCGTAAATTTAGTTTCGTAATTAATTAATGAATTTAAAATCTCATAATATGAGAAGTGGTTGTGTGTGAGAGAGATCTTTAAGACCCGGAATTCAGAAACTTAATTAAGGATCCTAGTTTCGGAACGGGCGCACGGAAATACAAAACACCAATTCTTCATACACATATAAGGTATGTTCATACACATATCCATTACCTAAAGGTTTTCTTGAAAAGATTGCTTTTAGCGATAACGGCCTTATCGCTTATTGCATTTACATGTTTTTAGTAGATTTGGACCGCAATTATCAAAACGATAATCTTTTCGCTTTTCATACGAGCGATCACTCAAGAGCAGACTGTGATCGAAAGCAAATTATTAATATATCGTGATCAACTCTGATTTATTATATAGCTACCCGAAATGGTATAAAAGTAACCATTAACCACAGTTTTAACTAATAAGATTAACTAAATCCTCCCATAGGGTAAACCCACGTCAAATTGCTAAAGGAAAACTAAAGCAGGCGTACACGACCTCCCATTTTGTGTCGTCTCTTTTGTAGGTAGATTTAGGTAGATTTTTGTAGGTAGGTTAGGTAGACCCGGCAATTACAAATTGATAGTCCCGAGGGTAAAATTTCATATAACTTACTCAAATTCCACGCAAAATTACCTATTTGAATCAAAATGCAATAGTATATTGGTCTTTCATAGTCATGCAATATTTGGCATTTGCCTGACCTTAATTTAAAAAAATTAAATCGACTTTAAAACTGTATTTCACTAAAAAAGGGAGAAATAAAACTTTCTTTTAAAAAATCTAAAATAAATTTGCCAACATTTTTTTTGAGTTCGTTGCCAGTTTATACAAATAACTTATATATTTACATAACACACCACAGCTGGCACCGACCTCAAGAAATAGTTGGCATATGCCAAACCTTACCTTTAGTTTTAATTAAAATACGGTTCATAATATCTCTACTAATATTATAAATATAAATGTGAGTTTGTTAGTTACGCTTTCATGCCGAAAGTACTCAACCAATCATCTTGAGACTGTGTAGACATATTCGCAAAGGTATTATGAAGGACATAAAGGACATAAACGCGGGCTAAGCCGTGGGTGGAAGCTACTACAAAACAATTTCAAGAAATGTTTATATCGTAATAATTACATATTTTATTCAATGTGAAAAGTAAAATAGTTGGTACTGCACATAAACCCTTGGCTCTACATAGTCGAATCGAGACATTACCCAAATTAACATGGGTTAAGACCAGTACCCGCTCACAAATAAAAAATAAACCTGTACTTTACTTTATTCCATACACTTTTAATATTCCGAGAGCTCGGATCGGTAAATCCATTAATATTTCATATCATTTATTTATTCACAGAACAATATTACAATTGTATTCGAATATTATAGCCTAAAATCTAAAATTTAAAATAATTAAATATGTCACAATGTCAAAATAAGTCACCATAGCTACAAAACCCTGTATTGCTCCGACTATTCCTCACACAGAACGGCACTTTTATGGATGAAAGGCAACTATTTATATACATACATATTACATACTTATATAACATTTACAAACTCTAAGGGCCTTCATAGAAGCACCGCTTAAATAGTTAATCTTCTAGTACAATAATATTGTACCGATTCGTGATTGTTATTTAACGCAGAACCTATGAAATGGTAATAAAGCGATGAAAGGGTCCACAGTAAGCAAAGGTCTTTCCGTCCCTCGTCAAGATATTGATCCCTTAACCTTATTTTAGTTCAGCAGATGTAAATGAGATGTTTCGAACACTACTATAGTAAGCGAATTCGTGTGTGCTGGTGATGTGGTTTTATTTGTATTACTGGAAATTGAAATCCCTAAGTTAGCTATTTCTTACTTTAATATAAGCAAATATGTCAATGGAATACCGAGTATCGTACTTAGATATGAAAACTGATACGTAAGTACTATTATTAGTTCTGTGGTATTATTTATACTGAACAATGCCATTCCATCAGACGTCTAAACTTCCTTTAGGCAATTGGCTGAACAACGTTAAACTGTATAGCTGCGACATAATATACTTAGATATATGTTACAATCAAAACACATAACATAACCGGTCGAAACCACTTTTGACAGCAATAATCAAGCAAAAAATTTATGACCAACATAGTCAAGAACAAGTTTGACAGATTTTTGTGGTCGGAAGTAGTTGTAACTAACGGTTTTAGTCAAAAATGGTTTTGTCTAACCTTATATTAATTATAATTTTGACAGGAGTTTTTAGACAAACCACTCGTAATATATTTTTTAGCGTAAGTTTTAAATTTGATATAAAATACTTTTTCACCTCACTAGCTCGTAAAAGCTCTGTTTATCATTCGAAATCTGCGTGGAAAATCGCACTTTATCCGCTAGCGTGGAAAGTGTTTTTAAAATTCGAATATTTTTATTCAATAAAGGTTTCCTATAATAAATTACATATATATAGAACCTCATTGGTTTCGTAATAGTTTATATTCTCTGCAGCCAGTCCATTGATGATTATTTATTAAAACTGTTTTTCTTGCACCTAACATTTTCCTCGCTTTAGTGAGGTGAAAATTTGTGTGTTGCGCTCGGCAGCAAAGTTATTTAGCGTCTCGTACCTTTGAAACCCTCGCTACGCTCAGGATTCTATATTTGAACAACTCGCTTCGCTCGTGGCTCAATCCTAGAATCCTTCGCTTGCTCAGGTTTCAATACAAGGTACTCGCGCCAAAAATTAACTTTGCAGCCTTGCATAACAAATAACTATTTCATCCCCCCATCTCGGAAAGAGTATTTTTGGTCTTCGATATCTGAGTGCAAAAGTCGTTTTTATCCGCTAGAGGATAAAGCAAATTTGAATTTACATCATCGTGTGCACTAAGTTTGTGAATTCAAAACATCATTAAACCTATTTGCTTTTCATCATTAAACCTCCATGGTGCCGAATTTATCATACATTTTTTTTTAATTTGTTATAACTCAGACTCGGAACCGCCTTGGCGTACTTTTTTTTTAATTTGCTTGCTCGGTTATCGAAATTAAGTACACAGTTAAAAAGCAACATTGCACTCTAGTATAACAATTAACTATTCATCGCGTAAATGCATGAATGAGGGTCGGCTTCTAATTCGTATCCTCTGTAATTACGATTTTATAATCGTTAGCGAGTGGTGGCCCTAATTAGCACATTAAATTGATATATTTGTTTATTTATGATATAATCTACTAACCATAGTAAGCTTTACTTTTCATGACACAGTGTAATTTGTCCATAAATATTTTATTTATTATAGATATGACGAGCTCGATGATGGTCGAATTGGCTAGATGCGAGTGGATCGTGGCTAGCAATGGCCACTTTGACTGTGAGGTCGCGGGTTCGATCCCGCACATGACAAATATAAAATTTGTGTGCTTAAACTTTTTGTCATGGTCTGGGTGTTTTCTATGTATTACATAATTTTTTTTTACAAAAAAAATGTATTTAAGTACATTATATTAGTTATCTAGTACCCATAGTACAAGCTTTGCTTAGTTTGGGACTATATAGCACTGTGTAATGAGTCAAGGAATATTTAGTCTTCGCGGCCTTTTTCTAAGTAAAACCTGTGCCAATAGCCATTTAATAACAATGCTCCTATCCAGTTACTATATTGCAAGTGTCGTTAATTAATCCCCGGAGGACGCAATGCTCCACATAATTACACAGGGAGAGTTACTGTCGACGAAATGGGAGTGATCCATTGGGTATAAGGACCCTCATTCTTGTCACGTCACGCAGATCTTAGGAAAGGATTTGACAGTGTGTGAAGGGTTTGTTATTACTGATATTACCGTTTAAAACATCACGTTTCATCCTTTTCTTTTGGGTAACGATATAGATTTTTGCATCAAAATTCTTAAGGACGATGAGTAAACATTTTTGAGATTCTTTATTGCTTTATGCCTTTAGAAAGTGATAAGTCATTTTGTTTAACTATGAGATAGACACATCAGGATTCTGGAAAAATTTGTGAAAAAGTGATTTATCTACCAACATCTTTGAATCAAAGCCAAGCCCACATACACGCCCTGCTGACAAACGAAGCTCTATTATTTTATCTCTAGTATTTTTTTAAGCTGCCGATTGGGGAAGTACCTTACAGAATACCGCAGCCAAATAACAATTTCCTTGAGAGTTTTTGTGTTCCTGAGAGTGAATGAGGTCACCAGAAAGAAAGGAAGAAGTATAGGCTGGCAACGCATCGGCTACTATGCTTGGTGTTGCTAATCTCCATGGGCGATGGTGATCGCTTTCCATTAGGTGTGTCTCGTTTGCCCCCTCTCTTTTTGTTAAAGTCTTTTATTTGTTGGTTTGACATTAATTTGATTACGTATATTCATCCAAAAATTTTGTTTGCAAAAAACAGTTTCACCATCTATTTGTTTTGAGAGACTGCTTTCTATTTTTTTATACTACGTCGGGTGGCAGACAAGCATACGGCCCGCCTGATATGAAGCGGTTACCGTAGCCATATTAGCACTGGCAACATAAAATATCGCTCGCGCGCCGCCACCCCCGCTACCAACGCAGCATCTCCTTCCTTTCTGGTGACCTCACTCACCGCGGGAACACAACAACCCTCAAGGGAGTTATTTGGCTGCGGTATTCTGTGAGGTGGAGGTACATTCCCCAGTTGGGTAGCTTACAATTATGCTCCCTACCTCTCTTTTCGCCAGAGCTTCGTTTGTTAGTCAGCAGGGCGCACCGCATGCAGGTGAAGTTGGCTTTGGTTCAAAGATGTTGATGAACCACTTACACCCCAGATTTCACTCGTTATTGACGAGGCTGCTTCAAAACCTCACTGTAATTAACTAAGCTAAGCTTCAGTCACTCGACAGAGAGATATAATTTGATACACAACTTTTCCATGCTACATATTTTAGTTTTAAACAACGAATTGGAAGTTGCAAAGTTTGTCGCTATTGTTACGGCTAAATCAGAAATAACTATCTATTTTTGTATGTTCATACCATGTCAGATGATAAAGAATATTGATAATAATAATAAATAATAAATATTGTCAGACAAATTACACAGCGCCATTGAGCCCCAAAGTAAGCGAAGCTTGTGTTATGGGTACTAGACAACTGATAAACATACGTAATTACATTTTTTTTGTAAATAACGACTTTACAAACAACTTATTTAATTAAAATTAACAACTTATATAACAAAATTATTATAAATAAAAATACATATGATAGATAGAAAACACCCAGACCAAGACAAACAGACATGTTCATGCACACAAATGTTTGTCCTGTGTGGGAATCGAACCCACGAGCGTTGGTGTCGAAGCCGCGTCATTGACCGCTACGCCACCGAGCTCGTCGACTGAGCAAATGTAATGAACGCTCTTCACCTACAATTTGTGATACGCCTCGATGATAAATAACAAGGGTTAGATGTGAAGCATAACCTATTAATTATTAACTTACAAATTAAGAAGTATCGTTGCCTGATGATGATGATGATGATCGTACCCCTGATGCTGTTGCAGCAGCTTTAGAAGAGCCCTTGCAAGAACACAACAATTATCCAGGACTTTTGAGCTACCGGTGTTCTATAAGTTGGGGTACTTTCCCTGTTATAGTTTGCTCCTTTTACCAGAGCTAGATGCTAGTTGACAGGAAGAACGATGTACTGGTGAGTTAAGCTACAGCTCTAAAAATTTCGTTTATATCACACCGGGTGCTAAGCTAGCATACGACCCACCCAGCAAAGTTCCTCGCGCCCTGACTCACCCACTGTTAACGCACCTTTTTCTTACGTTAGGTGTCTTCTTCTTTATCTCTCGCCGGAACACACAACAATCGCCATATTTTTGATATGGTTATTGTACCGCGGTCTTCTCTGAGATGGCAATTTCGCAGTTAGCTATTCGGCAGAATGCACCACGTGCAGGTAACCTGGCTTAGGCTCTTTAGACGACGGTAAGCTCAGAACATCCCAAAGATACTTAGTCACTTACATTCAAAACTATTTTCAATCAAAATCTAGAACAGTGCCAGTGAATACCGGGTGTTCCTGAATAATTTATAGCCCGATGCATAGTCATGTTTGATCACCCGGCCTCCAATCTCTCGTCTCAAATGGCTACACATTGCGCAAATGTAATGAACGCTCTTCACCTACAATTTGAGCCATTGCAATTGAAGACCAGAAGGCCAATTCTCATAATTATTTTACGATCGCGGAATGAGAGTTGACCAAATCGAGATTGAATTGTGGATTGACTGAAAATTTTATACATTTTTTTTTATTGTATAAATTATATTATTGACCAAAAAAATACAACTAAACTAAAGTAAATAAAAATAATCTAATCTTAAAATTACTTAAAAATAAAACTAATAAAAAGAAAATAAAATACTATATTATTCCTCATAAATATTGGTCCCATGCGGCAGGGAGGCAAGGACACTGGCTGCTTTTCCTCGCTGAATTGCAAAGCTGACTTTTTAAGCGAAGAAAGAGCCAGCCCTCCTGTCTCCAGAGACGGCAACCAGTTTTGATGAAATTATATACTTGATTTAATTAAGTAATTATTATTATCAAGACGAACTCGGTAGTCGAATGGTTAGCAATGGCCGCTTTAACTCCGAGGTCGCTGGTTCGAACCCGGCACAAGACAAATATTTGTGTGCGTGAACATGTCTATTTGTCAAGGTCTAGGTGTTTTCTATGTATTATATGTAAGTATTGACAAAAAAAAATGTATTTAAGTATAACATCAGTTATCACTAGTTAGCTGATGTTATAAGCTAAGCTTTGGTTAGTTTGGGACTGAATGGCCGTGTGTAATTTGTCCAGGAATATTTATTTATTATATGCAATGAAGAGTTTTCAATTGCTCATAATTCGACGAGCTCGGTGGCGTAGCGGTCAATGACGCGGCTTCGACACCAACGCTCGTGGGTTCGATTCCCACATAGGACAAACATTTGTGTGCATGAACATGTCTGTTTGTCTTAGTCTGGGTGTTCTATGTATCATAAGTATGTATTTACAAAAAAAATGTATTTACGTATGTTTATCAGTTGTCTAGTACCCATAACACAAGCTTCGCTTACTTTGGGGCTAGATGGCGCTGTGTAATTTGTCTAACAATATTTATATAAATTTGCTAATACATATCTACCAGTATAACCGTAGTGGTTTAAGAATACAATATTGCATTTTGTAATATTGTAATGTGACGTGACACGACCGAGCAGACCGGCATGTTACAACAGAAGCTACGGCGACTAAATGAGATTCGCAATCAACTGAATGTATTCAACTTGGAATTCCGAGCACATTGTTGCGGTGAGCTACTTAGCAGTAGTCGAATTGCTTTGTACTGCCGGCAGTATCTTTATAGATATTATAGTAGACAATCTTGGATTTGCCTGTTTTGCATTTGGAATCAAGAGAGCTAAGATAAAAATAATTTAACATATAATATGTGAGAGGCAAACGAGCATGTGAGTCACCTAGTGGAAAGCAATCACCACCGCCCATTGAGATCAGCAACACCAAGCGGTCGCCGATCCGTTGCCAGCCTTTTAAGGGAAACAAAGACTCTGTCCTTGAAGGCTCCCATGTCGTAATTATTCGGAAATCCCGCCTAGGAAGTTAATTTCGCAATTTCACCGTTCGTGATATAAAATAAATAAAATGTTGTATAAATGTTATAAACCAACAAAAAATTAGTATTCATTCATAAAGATTTACATCGGCATAAGCTTTTGTTTATATATATAAAAGGGGTGTAAACGAGCATGTGAGTCACCTGGTGGTAAACAATCACCACCACCCATAATGACCAGTAACATCAAGGGATCGCCGATCCGTTACAAGCCTAAGGGAAAGCTTTTGACAAGAAACATCACATCATGCTTAATTAAAACTACTTTTATAAATTATTTATTAAGCAATACTCTAATTCTATCTATAGTTAAATAATAAATACTATTTTTTTCCAACAGGGTGACTGGGCGTACCCCCATCGGCCTGGTGATTACGCGACTCTCACAAGGAAGTATCTTGGGTCCCTCTACTGGTCAACTTTAACACTGACCACCATAGGAGACCTTCCCACCCCAGAGACTAATTCAGAGTAAGTAGCTATAGCATATTCATGTATTTTAAGATCGGATAAAATTAAATGTGGAATATTTGTCGTTAAAACAAAAATTTATCTAATACAGACTTTTTTGAAAAGTAAAGTACAGTGCTACACAAAAGAGTAGATAAAAATGGCGGCGCCACGTTCTTTGTAAGAACAGCTTTCACATGGCAACTCTGAGTACTTTTCTATGGAAAAAATCAATATTGATACTAGCAATAAATTTAGTTCCAATTTTATGTTGCACTGTACAATATAAATATCCAAATTATAAAATTGTTTCTTTTTTTGTATTGACAACACGAAATACAGAATAGACAGATATCATCAGCATATCAAACAATATTTTTAAGGAAACATTATTGGTACGGTCAGCAACGAAAGTAAATTAACATATTTAAACTTTCAAAACCCTCGAACCAGTAATATCGTAAAACTGTCCTCAAGTAACTCATTAAAGACATAAATTAGTCATGATTTCAAACTGTTCCGAAATCTATAAGGTTTTAATCAGTTTTCGTTGCTGGCCGTACTTAATAGTTTTGAAGACTTACCAATTGCATAATAGAATTCTACTAACTTTATCTATATAGACTGATAATAATTATCTTTATTTTCGTAAACATTAAACAACCCGAAAAGTATTAAGTGCGAAGTAAATTTCAGTTTCGACAGGTCCTAGAAAATGAATGAATTCAGGCTGGAATTTACCTTAAAATGTACCGAAGTACGAACAACCCTTTGTGATAATTTAAAATGTGTGAATTTTATAACACGTTTTGAGGATGTAGCTAATTTAGTTTAAATAATTAGTTGGACGAAAATTTAACATAGAATTAGAAACTTTTTGCTTAATTTAGGCCACAAAAACATTATTGCTATATCATAATTTATATATATATATATAAATTATGATATATATGTTATAGTCAATAGCCGAAATCTAGATGCTCCTAGATTTAACTAGTTAAACGTAAAGTACCTACCTCACCTCCCTCTCCAAAAGCAAGTAGAGGTGGAGGAGCTGGAGTTAAGCTTGTGATAAATAAATGCTAAACGAGCGAAACGAGTCGGGCGAGTTGGAGAGGGAGGTAAGGTTTTTTTTATACTACATCGGGTGGCAGACAAGCATACCGCCCGCCTGATGTGAAGCGATTACCGTAGCCATATTAACGCTCGCAACATAAAATATCGCTCGCGCGCCGCCACACCGCTGCTAACGCAGCATCTTCTACTTTTCTGATGACCTCACTCACTCGCAGGAACATAACAGCCCTCAAGGGAATTATTATTTGGCTGCGGTATTCTGAGGTTCCTAAGGTTTAACTAGTTGAACCTAAGAGCGCCTATATTTCGGGTATTGACTATATCATATTTATAAAATAATCTATTGTCACTAATACATATTGGGGGGGCCTGGTGCTCTAAAATGCAAGCGCCGGCTTAGTTTAGGCTCCAGATCCATCCATCCATCTCTCACAGATTACATTTATTTTATTTTATATTCGTTTGTAACAATGAATTGTATATCCTTCTGTAATTCGTGAAGATGAATAAAATCTGTTGATTGATTGATAGAATATCGAAACAATACCAAAACCCGATTAAATTCTGACCAAAAAGAATAAAATATGGTTCGTTCAAATTATGAAAAAAATATTCTTGCTCTCAGCGATTACAATAGTCTTTGTACTCGAACGTGCCATAATCACCTCAGCCGTCTTCCTGCTAAGAGGATTATCCTCTACTATCAAACGCATTTCCCACAGTTCGAGGCCTCCACAATGATCGATTTTGTATCATTAGAAGAAGAAGAAGCATTTATTAACCCAAAAATAAATATATACATACACACAATAAAGAAAAAAAACATATTAACAGTAACAACAATTACAGTTCACATTCTAATAATTATACAAAAACATAATAATTACATAAACGCTTCGGCTTGACATATGCTACACTGTCGTGCAGAGCCAATTTTCAGCTGAAACCAGCCCCCTTACCACCATCTCTTAAAGCGATTCCATAACTGAATAGATTGCTTATTCATACCAATGAATAAGCGACTCTATTTCTGATGGAACAGAGTCGCTTATTCATTAGTATGAATATTCAATAACTGAATAGATTGCTTATTCATACCAATGAATAAGCGACTCTATTTCAGATGAACAGAGTCGCTTATTCATTAGTATGAATAAGCAATCTATTCAGTTTTTGAATCGCAATAAGAGATGGTGGTAAGGTTGCTGCTGTAGTAATTCACGGACGGCCAAAGTCAAATATTTTAACTCTTAAAAAATTGTTGAAGTTTAATTTCTTTGTACAATAATTCAGCCAAGACTATACATTATATAACAAATGGAGATCAAGACCTATCCTCTCAAACTAGGATACCCTGTGCTATGAGAGTGTGTTTCAAGTGTCATTGTGTTTCAATACGAAATTAAATTAGAAGAAGAACAACAATAACATTTATTTGTACATTATACAAACAAGTCAGACAGACACAAATTATTATATATAAAAAAGCGGCTGAATGCGAGTCGGACAGGGTTCCGTAGCAGTAAGTACGTACCAGATCTCGTTCAAACCAATTTTCGGTGGAAGTTTGCATGGTAATATACATCATATATTTTGTTTAGTTTATCATTCTCTTATTTTAGAAGTTACATGGGGGGGGGGGGGGGCGACACACATTTTACAACTTCGGAAGTGTCTCTCGCGCAAACTATTCAGTTTTAGAAAAATATTATATTAGAAATCTCAATATCATTTTTGAAGACCTATCCATAGACACCGTATGGGTTTGATGAAAAAAAAAATTTTTGAAAATTTTAATGCGGTTCACAGAATACATCTATTATGTGAACCGTATTAAGATTTTCACACAAAAATAGAAAAAAAAACAATAAATTTTACTTAGAACTGAAACTCGATTTTTTTTTTACTTACCAATTTTTAACAGTATAGTTCTTATAGTTTCGGAAAAAAGTGGTTGTGACATACAGACGGACAGACATACAGATATAACGAATCTATAAGGGTTCCGTTTTTTCCATTTGGCTACGGAACCCTAAAAATTAAAGTACTGTGAAATGTCGCAAAAAAATAGCAGATATATACTCATAAATAAGTATATGACAATAATAATTATACCGCTGATAATTGTATATCATTTATAACATGGCATGCTAGTGCTTGATTTTGTCATATAAGAATAAATACCATATTTTAGATTCCTAGGTAATCCAAATTAATATGGTTTACTAGAAAATTGTTTAACAAATAATCAAACTGTTTGAAATTTAACTATCACATGATAATGTAGTTTTGAGCCTATTCAATGACATGAAATGAAATGAAATTATTTATTATCATTCAGCCCTTACTTTCAATCAATCAATCAATCAAAAGTTTATTTGCGAAGAATATGGGTAATATACAGGTGACATAAAAGTTACACAGTCCATCATAGTCTGCAGTATATAACAGCGTGCAAAAATTACAATGTCAATATTTAAATTATTAAGTACACATTTGCAAAAAAGAAATATATTTATATACAATCATGCGGCTTGATCAAACGGGGGCCCACCACACATTCCCACCACTGTGTCTCCTGTGTAGCCAGGATTAACAGCGACGACCGCCAAAAAAGGCAATGAACAATGAAGTTCATTGCAATACCAGGGGTAAAATTACGGCTGCCTGGAACTCACAACGAATTTAATCAGAAGAAATTAGTAGGAGTAGGAAGCTCTATGTGGCTTGATCAATAGATACTGACGTTTATACACGTACTTAGATACGTCTTACACGTTTTTGTTAGTAATATTCTTATTTTTGGTCATTATTTTTATACCGAAATACATTTCGGTATTGACCATAGGCGAAAAAAAAACTTACCAAAATACTTGAAAGAAACTTGTCAAACAATATTTGTATCAATGGAGAACCAACCATTAATCCAGTTTCTTTTAACCAAAAAGCTCGGTGAGTGGGCGAGATAATATCTACACGTTCAGCAGTTCTTACTGATTAACCAGTACATTTGCAATGAATCTTCATGCCATCTCGGTCTGACACGCAACAGCTATTTGGTAGTATCTCTGTTCTCGGTATTGGATTTTATTCAATTCACTGGAAGAAACGATACTGCGTAACGTATTAAAGAAATAATGTAATTTATTTTGTTTATTTATTTTTTGTATATATTTAAAAACACTTCTGTTACTAATAGTTAATAACATCAGTGATAATACTTTGTATTAAATTTGTATCATATTTTGCGGACGTAACATCTAAATAACATGTGATGATAAGAGATGTAAGTGACAGTAGTATTTATTTAGTTACATTTACGTCAATTAAAAATAGTTATCTAACTACAAATCAGGTCCTTCCCTTATCTGATCAAAGTCATTTAATATAAAATATTCAAATAATTGAGTGAATGACGAACTTATATTTACAATGACGACACCATTTCACACATTTTTATTACATTTCTTACTTTCATGACATTGTTAACAAAATTAATACATTTTTACCCATTTTTATCTGTAGTATAAATTGCAGCAATAAATTATATTAATTCAGTTTTCGAGGATATTAAAAACATCAAGTCTGATGATTCCTCAATAATTAACAATGTCAATCGAATTAAGACTCTTTTGCTTGTTTGTTTGTTTTCAATTTTGAAGACATCTTAATCATTCGTACCTATTACAAGAACATATTTATTTTTTGAACGATTTTAAAATTTTACATCTAGGGGTCGCAATAAGTTTTATTACAAACCTGACAAGTTAGTTAGATACTTTAAATTCTAGTAATTTATTCTTCTTCTAGTGAAACTTACACAATCAAAGTTAGAAACATTTGAATTAAATTTTAATGAATATCTACTCTTTTGTTTATTAAAGGAATGTTCATAGTAGGTACTCAAAGTAAATTTTTAAAAGACCAGCCCCCTTACCACCATCTCTTATTGCGATTCAATAATTGAATAGATTGCTTATTGACTCTATTCCATTTGAAATAGAGTCGCTTATGGTATGAATAAGCATTCTATTCGGTCTATTTCAAATGGAATAGATTCGCGTATTCATTGGTATGAATAAGCAATCTATTCAATTATTGAATCGCAATAAGAGATGGTAGTAAGGGGCTGGGGTCCTACCGCCGATTCTGTAGCCGATTACCATCGAATATTTTGATTCGAAAAATAGGTCTTAAATATAAGTTAATGACAAATTTCTTAGATAGGCAGTTAGGTAAGTCGGTAGAGCTCCAAAGCTACTACCAGCTAAGCTAAACACTAGTACCACAAATCAAAGTAGAAGTTTGGTTTTTGCAATCAAAAAATCTCATGGGAATCGGCTTCAGGTTTGCCGGTAGGGTCCTTAACTTTTTGTTCCGTCAGTAAATCCGTAGTGCGATCCAGCAAAGAAACAGTCAGTTTGCTTACCATCCTGCCATACAATGTTATTTTTATGTAATGATGTACTTAAAAATAATACTTACATAGTGTTATTTTTAAGTATTTTTATGTACTTAAAAATAACACTTACATAGTGTTATTTTTAAGTACATCATTAGCAGGAATATGTAAACTGTGATTTATTTTGTATCGTAGTACCTACTTGTTGTTAATTTTTTTTAATAAATTACAACATATTAGATACGGAACAACGACGCTATGCCTACAGCTAATGATCCCCTGTGCACCAACCTTTCAGTTATATCACAGGATTGCGAGTCTCTTGCCCAGTAAACTAACCAAACACTCAAGCAAGGCAATTAGATTCGAAACACTAATTAGACTATAATTAAAACCAGTCGTTCAAAGCGGTAAGGATTCTAAGACTGCACCACACACTAAGAAATAGTACTAGTAACTCCACAGTTGTTTTTCAAATCAACTTCGATGCCTCAACATTTGACTAGTGAATAATAAGCAATATTTATTTCTACGTTAAAGTAAATTTCTCAAAAATTACTCAATCAGTTTTTTTTATTCAACGAACTTAATAATAAGTGTTGCAGATTCCTTGGGTGTGTTATTATACCTAATTTTTGATTTTGAAGTTACACTTCTATTTTTCTATTATTGTTGTTTTGACATTGTAGATAAAAAAAGTGAAGTTCGTGCCAACTGTTGTAAAATTACCGAAAACTATCAAATATAATCTCATAAAACCATTCATCGCCTATTTTCATTATTCTTATCCATCTATAGTCCACTTCGTCCTTTTTCTTATGCTTCCTACATATCGTAGCGTTGGGACAGTTTCGAGATTTATCCGTTTCATACACATGTCATCTGCCTTTATCCATCCCACTACTGGGATACTACTGGGTTTAGAGTTACTCCACCACGTTGCTTAACTGCGGGTTGGCGGAGGCCAGTGTTTTCCAGCCGCCTAAAGGCCACTGGCTTGGCTTAACGACTGTCATCTCGTTAGATGACTGAGAGAATGATGAGAATGCAACATCCGGGACCGACGGCTAACATGCCCTCAGATTTCTAATCGAGATTAATAAACCCATCCATTGACATTCTACTGTCGATGTTGCTTAACTGACGTATTCGATTAGACTGACTAGTGCAACGACGCCATCGAGCTCCTGAAGTCTATATCTGTATACATATACAAAGAAAAATTTTTATACCAACTCTCGCTCTCGGTTATTTGTAAAAAATATTTTCAGACATCATTAATTTCTCCAAAAACAGTTTACAACGGTTAACGGTTAAATTCTTCTTATCTTAAAAATTACCGCCCAATTTTAATACATCTTGAAATTATTTTTTCAATAAACTTAAAAAAAACCAACGCCATTATTACCTCTATTCAAAACATACACCAAAATTATGGCAGTTCCTATAAGACATTAACGAGAAATATTTCTCATTAAAAGCTCTGCGAGATTCCAATCGGCATCCCCTAATGATTAATGAGACCTAGGATCGTTAAAACTCCTGCCGGTCTTCAACGAAGACGTAATTACCGACGAGGTAATTCACTGAATAGCAATGTCCTTGCACAGGTGCTGTAGAGTCTTGTTATTTCACTTTTTAAGGCATTTTAAAGTTTTTCAAATGAATGGGTTCATTTAACTCCAACTCTTCCATACTTCGAAGTGCATGTTCAGCCGTCGGTCCCGTCTATTGTCGTTAGATGACAGCCGATAAGCCAAGTCAGTGGCCTTTAGGCGGCACTTTATGTAGGGCACGTCATAGCGTACTAGCCTGTGACTGACAAACCGTTGTTATATTATAAAAACTCTCGACGGGCTCGGTTAGGGTTGCCACCTTTTTTGTTTGCAATGAGGGTTTAGGCAGCACTGTAGCATAGGGTCCAATCATCTATCAATTCATAGCATCTTGTCAAATGTCTTGTTGACGTCTTGTGTTGCTCGTCGTCTTGAAGTTTTACTGTCAAAAAATATAGTACAATTTGACAATCTGGACCCGACGCCTACCTAGCGACATCTGGTGTCAGAAAAAATATCAAACATCCCCATTAAAGTACATTGATTATTATAGATAAGAAAAAAAGTACATCGTATCAAAATAACGTACAATTTATTTATCTTTACTATGTAGGTATTATGTTTAAGAACATATTTTAATTGCTTTTTGCAGTTTGCATTTCTACTAAACAATTGGACAACATCTTTACGGTCTAGGTATATTTAAATTAATGTAAATTCATTTCTTAACAAATCAGAGATGCTCCGTTTTTTTTTTCTCACCATACGACTAAACTTTTCAAAATCTCAAAGAAATTAAATCATGCGAAATAAAGTATTTTCGTGTGCTTTATTATTCTCATAAAGTATAGAATACAATTACCTGAAATAACGTACAATACTAAGTACGGGTGGCAATCTTAGGCTCGGTGGTCCTTAACAATGGCCACTTTCTCTCCGAGATCACTTGTTCGATCCCAGCACAAGACAAACAATTATATTATTTCACTTTTGAAGACATTTTCATATTACCTACTCGCACTCTTCCGTGCAATGCACGTTAGAGCCTAAGAGCCCGTGACTGCCAGACCGTCGTTATATTAAAAAAGCTCTCGACGGGCTCGGTTGTCGTGATGGCTAACAATAGCCACTTTGACTCCTCTCTGCTCATTCTTACCATGTTAGAGGCATGCACAGAGAAACATTCATCTTTTACCAAATAATGAAAATCTGGCAGTCACGTCCACCGGTCCCTGCCGTTGTCATTAAATGTATCCAAGTCAGTGGACATTGTGCGGCTCGAAGACACTATCCCCCGCCAACGCGAAGTAGATCAGCAAGCTCTAAGCCCTTGGATTGAAGGCAGACCCGTATCCCAGCAGTGAGATAGGAGTTTTTTTTATACTTCGTCGGGTGAACAAGCATACTAACTCTACCCCCGGAACTACAGTAAGACTTAATTTGTTCATTGCCTTATTGGTGATCGCCGCTGTTAATGCTGGCTACACTGGAGACATGATGGTGAGAACGTGTGGTGGTCCTATGTTCAATGGTGGACTAAGGCTAAAGCAGGCCCAAGGCAACATTGTATTTCCGGGCCGACTAAAGAAGTTTTCACTTCAAAAATAAAAATTAACAACCTAATTTTCGGGTCCCGAACATTACGGGTACTAGGCACGTGCCTAGGTTGCCTAGGCCGTAGTTCGATCCGCCCCCGTTCCGTAAATAGTCATATATACTAATTACTACAGCTCTATATAATCTTTCGCAAATCGCAACATGAAATAATGTCTTCAGTACTTTTATCCCATGAAGCGTCGTGCACTTTACATACTTATATGTGATAACATCCCGTAGAAAAATGAACAAAACATGTATATTTTCATCATAACGAAGAGTTAAGGGCCCGACGCTCCGAGTTCATAAAAGAATACTACTACACACAATGATATTATATTTATGTAGATATGCCACTAAGCGTCAAAAACGAACACCCATAAAGTGAAGTAATTAATTGTCTCACAATTAATTGGCACAAGCAAGGCGACGAATCTGACGTATATGACATTTGATTGAAATAGGTAAAAATGCCAACTTCTGTAATAAGAAAATGCACAATTTATGTTGACGCCCATCGAGCTCCTCAGCGCTGCAGTCGAACCGGCCTTAGACTCAGTGACCGGGAAGTGAGAGGGCTCCCTCTGATATGACATCTAACACTGTAGTTTTACAGTAGTGTCGACACAAGTGACATTCCACACTAGAGCACGCCAACCTCCAGGGTACTAAAGTCATGACATCATTGACTGCACAATAGGTAAAATATCTCATAAGATATTATTAAAGAACTAACTATGCCCACGACTTCCTCCGCGCGGAATAGTTATTTTTGTATTATTTATATTAATAAAAGTAAATAAAATTTCTAAAATAAAAGTAACGTAAATTACTCCTAATTATATTAGCTATCTGCCAATGACAGTCCCGTAAAAAACCGGTCCAGCCGTTTCAGAGATATGCCAAACAATAACAGATAGACAGACAGACAAACATTGTAAAAAATGTTATTTTGGTATATGCACCGTGTATAAATCCATATGAATTTAGTAAAAAGGGATTATTTAATATTACAAACAGACACTGCAATTTTATTTATCTATATAGATATGTTTCACATAGAAACATACTTGATATAAGCGGTTCTGCAAATCCGAGAAATGAATTTCTTCGCTTTATGACAAACATGTTTCTCCCTTATTAAATTACTTGCCACGACAGATTTCCTTAGGGGCCGAAGAGATAAAAGATGAAAAATAATGGGCATACTAATGTAGATTATTAAAAGTACGTCTTCTTCTTACTCGGTACTCTCTTGCCAGAGTCGTGGTCATCATTGTGAATCATGGTGAGTGATGATTTTGGTAATACTGCGCCATTCCTCACAACTTTCCGGGTACATTCGCAAACCGATCACTTAGTTGCGGCCTTGATCTGGGGTACCGCCGAAGCGGAAGCCGATTACCATCGAATTTTTTGATTGCGAAAATCACACTTTAGCTTAGATTGGCGGCCATTTTGTTTAGCTTAGCTGGTAGAAACCATAGAGCTCTACCATAAGCTGAAAATGTTTGTCATTAACTTAAACCTAAGATGTATTTTTGCGATCAAAAACTCCGATGGTAATCGGCTTCAGCTTCGGCGGTAGGACCCCTGATCTGTCCATCTCATTGGTGATCTACCACGTGGTCTGGTGCCTTCAACTTTTCCCTGTACTACGAGACGCTCTATGGAAGTCATTACCACGACGAGATACATGGCCGAAGAAGGTCAGAATGCGTGACTGCACTGTGGTTTATAGATGCTGTCTAATGCCGAGTTCTTTTAAAAGTACGTAAGCATAGTTTTATTGGGACATAATAAATCAAGCGACTAAAAAGCACAAGAAGGACGACTGAAATATTAGGCCACGTCCGGTATGATAGAACAAGGTATGTTCTTCCCGTGTATGCTGCCAAGCTACGTCACAAATTTGGTTGTCGAAGTCTGTCATTTTCCATACAAAACACGGCTGATAACGTAGGTTAGCCAAATCATGTGACATTTGTCGCTAAAGAACATACCATTTGGCTTTCTATCATGAGCTTTAGTATGTTTTGTATCATCTTTAGTCCCCAAGTTATAGTCGGCAGTTTTACATTTTCAAATGCTAATCTTATTACTAGTCTTTTAAGTAGACAGCGCATACAAGCAACGAAAATATATTTTAGTCAATGATGTTATAAATACATTTGGCCGTTTTCTGATGCAATTTAGTATGGGTATCTATACTAAATTGCATCAGAAAACGGTTCCCGTCTCGCCTGGAACGGACGGAAATGGACGGACGACGGACTATCGCTATGCTTATCGTCTGGGCGTTTAAATATACTCGCTATCTTTTTAATCTGCGCAATGGCGTCGATTTTCTTGTAATATTATGAAACCTAAAATACGCATTATCATCAAATATTATAGTGTACTTTCATGTTATCCCTTGGGCTTTATTTACTTTATCAGCATAAATTGTGCATTTTCTTATTTCAGAAGACGGCATTTTTACCTATTTCAATCAAATGTCATATACGTCAGATTTGTACCCTTGTGCGAAATAATTGCGAGGTGAGACAATTACCTCACTTTTCGGGTGTTCGTATTTGACGCTTAGTGGCATATTTTAGAATGCGCAAACCACAATACTCATGGATTTTTCAAAAAGATCTGTCAGTCTATCGCCTAAGATGAAGCCTATTCCCATCGATTTTTTTAAATTAATATAAAATTTCAGCTTAAGTTGGCGGCATTAGTGATTATCTTAACTTGAGCTCTACCGACTAAGCTAAAAATGTTTTTTTTATACTACATCGGGTGGCAGACAAACATACAACTTGACTGATGTGTAGCGGTTACCTTAGTCATCATAGCACGCAATATGAAATATCGCTCGCGCCAACACCCCCGCAGCCAACGCAGCAACTCTTTCCTTTCTGATTCTAAAAATTAATCGAATTAAGTGGAATAGTACAAATGATATACAGTCGTCGTAATCGGTTTTTTTTTTTAAACGGGACAGGCGCCTAGCCCTTTTCTACCACTGTGTCTCCAGTGTAGCCAGGATTAACAGTGGCAACCACCGAAAAAGGCAACGAACAATGCAGGCCACTGCAGTCCCGGTGGTGAAACTACGGCCACAGCATAGTAATACAACCAGTAGTTTGACTTCATACTAGCGCCCAAATCGGCGCACGCACACGGACAAGCAGATTTGGTGCGCGAAACAACATATTGTCAGTTCGTTCGCGCACCAAATCTACCTGAGCGGTCGTGTAAATGAAGCTTGTCTGTGTGCGTGCGCCGATTTGGGCGCTAGTATGAAGTCACACTACTGGTTGTATTACTATGCTGTGCTACGGCTGTCTGTCACAACAAATTTAATCACAAGAAATTCGAGTAATTCGTAGGAGTAGGAAGCTTTTGGAAATTGACTTCCCCTCTTGGCAATGTCAATGAGAGAGCAATATGGCGTATACGAGTATTCGTAATTTTTTTAGTAGATTTTGTATTATCGATGTTGATTTGAAATAACAATTGCGAGGTCTCAGTTCGCGGTTAATTATACATATAATAGAGATAAAATAAACATGCCTAACATAATATTCAAGACTTTCAAGACAAGATTATATTTTCTCAAATCCAAGGTAATAAACATATACTAGTAAGTAGGAAATGATAAAAAAAACGGTAATAACCTGATTGGTCAATTTGGGCCGGGGATCGAGTTGCGATCGAAAACTTTTTCATTCCAGTCCGAAACTAGTTGCTTTAAAATAATTTAAAGTCACGTGAGAAACTAACGCTTTGATGTTACGAGCAGGAATTTTAATTCCTGCTCGTAATGATGTTACGAGCAGGAATTTTAATTCCTGCTCGTAATATCAAAGTTATTTTATTTTAATTTATTATTAGCTTACAGTTGATAATATTGTAGACTGATAATTTTGTAAAACTTCAAAAAATGACACAATTCGGATCATTTCATTTTGGAAGCCATGATATTACAAATTGTAAATATCTACTTTTCAATCAATAATATTCAAAAACACGCCATCGTAATTTAATCTTATATTTCTTTTACTATAAAAAAAAGAGGATAACGACATACACATAACTAAATGAAAAATAAAATGTAACTAAATTAAAAACTAAGATTATAAAATGCACAGGAAAAAATAGGTATAAATTAACTGTCGCCACAATTTTCGGGGATTGTGGACAAAAGGCTGGTCGCATTTCCATTGTGTATGGCGATGGAAATATTTTGACTTTCTACTTATTTACTTATAAAGAAAGTATATATTCTTTTCGTTTACAACGCTACGTAACTAATTTAAACTCTAGTAAAGATAATTCAAGTGAAGTTAGAAACACGCCTAAGGAAAGATATGATTTTGTAAACAATTTATTATATATAATAATCTCAAACGCGGCAATTCTCAAACTAAGACTTGTATTATTGTTGCAAAGTTTGTTTTATGGAAATGAATTGTAATACACAACTCAGCCCTCTCAGCCCTCTATATATTATTGAATAGAATGCTTATTCATACCAATGAACAAGCGACTCTAGCTATTTGAAATAGAGTCGCTTATTAATTGGTGTGAATAAGCAATCTATAGTAAGGGGGCTATTTAAAAACACTAGGCATAAATCGATAAATACTGGTTTATTTTGTATCTGAGTGCTTAGTGGAAGCTTTTTGTTCGCGTTCGATCATATCAACGTAACCAGGGGCCCACCGCCGAAGATAAAGCCGATTACCATTGACTTTTTTGATTGCGAAAACAAAACTTCAGCTTAGATTTGTGGTAATTGTGTTAAGCTTAGCTGGTAGAGATCCTGGAGCTCTACCGACAAAGCTGACGATGTTTGTCCATAACTTAATCCTAAGACTTATTTTTGGAATCAAAATATTTGATCGGAATCGGTTTCAATTTCGGCGGTAGGGCCCCAGATCGACCAAATAGAGAAGAACTCTCATGTTGTGAATTTATAAAACGCGTGTTACATATCAAAATTATGTGGCTTACTTGCTTAGTTTTTGAAGTGCGCAACCCGGCTAATTTGAATATGTAACAAGCGTCTGGTAAATTTCCAATATGACACTTTTTCTCAATTTGGTCGGCTTGTAAACGTTAACACTTTCAATGTGAACAAATTAACATGCACTAAGCAGTAAGCACTCTGTATCCAGAAGGTCTACTTCGAAGTACAGTTTTGAAGTTGGGAATTTTTCTAATACCAATATTATTCAACCGAAAGGTACGGTCTTCTCATTTGGCACGGTCTAAATTATCTATTAAAACGATAGGTATCATAAAATATATGATTGTATTTTGTTGTAGGCAAAATACGAATTGGGTTGTTTCCAATGTTTAAAAATTGTACAAATAAATTAACAATATCGTAAAATACACAAAACTATAAAGATCTGCAAACTTTCATTCTAATATCTTCAGTCAGACTTTTTTTAGCGTCGATCAAAGTTTGGCGGGAAAGTCCATTTTAAAAGTATGAAATTATTAAAAAATAATATTTCCATTGGAGAAGCAATAAAAAATGCTATAACTTTTATTATGATACTAATCACATAAACGTAATATTTAACATAGCTGTCGTACAAATTTCTGATTTGATGCATACAAAATACAGATCTGTGACGTCATAATTCAGTAGTCTTTTGTATGGAGCGTTTTGGGGCAGTCTAAAAATTGTGATTTTCAAATTACCATATCTCGAGAGATTTTTGTGCTATCGAAGTAATTCTTTCACCTATGGTTATATTATGGAGACGTCCCTACATATCAAACAGAAAAAAATGTTAGTCAAATACCCAATTCACAATTCCTTTGGACACACTTCGGAATTCGGATTTTAGTTTCTGAGTAAAGTCCAACATTCAAATTTATAACGAACGTTTATTAGAACGTTGTTTAGAACGTATGAAAGCGCAGCTTAATCCGCTTGAGTGTATTGAATATGGTTCAAACCATATTCAATTTCACTCAAGCGGATTAAGCTGCGCTTTCATACGTTCTAAACAAATGCTCAAACATTCGCTCGGCGTTATTGCGCTCGACTGGTGTTTTGCTTTTAGCTAGTGCAGCGATTAGATTAACGATAATTGGAATTTCACTAAAAATACAAAAAACGGTATTCGATGTACTTTTTTTTAAAGATTTTTTCCTTGATTCCACTCCTCATTCGCGTAGAATTTAAAATAAGATCGGACTCAAGCCGAGCACGTTTAACGCCGGGCGAATGCTCAGGGCAATTTAATTAGAGCAAATGCTCTGAGCTGTTCAGAACGCTAAATGAAAATGCAGCTTTACAACAAATGTATGAAAAAACTGTCTCCTTTGCATTCATCTCCGCTTTAGTAGAGTAGGGGCCTTAGACAGGGAATCGTAAAGCCGGTGGAAAACTCTTACGTTAGTAGTTATAGTAGGAAAATATATAGTAGGAATAAATTAAAGTCTTTCCTTCTTCAATGTGTGTAAAGTATAGATTCGGATGTTTCGCATTGATAAGTCACTGTACCTAGCTCTTTATGGGCACTCGTGTTTATTATGAAAAATATTTAATGTAAAACAATCTGATTTGATCTGCAATAAGGATTTTTTGATGTGAAAAATAGGTTAGGTTAGGTTAACAATGTATTTACTTGATGTTACGTTAAAAGTATCCGTTTATTGTTACATAATAGATAAATCGCGTTGAATTTACAGATTGGCGAATACGATTGGATATGTTTAATGCTAAGTTTTTAATGTGACCTTTACTCTACTCGGCATTAAAGACAATCTTCCGTGGTTAAAATAAGTGCCTTTATTGTAAAAATAATACCTACATGTATTTAGTAAAAGATAAATGAATACATTATAAATATTTAAACAAATGGGAAAATTCACTGCTGTAAAGTCGTAGTATGGCGCCATCTACCTATTAATTGTTTAGTAGTGTAATACTTGATAGGTAGATGGCGCCACACTGCGACTTCACAGCAGTAAAAGATAAAAATGCAAAAATCCGCCACCATCACAAACCTTCCTGGTAGCTCAGTTGGAAAAGCACTCGACCGGTAATAAAATTAGAGGTCGTGGGTACAAATCACTAGGCGGGAAGGTGAATTTTTCATTTTTTTTAAATATTTAAAACATTCTGGCAACCGACATCAAGTATTTAATAATAATAATTAAATATGAATAGTATTTACTACGCATTATTAAGTTAATAATACACTAACATAGCTAACCTTGCCTCAATAATGTCTATCTGGTGATGGAAAATTCTCGAGGGGAAGCTAGAATCCAGAATTTTCCATCACCTATCCTAACCGCTGTTTTATTATACATTAACCTATTTAATTAATTTTACTTACTATAAACTAACACAAGGGTTGTTGTTAGGGCTCTTGGAGGCCCCAAATTTCTGCCGCGTCGTGGACTCAAGTCCCGCCTGCTGCAGTTCAGGTCAAACCGAGGGTATGTTTATACTAATACGCGATTGGTCAGATCATCCATTTTCGAGTATAAGTTTAAAATATAATACGCCTTTATAATTTAACATACTTCGCCCTAAATACCTATAATGTGAGAAACGACACTGGAAACAAAATTGTAAATACCTATAATAAACACGGCTAAAGATTTTTAAATTATTATAATTGTACTTTATTTCTCTTTAAGTGTTTTACAGCATATATTGTTTACTAAACATGGTAACTGAAAACGTAAAACAGATTAGTTTTATGTTTTTATATACAAATCCACCAAAAAATATTGTTAACGGAATGCTAGAAAAAAAATACTTTGTACTTCTACGTTTTTGAAAATATAATGCACCGTTAGAATTATACAGATCTAGGTATATCATAATTTTGAGAATTTGAGTTAAAGAGAGAGTTATAGTAGAGAGCAGCCTCCTTACCACCATCTCTTATTGCGATTCAATAATTGAATAGATTGCTTATTCATACCAATGAATAAGCGACTCTATTTCTTTTGAAACCACCATCTCTTATTGAAATAGAGTCTATTTCTTTTTAAATAGAGTCGCTTATTCATTGGTATGAATAAGCATTCTATTCAGTTATTGAATCGCAATAAGAGATGGTGGTAAGGGGGCAGCTTTAGATGACCATCTAGACGGTCATCTAAAGCAGTGTTCCGCAAATACTTTGTGTTTAAGGTACATCTAGGAAAACCAAAAAATTTGAAGGTACCTAAACTATAAATGAAAAATCAGTTTTTATTTGTGTAAGTATTTTTCTTCCGTCCGTCTATTTAGCTTTATGAGATAGCCTTATTATTCCGAGGCACACCAACTAATGACCACGGTACACCAGTGTGCCGCGGCACACACTTTGCGGAAAACTAATCTAAAGTAAAGCGTTTGGATGACCATCTAGTCATTCAAACTAAAATCTTTACTTTAGATTTAGATGGTTATCTAAAGTCATATAACATGACTCCTCGATTTATGATTTGAGGTTAGCGTTAACTCGAACCTTTTGGGATCGATTTTCGAAATTTTGCTCTATGGCTCTGTAAATCTTTGAAAAATACTACATGTAAAAAATATATTATGTTGTTTGACAAACTTTATTAAAAATGTTCCCTAGATCTACGAGAAAAGCATTTGCTTTTTAAACCCGTCAAATCTTGTTCAAAATGTTCCAAAACACTTCAGAAACCAATTTATTTATTTTCAGCGCTAAGATTACTCTTACGTTGCTCTTAAGGTCTGAGTCAAGAATTCTGATTGAATAAGTACCTATATAACTGTTGAACGTTTTAAAATGTTCATTAGCATCAATATTTTATTGATAATTGAAATAATAATGTAGAGAAAAATGTCACTTCTAAAAATTATGGTAATCGTTAAGGAAACTCCTGTCATTTAACGAGGAGGGAAAGTGGATGGTACTACAGATGAAATCAAGGGTGTAAGTCCTCAGTGCGATTGGCAGAAGTCGACTCCAAAATCTTAGAGCATATCTGTAAGTGTAGAAATTCTCCAATTTATAATAGTAGAAAAATCTCTAATTAGTAGAAAATTATCTTACCCATACTTTTTTAAACTAGGTATATCTATCAGCTATCAGCTATCTGCTATCTATCTATCTAGTACTTAGTAGTAGAATAGTGAAATAATTCTACTATTCTACTAATAATTACTAGACGCTATGTCACTATATTACAATATTGCACTGTAATAGTATTTTATACCATATGGTCTAGCTAGTCTTTTTAATTTAATATTTACGATATTACAAAGTCAAAGAAACATTCGGCTTGTCTGTTGGAAAGTAGTTATCGCAGTTTATGGACTCGTGCACTATCTTTAAAAATACATTTACTTCCAATTTCTGAGAAATCTTCGACAAGGAGTTCATTCCACAACTTAAGAACTTAATGGTGTGGTGCGCGGGAATAATCCCCTCCACAATTATCATCATATGAAACTTCTCCTCTGAACACAGCTTATTCAATTGGTAGAACATCCAAAAGGAGGGAAAGTCGTTCCTCAGACATAACGGCACAACGCCTACTAAAAATATTAGGTACTTTTGAAAATAGGTCCCTGAAGAGGGTATGGCTGTCAAGGTTCGAATATTGAACTATTCATTGCCGATAAAAGTTTGATAAAAGTAAAGCTAGATATATTTATATATTTTATCAAACACGTCTCATCAAATTTTCAACCTATGTTTTGATCGTTAATTATCTATATACCTGCCACTACCATATTTTTCGCTATAGAATGTACTTCCCATATATCATGCCTTCCTTTCGACCTCTTCTAATCTATGTAGATCTCTTCTATTCTAAACGCCTCTGTGCTAGTTTTCAAGACGTGAGAAGACTGACAATAATCATAACAAACATGTCTTCAGAAATGTATTTGAATATTAAGTTTCCCAACGTCGTCATATAGCACTAGGCAAATTTCGGAATATAGCACTAGGCAAAATTCGGAAAGTAGTTATAGTGGGTCAGGCTCAAACCAAGACCAACAATATCGTATAAGTATTTTACTGACAGATTGATGGGTAGGTACTTAGATCAATAACTAATTCGCATTAGTTACTAATGATGAGATTAAATTCATAATACATCGTGCATCCCACCTCTAGATACCTATAGAGAAAAAAATATAATATAAATAAACGAAATCACATCAGCAAAGCTAGCATAGCAAAGCTTACAATATCCATAAAATATTTTCTAGAAAAAACATTCTGTCCAATATAATTCTGACCAAATACTGAAAAGATTCGCTTGAATTTCATTCCTCATTAAACTCTACCGAGATAGATAACAAGCTGACTGACTATGAATTAACATAATACTACACGCCTAAAATATTCCAAGAGCAAGTATAATTTGAACTAGCAGTAGTAATATTGTTCTATACAAATTATTTGGCCCATTTTCAACCCTGAGAAACTACACGGTGATATTTTTACGACATCTCTTCATTTAGGCGAATCGTAAACGACAGACAGCGGCGGAGTCTTGTCTGCGACACGTCCTTACAGTAGATCCATGTGTGTCAGCAGAAAAATAACGGTTGTTTCCATCTAACTGCAACTATAAGCCGAACACACGAACGAATAGGAACATCATGAACACGAACATCGAACCTGGGGCCCTACCGCCGAAGCCAAAGCCGATTAGCATCGGATTTTTTGATCGTGAAAATTAATCTTAGGTTTAAGTTAATGACAAATATATTCAGCTTAGTCGGTAGAGCTCTATGGTTTCTACCAGCTAAGCTAAACACAATTGCCGCCAATTAAAGCTAATTGTTTTTGGGTATAATTGGGGTGTAAGTGGTTCATCAAGATCTTTGAACCAAAGCCAACTTCACCTGCACGTGGTGCACGTGGTGCACCTGCAAGCTCTGGCGAAAAGAGAGGTAGGGAGCGTAATTGTAAGCTACCCGACTGGGGAATGTACCTCCACCTTACAGAATACCGCAGCCAAATAACAATTCCCTTGAGGGTTGTTGTGTTCCTGCGAGTGAGTGAGGTCACCAGAAAGGAAGGAGATTCTGCGTTGGCAGCGGGGGTGGCGGCGCGCGAGCGATATTTTATGTTGCGAGCGTTAACATGGCTACGGCAACCGCTTCACATCAGGCGGGCCGTATGCTTGTCTGCCACCCAACGTAGAAAAAAAAAAAAACGATGTTCGCAATTAAAAAATCCGATGGTAATCGGCTTCAGCTTCGGCGGTAGGGCCCCTGAACTTTGGTTTGTACGTATGGACGTAAATTTGTGGTTACGTACCGTTTATAAAACATAGTACAAAAAAATATTCAATTGAATCGCCGCCGGCGAGCATTTTTGACTTACAGAATTTAGATTTTCGTTACCGGCACCCACATGCAAACAAAGTTGTTATGCGTATCATGAAACGCAACAAATTTGTTCGTACGTGCGTATATGGCGTTTAATGTAAGATTGTTTCTCCGAAAAAAAGTCCACCGCTGTCGGTCGTCTGTGATAGATCTTAAGTCGACTCACCAGTCACCACAGCCGACAGTAATCGTCTTATTGTACGAGTATAAGCAACTGATCCTGATTTTAACAAAGAACCACATTACAATGTCTCAATATTATTTTATCTTGACAATAGCTTTATTGATATTTCTTCGTAAAAATGTACATTTAAAATTACCAAGATACCGTGGCATTTATTGCGCGTATTATTCCGATATTGTGAGTCCTTAATATACTCGCTTCAGAGTCTTTATATCCTCCAAGATTTATATCACTCAGATCAACTGGGATTTCTTCTAGTCCCAGACAGATTACCATAATATGCTTTATATACTTAGCATTACGAGCTTTATCGTAAGCCGTGCGTTACTGACTTGAGTGATTGGGATATAATCGTATATTATTTTTTTCAAAGTCATTTTGCTTTCTTTGATCTCGATGATGTCATAATGTAGCGTGTCGTCAGCGTAATCAAATATTTATTTGATTACGCTGACGACTTTTTTAAATCTGCTTGATTTCAAGCAGATTTAATATCATCATCAGACTGTATCCACTCACTGCTGGATATAAGCCTTCCCCAATGCTTTCCACCAAATACGATCCTCCACCTTCCGCATCGATTGTCCTGTCCTTCTTGGGGAATATGTACCTTTGAGAATATGTGTAGAAAGTTTCATGATGATCGGTTGAGTAGTCGGCGTGAAAGTGTCACAAACAACCTCACATTCACATTTGCAATATTAGTAGGATGGTATAAACACAACATCTTTAATTTATGACTAAATTCAATTCAATATTTATTGCATTCATATGGGTAATACTTATATATTGTTAACACAATTATAAGTTCACAACATACGCGCCCTGTGCATATCAAACAATAATATCGTAGTAGGAATGCAGGTAGACTGAAGATATAGTTATATAACAACTAATGTTATAATTGAAATATTCACTTAATGTATAATATTTTGTTTTTGTCAGAAATCTCTTCAGTTTTCGATAAAACGATTTTTTTTTCAATGTACTTACGTTTTACAGTAAAATTTTACTTATTTTTAAACAGGTTTATTTATAATGCATAAATAAACATTTCTCTTAAAATAATTTCTGCTTCATCAGTGCAATTTCTTTCCTCAAACAAAAATACTTAGAAATCCATCAAAGGCATCTTAAGAAGCTTAAAGGACACAGCTACTTGGACTTTCTTCAACATTATCGCCATTTATTATCTATATTGTTCAACCCTTTCACGCTGTACTGTTTTCAGTTTCTGAAACAAAAAATACTCTGAAATTACTCATCCATAAATTATACCAGACCCTCTTCAAGAGGCAAGGAATCTTCATTTATTCCGCGATCCATTTTTCTTGTCAAATCTCCTAAAATACACTTGTGCCAAATAGATAATAACACTATCGCATGTCTGTTATTTCACTTCGTTGTACTGACATGCGTTGCGATGGTAGATAGATCTGAGATTAAGTAGAGTTTCTTCAATAGTATGAAAGCTTTATATATATATCATTTTTACCCGACAGCGATGAAGCCCAATTGGAGGGTTAACTGTTTCATTTAATTGATTCTAGGTCTGTAATTTTCCGTGTTTGTGTTATATATGTCCTATTTCTTTATAATTTACTAAACAGTTGGAACAATGGTGATTTTTTTTTTACCGATTCATTCTTTTTAAAACATAGACTGGCAGAGTTTTAAAATGAAGGGTTTTGAGAGGCGGTCACAAAAATGTATACAACTTGTATGTTTAAAAATAATTTGAGTTAACAAATAAATAAATATAACTCAAATGTTGGATCGCTTTATTTATTTACTTAAACATTATGTACCACAAAATAAAGATGTGTTAGTGGTATGGGCATGTAATGCGGAGAGATGAAAGACATGTGACAAAGAGAACGATCAATTTGAATGTGAGTGGATGTAATGAGTGAGGAAGACCAAAAAAGAAGTGTTTGGATTATGTGAGAAATGATATGGATAAGAATGGAGGAACTGTAGATATGATGGCTGATAAGGTAAATGGAAGAAAAAGACATAAGTATTGCGCCGACCCTAAATAAAGGAAAAAAGACAAGCTAATGATTAAAACATAGATTTATATTAATGCTTAAGTATTTATATTAAGCATTATCTATGAATCCTTTATTACATTTCAGAAAAGCAGAGATACTCGAATGCTCTCTGAACAATAAAATTTAAGAAACACACAAATCTAAATAATAATAAAACTTCACTTATAAATTTTATTATTGAAACCATTTTCCGTTTTCATAAGCTGTCGTGATGTTTTTAAAGACTCGAAATTCAATGGTCAAATTCATTTAGCGTGAACTGTCGTAGAATATCAAATGAAATCCAAAAGCCTTAAACGTGACTGCTGTAAATTATTGCCTCTTCAATAAGGCCCTTTGCATAGCTATAAAACATGGACCAGGTCAAGCATAGGGTCAACACGAAGATAAATTCGTCCATACATTTTTGAGGTCAATATAGTGAACGGCGATAAAACGTATAACTTAAGAGCATGGCGAAAATAAAAAAGAATTTGGGAGTAACAAAAGTGTCAAGTTACACACGAAAAGATATTTCAACGATCTTAAATGCTATACTTTTTTAAATTAAAAGAACGCGGTATGTCATGTAATTGTCTGACGATAAATGTAACTTGTTTGCTGAAATACAAAATAGAGCCACTGCAGTTATCAAATCAAATATATAAGTAAGCTTAGAGGTATTAAGTAAAATGTATTTAAGCCTAAGCAGGAAATCAAATATTACGTATTTCGTGCCACAATAATGATACATTTTTTTCTGAAAATTAAACCATCACCGTAAAAAAACATGTCATTCGATTGGTTCCTTTGGACGTGTAAAAAGGACACACAACCAAATAATTATAGCTTCGCCCCTGAGGCTATCATTTTAATTAAAAAAAGTATTTTCTCGTGTCCGATATTTTTCCAAATAAAACGTAGCCTTTGTCACTGTCCAGACCTGAAACTATCCCTATGAAAAAAAAATAACAATCCATTGATTCCTATCGTCGTGAAAGAAAGACTATATATCTAAAGAAAAACAAACAATATAGCATTCGTAGATGTTTTTCACGGATAAAAAGTAACCTATATCACTTTCCAGACCTTAAGGTATCCTTGTGAAAAGAATCATGTCAATCCATTGATTCCTTTTGACGTGATAGAAGGACAAACAAACAAACAAATACACTTTCACGTTTATGACATTAGTATGGAAGTATGGATGGTAAAACGATCACAAGAAACGCAGTTGGTAATTTTTATTTTATTTTAGGCCCATTTCTGCTTGATAAAATAGACAACCCTATGTTTCCAAGTCTAAAGCCGGAACGGAAGCGGTCGAGACAGATAGCTACGAACACCTCCGTGAGGGGAGTTTTATTAAACTCTTAATACTGTTAGAGAGACGTGAGTGCTTCTATTTCCTCCTCAAGGCTTTTGTACACGACTTCAATAGCTATTGGCTAAGGATTTGTAAGATTAAGATTTTTTTTATATGGAAGGGGGGCAAACGAGCATGTGGGTCACCTGGTGGAAAGCTATATATAATGTATATAAAGGAATAAGCTGCCCAACTGGGAAAGTACCTACACTTCACAGAATACCGCAGCCAAATAACAATTCCCTTGAGGGTTGTTGTGTTCCTGCGAGTGAGTGAGGTCATCAGAAAGAAAGAAAAAAATGGAAAGTATACGCTGGCAACGGATCGGCGACCCCTCGGTGTTGCTGATCTCCATGGGCGCTAGTGATTGTTTTACATCAGGTGACCCCCACATGCTCGTTTGGGGGGCAAACGAGCATGTGGGTCTCATATAAAAAAATATATAAAAAGGTAAAGTTTGTGCGGCAAAGGTAATCTCTGGATGTACTGAACCAATTTTGAAAATTCTTTTACCACTAGAAAACTACCTTATTTGTAAGTGTCGTAAGCTACGAGTATATATTAACCCATACAATTAAATGGCGAATGGCGGGCGGAAGCGAGTCTATGATAAACGCCATGTCGTTAAGGAGTCCGTTATGAAAATTTAATAACTATACATAAGATGCGTGTGTAGCCAGCTTTAATAGCAGCAACGTGACAAACATTTTACGGGGTACTTACTTCTATTTTCTGCCATAAAGAAATCCTTTGTTATTTTTTTCATGTGCGAATTTTTCAAGAGACAAGATATAAGTAATGACTCTTTTTAACCGACTCCAAAAAAGGAGGAGATTCTCAATTCGGCTGTATTTTTGTTATGTTTGTTACTTCATTACTCCGTCATTTATAACCCGATTTGAAAACATATTTTTTTTTTTATTTGGAAGAGTATTTTAATTTGCTCAATGTTTATTGTATTATTCTCCTGTATTATTGTATTATGTATTATATGTGTGACATATGTATTTACAATTTACATTTTCGTTATATCCCACAAATGTTTGGTATTCCACTTGCCTATTCATGAAATTCTCTCAGATACTCTAAGTTTGGCAGGATTGGCTGGAAGAGATTAATGGGGTGTAAGGGTTCATCAACATCTTTGAACCAAAGTCAACTTCACCAGCACGCGGTGCACCCTGCTGACTGACAAACGAAGCTCTGGCGAAAAGAGAGGTAGGGAGCGTAATTGTAAGCTACCCGACTGGGGAATGTACCTCCACCTCACAGAATACCGCAGCCAAGTAACAATTCCCTTGAGGATTGTTGTGTTCCTGCGAGTGAGTGAGGTCACCAGAAATGAAGGAGATGCTGCGTTGGCAGCGGGAGCGGTATTTTATGTCGCGAGCGTTAATATCGCTACGGTAACCGCTTCACATCAGGCGGGCCGTATGCTTGTCTGCCACCCGAAATAGTATATATAAAAAAATCCCTGTGAGGGATAAGCTCGCCTTTGTTACTTTTCCATTAACTTACTGTGTTGTAAATTTCTTTTATGTGCAATATTATTACCAACAAAGATTGTGTATGCAATTAAGTATATTATACAACTAAGATGGTAAACAAGCGTACGACCTGCTTACTGATAAGCGGTCATCGTAGCCTATAGATCCTCGCAACACCAGTGGCATTACTCATGCGTTGCCGACCGTATAGAAACCTCTCCAAGCTTTTTTTGACGAACTCCGTACCGTAGTTTCTTGGGAAAACCTCGGTAAGCAGTTCAGTCCAAAAGAGATTTCGCGGAACAACTCCTGGAACTTCTCTGGAACCGCACAAAGTCACATTAACTCCATAATGACGTTAAGTTAATGTTATTACTAATATACTTTGTTTGTATGAACGCACTACGAAGTAATTCTTCTTGATAACCTTTTAAATTAGAATAAAGACAGGAGGAAACAAAAGGCCATAACTTTCAATGGAATTTAAAAGCTAAACAGGAGGAAAATTGAAGCAATACAGATAACAAGGGTCCGTGGACGAAAAACAAAAGGGAGACTGTCAGAGACATTGATACAAAATAAGGCGATTAGAGCCCAACTGACGCCATCGCTGTAATTGAAAAAAAAACATCGTTTACAAACAAATATAAAAACAAATCAAATACATATTGATTCTACCACACAATTGACGAATTGACAATGAACGTCTCCCTAAAAAAAAAATTATCACTTGCTAAAGATTAGTATAATATTCATTTTTAACCCCCGACGCAAAAACAACTGGGTGTTATTACTCTCTCTCTGTATGTGTGTGTGTTTGTGTGTAGGGGTGTGTATGTGTCTGTCTGTCTGTGGCATCTGGCATCGTAGCTCCCTAACGGATCGTTTCAATCTGTCTCATTACATTACATTACACGATGATGGCGTAAGTATCTTTTTATTGTGTGAATGCGACGAAAACTATGAATTTGTCTATAGTTTTCTCAATCTGCGTTTTTTGCGTATTTTTTTTTTTTTGTTTAACATTCAGAATTATTTGAAAAAGCTAACGTAGGTACATTTTCAGAGACGTTTAGTTCAATATTCAGTTTTGGTACTGTCAACCTCCCTATTAATCTTGTTTCCAATTTCATATGAGATTTCAGTGTTTCATGTTGTTTATCCGCGTGTTGTGTAGAGATTACAAGTCAAAGCAACAATTTTCCAGTACAATGGTTCATGAAATGAACTATTTTCAAGTTATGTCCAACTTTATGTGATATGTTTGATAACTTAGACTCTTTTATTACTTATATTATTATTGACCACTGATTCGATGGGGTTACTTATTTTTAATTTTTATTTTATGTTTTTATTTTATGTATAGGTACTTAAATAAATAATTTGTTAAATATTCGCGCTTCATAGTATTTACAATGTAGTGAAGGAAACAGTGGGTATATAGATAGTGGGTATAGTGGGTTGGGTGTTATTACTAGGGTTTTGGAAGTATCGACATTTCAGTTGTCCAGCTGTTGTCATTAGATGACAGTCGTTAAGCTAAGTCAGTCTTTAGGTGGCTTGAAAAGATCCGTAGTTGAGAAACATGGAGTCTGCTCGAAACCCCTTCGATTACGGACAGGTCCGTATCCGCTTAGTGGGATGAATAAGCGTTGATGACGCCGAAATCAACGGCATTTCAGAGTCCGATACACCAAGGCGTTTCGAGACTTTTTTAAATAAAATTAGGACAGTGACTCCGCTCGAGTAGAGTTTTGGGAATTCAAACTATCATCATAACAAATTTCAACAAAATCGGGTTAGCGGTTTAACGTTGTTGTCAGTCAAATAATGCCTAAAGCTTTGATGTGAAATACAGGCGGGCTATTAGCATGGCTACGAGTTGCCATACTTTACTCTGCTCTCTCTCTCAGTTAAATCTTCGATATTTCACATTCTGTTAGGAAATATCTTCGGCTATAATAAATGATAACTATTATGTTGGTAAATACATTAATTGTCTCAATAACGCAATAAAAAGGCTTACAAGCAAAGATGTAAATAGGTATTTTTATCGAGTTATGATGCCTCCTAGCTATCTACGATTGCGGCTTCTCTCCGTGGGCCTCACGTACTACAATCGGGCCAAGTTCCAAGTATATAAATATTAGTGCCTAATTATGTAGGCACTAATATTTACCTACCTTACCTTACCTTACCTTTTTTTATATTACGTCTGGCTGACTGTAATATTTCCTCAAAATACTTACACCCAAATACCTACAGTATAACTCCCTGCTACTCTCTCGAATCGCCTTACTTACCCTCTGATTCGAATCTGAAACTGTTTGCTCGGCGCCGCACTCTCACATGGTCACTGTACATATGTAATACGCAATATGTGCATGCATTGACTTGGATGTGCTATTTAAGGTTGAAAGTTTTACATACCTATCGTTTTAGTCGTAAAACAGCAAGCAAATATAAATTAAGTTGTAAGCGATTTATTTCGGCGCGACTATAGTCCCTTGCAAAAGGCGGCAAAGTCTCATTTGTTAATTGTGAGATGCACCACGAGCAATAATAATAACGAGTTTGACTTCAAAAAGAGCTAACATCCATTTCGATTAACTTGTAAGTCCTTAACTAGATGTTCCTATATGAATTTTAATTATAGATACTCTTTCAATGAGAGATGTCGGATTTCTTGTCACCAAAATGTAATAAACCAATAATTAATTTTGCGTCAACATTACTCTTGAATTTAATCGCTTACATTTCAACCAACATAATTGCGAGTATAGTTAGACATTATAATAAGTATTTAAGAAATACATTGGCCAGAATTTAAATGGTACTTCATTATCCTTAGAGCCAAAATCAATTTCACCTGTAGTATCATAATCATAATCATTTATTTGCATTCGTGTTACAGAATAGGTATTTTAAATGTATGAATTTAGTACAAACACGAACCCTGTTAGGGCGTTGCAAAATATCTACTATATAAAAATAAGTCGGGTTTTCCTTCCTGACGCTATAACTCCAGAACGCACGAACCGATTTCCACGGTTTTGCATTCGTTGGAAAGGTCTCGGGCTCCGTGAGGTTTATAGCAAAGAAAATTCTGGAAAAATTTGAAAAGAAAAGCGGGAAAATCTTTTTTCACATACAGCGCCATCTCTAAGGAAATGGATGGAAACGAAAAGATTGAGCCACAGCGAAGCGTGGTCGGGCCGCTAGTTTTCTATATATAAATTACAAATATTATAATGTCAATTAAATTATTTCAAAATTACATACATTTTCATTCATTAATCAGTTTTATCTTATATAATAATTAAAAGATAAAAGTTACATTTAGAATGTCAAGAATATTATATTATCATATTATAATGTCTATTAAATTATTTTAAAATTACACACATACTAGTACAGCGAATAACGATAGAATAGGTCACAACGATACTGTATTGGTCAACTTTAACGTCAGAAGCCCTCGTCTAGTGAGGAACAACATAGAAAGTCATAGCTAAATAGCCTAAATAACAATTTGTAAGACAGTTTTTATTCCTGAGTCTGAATAAGATTACCAGAAACTTACTTCTTACGTTATATAAATTCATTCATTCTCACTCGGTCCCTCATTACTAAGGATCGTGGTCACGGGAACCTCGCGAACGGACAATCTGTCTCCATGGATTCCTGTCCGAAGTGGCCTTCACCGCCTGATAGAATTTAGAAAAGGTGGCGGCCCCCTTCACCCGGTCAGACCATCTCGTTGGTGAACGGCCACGTGCTCTCCTGCCTTCGGTGTTGCCTACGTAATATAAAAAGACTTATTTATTATTAATTACTTAGCGGCAGTCCTTCACGACTCCTACATTTTTTTTTAATACTAATCCGTAGATTTAAATATTATAGTTTAATATGCTAATAAATTACAAAGGCCCAGTAGCAAATAAAGATTTTTAATTTTCCTCAGTGTTTTTTGACTTGGGAAATTGATGAGATTAACGTCTAATTTTCCTCCCTCCATTATTCTATTAGTGTTTATTTTTTAACAATCTTTACATATTATTCCACCTAATCTTAACCATCTTATTACAAAACGCAGTTTAAAAAGTAATCATTGTATTGATATATTGGTCAAAATTAGAATTACAATGAAAGGCGTCAGTATTTTGACCTAATAGTATTATAAACCGAAGATTATCGTTAAACCACAGTATAAGTAATAGTACGTGGTTAAACTATGATTTGGAATAAGTCGGATAGTATTTACGATCAAAGTTAGAAGAAGCTTTGCAATAGCTTTCCGCTAGTAACCGAATAATTGTTTGTATGACAGTGTAATGTCAGTTATTATCGAGGTAGGAACTTTTGATCGTATAATTTAATATAACTAAGTATAACTTAATAGGTATGTCTAGTGATTAAAATACTATGTATGCTAAAATACCTGAAGTAGAGATGTATTTACTCATAGGTGTAATCTACGCCTATCTCTTTCTTTTATGATTAAATACAGACTATTTTCATTATACTACGTCGGGTGGCAGATATGTGCGTGGATGTGAAGCGCGCAATGAAAAAACGCGCGCGTGCCACCACCCTCGCTGCCAGCGAAGCAACTCCTTCCTTTCTGGTGACCTCACTCACTTGCAAGAACACAACAACCCTCAAGGGAATTGTTATTTGGCTGCGGTATTCTGTGTGCTGTAAGTACTTCCCCCGCCAAACAGTTTACAAAAATACAAATATGCTGCACCCTACCTCTCTTTCGCCAGAGCCACTTTCGTTAGTCAGCAGGGTGCACTACGGGCAGGCGAGGTTGGCTTTTGCTCTAAAGATCGTGATGTAAGAGGCTCATCACGATAAGTTTGGACCTATACTACATAATTTAGTATGCAAAATCTGTATGCTCTACTTGTTTCGGTTTACTGTGTGTAAGTATTATGAAAGCACAAAATGTTCATCATAAAAAACGAATTTAAGTACTATTTATCTTGAAAAGAAACTACCATTTTATTACAAAAGCAACCTGCCATTTCTGTCGACATTTTCTAGAAACGTGAATATTAATATTTTTACCCGTAAGTTCATATTTTATTCCTTACAAAATAATTCATATTTAAATTTATTATCCTGCGAATTGATAGGACGAAGTACTAAGATTCCTAAATGTATGATCTGACCAATCATAACCTCCAATTAAATCAATAAATTATTTAACATTATAACTAATTCAACTGTTTTCTTTCTACAGTATTTTATATTTGTAACTTTAAAATATATACCTAGCTATTCGATCGTGTTTACCTACCGAGTCAATCATAGACTTAAACGTAAGCATTTTCCCGCGAAAATGTAATTTCTTCTTCAATAATATGACAAACACTGTCTATCAAATATTTTGTCGGAGGAAAACAGCCAGTATGGAGTGTAATAAAAGTAAAATGGCGGCGGCAGAAATTTGGAGGCTGTTCGCTAGCTGAGAAAGTTTGGGTAACAAACAATAAATGTGACTGGTTCTTTGTCATGAAACTGTTTTTTTATTTGTTCCTTTTATTTATTACTCATCGATAACCGGCGGGAAGTTTATGAAAGTTTTCGAACAGCCTTCAGTGTTTGAAACCGCCATTTTGGAAACGTGTCGCTTACCACCTGTATTTGTTTTGGGGTATTTTATAATTGCAACTGTTCGAAAACTTTGCACTGTTATCATTTTGTTGTTTTAGTTTTGTCATTGCTATTATATATTTCAACCCTTAACCATATTTTATACATTGTTTTGAATTGGGCGCTTAGTGCAGAGTTGCAGACACATGAAACTCTTTTACCCTATTATCGGAAAATTGGACGAAGGAGTTTTATGTGTTCACCTTTGAGACCGTTACATTGTTTTACGAAGTGCATACATTTTGTAACAAAATGTACAATAAGGGTTGAAAATATTTTTTATTTTATTTTGCATTTAATATTATTTTTTATTACCTTATTTCGTAGCGTAGTTCTTTATTTAACATTTTTTGCGTATCACAAATTACTTACTAGGTACCATTTACTTTGTTTTCATAATCCCTTTGTGTACAGTCGATTAATTGCAAAGTTAGACAAAATGTTTAAAATATTCATGTATTCTTTGGATATAATAACAGCGATGATGAAAAAGACGCATTCTTTAAATCATTTATCTCATATTAGAATACTCGTGTGATACCATTATGGAACTATTATGGAACACACTGTATTTCTAATATCCTTCTTCATAATGACAGTTGCATAAATAAATTTTATTAGTCATACGATTAAAAGAAATAATTACTAATTACGAAATGGTAACCATTTTGTAATTGATAAATATTTAAATCAAAATCATCAAACTGTTTCTTATTAATAACATATTTTTTTTAACAGGTACGTGTTCACAATAGTGAGCTATTTGATTGGCGTATTCATTTTCGCCACTATAGTTGGTCAAGTTGGCAACGTGATTACCAACAGGAATGCCAACCGACTCGAGTTTGAAAGACTGTTAGATGGCGCTAAAACTTACATGCGACATCATAAGGTTAGTTAATATAGAAAAAAATCTTATCCATAAATTCGTAAATCATGAACAACACTTTAAATAACGCATGCGTTTTTGTGAGAATTCTAACGCACTATCGGACGCATAAAGCGTCGTCATAATTATCTATTATAACATAATTTGAACGCGCGATCTTCAATTAGAACATTCCATAGTGATCTGTCTGCTTGATCACACAGCCGTATCTATCGCGTCGCATGATCGGATATGAACATCACATCGTAGGACCGATGTCCTATCACGACTACGTCTAACCTTTCCCCGCATAAACGGTGGTCCCAACCCCTTACGTTATTATCCTTCGATAATATCGGATGCGATATTGTGCTAAGGGCTCCAACGTCCTTTCCACATTCATCCATACTCATTATATAAGTGCGAAGGTGTGTCTGTTTACGACTATAAAACTGAATTTAGTTGAATGTAATTTGACACGGGAATAGATTATATTTCTATGAAAGGTCATAGGCTACCTTTTGCCGCTTTAACCGACATAATGCAGACGAAGCGGCGGACACATTTTGGAGTGTAAGTGGTTTATCAACATCTTTGAACCAAAGCCAACTTCACCTGCACGTGGTGCACCCTGCTGACTGACAAACGAAGCTGTGGCGAAAAGAGAGGTAGGGAGCGTAATTGTAAGCTACCCGACTGGGGAATGTACCTCCACCTCACAGAATACCGCAGCCAAATAACAATTCCCTTGAGGGTTGTTGCGTTCCTGCGAGTGAACGAGGTCACCAGAAAAGAAGGAGATGCTGCGTTGGCAGCGGGGGTGGCGGCGCGCAAGTGATATATTATGTTGCGCGCGTTAATACGGTTACGGTAACCGCTTCACATCAAGCGGGCCGTATGCTTGTCTGCTACCCGACGTAGTATAAAGAAAAAAAAATAACACAGCTAGTCTCCTATATTTACAACGCACTACATACAACATCGCATCGGATATTATCGACCGATAATAACGCAGATATGTGTAAAATCGCTACATCCTAATATAAAAAGTACTAACAAGAAATATCGCAGGACAGAGAAAAGCCAGTGTTTTATTGCGTCATTAAAATAAATTGTAATGGAGTCATTAGTATTATGGCAGCATGTGTAAGATCGCATGCCTGTCAAAACAAAATGTACTATGAAGAAGACCAATAACGCTTGCATTCATCTGCCGCAGCATGCACGCGTGCCCTTTCCGAGGTGTTGTCACTCGCGTACGAATCAACTGTGCTGAACTAGTGAATTAAATTGTAGGTACTTTATACTTCCAGGTTCCAGGGGGTATGAAACGTCGAGTACTCCGGTGGTATGACTACTCCTGGTCGCGGGGCAGGATACAAGGAGGCGGTGATATCAACACAGCCCTAGGTTTACTGCCCGATAAATTGAAAACAGAGTTGGCCCTGCATGTCAATTTAAGTGTATTGAAGAAGGTATGTTTTTTCTTAATCTTATTCACATGTTAATTTTGCCAATATTATTTCATGGTGCGTACATGTCGCCGATATTTGATGATAATGATGCACCATGGAACTCACAACATTATCATTCTACGCATTAGTATGCGTAGAATGATAATTTTGTGCCGCCTGTACCACAGTACAGTATGGACACTCCCTGCTGCTCTCTCGTTTTGTATGGCGGCGTATGTAAATAGGCTCGTTCAGGCTCTGCACAGACATAACTGTTTATGTAGTAGTTAACGTCGTGACATTTGTAACAGGGTCGCCGGAGTGCGACTTTGCCAAAAAAAAATTGGAAAAATTGTTGATTATTTTCTATATAATTTCTGATCCCATAGTAAACTTTGATATTTTGTATACAAATTTGAGTTTCTGATCTGTGCTAGTGGAATGTTAATCACGGATAAACGGTAAATAAATTTGATCCGGAGGATATGAAAGGAGAAAGGGTGTTTGTATTCTGTGTGTGTATTCTACCATCTGTACAATGGGTTGTGTTCGGAGGAATTGTTTAACATGGTACCCACTGCCGCTTTCTACAGTCACGCCGCACGCCATAGGCAGGGAATTCATCCTCACACGTTAGAACCTAAATGGACACGTTCGGTTCCAGAGAAGTTTTTACCACGTGCTGTCGGGTTGTGGAATAAAGTCCCTGGCATTTCCCAAGAAACTACAGTAGGTATGGGGTGTTTCAAGAAAGGCGTTAAGGGGTTTTCGCAGCGACGCATGAGTGATGTCTCTGGTATCGCAAGCGTCCATAGGCTACGATGACTGCTTTCCATCAGGCGGGCCGTACGCTTATTTGAGACCTTGGTAGTATAAAAACAAAAACATTTAAATAATCAAAGATTTCCTTTTTTCAGGTGACTATTTTCCAAGAGTGCCAACCAGAGTTCTTGCATGACCTAGTTCTCAAGATGAAAGCTTATATTTTTACCCCTGGTGATTCAATATGCAGAAAAGGTATATTTTTTATGGTACCGCTTAAAAACACTATTACTAAAATCATACTATGAAATAAATCATACCCTAATCAAACAATCTACATTACGCAGGTGAAGTCGCGAGAGAAATGTTTATCATAGCTGATGGTATCCTGGAAGTAATATCAGAAACTGGACGCGTCCTGACCACGATGAAGGCTGGCGATTTCTTTGGAGAAATTGGAATACTGAACCTTGATGGATTAAATAAGTAAGTCAAATTCTTAGGCAAAAATGAAGCGTATTTGTATTTCTTGCAAAAAATCAAAGCAGACTTTCTGAAAAACTATAATGTATTATTCTAGTAACCGACATAATGCGGCACATATAATGAGAATATTAAATTTGGTAAACTAAACTTCATACATCAAGTCTCTATGAATTATTTTAGCAAAAAAAGATTGCATAAAATCCAATTTACAAGGATAAACAGAACACTTATTACTTTGGGGATATTTTGACACTTCAAAATTAGAAATTGCAATTCGCACTTTACCTGTCGTTTTCTGCACTATGTATGACAGGCCAATGATTTAAATATACTAAGGCTAACAATGGACCCAACATGAAACCCTGAGATCACCCAATTTAACATTTAATTTTGTACTATTTATTCATTCATACAGGATTTATTCATTTAAATGGACAGACTTAACAATTTTCAAATAGTCAAATCAGTTTACTATATCTTCGGACCATGTCCTCAGACGAACAGCGGATGTCCGATCTGTTGGGTATTCTGAACTCTTCTCGTTATCCCGGGAAGATGTGTTGGCTGCTATGAAAGACTATCCCGAAGCCCAGGACATATTACAGACCCTTGGGAGGAAACGGCTGCAGGAGGCCAAGAACATGTCCAGACAAAAGGGCAAAGGTTTGTGTCATATTCTTAGATTACAAAATAATTACGTCCTTATGCTTGCGCTACGTAAATAATAATAATAACTTTATTTCAGATCATTAAAACGATTAAAATGATAATTAAAATAAAATAAAAAAAGCAAAACCATGGCAACAATGTGAAGTCAAAGTGTTTTATTAACATGAACATTACATCTTACAAATTTATTTGAAAATATCTACTCGAATAAGCATTAGATTTCCAACAGATTCCAATAACCTGTTATTTCTCACAATAAAAATTATTACATTTTAAAAATATTTATAATATTCTGGCAAGATGGCCGAAAACAACTATTAAATAATAATAATTTATTTTGTTTTGATTTTAGATGATAACTTCTATGAAAGGGCATTATACAACGTGTAACTCCAAGTACGCAAACCCTCAAACACCCCAACTGAGTTTTATTATTATAAATTGATATATCTAAGTAATAATTTCGAAAAAAAAATTCTCGAAGATATGAACACTTTTTTGTTTTCATAATAATTCTAATAGTTTAGCTCTGTGGCGCTTTCATATCAAAAAGACGCGCCGATGGCTATACTAATGGCTATATTATAGGCAAATATTACCTACCTAATATTAAAGAACGAACATCGCGTCAATGACGCGTAAGCGCCGCTCTCTGCAAGTCGCTGACTTTTTGGACGCGGCGGTATTACGTTTGTTTACCTACTTCACATTTTCTCGCTTGATTGTCCAGCGCAATTTAATAATAGACACGGCAATTAAAAATAATTATTATTATTTTTCAAAACCAGTTACTATAAAAATGGATGAAAATTATGGAATTGATTCTACTCATGATTTTGAACAAACTATTTTTAGGTTTTGCGTACTTGAAGTTACACGTTGTATAATAAGATGCAATATGTGATAGAAGTTTCAAGCCAGACATCATCTATCATATATATCTCATATTTTTGTCAATTAACTGAGATTTAACCGTGAATTTAAGGACTGAGCCATTAAAACACATCGTTGTCCGTCCGAAGTCGGATTTACGCTGGGGTGTAATTTAATAGGCACATGATCTCTGTGATAAATATGGGTCCATGTTTTATTGCTCCTAAATTTACATCCTTGTTTTGACTTACCTTATCCTTGTTTAGAGTACCAAAAGGAAAATAGGATTAAGCATTCTATTTTTTCAGTAGATTTATTTATTTAATTCATACAACAATTCGCATTACATTTGCACAAATTGTTCAGTAATGACAATCGATGTCATAATTAAAAGCATAAAAATATAAAACTAAATTATACTTACAGGATTTTAGCTGCGCTAAAGAACAATTTCACAGATCGTGATCGTACTTTAGAATCATGACATTGAGGATGCACCGCTCGAATAAGCGGAGGATGATTCACACACATTACTTTTTAAATCACAATTTCATAATTTTATGATAGGATATTAAATAATTTGCAGCAAATTATGTAATTTGCAGGTGAAGCAAGTCCTGATAAACTGGGAGGTGAAGATAGTACTTCTAAAAGAATAGTACATAAACTAAGAAGCGATGTCAAGGTACTTTGATTTTATGGATTGCAATATAGCAACTATTCATTCCCTTAATATCCGAGGTATTGTGTTGCTTTATTGATATTTCAGGGTATCCGGAATGCAATCAGAAGCAGGTCAAGAGTTGGCCGTCGTTCAGGCGAGTCATTAGAACTGCAAGCATTAGCTGGTGCTGAACGTGCAGCTGCTGATGGAAAAGTCTTGAGAAGAATGCCCAGAGTCGAGAGTGATGATTCACATCCACATAACCATGAGGTAAATTTTAAGTCTCGAAAACCCAGACTTTAGTCGGGCCTTTTTAGAGTAGTGAAATTTGTATAAGATAATCGTATTGTTGTTATAGGACAATAATGGTGAGACGACGTCAGGAAGCAAAGATGGAGAGAAATGCGTGTCACCCATTGGTGCTGGTCTTCCGTTATTAACACGATTGAAAATGCTAAAAGAAAAGCAGGTAATATTTTTGATGAAAATTAGTATGACCTAGATTCTTATATTAGTATTTTATGTAAATAGTCAGTTTAAATGTGCGTATAATATATCTTAAATTTATTGGTACTTCGTCTTTCAGGATCGTGAAGAAAAAGTAGCAAAACAAAGGCATTCGACAACTACTGTACACCTACAATCTCAACCAGTACCCTCAACGAGTTCTGCTCCAGATGTGGAACCAGAAGTAATTGGGGCAGGCCTGCCACTTCTTCAGAGACTGCTACTACTTAAAGCTAAAGAAGAGAGAGAAAAGCACCAGCTCACACCAACAATCAGCAATCAGGCTTCTAGCTCAGACACAATTAGTCCTAGTTCTATAAAAAGCCCGTTAAGCCCTACGATAAAGACTTTAAGTCCTATTAGAAAAGGTTCGGAGTCTAGTTCTCCTGGTAAACTTCAAAGTCCTACAACTAAAACCTCTAGAAAAAACTCTTCGGGCTCCAGTGATGGTACTTCTCGTCCCAAGGTTAGCTTTAAAGATAAAATACTTCAAGTTCAAAGTGATGGGACTGCCGTGTGCCAACCATTAAGTAAAGATGTAAGTGAAAAGCCTGCTGCGGTTGTTGAACCAACGCCTAAAACTGAAAGCAATTTAATATCAATCCCGCATTCTGTTGTAAGCAAAATAAAATCACCAGCAAAAACAGTAGGATCAACTTTTCGCGATAAGCTTAAATTACTGCAAGGAGGACAGAAGGAGTCAGATAACTCTTCAACAGAAAAAAGCAAACCATCGTCATTAGATAAAACAGCTGTTGAAATCATACCACTTCAAACAACAGAGGCGAAAGAAGATTCAAAAACAAAAAAGCCCTGGACAAAATTAAAAAAGGCTGCAATTCTTGGAGAATCGAAAAGTCATAGCAAGTCTAGTTTGGATGAAAAGAAGGATGATAGCGTTAAGAAAGAAGTAAAAGAAGATAGTAAACCTGAAATGGTTGTAAATATAAATGTACCTATAGTTACTACGGCGGAGCTTGTTAAAATAGACAATAATAATCTTGAAGTTGATAGTGATAACGTTAAGCAAGATAAACCTAAGATTTGCTTAACAGGCCCTTTGGAACCCGTCCAAGAAAAATCTTTAGATTTATTAACTTTATCCCCAAAGAAGAATATAAAAGCAGTGGATCCGAGAGTATCGAGCTCTGGAATGTTGTTACCAAAAGTTAAGAAGTACAAGTCTATTGACGACTTGTCGCCAGAGTATGGTGGTTTGCCATTTGTAAAAAAATTAAAGATATTAAATGAAAGACAAAAACTAGCCGAATTAGAAAAAGTTGTTAAAACTCGCAGTTCAAGCTTAGACTGCACCAGCTCTTCAGAGGATTTACTATCTGATACTTTAACAAGAAGTCATTCTGAAGGAAGCACTATGGACAAAAGAAAATACAAAAGAAAATCAATAGACTCCATTGGTAGCCACGAATCAAATGAAACACTCGAAAGACGAACTCTTAAATCTATTTTAAAGAAATTATCTGAAGATGTAACATCTTCAGATAATTTCTCAGAAAGTCCAGAAAGAAATAGCGAGTTAAAGAAACTAATTCGAGCGCCAACTTTAGAAGGATATGCGGCCAGGCATTCAAAATTTGCAAAAAGTGTTACTTTTCATCGTCATACGCTTCCCTCTCCACCAGGCAGTGCTCCAGCTGACAGTAGAAATGACGTATTTGAAATGCCTGAACCACAATCTGTTCTACAAATATCTTCACAAACTACTGTAGATACTGAAAACGGAGCAGTTTGTCCTCGAAATCAGATACCTGATAGTGAAACTATCATAGCTTCTCAAGATTACGGATTAAATATAAGAGCAGAGTATGAGATACCACAAAATACAGATCCTATGTATGATTTTAAAACGTTAAGGCCTGAGGAAATAAAAGTGCCTTCAGAGAAACCCAAGTTAACCCTTATATCCGCTGTAGCTAATCAAAGAAAACTTCTAAGAGGTCTGTATATTAATTTATATTAACCAAAATGAACAATTTCACTATGAAACTTAAAAATGCTATGTGCAATAAAATAAAAGTAAACGTTCTCACAACATTGTTGCTATTTAAGTATTGCACATTAAATAAAGTGAACAAAGTTGGCCACATCATTGTCTGTTAGTCGTATAATCGTGTAGTAATAATTTAATTAGAAAGAATGGTCAAAATTTTTAATTTCAAAAGAGTTCGATCGACATATACTAGTATCTGAGAGACCACTGTACATAAGCATGTTGATTTGTGACTACGATGAGCACAATTTGCAATTTGAGAAAAACTGAAATTTTACATGTTTTAGGTTCCCTAGAAGAACAAGAATATTTTGGTGAAGTTCTACTAGGTATTAAGCAAGTAATACAAGGTCATTTACACGATGTTCAAGGAAAATTTCAGGAAAGGTATCACATATGTTTCAGTGAAAAATACGATATTTTAAATTCGTAAATTACAATTTAATATATAGCATTTTTTTCAGATTCAATAGCTTAGAAAATGAAGTTCGAAAAAGAGATGAAATAATTAGTCAACTACAAAAACGAATTCAAGAATTGGAAAGGTTAGGTTTGTCAGGAACTAGTCAAACAACGCAACCGACTGAGTCAGTAGAATTACCATCCACGCCTGATGATGAAAATGTGTCAAGTCAACCCCTGTCGAAAAACGGAAGTTCGGGAAGCGAGGATATTTCTGGTGCTGAAGAAGGATTCATGGTACTTATCTGTTACAAATCATTTAATAAAGATATTATTTCTTTTGAAATTATGTAAACTATCTAGTATAATCTAGCTAGATATTTATATATTTTTTTGCATCTTTATTATACATAACATATATTATTATTATGTTGTTGAATATCAAGGAGAGTCGTTTTATAAATCGTTTTACTCATAAAGTAAACATAATTTTATATTGCAGAGAGGTGATTCTTTAGATACAGTATTTGCAACGTCTCCGCCAACAGTAAGCGGTGATGAAGAAGATAAACATAAAACAGAAGAAGAGCAACAATCACTTTCAAGAAAAACATTATCATCAGAAGAACTAACAGAAGAAAAACTTACTGAAATGACAGAAATTGAATTAGGAAGGCTATCATACTCAGAGCTACAAAGTTTAGCAGAGACTTTGTCTAGTAGAGTGGATAAAACATCGTCAAGTAAAGAAGAATGGACGTTGAGCAAATCCAAGCGGTTAGATTTGAATCTCGATGGCAAAGCTGGGACGTATTCGAGGAAACGGGCAGCAAAGTTAAGGCAAAGAAAGTCTTGGGAAGATCAGAGTGATCAGGAAAGCATGGAGATGCATGATTTAACCAGGTAAGTAGTAGTTTACTTGTTGTTCCAATTGTCTACTAATAATGGCGATGGTCTTGATGGCTCATGTACTATTTACCATTAAGCATTGCGAAAGAAAAGATTTCGACATGATATTCCTTTTACTTATTAGAAAATGGAATGTGACAAGCATTAGAATTAAAAAAATATTATTTTATATTTAAAAAAATCAATAAGTCTAGTTTGCGTCTTCTAAACAAAGCTTGTACTGTGGGTACTAGATAACTGATATGACATTTTTTTTTTTATCTATTCATACATATAAATCACCCAAACTAACATGTTCATTCATGCACACAAATATGTGTCTTGTGCGACGATCGAGACAAAGTGGTCATGGCTAACGTTCGACCACCGGCCTCGTCAAAATGCTAGGAAATATAAATCGTCATTGGAAAAAACTTAAAAGGTACTTAGGCCTAATTTAGACATTAGAAATTATAAGACACGATAATTCCAATAAAATTATTACCAAGGTAAGGTTTGACTTTTACAAACGTTATAAAATCCTTGCCAATATAAAGAAATACCTATTATTCATGTCTCTTTTCAGGCCAATGTCTCCACAAATGACATCCGAAGATCGTTCACTTCTCAGTCCAGAACAATCAAGCTTACGTACTAGTCGACGAGGCATACATCCATTTCATTTCTTCGGTACCCATTTGGACACCACCAAGTCCAAAATCAAGAAAACTTTGTCCGTTGACACAGGAATGCATCATACTGGCCGAAATGAGAGAAGTAAGTGCTTACCATACAAGACTTACAACGAAGCAACTTCTAGAGAGTTTATGCGATATCTACAAATTGATTGTAATCGGTATAGTATTTGACATATCCAAACTAATTTGAAACAATCACTTGGTCACCGCAAAGAATTTGTGTATGCAATTGGACAATTTATTTGATAAATTTGCCACCTAACGAATAATTACTAATTACGAGGCCCAGTGAACCTTTAAAAATATAATATATATATATATATATTATATTGTATAAAATAAACTTTTTGCAAGATCTCTAACTATAACCTGACTGAGTCGGACTACGTAATATCTTCTTCTTTGTCGGTACGCTCTTGAGTCAGAGTGGTCGTGGTCATCTTAATGAATCACGATAAGTGATGATGCGCTGTATTGTAGTAATACAGCGCCATTCGTCGCAGACTGCAACTTTCCGGGTACGTTCGTAAACCGAGTACCTTAGTTGCGGGCTTGATCTCCATCTTATTGGTGATCTACCACGTGATCTGATGGCTTCAACTTTTCTACGTGTACGTAAATATAAAAAGGAGAGTCTATTTTTCAACTTTTCAGTGGTACTGGCGACGTCAAAATATGGATGTTCATCAAAATCGAAGCAACAGTTCGAGACTTCGAAAGTAATAGCGCTAGTTTTAGTTTTATGTTAATAATCATTAAGTGAAATTAGATTTTAAAATTTATTGAATATGAAATCAAAGTATGTACGTATGTATACTTAAAAAATTTCAACAAAATCGAAATACCCACTCAAGAGTTATCGTAACATAAACATACGTTCAAATAGACAATAAGCTGACTATTGGTTTGGTTTTACGCAGGACCATCTCGGCAACGCCAACACCGCAAGTTTAGCCTGGGATCTTTCTTCGGGTACAACCGTGGCACTTCTCAGAAGGCTCCTAGCAATTGCAACGATGTCGTTCTTGACATCGGCAGTGATTACAGCTGGAGCGATACGTAAGTGTATATTTTTCATGTATTCTACCCAGTTTATATTATTTGTATGTAGTACACCAATCCGAAGACAGGCTACGGTCGACGTGGTTTAACTTGTGGGATAAATTGGACTTATACACCCAACTCGCCATCACGCTCCTCGGAGCTACCAATTGATAAGATTAATTATCTCCAACTCATCCGTGCTCCTTAGAACACGATAAGCCGTCGGTCCCGGTTGTTGACATTAAAACACAGTCGTTTAAGTCTTTGGGCGGCTGGAAAACACTGGCCTCCGCCAACCCGCATTTGAGCAGTGTGGCGGACTACGCTCTAAACCCTTTTGATTGATGGGACACTCGTATCACAGCCGTGGCATGAACATCCCATGATCCAGACAATCATGCCACATCATAAGATCATGAATTTTTGTTTGACAGCTCATTATTTTGTCTTTAGTACATTGACACGTTCACATACTCTAGCGGTGTGGAAATGTATCTTTATATGGTGTTTTGTTCTTTCTTACATATCAGGAATATAAGGGACTCACCTTCATCTTTATAAACTAAGACAACCCAAATGCAAATAGTGGATCTGTAACCATACTGCCGACACAAATATTAATCTTTCTTACTCCATTTTGTCAGCACATCAACGTCATCTAGCAGTGATTCTGAGTCTTTACCTCGTACTCCGATGTTTGAAGAATTCGAAAGCAGCATGCGACGGGGCCGAGCCAGCAGTTCTAGTCACGGCAGTGTCTCACCTATCAGAGGTAACTACTTAAATAAATAAAAAATTGGTTGCCTGTAAAGTCGGTATACGGGCGAAAGTTTTACGTGACAACGACTTTGAGTGGTAAAATGTTTTCGAGTGGAAGGGACGCATGCCTTTCACTTTTTATGTCTGTCTCTCTCGCTCTTAGGCGGGCTAACCATGCCCGAGTGGAAGGGACGCGTGCCTCTCACTCGCTCTCATTGTGAGCGCATAACGTGAGCGCGGAGCGTAACGCAGTTTCTTGAAGTGTCACCCGGCTAACCAATTTATAAGACGTTGTCACGTCAATAAAAAGAAATTCTGGAGAAATTACATGTTGTTTATCATGCTTCACACTAATTTTAATGTTTTTTGGGACTCATGCCCATTGTACTTACGGTTAAATTTTAATTCTTATTTTTGCAGCCAGCGGCGGTGATTGGGAGGTGATGATGCTAGCCGATGAACTTGAAAAGAGGGAACGCGAGAAAGAGAGAGAAGAATCGAGAAGACATCACTATCCTACCACACTTAGGGAATTAGAAGAGGTTAGTATGAAAACTATTAATTTGTGCAAAGTCTGAATTTTCGTATTCGCTTTTAAAAAAATCAAATTAAATCGAAAACGCTTGAAAACAACGTTTCTAATTCATTGGATGCCATTTTTTTCCATGGGAAAACCATCCTAAATACACAATTTCAGATATGGAAGTAAAAATATATGCGATAATAAAAATATTAAACAAAATGGGTCTAAATTAGCCAAAAATTGAAGGCGTATTATGATACCATGAATATCAATAACCTTTGTAACGTAGAATGCCACTCGCGAAAATTTCCTCTATAATGACAATGGATAACTACTTTAACTCAATCAATAATGCCAATGAAATTACAACTAAACACTTTTAAAAAATCTTTGGTACGTTTCTAGGAATCCGACACCCCGCAACGTGATGACAGTCCCGACGAATTCTCCAACATAGAAGACTCGAATTCATCATCCACTACGCACTTACTCTCGCAGTCGATCAGCGATCCTTCTCAAAAGTCCTTGGAGACCTCATTCACTGAAGGCAGCAGCAGATCACCGAAGGAACCAAGGAAACAGCGTGGTGGATCTTTAGCAGAAACGGTTAGCCATCTATCTCCGAATAAATAGCGCAATGTATATTACAAATTCGTTTGCATGGGTTTGCCTCTATTTCTTCTACCAATCTATGAGTGCATAGCTGTGTTGGTTCGAGTGCTGATACTGCTGATACAGGCAGTAAAATTACATGTACAATATACATAAATAATCCATATCAAACGTGAGCCAAGTTCTCCAAAGTTTGTTATTGAGGTTGTGCAAATATTCGTCAAAAAATACTCGTTGCCAACTATGCTAAGTATTATCTGCTTATTTCATTTAAAATCTAAATTCTCCTCCTTTCTTCTTTTTTTTATACAGATCTAAATTCTTCTACAGTTCGATCGCTCTTTCTTCTTATTTTATTCTTTTCCTAGTCTTGGGTTACTTATTCTCAATTTTTTTCTTTTCATCTCTCTCCTTCTTTTATATCGCTTTTTAGCTTTATATCCTGTGGTTCTGTATTATTAGCTTGCTTATATCAAATATTTTATGTTGTTCTTATTTTATTTCTTTCGTTATATTTTCTTCGTGTTTCAATCTTAAAGTATCTTATCATAATCCAGGTAAGGCCAGATTCCTCTCCTCGACAATCAAGAGGATTGATTCTAAGAGCTGCGAGCCTGGATAGGGAAAGAACACCAGCCCCCACCCAAGCAAAGCGATTTGGGTCCCTGAAGAGTTCCAGCACGGACTCGCATAAAAGACTCTGATCCGCTTCGCAACACGGACCCTACAAGGAGTCAGATGGCTCAGGGTCTAAAAGTGGTCCAAATTTGGATGAAAATGTGATAGATATAGCTCAAGGTGAAAGAAATAGTGTTGAAAGGGCTGATAATGCAAGTGGTAACCGGGGGCGTAATGATATTAGAGTTATAAGAAACGAACGAGAGAATGGAATGCTTAGTGACCAGTTTAGCGGTCAATTATTGATGATAATTATATTATTTTATGAAGACATTGACTATCTAATGTTTTTTCTTCTAGAATAGCGTGTTGTGAGAGAGAATTCTTCTGTGTTTTGTTACCTATCTCTGTAGTTAATTTGTAGTTGTTAATCAATTAGCAAACGAAAGTTGCGAATCGAAATTATAGTTTAAATCTATTATAGGATATATATAGTTAGAAGTCGAACTTCATGTTATTTTTTTCACGTTTCATTTGATAATGTTTCTTGTACTGTTAATTCTATTGCACAAAATTTATTAACGTGTATTATTTGAACGTTGGAATACCTATATGAAAATTATGGAATGTATCAAGAATACGAAACAACAGCACGTTTGTGGCTGTAGCTTACGTTACCTCAGCGGTTCTAAACCTGGGGGTAACTACTCATACTTATATTACTCATAGGAGTAAAACAGGAAATGTTTATAGGTAATAACGCAGATAAAAGATAGCAAATGGGTTTAGATCAGTAGCATGTAGTTTATGGAAGGAGGTATTACATTGTTCACCAAGGGAAGACAGTGACCGATTACCAACGAGGGCGTAGGTTGGAGTTGGGGATCGCACTTTCTCAGGAATGTTACATAATGCTATAAACTACACCTACGAGGAAAAAAATGCATAAAATCTAATAAGATGCCGCATATTTCTTGAACTTTCATTGTAAATAATGTTCTTGGTGCTTTATCAACGTATTATGTTTGACTGTTATTTATTTTTATATTTTTCGTGCAAGTGATTTTCAATAACTGCTCGGACAGATTCTGTATCTCGTCAACAACATTAAACTTTTAAATTGAAAATTAAAGTATCAATGAAACAAAAAAGGCGATTTGGTCGCGATGGTAATTTTTACTTACTGGTTAGTAATGTTTGCGTAATAATAGTTGTCATTAATTATTTTGCAGTTGCGTTATCATTTCGACTTTTTGGCGGGAACGGGAACAAACCTATACAGTTGCTCTAAGAAGTCGTGCAAAACAGCAATATTGTAGTATTAGTTTTGCTGTTAAGTTACTAAAAGGAGTAAAAGAACTGTAGAATCGCTGACGATATTTTTCGATAATTATGAAGAAATAATTCAAAAATCGGACTCTAATGAACTTATATCCAGGGACGTAAAATTATTAATTAAATTTATCTCTCTCTCTCCTAATTGTTATCTCATATTATAATGATTTTCATATACTTTTTCCTCCCGCTTAATTGTAAGGAAGAAAAGATGCACTTTCTTCCTCATTTTCGAAACAGTACGAATACGCTAACCAAAACCCATTTTTTTCCAACGGATTATCGATGATCTAAGCATATTCAATTGCAAGTAGACTGTCTTCCAGATAAGATTTAACAAAAACCACTAAGTCACGTCTAGAAGTGTGTAGTTTTTGGAGATATAAGATCTAAATTTTGTTTGGGAAATTTACGAGATATGCGCGAGAACGACTCATTTCTAGTACTTACAGCGCATCTACCATTAAAGAACGGAGCAGATCGGAACCCTACTGGCTAAGCTGAAGCCGATTCCCATCGGATTTTTTACCTACAAATATCAAACTTCAGTTTAGATTCATGTTACCTTTGTTTAACTTAGCTGATAGAAGCCCTGGAGCTCTACCGACTAAGCTAAAGATGTTTAGTAATAACTAAAACGTAAGACTTATTTTTCGAATCAAAATATTCGATGGTAATCGGCTTCAGGTTCGGCGATAGGGCTCCGGATCCATGCTCGTGGCGCGTGAAGCATTTAGTAAACTAATCAGTCGTACGATGGTGCGAAGTGTTTGCGTCATGCGAATAAATTTTCATATAATATTAATAATTGATCGTACAATCTCAAATTAGGACATTCATTCCATAGAGATTATGTATGTTTGATCACACGGTGGTACGTCGTCACATCGCTAAATCGTGCGACCGTTAGCCAATGAGGGTATTTTGGCAGCACTGTAGCGTAGGGTCCAATCATTTGTCAATTCAAAGCATCTTGTCAAATGTCTTGTTGACGTCTTGTGTTGTCTCGTCGTCTTAAAGTTTCACTGTCAAAAAATTGAGTACATTTTGACAATTTGGACAGTCAGTCAGTCAGTAGGATTCATGCGCTTGCGCGCGTACGAGATTCGAGCAATATGCTCTTTTCTCGGGCAAACCTTCGGGGGCTTCAACCCCCGAGACCCCCGACAATTTGGACCCGACGCCTACCTAGCAACATTTAATGTCAGAAAAAATATCAAACATCCCCTTTTTGACATCTGAGTTTACGCCACGCATTCGGAATACTCCGGCCACGTGGCACCTTTCCGGCTCTCTGTGTAAAGAATGCAGGTTCATTATATGATACTCAAAAAGTGTTACAAACATTGTACTTAATACGTATAATATAATATTACTTAATTTTAATACTATTACCCAAAGATACATTTTTAATAACTAGATATTCGTTTTTGTAATATCCATGTTTCTTTTTTTTTTTTTTGGTAATTACCTAATCGTTAATTATTTAAATGTTCTAATATGCACAATGCCATTCTCCACTGTATATCTTTGTCATTTTATCTTCGAAAATATTTTTTATCATAGCTAGGTAGACTGTATGAAAATAAACTTTAAAATAATTAGGTATGTCCGTTATGAAAATAAAAAATATAGTGCCAAAATATATATCTCATAATCTAGTAGATCATTCAATTCTATTAGATGTTAAAAAGTGTTACTATTTGTAAGTAAAACTGTAAATATTACTTATTTTATAAGGTACTTTAAACTATTAATATAATGACTTACTATTATTTACATTAGTGTGATCATAGTAATTAAGTACTTAGAAGTAATCGATTAAGGAACATCAGATAGAAGCTGAAATCAACTTTATGTTTAGCTGATTTAAGTTAAAAGTCCCTTGGTCTTTATATAAACTTGTCAAATCTTGTAACAATGATTTGTAAAGCTGAATCGTATTTATGATAAGGAGATAAATAACCCGATTAAAAATAAAATACTATGTAAAACTGCAGAAGAGGATAATAAAGACTCAAAAAAACAATCGTTCTAAATACTTATTACAGTGCTACAAACTTATCTGACCCGGTGGCCAAATTTAGAACTAAAGCCGCCATCTTGAAATGTAGTATTGCTAGGTACAATTTATATATTTACCGCGTATGCACATTCCATTGGGGTGTATTTTTTTAAATACATATTATCTTTTTCTACACTACATACTACATATTTCATTTCTTACAATAAAAAAATCGTCAACGAGTTGTTTCTGTGCAATATTATAACTCTCTAATATTATATAATAGCTATGATCGCGACTTAACGTGGTGCATTTTTAAAACTAATCAACAAAAAATAGAAGGCAATCAATGCTATTATTTTAACAGTGTATATATTTCTTTGATTTTTATGTTTCCTCTAAAACGGGCGGCATTAGGTTTAATGACAACACTTAGTCGATCGTACCGCCCCCGCCACCGGGCCAGATAAGTTTGTGGCACTATACCTTTATGCTGCGGCTACAGTACCGTGATATGCCAATAATTATTGCCATAATTTCAACAACGCCTAGGTGTAACCACGATTTATGGCCATAATTTTACAATGCCAATCAATATGGCAAATGACGGTAGACAATAGCTCCGGCGGCGGTCTTTTTTCGCACATCAAAGAGAATTACCGCAGTAATTAATGCGTTTGTGGCCACACTACCGTTTGTCCAGTGTGCAGCATGAGCTCAACGGCGACGCACGTATCGACCGACATGGAGTGGTCAAATGAAAAAAGCTTAAGTTTTGGAATTATTCTAATGCGAACCGTATCTTTTTATTATGGGCTTTCGGTCGGGTATCCCCCGATAAAAATCGCGGTGTACAATGATGGTTTGAAGAAGAAAAAAGACCGAAACCATCTAAATAAATATAACAGCTGCAGCTTCAACCTCCATCTTGAAAAATTATATTTTTACCGCCTAATTTATTGACATATCTAGGTAAACTCTAGTGTAACCACCCCACTTCACGCAGTAATTTCAACGGTAATTCAATGCCATAATTATTGCGGTAACAGCCCGGTAGACGGTAAGGTAGTGTAGCCGCAGCATTACTGATCCTCCATGCTTACATATATGTCATTTTTTTTACTTTTTAATTGGTATTAATTTTTTAAATGGATTTTTGGGCTTTAATTAAATGTATCTTTACAAAATAAAATAACACAATTCCCGTGTGTAATATATGATGTGTAATACCTCAAAGAAATGAAGGAAAACTAAATATAAATATGTACCATAGAAAATATTTCTTAAACTTTTGTTCACACAGCATATAATCTAAAAGATATCTTTTTTTTTGTAACTACTACAGATATAAAACTAATAAACAACGGGTGCTTGGTGTAAAGCGGCTTCTGTAGGAAGTCACAGAATCTAGGACCAAGTATCCCTCCTAGCACATAATGATAAAAGAAAAAGCACACAATGTCAAAAGAAACGTCATTGTCAAAACAAAAAATATATTTGCGAGTTTGCTACAGAATGCTTTTTGTCATGCTTTTTTTTTGGTTCGAATTTTATTTTAATATTTAATAAAAAAAAATGCTATTGCATATTTAATTAAATAAATGTTCATTTATTTACAAGTTGTGCCTAGTTATCAAAATTATAACAATCGGTACCTTCTTACAATCTATTTTCTGATCTTAAATGTAATAATTATGTAAATATACTTAATATGAAATAAAGCATGGCCTAATATAAAAGTTAAAAAGTGCGATACGATAACAATAGAACGACAGTGCGTTGTCACCACAGACATTCAATGATTGAATATCTGTGGTTCACAATATAGTAGGTACGTGCAGTGGTGTCCATTCTCACAAATACTGAATTTAATGGTTAACGTGCTGTCATCGTACGCCGTATGCAACAAAACGCTATTGCATCGCATTGCGGTGCGATGTAGTTTTTGCGATACGATACCACAACGCAATGATGTGGCCTCGCGCCATGTAGCTGTACCAAGGCAGTGCGATATTACATCCTAAGATATTGGTATTTCTAATTGATACTAGTGTTACTATTTAAATTAAAAGAACGTACGTGAGCCAAGATAAAAATTAAAGTTGAAATAAACTTATATTTGTCTCAAAGACAATAAAAAATTCAGTGTCAAGTTCACATTTAAAATGTGCCACATTAGTTGTCATAAGTGGAAGTTACAAAGGCTATTTTAGCCATTTCAGCCATTTATGTGTAATATAAGAGGTAGATATCAGGTATGAAATGAGCGTAGAGATGATGGTTGATAAAAATCTATTGCAGAATAAGGCATACCGCCAGGACGTCAAATAATAAGGAAAGTATAAGCAAATGCTTATGAGAGGAATCGCACTAACGAGCGGAAAATAAGGCAGTGAAATTTGGATGTACGAGTAGTATCTGTCAATCGAAGCAGTATACGCAGTGTGAAAGTACGCAATCTTCCTATAACAGCTGTCTCTGCTGCAAAACTAGAGTCACTCGAGTGAAACATAAATTATTCTCAAAATATAGGTACATAAAGAATTAATCAAAAAACTGCATTACGCGATTATTAAAACTCGATATAATTTTTTATATCTAAAAAAATGAAAGACTGTAGGTTCATTCTAGTTGTTGAACTAAAATTTACTGAAAATGGTCGTTTTTGAACATTGTAGGTACCACTTAAACCTACTTGGACATTTACAGAATTTTTTTTTGTAATTAAAAACTAACTAAATTAACGGCTAGTCAAAACGCGAGCATACAAATTTATAAAACTGGGCGGCTAATATTCGCTGACTATTATACTTAATTGACGAGTAAAAATTTTAATCATACGAAACCTAATCTAATCTAGTATTTCAGTCACACATTTATCTAGTATTTTAGTCTCACATTTTTTTTTTGTAGATATATTATCTTTCTGTCGATTCTGTGTGTAGGTATTTTAAGACTTATATTATTTTGCTCGAGTTACTCTAGTTTTGTCGAACACCTTTTTTATTGATAATAATTACAGACCCCGAGGACCGTAGCTTTTGTTTATAATCTTCTATTTTTATGTCACAATTTTGTAACAATTTATTAATTGCACGTCGCTATTATGCTAATAATTATACTATTGTCTAATACTACCACGTACCGCATTACAATAACATACTTATTTTGGCACATTCACTTACCGCTGGATTTATCATTTTTCAAATAAATTGTCTTACTGGCTTCAACCTTATACAATAATTTTGAGAATGTAGAAAAATATCCGCGAGTTCCAAAGAACGAAAACCGAATTTCATCAAAAATCACTAATAATAATATAATTTATAAATAAAATAGTTTATCTGGGTACAATTTTACATTTTATAAATTATATCTATATAAATGATAATTTTTGTTACAGCCTGTTGAATAAACGGATTTACAAAACACCCAACACAAATTACATCACTAATTACACTTTGATTACTTAGGCATCATAAACTACCTATTACATTAAAAATCGAGAAAAAATCTGATTTCTAACCGATATTTGCCCGGGATATTTATACTAATACGCCGCAATATACATAATAATACGAGTAGTTATTAGATAAATTATAATAATTAATATAAAAAAAAACACCTAGCCACTAAATTATTAGTATCATGAGTAAAATTGTAGCTATTAAGCTACAATTTACTCATGATACAAAGACAAAAGGCATGTTCTTTAGCGACAGATGTTGTCACTTGAGTTGAACTTGTTAATGAGACATTCTGTAAATCCGTTTAATCAGCCAGCTATTAAAAATATTCTAGCACAAGATGATACATAGAAAATAAAGTTTATATATAGGTAATATTATTTATTTCAGAGTTCCATAATAGATGTTAACGAAGCCCAATTAACGTAAGGCGTTAAGAATTAGATAATTATTAAATTATTGTAATAATAAAAGCACTCTAGTGAGATAGTATCTACTATGACGGAAGTAATATTTTTAATTTATCAAATTTTAGTTCTAGGTGTAAACTCATGACGAAATGAGAAAAATAAATCAATTGAAAATAAAATTCGTTTTACTAAAATCGCCCATTATGTTAACCCTGCAGCTGCCCTCCCAAATCTATTTACCTAAAGCAACTGCCCCCTTACCACCATCTCTTATTGCGATTCAATAACTAAAAAGAATGCTTATTCACGCCAATGAATAAGCGACTCTATTTCAAATGGAATAGAGTCGCTTATTCATGGTATGAATAAGCAATCTATTCAGTTATTGAATCGCAATAAGAGATGGTGGTAAGGGGGCTGAAGTTTGTAACAATCATATGCCCGCCTGATGAAGCTTACCAGTACGAGAGTTTCTGTATCCCTCGCTTTGGAGGTGAGTCGCGAACAAAGTTTGAAAATTAAATGAAGACGTCTGAAATCGAGCCCAACTAATCAAAATGTTCATCAAAAGTAAATCCAATTCAATCCAGCGGTCTGCGGGATTGCTAGCGAACAAGGGCATATCCACCGTTGTGGACACGGTGGGCATGCCCACAACCCTAATATACTAACAACGTCACACTTTCACCGACTTTTGAGATCGATAAGCTGATGATTATAAACGCTATGCCTTAATAAAATTTAAAAAAAACAATTTAGGGTTTTCGGGTGACTGTGACCACAACCTTTTTGAGGGATGGATCCGCGCCTGCCCGCTAAGACAGAAATCTGCGGGTTACTGCTAAGAAAACCCAGTTTGCTATGGCTCTTATATTCCAGAACACACCCTTTATCACCACGAAGAGTTTTGGGATTTTGTTGTCATCTGGAGGAGAAGGTCAAGTTGGCATCGAAAAAATTTGTTGTGTTCAACTGAGCAAAGCGGTTAATTCGCGACAAAGGTTTCCACTTTACAAAGCACAAGGGAAGCCGCATAGGAACACGCAGATATCAGATTAAATAAATAAATAAATATTTCTGGACAATTTACACACTTATATAAATACTTATAATACATAGAAAACACCCAGACCAAGACAAACAGACATGTTCATGCACACAAATGTTTGTCTTGTGCGAGAATCAAACCCGCGACTTCGGAGTCAAAGTGGCCATTGCTAACCATTCGACCACCGAGCTCGTCATTGTACCTTTTGTTGAGCTGTGACCAGGTATTATTGATTATTTCAAGCCGACCAGCGGTTTAGGACTTTTAACTAAAATGTTTCTTTTAATATGACATTGTCTGGAAGAAAATGGCTCGCAATTGTAGTACCTGTATTATCGAGTAGCTAACATATTTGCTAATATTGACAGACTGCTATAATGTTGATTACAATCAAAGCTTTTCTAGGCGTGCTTTAGTAGAAAACTTATTTTCTTAAGAATTAATTCAGTGTGCCAACACGAGGTGTCAACAGCAGGGTGACTTTTGACGCAATCGAATTAAAATCAAATCGAAATCAGATCGAATAGATGTCAAATGGTACTCTTGACATTGAAATCTGTTTTGCACCATCAGCAAATATATAAAGAGCAATACAGCCAACAGCTTCTTTACAGCAGTATAGACGATGCACTCATTGTTTACCTCTTGTTGTGTCTATATACGTATGTTAACATAATTGTTATGTTTTAAGCTTTTGTTTTGTCCTGTCACAGGACAAAACAAAAACGATTACACAGGACTCCTGTGTAATCGTTTTTGTTTTTCCATAAATAGGTGGAGACTTGTTATTGGCTAATTGATATTTATTGTAATTGTGCATGTAACTATTGAGCTGTATGACTCCCAAATATAATTAAATAAAAATAAATAATGAAAGAATATTTTTTTCCATAATTGAGGAATTATAAGTTTCCATTTTGCGAGCGTTATTAGGGCTACGATAAACGTTTCATATTAGGCGGGCCGCCGCGACTTGTCTGCCATCCGACGTAGTATAAAAAAATGTCCCTATAGCCGGGAAGAAGATGAAGAATTATTACAAACAAACCCTGGAAATAACTAAATAATCATAGGCTACAGAATAGTTGCCAACAACAAAAATAAGAATAGGAGTCTTCTTTGATAATAAAATTTGATTTAGATTTGAGTGGTGTCGTTGGTCGTGTCGTGGGATAAATTTCAAGTTCTATTCGAAATATATAATAATAATAATAATAATAATAAATCCGCAGGGCAGCTTGTGTGGCGAGCTGTTGTGTGAGTAGCGACACCACGGACCCGAGTCTCCAGAGAGTCGGTCAGGGCCTTCGTATCCGACGTGTCTTCATCGGTCGGAGTGTAAACACAAGAAGGCCTGAAGGACTCTCAGCTCTGGCTTGCCTTCATTGGCCGTCCAGAGAGGAGCCGCTAGAGCTATATGCTCCAGGGGTGGAAGTGTTAAAGGGCATCACGCCGCGAGTAACTTCGGAGAAAGCGCAGCACACCTCTCGACATCCCTGAGTCACTCACACCGGTGTTGCCCCCGGCCGTTTTCCTGGCATTTCGGAGGCCCATCTAGTGAGTGGCAAGCCACCGCCTGCCGCAAATAATAACTAGCAATAAAAGCAGTTATGGCAGGCGTCCGTCCCTCTTCTGTAATAGCCCGGTATTAAGTTCACCCAGATCTCATCTCCATAGCCCATTTATTTTCCATCACACTTCGCAATAGTCTCAACGCCTGCCGAGACCTGCTCATGGGTATGTCGTTCCATTGACATATCCTGGAGCGGGTCACGGCGGGCGTACAACATTACATCAAACTTCTCAAAGGGGCCTCTACGCGTTGGATCCATATCCCCGCGCACGCCTATCAAATGACCGGGCTTGACCCGTGATTAAAAAGAGATACATAATAATAATAAAATTTCTTTATTCGAGTAACTAAGACTCACATTTTGTTAGTATATAAAGGGTACTTATAAACTACGTGTTAGTATTACATTACATTATTATAATTATTTGTTTACATTGTGAGCCATTTCTGCACCATTCCACCCGATATGTCACAGCAACGGCTCATGTACGAGCAGTCAAGTCTGCTGGCGATCATGTTCAAGATGCTGTTGGAACTCCCCCGCACCCCACGCACCAGAGAAGCGCACCTCTTACGCATGGTGGCAAAGAAACAATCCACCCGCGCCTCAGCGAACATCCCCGATGCACTACAATAGCGAGGCAGCCCCAGCAGCATCCTGAACGCATTATTATACTGCACACGAAGAGCGTCATAAGCTTTTCGCGTACTCTTAGCCCACAGGCCGCACGTGTAAAAAGATGTACAAAAGGCTCTAAATAGCGTAATTTTAACTTCCCGTGAGCAACGTGCAAACCTGCAAATGAGCATATTCGCTCTCACTGATAACGCTCTCCGTTCTCTTTCTATGTCCTCATCATCTCTGAGGTCGGGAGTCAACATATGACCGAGATATCTAAACTTATACACCCGCTGTAAAATATTATTGTTTAATGAAACAGGCGGAATCCTGTCATAACGTTTACCCCCGGCCCCAAAGACCATGACTTTGCTCTTTGTCACATTGTAGATCAAGCCGTGAGAGATAGCGTACGCTTCACATTTAGCTAGTAGTTTTCTCAGGCCACAAATAGACGCACTCAGCAGCACCATATCATCAGCGTAGCTAATGTTATTGAGGCTGACACCGTCTATATAACAACCAGTTCTGGTGCCGCTGAGCTCGCCTATCAGCTCATTCACATAAAGGTTGAAGAGCGTGGGTGAGCTCAGTCCCCCTTGCCTCACCCCGCACCGCAACCCGTATGATTCAGATAAGGCCCCGTCCCATCTAACATTATTTACCTGGTTTCCATACCAGTACCTGAAAAGGTTTATGAGTTCCACAGGTAGTTTAACTTTTTCAAGTTTTCCCCACAAAATGTCGTAAGAAACGAGGTCAAAAGCCTTTGAAAGGTCCAGAAAGCAGGCAAATACGGGAGTTTTTCGCTTCATGTAATAAGAGACAGCGTGCTTAAGACACAGTATAGCTGACGTAGTTGATAATTTCGGTCTGAAACCAAATTGATTATCATTTAGTTGTATATGTTTATTAAGCTGTGTATTAAGCAAGCTATCCAATACCTTTGAAATAACAGTAGCTAACGATATCGGTCGGTAGTTATTCTTGTCAGAGAGATCGCCTGTTTTATTTTTCACAATAGGCACTACCAGTGTCCGTGTCATATCAGTAGGCATGTAGCCATGCCCAAGGCAGAAGTTAAATAACATACAGAGAACACGAGGCAAGTGCGGACCCGCAAACTTGAGATGCTCAATACTGAGCCCGTCATGGCCAGGGGATTTTCCTTTTGACATTGATTCAATCACACGAGTTATATCTTTGGCTGTGAAGAATATTTCCCTTTTCACTTCGGACACAGTATTGAACGTCGAACATGACGGCCCTAGTGGCGATCTAACCGTAAAATGATCCATGAACAAATTGGCAATTTGTTCAGGTTCAGTTACTCCACCAATGCTCACTGGAAGACCCGGCCTACTTTGCAACCTGTTTGTATGCTTCCAAAATGAACGAAAATCATTTTTTGAGTGATGAGAGGCTAGAATGTCCATTTTAATTTGATCTTCGTGATTCTGACACCACTTCAAACGTGATTTAAAAATTTTCCTAGTCTCACACATTTCCTGAAAAATATTACCTGAAGGATGTCTACCATGCCACACCCACAGGTCGAATTTCAGCCTAGCCCTACTATGCGCTTCAGCTACATACTTGTTCCACCCTGCGACCACCTTTTTAACAGGTTTTCTAATTCTACGACCACTTATAGACGAGGCCGTAAGTGCCTGCACAATGTCTTTATACAATCGATCTATAACAGTTCTATGATTAGTATCTAAACACATGGTATCACTACAGTTTTGCAACTCGCGCGGGAAGTCTATGAGCCTTAACCGTTGATGACATTCTTTCATAAAGTTATCTATTTCCTCAGGCGTTCTTTCTCCCCATACGATCGCGTTCTGACAACTATTACTAGACATCTTCAAGGGCATAACATTATTCAAATTACATTCTATTACAAGCGGGTAATGGTCTGACCAAAAAACATCATAAATTACATAAATATTCTGTATAGATTTCGCAGCCGCGTTCGTCACTAAACAATGATCGAGCCATCTCTTTGATGCATGTGCATCACTCACGAACGTGTAAGATATATAGAAATATAGAAAATAATTATTCGGGTACATATCGATGCCTTACAGCCGAAAAGGGATAAGCGACATATTTCAAACTTTACAGGAGAGTGATTTAAAGTTAAAATTTTATGAAAAAAATTCATAAAAACTATAGTTTAGTTCCCGAGAGGCTGGAAATTTGTTTATGTTGTATTTAACATACTATCTATTGAATTACAGTGTTATTTTTTTATAATTCAACTTGCAACCCGTATTTACTGTCGGTAATCCTCAAATGATCTCATTTCACAAACAGCCAAAATGTCGTAAATGAAAATACAAGAATTATTCGCTTCCAGCAAAAATGATATAACTACACCTCATCTTTCATTATAATTGAACTAAAATAGCACAAGTCTGTGATTATTGGAAATAAAATTGAGGAAATATGGTTTAACCAGCTATCAAATGAAAATTTACTGAATGCGAAATTGTATTAAGTAGATTTTTTTAATAGGAATAATTTGCATATTAGAATAAATACTCTTTCGATGTGTTTCTTCTTAAAAAATATTTTTTCGTGTAGAAAAGATTTCAGGTTCGCCCTAGGGGTACTAAAATGAAACAAAAAATGAATCAAATCAGTCTTTAATTGACACAGAAATGAATGCCACATACTAAAATGTAATAGGTAATACTTAATAACAATTGTTTGTAATAAACGCTCTTATTACGTACATAAGTACCCGAGATCAAATAAACTTAGAATTATCTCAATTGAAATATATACATAGTCGAAATCAATTTTCATTTATCTATCTAAATCTATAAAAGAAGCAACTGACTGACTGACTTATATATCAACGCACAGCCCAAGCCGCTGGGTCTAGAGATTCCAAATTTGGCAAGTAGGTTCCTTATGATGTCTATGGGTGCACTAAGAAAGGATTTTTCAAAATTCTACCCCTAAGGGGGTGAAACGAGGTTCCAAAGCTTGTATGGGGAAACAAGATTAGTTGGACTATTTTATCCGAAACTTTACATGAGTACTTCTATTGAGAAATGAGTAAATACGTGTTTCAGGATTTTTCAAAATTCAACCCCTAAAAGGGTAAAAAGGGTTGTATGAGTCTGAAAATCATCATGGGTATTGTATTAATCATATGGGTTTATCGGGTCGCTGATTACGAAAACAACAACTATTTTATGATGTAACATAGCCGACGTGACATAAATCACTCCTGTGGGGATGCGATGGGGTTGAAATATGTAAAAGAAGAAACTGAGTGACTGATGATATATATCAACGCACAGCCCAAACTGCTGGGTCTAGAGCTTCAAAATTTGGCACGTAGGTTCCTTATGATGTCTAGGGGTGCACTAAGAAAAGATTTTTCAAAATTCATCCCCTAAGGGGGTGAAACGGGGGTCCAAAGTTTGTATGGGGAAACAAGATTAGTTGGACTATTTTATCCGAAACTTTCCACGAGTACTTCTATAGACAAATTAGTAAACACATGTTTCAGGATTTTTCAAAATTCAACCCCTAAAGCGGTAAAACAGGGTGAAAAAGTCTGAAAATCGTCATGGGTATTGTTTTTATGGTTTATCGGGTCGCTGATTACGAAAACAACAACTATTTTATAATACAACATAGCCGACATGACTTAAAATCACCCCTATGGGGGGTACGTTGGGGTTAAAATGTCATAATTATATTGATATACCCATATTGATGGGTATTGATTCTATGGTTTTCTGGGAAGTCAATTACAAAAATGGCATCGATTTGAAAATATCAACTCCTAAAAGGGTAAAATGGGGGTCAAAAAGTCTGAAAATTGTCATGGGAATTGTATGGTTCTATTGATTAATGAGTAAACATGTGTTTGCCCCGAATGTCACGCGAGCGAAGTGGTGGGCGAAAGCTAGTTAATTATGAAATTGAAGTTTACAACGTTAATTTAAGTATATACAAGTATTCTTAAGATTAGTACACTGTTAATATCACAATTGTTTGTCTCAAGTCTTTGTTTTATTCATAAAATATTTTAAAGTATCAACTATAGGAGTGTAACAAAAATATAACTTGATCTTTATAGAATTATCATAATTGAAGGTTCGTCTTGTTGTCGCTTGGACCCGTAGTTTCAATAAAACGATACCGACAACTGACATTTGAAAATTATTATTGAACAGGTAAACGACAAAGACGTTGAGAATGGACTGGTATAAGGATAACTTTTAGTTCTACCTTTTTATTTAACCGCCGGAATCGTTTAATTATTGTGAGGGAAAAAAAGGATAAGCGACAAACTAATTCTAAATATTTACCGGGGCTATATGTAATAACCTCCTTTTTGCTTTCTATTTATGAAACGGGAAAAATATACTAAACGCCAAATAAAGTCTCAAAAATGTGGCCTAATTACAATAAACGACCAATATATTTTATAAAGGAACAGGCATAAAATACTAACCCGAATTTAACAAATAATTATTTATAAGCAAAATATCATAAACGTATGTTTCTGAATGTTTGATTCCAGCAAAAATAGGTTAAGGTTCTAGTGATTGAATATTACAGAGAGCCCAAAAAGCATAAGTTATTTTGTTTTCAAATATTCTTTGATCAACAACCAAAAAAAAAAAACTTCAAAATTTCTGTCGTTTACAGCGAATAAATTTAGCTCATGACCCTATTATTTCTACCGCCTAAGCGACACAAAGTGTCACTTAGAAACATGTAACCCAGACCAAACGACGCAGAAAAAAAAGACGATTCTGGCCATATATATAAGTCCATTCTCCAAAAAATGGCGCTTATCCCTTTTCGGCTGTAAGGCATCGATATACATTTTTATTGTGATTTGTATATCGTTAAAAAAAATAAACTACTTTACAAAATTACCTATCTTATCACCTTTATTTTGTGTATGATGATTTATAAAAATATAATAATAATATACAAAGAACCAGCTACCTATTTACATGAATAAAAAGCTTACGGTTATAGTTACGAACGTTTTTTGCAGGCTAGCGTACCCCTCCGCAACGCCCCATGCATTAAAAATTATTATCGAACTTCGTTCCAATAAATTATGTGATTTATGTGGGGATGATGACTAGAGTTGAGCGCTTAAACGAAAAGCGCTTTAAAAAGTCTGCTTATCAGCGTAAGCAGATAAGCACGCTTATAAAAATAAGCCTTTTTCGTTTAAAATTTTTACAATGTTGTCTGATAATTTGATATAGCGCCATCTATAATTGATACACATAATTACTGCCACGTCGCGTCGTGCTGTATTAGCTAGCCATATATGCAATAATAAACCTTACCATCAACAAGTTTAGGTTTACTATCGATTAACGTTCGTTTCATTTTCGTTTAAACAAATGCGTTTCGTTGAAAAAAGCGTCAGTAATCCTCATTCAATATTGAACCTTATTCGTAGAAGCCTTAGGATTAATGTTGTTTAATGTTCTTTCACTTTAGTTTCAAAAATGATTTTCGTTTAAATAAACAACGCTTACGCTTTTATAAGCAGCACGCTTTTTGTTGTCAACTGGTAAGTGCGCGTGTGAATGTTTGCGCCAACGCTTTTGCTGTTGTCGTCGGTCGATTAATGCGATTTTTTTTTGCTTTGCTGTGTTAAGTATGTTCATGCGTATACGAAACTATAAATAATTGTAAATACTTATAGAAAAGAAATCGGATGCAAATAGATATTGTCTGTGATCGTTATCCATTGCATTGTCTTAAAGCTGCGACTAAATGTTTAAACGTGTTCCATAAGCGTAGACGCCTCAAGTAGCATCAACGATAAAAAAAGCGTTTAAGTAAAAAGCGCGCTTAAAAAGCGCGCTTTTGATAAAAAGTACAGCGTTTAAACGTTTATTAATTTTAAGCCGTTTTTTCCAACTCTAGATGACAGACAATGTCAAATGATGACTTTTGGTGGGAACGTGTAAGCGCGATTGTGCTTTTAAATATTTTTTTTGTAATTTAATGTACAAATATTGTATTGATTCATTATGAAAATAGTGAATTATGATGCATGTAAGTGATTATTAGAGTGTGTATACATAATTGGCCGTGTGTTTTCCTACAGACTAGAATAGAATCATTCCGTTTCTTCCCGTGGATGTCATACAAGGCGAATAAGGGAAATACATTATCAAATATCGATCAGGCCTCTCCAACCCGTTTGGCCAGCGTGGGGAGTGTAGGCCAAATCCTCCTTCCGTCTAGGACGGACGAGAGAGAGTCGTGCTCCTATAGTGAAGACTAAAATGGACCTGATGATGATGATGATGATGATGTACACATAATTAGTGGAATCTTTGATTGTGTGTTTATGTTGCACTATCGAGTTGTTCCAAAATGTCGCGCAAAATAGTAGTAAAATTGCACTATCGGTTTTGCTGTTAGAAAAACTCGTAATGGCGGAAATAATTTCGATTGAAGAGTCATCGCCAATCAAATAAAGAGAATGTCAAAAGATGTCAAAAACACAGGTCAAATCAAAAGTCAAAAATGAGATTGAAATTCCTAAGCACATTCCATTCCAAATCCAATTTTTTCTCATCATAAAAACTGGATTCTTGAATTGAAAACGAAACCAATTAATTCATTTTAACAGTGATGAAAAATAAAGGATTAGAATTAGTAGTAGTTCTACTGTTACTGTGTCTATAATTGCGTTTAAATTGTTTAATCAATCGTCCTTTCGTATATGTTATCGATTATCCAAAACAGTAAAGATGCCTCGTAAACAACCAAATACTTTGTTAAATCTGAGTGTTAGACGTTGTATCAGTATAATAAATTGCGTTTGTTATGCTATCGATAAGAAACAGGCATCTGAATTAAAACATTATTTATCTGCGTTGCTTCCAGTCAGGTATGTTTACAAATATTATGAAATAACAAAGATATACCATACTCGTCTAGTCTTCAAACTCACAAATTAGCAAAAATCCAGTGTAGATTTGTTATCAACTTTACACAGGCTGCAATTGGCCTGAACCATTTTAGCGATATTGTCATACACAGTAAAACATTATCATAGCATTACAAGTGATGTTTGTACAATTAACTAAATTTAATCATGATCCACTCTAAGCTTATTTTCGTAATAATCAATAAAAATATGTCGAAATTTGCTTATACATTATAATTTCCTTGGAAACATGATTATTATAATTATAAAAAAACACTTACTCACACATCAAGCAAAACAGACTAAACTCGTTTGAGATGAAGAGAAGTTTTATATTTTATTTTACATATCTTTCCTAGTACAAGTCAAAGCTTTGAAAACAAAAGACTTGATACAATCATATCTAGTATGTCCTTGGATATGCAAGTCTACTCAGCTCTACTGAATATATGTGGATAGTAAAGTGGATTGTTTAGTAATCCTATTGTCAGTCCTAATGACTGCTAAAAAATCAATAGTAAATATAAATTAGCACATATTATAATATTTTCTTTTGTTTATTTTAGTTAAGCATTAATATGATAACATTTTTTGTATTTTCACTAATACATTTTATATTTTCAGGTTATTCGATTTCCTCTGTTCCGAAAGGACATGCTGCCCATACCGAGGTGATCCCCGTCTTCAGCTTCAGGTCCTGACGCACCCCAACATGTCTGTCTTCCGCAAATGCGATATTGATAATGGAATACCCCAGCGCTTCTGGTTGGATACTCTTGCAAAATTCCACCGATTGACGATTCTAGACTTAAAATTCATTTGTACTGATGAGATTTTACATGTCATTGGCAAAAACTGTCTTCTTCTTGAAGAAATAAACATTGTTTCTCGAGTCGATATATGTAAATCCCTTTTCAATGCTTCAGTACTAATAAGAAATGTTTCGGATGCTGGTCTTCATTCGATAGCAAATTTGAAAGAATTACGCATCTTAGCAATGGATCCACCTCGAAATGAAAGAGCTAACCGTGTGGGTCGGTGTGTGTCACAAACGGGAATTATTATGTTAGTCAGTGAACTTCCGTATCTAGAGGAATTACGTATAGAGTCCTGTGATATTGGTTCCACTTTGATCGGCACTCCAAAGGATATTGGTCCGTTAAGTCTTCGCAAAATCAATTGCCATTTCGCTTCACCTGAAGGCATCAAGAAACTGCTATTAATATGTCCATTCTTAAAAGAATTGTCAGTGACACATGTCTCCGAGCATAATAAGGATGCTATTATCGAACAAATTGCTGTTAGTGAGTTGAGGTTGAACAAATTGGATCTTTCGTTTTTCTCATATACTGAAGCAATGCATCAACTTTTAATTATTAAGGGTAGCTATCTCACATATTTTTCTCTATGGGAAATCGACCATGCGTTAACAATGGATGCAGTGTTGTCGATAGGTGAGTGTTGTCCAAATCTCAATTCTTTGTGCCTTATGACTCAATCAAATAGGTTAGTCATACCGAGGTACTTTAGACGACCGAAGAACATCTTTTCAAAACTGAGGACGTTGACTATAGGTAGTGGAAATTTTAATATCGACCATATACTAATATTTTTTTTAGATTGCACAGAGAAACTTGAACGTTTACTTATAAAATTTCAATCGAACAGAAATTTCGATGATACATTATTGTGTTTATTAAAAAAGAGTAGTTTTAAACATATCACATTTTTATGGTTGGACTGTACGTTAGAAGTGTCAAAGGACATAGCCATGCGAGTTATAAAAACTTGTGAAAACCTTCAAATGCTCACAGTTGACTTCGAAGAAGAAATGAATGAGATACAAAAGTATATAAAAGATAATAATTTAGATTTGAAGTTAGGTAGTTATTGATTTAAACTCGCACCTAATTTATATTCATTAGATAAATTATTATTTTAATAAATTTATTATTTTTTATCTTGTATTATTTACTTTTCCCCCTTATAACAATAGCTATTACTTATAAATTGTATTGGGGTGTAAGGGCTTCATCAACATCTTTGAACCAAAGCCAACCTCACCTGCACGTGGTGCACCCTGCTGACTGACAAACGAAGTTCTGGCGTAATGAGAGGTAGGGCATAGCGTATTTTTAAGTATGTCCACCGCACAGAATACCGCTGCCAAATATTAATTCCCGTGGGATTGTTGTGTTCCTGCGAGTGAATGAGGTTACCTAATTTATTAATAAAATTAAGAAAGGAACGTATTAGTGATCTCTTGGTGTTGCTGATATCCATGGGCGGTGGTATTTGCTTTCCATCAAATGACCCATATGCTCGTTGGCCTCCTTCATATAAAAAAAATCGGTTATCAATGTAAAATTGTAACTTTCAGGTTCAGACAAGCATACGGCCCGCCTAATGTAAAGCTGTTATTTTAGCATAAGGCCATAATCTCAATGACAGCGGAAGCGAGCGCGAGGAGCTAGTCTGGTCAACATGTACCTTTTTGGATGAAATAAAAAAAAAACCCCTAAGTTTTTTTAATAAATTGTTTATAGGTATCTTTTGCAATTTTTATCGGCCCCTTTTGGGACTTTTCCTTAAACTTTCTACATTATATTCCGAATCGAATGACCCTTGATCGTAATTTTCGGAGACTACCTATACAAAAATTTCATCGAAAAAGGTAGGTACATGTTGACCAGACTAAGCGGTTTCTGTGAAGTTGGCGAAATCTAGTCAGAGTGTGCAGACCTTTATTTATGGATCTGGGGCCTTACAGCCGAAGCTGAAGCCGAATACCATTGAATATTTTGATTCTAAAAATACGTTTTATGTTTTAGTTGTTGACAAACAAATTCAGTTTAGTCAGTAGAGCTCCAGGGTTTCTACTAGCTAAGCTGAAGTTTGATAGTCTTATTCAAAAAATCCGGTTTGCTCGGTTAGGCTTTTTCAAATTACCCGGTAGGGCTGCTGATTCGTTATTGATCTTTATTGATGGATATCTGTGGATGAATTCCTTCCTGTGACCCTACCGCCGAAGCTGAAGCCGATTGCCATCGGATTAATTGATTGCGAAAATAAAAATTTAAATTGGAGGCAATGGTGTTTAGCTTAGATGGTAGAAACCATAGCTCTACTAAGCTGAAGATGTTTGTAATAAATAAACTTAAGAAAAAAATTGGTTGCCTGTAAAGTCGGTATACGGGCGAAAGTTTTACGTGACAACGACTTTGAGTGGTAAAATGTTTTCGAGTGGAAGGGACGCATGCCTTTCACTTTTTATGTCTGTCTCTCTCGCTCTTAGAAGGGACGCGTGCCTCTCACTCGCTCTCATTGTGAGCGCATAACGTGAGCGCGTTTCTTGAAGTGTCACCCGGCTAACCAATTTATAAGACGTTGTCACGTCAAAAATATTCGCGATCAAAAAGTCCAATGATAATCGGCTTCAGCTTCGGCGGTAGGGCCATGATCGAGGGACACGGGACAGAGGAAAGATACTTAGTACCTTCATGTTATATTAGAAAGACAATTACTACAAATTAACTAATAAGGATGAGCAAGTTTCTTCGTTGTCTATGCTTTAGCACAGTATAGTTTCCTACTACGTAGTTATCTACTTATGCCGCAAGGAGTGCCCATTCGTACGTATGAACTAGCGTATCGACCTCGTCCACATTCTGAGACATATCTGAAACCAGGGTTGGTACCATCCACCCCGGTCGTCCCGCCCCCTTGTCGTTTAACGGGGTGACTGGCACAGATCAAGGTTCATCTACACCTTAAAGTTTTTAAAGGGGCGATTAGCACCGATTAATTAGCATACGCCCCGGTAGTGTTTAAAACAGGAAGATTAGAGTATTATTTTATATATGTACATAAAATTAGCTTCAACGACTGATATACATATATTTATCATATTTAAATTTTAAAATTTGGAACATTTTAAAATGAATACACCGTTCTTTATTTCAAAATACATTTATTGCATGATTTTGTACATATTTACAGCTTGTAAAAATAATTCTAAAATTTCATAATTTGCATTATAAAGTCACTTAACATTACAATAAATTAATACAGCCTTATCAGACATAGCAAGTACGTAACCTAAAGGACTGACATGACATTATTCACGTGACATTTGTATAAAAATGAAATTCCAATTCCTTTTTTATTATTAAAGATAGTAGACATGTGAATCATAATATATGAATCACAGTCCTGGGACTACGACTAAGCTGAAGCCGATTACGATCGATTATTTTGATTCGTAAAATAGATCTTACGTTTGATCTTCAGCTTATAGCAGTAGAGCTCCAGAATTCCTAACAACTAAGCTAAACACAAATACATAACAGCTAAGCTAAAGTTGGATTTTCGCAATGAACAAATCCGTAAATCCGGAATCGGGTTCAGCAGGTTCAGCTTTGCTCTGGCAGTCTCATAGCTAGCGGCGTGACGTCAAGTTTCGATCGGAAATTACTAAGCAAAAATTAACTAACTTTGCCTTGCGCAGGTTTTTAATTATTACCCCTTTAACACATTCAGTGCCACCAACCCCTCTTTGCGTTTTTGACGCAAAGGCGTGCTTCATACAATTTTGTGTTTCCTTTAAACGCCGTGGTCTGAAATATAAGACGTATAACCATAGAGCCCACAAATGCTCCGAGCGTGTTTCAAGCGTTTCGCCGCGCGGTAGAAAGAGAGGGGGATATCACGTCCTCTCCTACGCCGCGCCGGCGGTCTACTCTCCCTCCGTCTTACGAATTTTCGATCACGTGTCTTGACACAAGTTTATCATTTTCTACCCATCCCAAAAAGTGCACAACGCCGCTAAAGAAGTTTTCACTTCAAAAATTGTGTGTTATGAGCAGAAAAGGAAATCATCTGGTTTGTTCTTTACCCATAAATGTGATCGATCACTTGATTTGAACTTTCACATTTCTTTAAAGTAATTCCGAGAACAAAAAATCACGACCCACCTCTAATTTCATTATAAAGTAAAATCTTACTAATCCGCAATTAAAAACTAGAGAGTGCCGGATTATTGGAATGTTCCGATTACTCGATTGTATAGGAAAAATCATAATAAATAAAATAAAGCATTTTATAAAAAAAATATTGGATGTATTTATTTGGGTTCACTTCCTGTTCTACACGTTTAGAACAGAAACATCCCAAAATTAACTTGTAATTACATACATAGTTTTATAATAATCTTTAATTTAAATTTAATTGAAGAGGGGCGGGGGAGGAGCATGCGGAGGGTGCCGGATTATTGCACGTGTCGGTCTATTGAAGTGCCGGATTAGTGAGATTCTACTGTACCAATGAAATACATCAAAATAAGTACTTCTGTTTTAGATAAGTACCATGATACTTGCTACTGTAAAATTATGAAAAGAAATCCTTATGATTAGAAATAATCAAATACATATATACCAATATAACTTTGATGCGTTTGATTCCCTATGATTACTTATAAATTAACTATAACAAATCAAGCGCATGGATTGAGTTCTCTCTATCTTAGTTTTTGTAACATTACTTGACGAATTAATAATTTATAATATTATGTATTAAATCCAAAATTGAAATCGCATCTCAAACATATGGTAGTGAAGAATTATTTTACAATTAACAATTTGCACAATGCAAACAACAATTCGCTGATGTGAGACTAATATGTAGGTAATTTATCTCTTACATAGACGTGAACATTAAGTTATTTGGAGCCCTACAGCCGAAACTGAAGCCCGATTACCATCGAATATTTTAATTTGGGGTGTAAGTGGTTCATCAACATCATTGAACCAAAGCCAACTTCACCTGCACGCGGTGCACCCTGCTGACTGACAAACGAAGCTCTGGCGAAAAGAGAGGTAGGGAGCGTAATTGTAAGCTACCCAACCTGGGTATGTACCTCCACCTAACAGAATACCGCAGCTAAACAACAACTCCCTTGAGGGTTGTTGTGTTCCTGCGAGTGAGTGAGGTCACCAGAAAGGAAGGAGATGCTGCGTTGACAGCGGGGGTGACGGCGCGCGAGCGATATTTTATGTTGCGAGCGTTAATATGGCTACGGGAACCGCTTCACATCAGGCGGGCCGTATGCTTGTCTGTCACCCAACGTAATATAAAAAAAAAAAAACTTAAAATAGGTCTTACGTTTTAGTTCTTGACAAACATCTTCAGCTTAGTCGGTAGAGTTCCAGGATTTCTACCACCTAAGACAACACATCATCATCATCATCAGCCTGCATCAACCCACTGCTGGATATAGGCCTTTCCCAATACTTTCCACCATATGCGATCCTCAGCTTTCCGCATCTAACCACTACCAGCTACTTTTTTGAGATCGACGGTCCATCTAGAGAGGGGGCGTCCTACGCTTCGTCGCCCCTTACGTAGCCTCCACTGAGTGTAGAGTGGAAGACAAACACAATTACCTCTAATCTAAGGCCAAATTTGATTTTGGCTATCAAAAAAATTGGTAGGAATCGGCTTCAGCTTCGGCGGTATGACCCCCGGTTAAATTTATACATTATTTACAATTTTATGACAAAAAATATTATTCACTAGCCTACTAAGAACTACACTAAAAATAAATGGTAGTCTGTAATATCGGTTTACGGACGCTAATTTTACGTGATAACGTCATAAGGAAACATCAGCCGATGGAGTGGAAGCGGGATAGATACTATATGCGTCACAAGCTATAAGTTCCGCGCTCTTGATTGCACGCTCGGCTCAGGCGGCACGTGACAATGACTCATGCTTTTTCATGCGTGCAGCCGGCGTTCATCGACTTACAAAACGTTATCATGTATTAACATCACATCAATTTTTTTTTTGTTGTGATGCCATAAGGATACATCGGCCGATGGAGTGGAAGAGAGACAGATGCGTCACAAGCCGAACGTTCCGCGCTCTCGCCTGCACGCTCGGCTCAGGCGGAACATGACAATGAGTCATGATTTTTTGTGCGTGCAGCTGGCATTTTTCTGATTTACAAAACGTTATCACGTTATTTTTTGACGCGACAAAATTTGTATACCATATGTAGCTAGTACAATATATAACAAAAATGATGTACAGCTAAGAGCACGTCAACCTTTACACTCCGACCTTTATTTATTTATTTAAACTTCATGCACAAAATTGTACACAGGCGGACTTAATGCTACACACGCATTCTCTACCTGTCAACCATCGGATGATGCAGAGAAAAGACATGGCAGGTGCACAGGGAATAATTGAAAATTAAAACGTTTATCCTTGTTAAACGGTTCTCGCGGCATAATCTTTTTTCTTATTAATTAATATACTTGTGTACTTAACTATTTTTTCTCACTCGAATGGTATACGTGGACCAGTGAAGGTGAATTCTAAATAGGCGAATGCCTATTTAGAATAAACAAAACAACTATTTAGAATAGACAAAACAACTCATTTATTTCAAAGGGAATCCTTTGAAATAAATGAGTTGTTTTTATACTACGTCGGGTGGCAGACAAACATATGGCCCGCCTGATGTGAAGCGGCGGTATCACTTGCGCGCCGCCACCCCCTCTGCCAACGCAGCATCTCCTTTTCTGGTGACCTCACTCACTCGCAGGAACACAACAACCCTCAAAGGAATTGTTATTTGGCTGCGGTATTCTGTGAGGTGGTGGTGGAGGTCCCAAACGTGGACCAGTGAAGGTGAATTCTAAATAGGCATTCCCTTTGAAATGAATGTGAGTTTCTTTTATACTACGTTGGGTGGCAGACAAGCATACATCCCGCCTGATGTGAAGCGGTTACCGTAGCCATATTAACGCTCGCAACATAAAAAATATCGCTCGCGCGCCGCCACCTCCGCTGCCAACGTCGCATCTCCTTCCTTTCTGGTGATCTCACTCACTCGCAGGAACACAACAGCCCTCAAAGGAATTGTTATTTGGCTGCGGTATTCTGTGAGGTGGAGGTACATTCCCCAGTCGGGTAGCTTACAATTACGCTCGCTACTTCTCTTTTCGCCAGAGCTTCGTTTGTCAGTCAGCAGCTTGCACCACGTGCAGGTAAAGTTGGCTTTGGTTCAAAAATGTTGATGAACCACTTACACCCCTAAACGAAAGTTTGTGAAAATTGATGTAAGGATGTTTGTTACTCTTTTCGGGTGGTTGACTTAAGGCCGCCTTTTGTACTTTTATATATTTTGTGTTCAATAATGAATTAAACCAAATAAAACAAGTGCACCAAATTGGATGAAATTTGGCATGTACGTATAAAATATGATCTGAATTTACACAGGACTTTTTATCCCGGTACTCTATTCAAGCAAGGCTTTGCCACGAGCATAAGCAAGCCACATATTTTACTTTTAACATACTTTTTTGTCATTTTGTGGCTCTAGTGTAGTCAGGCCAAGTCTTACTTAAACAACTATATACATAATAAATCTAGCCAACAGATGGCGCTTTACGTATAACAACGCTAAATCGTCATCACAACCGCATCAAGGAATCAAATTGACTATATACATGTGTGAATACTTAGAAATACGTTATATCTAATGTCCCAAAGACCTTTTACACTTTCATTTGGTGGAAATGCAGTGGACCCGGCAGGTCCGTGAAATGGAGTGCAAATACAAATATTTTTTATGGTATCATGATATCATGAGTATTGTATTAAACGAGTCAAAAACAACGAAAACACAATATTTTATCTTAAAATAAAATATCGCTCGCCATACAGCTTGTATGAACTATCACAAACGGCTAAGATACTACATATTTTCATATTAAAGTATTTTAAGACATCGAGTGATACGGAAATATGACCGAGCTATTCAAAGATATCATCTTAAGATGCGAAATATATCGTAACATCATATAGAGTCCCAGGTAAACCTTTTAAATAATGATTCGAGCAGATATATTAACCGTATGCGATAGTTAAGGCTTAAAGTGGTATAGTATTTTATATCCAGATATCTTAAGGCTGTTCAGTCCGGTTAAATTTCCATTCTAATGGAATAAATGGAAATATCTATCGTGAAAATACTTTCTATGTAAGACTATATTAAATGCAAACATTACAAGGCGTTTAAAATACATCTGTATCTCCCGTTGCGTGCACGGCTGTATCATGTTCTTTTTTGCAACTGAACTGCTGTAAAAGCAACCGTATACTACCTGCCTTCTTTTTCAAAATACGTCATCTGCTATTGGAAAACCCAAAAAGTCAATAAACCTAACAACATTTTTTATCAATAGAATATCATCTTAGATACGATATGTAATATAGCGGATAAATATAATTTCATTTGGCATACATTAATTTCCTATAATTAGACAAGTACCCATTATATCCAAGGTTTGATATTTTTTAGTCCATTGCAAGCAATGTATTTAAAATTATAGCAAATGAAATTATATGTATTGAATATACAACATATATTACACGCCCTCTTAGACACACTGCAGTGTATCAAGCCAAGTTCGACAAACAATTTAAGGGAACAAAAACTTTTTTTTGTACCTCTTAAGGCCGGGCTCTTGTCAAATGGCGAGTGGGTCCGTAGGACCGTTCGTATGCTATGGCTCCTTAACTTCGGGCGGTGGGTCCTTCTCGTTGTCTTTCTCGTCGTCGAAGAATTCGTTCTTGGGTTCTACCATCATGTCCGCGTCTTCTTTGCTGATTCTTACGTCTGGGTCGGGCTCATCCTTTATTTTGTACTCGTCGGGGAAAAAGTCACCTGAAACATTGATTTGTTTAGATTACGTCGAGTGGCAGACAAGCATACGACCCCGCTGGATGTGAAGCGGATACTAAAGCCATATAAACGCTCCCAATCGCAACATGAAATACTTCAAATATAGCATTGCAATATATATTTATAGACTATGTCGAGTTGCAGACAAAGATACGGCCCGCGTGATGTGAAGCGGTTACCGTAGCCATATAACGCTCGCAACTTAAAATTTTGCTTGCGCGCCGCCACCCCCGCCGCCAACGCAGCATCTACTTCCTTCCTGGTAACCTCACTCACTCGCAGTAACACAACAACCCTCAAGGGACTTATTATTTGTTCAGTTTTTTGATTCGTTGTGAATCTCAAACTGTGTTACACGATTATTCATATAGTTTTTTAATAAATCATAAAATTGATAAAATATATAGATGTTGATGTAATACGTGCCAAAAACGGACATTTTCAGTATATTTCGTTGCAACAACTACGGGATTGATTATTTTATAAATTTTCTAAATTATTAAAAAAACAATGCGGCCTGATTCTTCATGTATTTAACGAATAATAGTTTATTTTTACTAGACTTGGCGCTAGTGTCGCCGCATGAAGCCTTAACTACACGCTGTTTTTTTTATTATAATTATTATTTAAATAAATTTCGGCCAACTTGCCATAATATTATAAATATTTTAAAAATGGAATAATTCATCCCATTACAATATGTAAACATCACTATTGTAAATACGGGTCTTACCGCGATCGCTGTTTTTAGTCGTCCCGTGAAAATGGCGCCTACAACGTCGGTGAAATACCGGGAAAACGCAAAAACCAATCGCGATAAGTCCCGTATACGACCTGATACCTTACCTGGTACGTGTCATCTGGACCGCTGGTAAATCAATCGCGGTAAGTCCCGTATACGACCTGGTACCTTCCCTGGTACGTGTCATCTGGACAGCTGGTAAATCAATCGCGGTAAGTCCCGTATACGACCTGGTACCTTATCTGGTACGTGTCATCTGGACAGCTGGTAAATCAATGGCGGTAAGTCCCATATACAACCTGGTACCTTACCTGGTACATGTGTCATCTGCACCGCGGGTGAATGCTGGCACATCTTCAAGTTATCGTACACGTGCTTCGTGATCGCTTCTAAGTACTGCTTAGTGTTGGCATTGTTCGTGCTGTTCATTACAAACAAAATCATAAATAATACGGATAACAATAATATTTTATTCTAGCTTCCACCCACGGCTTCGCTTGCGTTTACTTTTTTTTAATATAAGGTATCCTATATGCTTCTTAATAACTTTGAGAATGTGTGTATATTTTTTTTAAAATAAAAAGTATCCTATATCCTTCTGTGAGAATGTGTACAAAGTTTCATGATGATCTGTTTCGTAGTTTCGGCGTGAAAGCTAACAAACAAACTCACATTCACATTTATAATATTATTTTATTTTAATTAAACTTTATTGACCACAAAATTACATAAGGTTACAAAAGGCGGACTTAACGCTAAAAGCATTCTCTACCAGTCAACCTTTGGGAAAAGCTATTTCGGGAAATATTTGTAGGGATAAGCAAGTGGAAAATGAGGCACTGAAATTATATTTGTAATAATGTTATGGATCCAACGCGTAGAGGCCCCTTTGAGAAGTTTAATGTAATGTTGTACGCCCGCCGTGACCCGCTCCAGGATATGTCAATGGAACGACATACCCATGAGCAGGTCTCGGCAGGCGTTGAGAGTAGCGTTATTATTATTATTATTATATAATACATAGAAAACACCCAGACCAAAACAAACAAACATATTCACGCATACAAACAAATATACAACCCGCACAAGATAAATATACAAATATTTATCTTGTGCGGGGAGCGAACCCGCCACCTCGGAGTCAAAGAGGCCATTGCTAACCATTCGACCACCGAGGTCGTCATTTGGACCGAGACCACTTTTTTGGCCGGCCTTATTATCTTGGTCCATCTCATAGAAGACTGCAACCAATTAACCTTAACTCCTAGAGAGTGGAAATGCGTGATGGAATACTTGCCTACTGATCTCTGGATGCAGCTGGAAGTCAGGGGCGAAAAACTCCAGGTACTCAGTATAAGGTAACTCATTTGAAATATTCTCGTCGACTAGAAGAGACGTCTCATAGGTCCAACAGCGGGCCACGTTCCGTAGAGTATATCTGCAATTGAAGTCAAAGGAACATTAGTCATTTTGGGTCAATTTGTCAAAATTGGTATATTGGGATGCCACATGACTCATTTCAGGTTATGTTTATTCCATATTATGGCAGCTAAGTCGTAATCGAGCGCGAACAATTTACTAGTGTAATACTTAATAGGTTAATGGCGCCACTCTGCCACTTCACAGCAGCAAAATATAAAGTTGGAAGAGCACTCGACCGATCATCGACAGGTCGTAGGTTCAAATCTCACCTAGGCAAGGAGGTAAACTTTTCCATTTATAAAAATATTTATAATATTCTGGCTGGTAGGCCGAAATCAACTATTTAAATATCAATAATTTTGTAGCTTTTGAAACATTCACGTTAACGTGAAAATAAATATCTCAATACTCACAAACCACTGATGATCCGAATGATCAAATTTTGATAAAATTACTATTTCATATTTATTTATTGCTGAGCTACCTGATATCCATGACATATATCACAGCTGTAAGGCACGCTCACTTCCCGACGCCCGGAGAACCTATGATAGGTAGGTACAATCTATAACTACTTATAACAAATATTAGATTTTTCTAATTTTCCGAAATGGTTCCAGTTCTACATACCTGAGGTGCTACAGTGCTGGTGTTCTACTGGAACCAGTGACTGTACCAGCACCCCTGTAAGATAGACGCATTGGCAAAATATGAAGTCAAATTCCAAAGTCTCTTATTTCTACTAATTTACCGCAGTTCAATTCGTCGCTAGTTCTAAGGCAGCTACAGATTTACCCCCAGGATTGTAATGAACTTCATTCTCAATGGACTGGCTGGATATACGGAGACGCAGTGATAGGAATGTGTGGGTAAAAATGGCAGCGCTTCCCCCTCCCCCGCACGCGAATTCCATAGCCTCTACTTAGCGTATTAAATTCTGTGATCCTTCCTCTATCCAGTGGTGTGATTGAATTTTGGATGGAGTTGATAGATATATAGAGCTGCAACACCAAACTGTATCCCCGATTTTGTTATCATTCGTTTTTTTTTCAAATGGAAACCATTTTAAAAACGTATTCACGTCTTTAAAACTGCTTCTTTCTTCTTTTTCTTTAAAAATCTTAAAAATAACCAAATATATCCTTACCCCCCTCCGCCTACAACCAAAGTGGGAACATTGAGGTTCTTGACAAATTTGACGCACTCCCCGTGCCCACGCGTGGACAAAGAGAAGCAGCCAAGCCGGTCTCCGGCCAGAGAATCAGCTCCGCACTGCAGGACAATGGCCGTGGGCCGGTAGAACTCCATCACGTTGGATATCACCGGTTTGAATACCTAGAATAAAGAAACAAGTTAATAGGAATTTACACCGTCGCACACTACGGTCACTCCATACAAATGACGCGTCAATAACTGTTACACATAAACGTCTGTGCAGTGGTGTGCGTGTGGCGCCATACAAACAATAGGCTTGTGAACAATGTTTTAAAATTGTAAAAACTATTTATCAGTATTGTAAAATACACAAAACTAGAACGATCTGCAATATTATAACTTTTATAACTTATATGCCGACGTGTTTTATGGTCGATCAAAATTTGCTACGAATGTCCATTTTAAAACAATGAAATTATTTAAAATAAATATTACTGTTGGAAAATAAATAAAAAATACTATAACTTTTGTTATGGCACTATCTACATAAACACAATATTTAACATAGCTGTCGTACCGAGTTTCTGATTTAATGGTGGCCTTTTGTATGGAGCGTTTTCGGGATAGTCCAAAATTGTGATTTTCAAGTTATCATATTTAGAGAAGTTTTTAAGTTATCTAAGAAATTGTTTCACCTATCTATAGTGTAATGTTATTGTGACTTCCTTACTAAACAAATCGAATAACGATATCTTTCACAAGCCTATTCCAGATTTATCTTAGAATCGAAGGGAGGCGGCAATTATTTAATTTGTAAAACTAACAAATCTACTAATATATAGAAAAACTATTTTTATGCCTTTAGGCATAGTACAAATAGAGAAGTAAGGTAACTTCATACAAACGCACCGAGCGCGGTTTGTATGTGAGCGCGCCCGTACGTATGGCCGTCGCACGCACACACTGACAACATTTATAGGAGGATAAATGGAGCGCCAGTCGGGGTCGGAGCTGCGCCGTACGCAAAACCGCGCAAGATTCGCGCCTGCGCTGACGTTCGTTAATAATTTGAACATTTAGGTACCTACCTACGTCGTATATAACTACAAATTCGTTAAAGATGGCTACAAAGTCGACTAGCCATAAAAACATTGCAGTGTTCATGGATGTCTCAATAACAATTTGTCGGATACCCTAACTATTCGGCCACCGACACTCCTAATAATCACATGATAAGTGTGTAAATTAAAAAGTATTAAAAATAGTTTAGTGTAAAAAATAATATATAATAGGTACTTAATAAAAATATATTTTCATAATAATTTAGATTATTTGAATAAATATTATGATTCAGTAAAGCTACGTTTTAATTAATCCTATTCCTATTTAGACCGTAATTTTTCAAATCACTAAACAGATAACATGAAGTAGGTTTTATCAAATGGTAGGAGTCCGCCTGGGTGAGGACCACTGCCTTATCTATATTATTTCTGCCGCCAAGCAACAATGCTTGCATTGTTGTGTTTTGTGTTCCGGTTTGAAGGACAACGCACCTGCGATTCTGCATTTTTGTTGCCAACAGCTTGAATGCGTGAATTTTTGTTTTTTTTTTTATAACAGAGGTTGGCAAGCGAGCATGTGGGTCACCTGATGGAAAGCAATCACCACCGCCCATAGAAATCAGCAACATCAAGGGGTCGCCGATCCGTTGCCAGCCTTTTAAGGGAAATATTGACTCTGTTCTTGAAGGCCCCCATGTCGTACTTATTTGGGAATACCGCCGAGGGAAGTTGATTCCACAACTTTACAGTACGTGGTAGAAAATGCCTTAAAAAGCGTACTGTAGTAGATCGCCAAATATCAAGGTGATGTGGATGGAATTTTAATTTTTGGCGAGTTGTACGATAGTGGAACTCAGCGGCAGGTATCAAATCAAATAGCTCATCCGAGCACTCCCCGTGGTACAATTTATATAGAACGCAAAGAGATGCAACATCTCTGCGTGTAGAGAGAGAATCCAGCCGATCAGAAATCATTGGGTCACCGACAATTCGAACAACTCTTCGTTGTATGCGGTCAAATGGAGCGAGTAAGTACTGAGGCGCACCAGCCCAGAGATGTGAACAGTATTCCATATGAGGCCTAACTTGGGCTTTATACAGTTGAAGGCGATGCTGTGGTGTAAAATACCTTCTGGCTTTACAGATGATGCCAATTTTCCTAGAAGCCAATTTGGCCTTGCACTCCAAGTGACCACGGAACTGTACATCTCTGGATATGTCAACACCCAAGATACCAATGCTGGAGCTAATAGTAAGGGGAGTACCTTTCAATCTAGGAGCCACGACAAATGGGGACTTTTTTGCAGTAAACGCACATACTTGTGCCTTGTGTATCGGATGTTATGGGCGACAGTTACCGCTCACCATCAGGTGGGCTGTCTGCTCGTTTGTCACTGAGTAAGCATGCATTAAAATGTAGGTAATGAAAAAATTGCAGTCACTCCTGGTGTATGTACAAAAATAATTATTTTTATTCTTTTTAGATTTCCACACCCAAAGGGTAAAAACGGGACCCTATTACTAAGACTCCGGTGTCCGTCTGTCTGTCCGTCTGTCACCAAGGGCTGTAGGTATCTCATGAACCGTGGTAGCTAGACAGTTAAAATTTTCACAAATGATGTATTTCTGTTGTCGCTATAACAACAAATAATAAAAACAAAATAAAATAAATATTTAGTCAGTCTCGTGCGCGCGTTCTCCCGTGTCGTGCGTGTTTCCGATTGCGAGCGACCGTTTGTTCGCAAATATGTCGAGTACAGTAAAGTGCATTAGCTGTAACATAGTTATTGACGAGCTTCTGTGTTATGTACAGAATAAAATATCGATATGTGATGAAGAAAGTCTGGTAAAAATATGTGCGTCGACGTTTTCAACGGATCAAATACAAAAGTCACATATTTTGTTATTTGAATCGGTGTCTTCAACGGTGCAAAAAAGGTTCGCCAGAAAGGGAAAAGGAAAGGAAGATCGAGTGTTATACGACATTCTAAACTTCTTCAAGGTTACTGAGCCTGATATGCTGCCAGTTTTTGTAGCTCGTGAGCTCGAAAAACTGCCGCCGATAACCTTTGACCATTTGGATGTCTCGAAGTTATTGAAGGATTTAGTGTTGGTGCAGGAGGACATCAAGTCTATTAAATCCTCGTATGCTACGGTTGAGCAGCTGGAAGATGTAAGGAAGGAGTTCTCTAGTGCTAAATCTCCACCCTTCTCAGCGGCAAAAATAAACATGAAGAGAGGAGCGTACTGTAACAGTGGCCCGATAGGGTTATCCCATTTAGACGAATCAGCTGTAATTAGTTATGAAGACAGTTCTAGTTGCGAAATTTCAGCGTTGAACAACAACAATGATTTGCAATATAGAAGCATAATCAATAATTATAATGAGGGTAGCAGTAGTAATGCATTTGAAACATTTCGTTCAACGGCCGAGGTCGTCGCAACGGCTAGCGGCAGCGACAGTGCGAAGCGCGATGAATCATCTCGTGCGCCCGCTCAGGCGACCGACCAGCTGATCGGCCCCGGTCTCAGTACAAAAGATAATGGCTCTTATGCGGCAGTCGTAAAGTCCGATATTCCGTGGACACTCGTGGAAAAGAAAGGAAAAAGATCGAGAAACCGTATAGAAGGGAAAACAGGAACGAGCGTAGTCGAAATTAACGAGTTGTTTAGAGCTGCTGAAAGAAAAATACCGATGTTTATAACAAATGTTCATAAAGATACAACGGAATCGGACATTGCTCAATACATTTATAAGATGACGCAAGAAACAGTGAAACTCGAGAGAATATCAACTAAAAGTTAATATGACTACAATGCATATAAGTTCCTCGTAGCGCATAATAAACTGTCATTATTTATGGACGATAAGATATGGCCGCAGGGGATAATTTTCCGTCGCTTTGTAAATTTCAAAACAAAACGAGTCGACCCTTCATTGTCAAATAAATGATGATTAATGACAACACATATAAATTTGCCACCTTTAACTGTAAGAACGTAAAACGTTCTATAGATAACTTACGTGATCTTTGCAAGACATGTCATATTATTGGTTTACAAGAAACGTGGTTATACAAAGAGGAAACGCCTTTGCTCAACACGATAAGTACGGACTTCAGCAGTACGGGAGTGTCGGCGATGGATGCGGGCACGGGTGTGCGGCTTGGGCGGCCGCACGGCGGTGTGGCTCTTCTTTGGAGGCACAATATCTTCAGTGATGTGACCGTGATTGAGTGTAACAACCCGCGTTTATGTGCAATTAAAATAGTGCTAAATAATAAATCGTTTCTCGTGATGTGTGTGTACATGCCCTACGATGAAGCAGTCAACTTAGCGGATTTTACGGACGTACTTAGCTCGGTGAGTGCTATTGTTGACAGTTGCAATATAGATTGTGTTTATATGCTAGGTGATTATAATGCTCATCCGTGTAAACCATTTTATAAAGAACTAGCGAACTTTTGTATAGACCAGGAATGGTCTTGCATCGATGTTGAAATGTTAGGGATGACCTCGAATACTTATACGTTTGTAAGCGAAGTACATGGGACTAGTTCGTGGCTCGACCACTGTTTAGTAACTAAGGCGGCAGTGAACTCGATACAGAATGTGTATGTTTGCTACGACGTGTTCTGGTCAGATCACTTCCCGCTAGTGATAGAATGCAATTTGAATATTGTCTTGCCGATTAGATCACCTAGGAATATTAGTCAAAATATGGTCGTTTGGGGGGAAAGAACACCTGAACAAATAGGTATCTATCAAAAGGAATGTCATGAAAGATTGAAAACTATCGACTTCCCATGTGAGCTTCGCGACTGCAGCGATAACATGTGCAGCAATCATAACCATAAAATTGTTATTGATACACTTTACAGTAATATTGTGAATGCTCTTATGGCTTCTTCCAAGGTAGGACGTGAATGTATGAAACCAAAAAGAAAGGTGGTTGCGGGTTGGAACAAACATGTAGCCTGCGCACATGGGGAGGCTAGGTTAAAGTTTCATAGGTGGACGTGGTAAGGTAGACCTACTACGGGTAATATTTATAATGAAATGTGTGAATCAAGAAAAATGTTCAAGTCACGTATAAAGTGGTGCCAAAATAACGAGAATCAAATTAAGATGGATATTTTGGCCTCTCACCACTCAAAGAATGATTTCCGTTCCTTTTGGAAACACACTAATAAGTTACAATGTAAATCAAGTCTTCCTATGAGCGTATGCGGTGTGAGTGAGCCCGATAAAATAGCTAATCTCTTTGTCGACCATTTTGTAGTTAGATCGCCTCTTGGGCCCTCACAGTCGATGCTGGAGGCTGTGCCCGGAGTGAACAGGGAGATAACGTTTACAGTAAAGGACATCACACGTATCATTCAATCCATGTCCGGAGGGAAATCCCCTGGTCACGACGGGCTCAGTATTGAACATCTTAAGTTTGCAGGCCCGCATCTGCCTCGAGTACTGTATATGTTGTTAAATCTTTGCCTTGGACATGGTTATATGCCTGTAGATATGATGCGTACGGTCGTTATACCTATAGCTAAAAATAAAACTGGAGATCTTGCAGATACGAATAACTATAGGCCAATCTCGCTGGCAACTGTTATTTCGAAAGTATTTGATGGCGTGCTTAATACTCAGTTAAATAAATACATAAAACCACACGATAACCAATTTGGCTTCAGGCAGGGCTTGTCGACAGAGAGCGCTATACTGTGTGTTAAGCAGGCTATCACTTACTACACGAAGCGTAAGACGCCGGTGTTCGCCTGCTTCCTGGACCTGTCCAAGGCTTTTGACCTGGTTTCCTACGACATATTATGGAGTAAGCTTGAAAAACTTCACTTACCAGTAGAGCTCATAAATATCTTTAAATATTGGTACGGAAACCAGGTCAACCATGTAAGATGGGATGGAGCTCTGTCCAGATCTTTTGGGTTGGAGTGCGGGGTGAGACAGGGGGGACTCAGCTCACCCACGCTCTTCAATCTTTATGTAAATGAGCTGATAGGCGAGCTCAGTAGCATCAGGGTGGGTTGTTACATCGACGGTGTCAGCGTAAACAACATCAGCTACGCCGACGACATGGTGCTACTGAGTGCGTCTATCTGCGGCTTGAGGAAACTCCTGTCAATATGCGAAGTGTATGCAAACTCCCACGGGTTGGCGTACAATGTAAAGAAGAGCCAAATTATGGTCTTCGAGGCCGGGAGCAGACACATCGACATAGTCCCGCCTGTTTTCATTAATAAGCACGAGCTAGAAAGAGTCTACAAATTTAAATACCTTGGACATATGTTGGCTCCCGACCTGAAAGACGATGACGACCTGGAACGGGAACGGAGGGCGCTGTCAGTAAGAGTCAACATGTTGGCACGCAGGTTCGCTCGTTGCTCACGTGATGTTAAAATCACTCTATTCAGAGCATTTTGTACGTCGTTCTACACGTGCAGCCTGTGGGCCAATTATACTCAAAAAGCTTGCAGCGCCCTCCGGGTGCAATTCAATAATGCACTCAGGCTGCTGTTGAGGCTGCCTCGCTTCTGTAGCGCATCAGGGATGTTCGCAGAGGCTCGCGTAGATTGTTTTTATGCCACAATGCGCAAAAGATGCGCGTCCCTGATGAGTAGGGTGCGAGGCGGCAACAATAGCATCCTGAGCATGTTCGCGAGCAGGCTGGACAGCTCTTATCTGAATCGTTGCTGTGCCATATCCAGTGGGTTGAAGCGGATGTGACGCAGCGGCGGTTTGGGTATTAGTAATTAAAATTACAATTTATAATAAAGTTTGTATTACTAACATAGTTTACTAAGATTCTACTAACAAAATATGAGCTTGTAATTGCTTGAAATAAAATATATTCATTCATTCATTCATTCATTTAAGGGGGGCTCCCATTCAACAAACGTGATTGTGTGTCATTTTTGGTACGGAACCCTTCGTGACCGAGTCCGACTCGCACTTGGCCTGCTTTTTGTTACAGATCCCTAACACTTACCCTACTTAATATTGTATTTTGTACCTTACTTAATTTTGTATAATAGAGATTGACTAAGTATTTTTGACGGTTGAATAAACTATTAAGCGACAGCCCTACGTGTTTAGGCTATTATCTCCCGCTCGGGGCTTGAGTTCTCCTACTTCTCTATTTGTACTATGCTTTAGGTGAGGTTCCGAAGGTCGCAACCTCTCCAGAACAGTACCTACATTCTCAAAATTATTTGTGACGACTTAAGCTCTATTTACATCGCCGCGGAATGGAATGGAATGGACTTTTTTCAACGAAATTGTACATAGCATAATGAACTTTATGTCAATTGTATAACATATAAACTTAAATACGAGCCAAAAAAAGGTGCGCGGGCTTTCCGGAGAATCGTCGCGTATTCTCAGAATTCCCCTAGCTACTGTCTACGCTGCCTGTGAAATCCGCGGGAAATGGCGTGAACAGGGAGTCGATCGGATTGGTCACAGCAATGGAATACGCGAGAATACTCAAGCATTCCAGCGAATTCGTGCGCCTTTTCGCGTCATGAGGCGAAATTCCATTCCGCGGCAGTATAAATTGATCCTTATTTTTTGTTAATTCTAATTCACTAAAATAAAAACAATTGAAACAAACCTGTACATAACTCTGATCATCTATCCCCTCCTTTAACGGTACATTGACAGAATAATACCTCCCGCTTTCAGCCCCAATCTCATACATGTCCCCCGTTCCAGGGAAGAAGTAGTTCCCATACTTGTGGAAGCTCACAGTCATCACTCTATCGGTGAGATAGAATGCTTCTTGTACACCGTCACCATGGTGAACGTCAATGTCTATGTATAATACTCTAGGATGGTATTTGAGTAGTTCTAATACAGCTATAACAATATCATTTACATAGCAGAACCCTGAAACAATTAAGACGTTTTAACAATATTTTACTTGCAAGGATTTTATTTTGAGAAAGTTTTGCTATCTGAAAAAAGTTATATAGATTTTTTTAAATCTTTTAATATTATATATTTTAATAATCTTGAAATACATAAAAGCCCCTTAGGCTTTTATGTATTTCAAATATACCAAACCCATTGTACGCTAGTCTAAGAGACTCCTTGATGAGATTAACTTGTAAAACATTCTTGCCTGATTAGACAGATTGAATCTTCATCAATTAAAATTTTCTCATCAGTGAGTCTCTCTTCTGTTTATATTTGACTCACTTCATAAACAGTTTGGATTTTGTGGTCATTCTTTACGACCCCACACTCAACACAATTAGGTGAGTATATTTTCGGTTTAAAGATCTTTATTACCATAAGAACAAGTTACAGTTCACTTAAAATGAGCAGTATTTAGCATTTCCAATTTAGAAAATAGTTCGGCAATAGAATCAAACAGTCTATATAAGTTAAATTTTAAATAATAATAAAAAAATAAAAAATAAAGTATTGTAAATGTTTGCCGTGTATTCGTAAATCAATGACCCAAAAAAGACGAGAATATTGTTTGAATGTAGGGTAGACAAAATATTTGATTTGTCGGTCCCCGCTTGACCGTCTGTCGTCCCCATCAACAGAACGGTTCTACGCAATCAAAACATTTTCCGCATAAGGAATCCAAACTTTCTTGATAGATAGTGTCCCAAATGTAGCTCTAAATGCTGTTTTAATAGCAGTTATTGTCTTTAATATATACAGATTTTTACTAAATAAATTAGTAGAGCAGAAAAGCAACACTTTTATATGCTACTTCTGACATGACATCTCTGGAAGCTTGGATTGCCGAGACAAATCCAAGAATATCCTAACTTCAATATTTTTAAAAATGGAAAAATGCACCTCCCCCCTAGGTGGGATTTGAACCCCTAACCTCTTGATGACCAGTCGAGTGCTCTTCCTACTGAGCTACTAGGAAGGTTTGTGTTGGTGACAAATTATTGCATTTTATATTTTTACTTGAGTCACAGTGTGACTCAAGTAAAAATGGTGGTGAATTTTTCCATTTTTAAAAATATTTATAATATTCTGGCAAGTTGGCGGAAACAACTATTTAAAAATAATAATATCCTAACTTGTCTGTTTGGATGATAAGAGTTAATATATAATGTTACAGCAACAAATATAACCTTTCATGGCAGTTCTCTAAAGTAAAAATGCAAGTTAGCAAACTCACCTGAAGGCTCAAATTTCTTAGCATGATGCAAACCTCCGGACCAATTAATAGCTATATCGCATGCATTATTATTTAACTTCATGGCGCCCTCTAGCGAAGCACCAGTGTACATTGAGCAGAAGTCAAAGAGACCCTCGAAAACAGGGCAGTCATCACCTACGTTGTAATGTAGTAAATCTTTGGAGTAGCCTGAAATTATTTAAAGGATTATATTATAATGATTGATTGTAAATACAAGATTTTAGTGAACCACTTCATCGTTAAAAAGTTTCCATAGATAAATAATGATAGTTAACAAAGCTTCAAAAGTTGACCAAATGCGAAATCTTAGATGAAATGGACATTTTAAGAAGTGGACAGTCTTCGTAGTGGATGATTTGTATAGTAAATTATTCACAAATATGACGTTTTGCAATATGAACCAATTACAAAGTGGATGAAATGCAACAAAACGCATCATCAACTTGTACCCATGCGTTGCTGGATACAGGCTGAAATGCTTTCCACCAAATAGTATTGTTACGAGCTAGGGTTCTGGATTTGGATGTAAAACGCCAATGACAACTTGCAAGGATTTATTCACGCAGGGTCTGGTCTGCAGGTCTTCACAACACGAAGTCCACACGAAGATTCCAAATCGCAGGTCAAATCGAAGTCCAATAGTATCGCTGAGGTCGTAGGTTATCACTTGTCTCGCAGGTAGATTCGCTCGAAGTTAACTCTTCCGAAGTCCAAACTGAACTGCCTATGCGCCGCGGCGGTCGCTATTTATATCCGCCGACAAGGGTTCTCGAATGTTCCCGCATGTACATGCATGTACTACCCATCGGTAATTCATCGTAATGTCTCGAGTCACATCTCGAACATTTTCATGTCATAGTGTTATGAACCTTATGGCACTAGACATACGGGTCATTATTGCTTGCATCGAAGTATGCGGCGACTATTCTAAAAGGTTCTATTCTAGATCGTTCGAGACAGGACCGCGACACTGCTCCCCTCTTAGAGATGCTCGTCCCGAGCATCTTCATTACTGCCGTGATAAGAAGCTAAGCGGTCAATGTGAACCACTTTTTGTGCACCTCTCGGCTGCCGTTGAATTCGATATGTCACGTCATTCAACCGAGTGACCACTTTGTACGGCCCTTCCCATCTTGTCTGTAATTTCGGAGACTTTCCTTTTCGTCGAGTTACGTTGTGAAGCCATACTAGTGCTCCTTCTTCGAAGCCGTTTGTATTTGCTCGACGGTCGTACCTGGTTTTCATCTTTTCACTCGACTGCAACCCATTTTCCCGAACTATGGCATGAATTTCTCGCATTTTCTCACGTAACTCGGAAATGTAGTCGTGTAGAGTACGTGGGTCGTCAGGAGGTCCTCCAGTTAGCAGATCTACTGGTATTCTCAGTTCTCGCCCAAAATTGACACGTGCTGGGGTTACCTTTGTGCTTTCATGTTCAGCAGTTCGGTAGGCCAGGAGAAACGGCGGTATGTATTTGTCCCAGTCTCTCTGGTGGTTGTCAACGAGTTTCGCCAAATGTCTCTCAAGTGTCTGATTAAATCTCTCTACCATGCCGTCGGATTGAGGATGATATGGGGTGGTCCTAGTCTTATGTATACCCAATATTTTGCAGAGTTCTTGAAATATCTGTGACTCAAAGTTCCTACCTTGGTCGGAGTGTATTTCCAAAGGCACACCAAATCGGCAAACTACTTCTTCAAACAACTTGGATGCAACAGTTGTGGCTTCTTGATTAGGTATGGCGAATACTTCTGGCCACTTAGAGAAGTAATCCATAACTACCATGAAGTACTTATTTCCTGATTCCGTTACAGGGAATGGTCCAGCCACATCAACTGCAATGCGTTCCCATGGCGCACCAACGTTATAAAGTTGCAGGTTTCCTCGGCTTCTAGTTGATGGACCTTTCACCGCAGCGCAAGTAGCACACTTGCGGCACCAATCTTGCACATCCTCTCGACAATAAAGCCAGTAAAACCTTTCCCGAATCTTTGTTAACGTCCGTTTCACGCCCAAGTGTCCACCTGACACGCCATCATGTACTTCACGAAGGACATCTTGTACCTTGTCTCTTGGGACAACTATCTGAAGATGGAACTCTCTGCCGTTAGGTTTCTCCCATTTACGGTAAAGTATTCCGTTCTGAAGAATAAAACTGTCCCATTGAGCCCAGTATGCCTTGGTGATAACACTAGTAGGGGCGACTTCGCACCATCTTGGCTTGTCCTCGCCTCGTTTCTTCCATGCGACAATGAGTCGCAAATCTTCGTCATCTTCCTGTGCTTCTTTCATCGCCTCATCTTCCCAGGATCTCGATGGGCCCATTCTTGTCAATCTCAATGGCAGTTCCTTTGTCTCTTGTTTGGCACAGTGCTTGCAGTCTTCAGGACATGGCCTTCTTGACAGTGCATCAGCATTTCCATGCGCCTTTCCGCTGCGGTGTTCAATCGCAAAGTCGTACTCTTGGAGTTGTTCGATCCATCGAGCAACTTGACCTTCTGGATTTTTAAATTGTAACAGCCACTTCAGGGCGGCGTGGTCAGTGCGAAGTGTAAACCGCATGCCAATGAGATATTTGCTGAAGTGCTGTAATGTCTTTACCACAGCCAAGAGCTCCCTTCTTGTCACACAGTAGTTCCTTTCAGATTTCGACAGCGATTTACTAAAATAAGCCATCACCACTTCTCTGTCGCCTTGTTTCTGCGATAACACACCTCCGATCGCTGTGTTGCTGGCGTCTGTGTCTACAATGAATTGGCCACTAGGTTGTGGAAATCCCAAGATTGGAGTCTCGCAAAGACATTTTCTTAGTTTCTGAAAAGAACCCTCGCAGGTCTCATCCCAATGAAATGGCTGCTTGTCTTCAGTTAATCGGTGTAAAGGCTTGGCAATTTCGGAGAATCCCTTAACAAAGCGTCTGTAATACGAGCATAGCCCTAAAAATGCCCGCACTTCTGTCTTATCTTTGGGAGTAGGCCACTTTTGTACCGCTTCGATTTTGTCTGGATCAGTCTGTATGCCTTCGCTGGTTATCACATGGCCGAGATAGTTAACTTTCTTCTTAAACAAACTGCATTTCTTCGGATTTAACTTCAAGTTGGCTCCCTTTATCTTTTTCAAGACCTGCTCTAGGTTCCGTAAGTGGTCTTCAAAATCTCTGCCCATGATTATGACATCATCCAAATAGACAAGGCAAGCGTCTCCAACTAATCCTGCCAGTACACACTCCATAAGTCTTTCGAAAGTAGCCGGCGCGTTGCATAATCCAAAAGGCATGACGTTAAATTGCCATAAACCTTTACCAGTTGAAAAGGCTGTCTTCTCTTTATCCTTCGGATCAATTTCCACTTGCCAGTAGCCGGATTTCAGATCTAACGTCGAGAACCATCTCATACCACTCAATGTGTCCAGAGTATCATCGATTCGTGGTAGTGGATAACTGTCCTTCTTTGTCACATCATTAAGTCGTCGATAGTCCACACAGAACCTTGTGCTACCATCTTTCTTCTTGACCAACACAACTGGAGAACACCATGGACTAGCAGAAGGTTCTATAATTTTGTTTCTTTGCATGTCTTCCAACATGTCTTGAACTTCCTTTTCTTTAGCAATTGGTATGCGCCTTGCTCGCTGACGGATAGGTCGCTCGTGTCCGGTGTCAATTTTGTGCTGAACTAAAGATGTTCTTCCAGGATTTCCTTCGTCCGAAGAGAAGATTTCCCCAAAACGCAGTAGCAACATCTTGGCCTTCATGCTCTGCGAATAGCTTAGATTACTTTTACAATCGTCAAGCAGTTTAGAGACTATAATTTCGCTCCTGGTATTCGACGTAGTTGAGTTTGAAGGTGATTGGCAATTTCTCATCCAAACAGCTTCTTCACATCTTCCAATAACTTCACCTTTGCTTAGGCTAATCTCTCGGTCGCACAAATTCACAACCTTTACTACAGCGGTCTTACCTCCACGGACGAGAGTTCTTGCTGTCAGCACTTTCTTACAGGCTGCACTGCCGGGCGTATCTTCAATCAGCACACATCTATCCGGCTGATTCTTCTGACTCAAAGGCAGTTTCACCTTTACTTGAGCTTGTGCTCGTCCAGGTATTATGATTTTCTTCAGGCACGTTACTTTTCCGTCGGGACCGCCAAGTATGAAGTTTTCCTCATCACCACATTTAAAGACACCGTTAGTGACATCGATGTGACAGTTGTGTTTCCTCATGAAGTCTAGGCCCAGAATGCAATCATCCATAATTTCGGCTACGATTACGTCATGAGTATATGACGACTCTCCAACACGTATCGTAACCAACCTTTCCCCTAGGACGGGTATCTGTTGGCCAGAAGCGGAGAGAAGTCTGCATAAACTGGTGTCTTTGCGTCTCCCTACAGCTTTCACTAGATCTGGTCTCACAACTGTTCTAGAGGCTCCTGTATCTAAGGTGATTTTGCAGTCTATTTCGTTCACTCTACCGCGTATTAGTAGACTGTTCCCATTCCATGCTTGTGAGATTACGGTTGCTGGGGCTTCCTCCGCTCCAGCCAGTACCCGCCCCGCAGTCCTGGCTTTTACTCGTTTCCCTGATTCACGGTAGAGGGCGCAGCATCATGCTTCTTTACCAACTCTTCAAAACGCTGCTCCATTTTGTTTAGAAGTGCATCCAGCCTGTCGTCAGTTTTGGTCGGTTGTCTTTCCTTCTTAGGGCACGTGAACTGCAGATGTCCTCTTTCCCCACATTTGTAGCACATGAGCCCGGAGTTCCTTTTGGGCGGCGTCTTGATCTCCTTAACATCCTCCGTAATTTCACGAAGTTTGTACCCTTGCCGGATATCTTGTCGCACAGCTTCAACTTCCAGGGCGTGTGCGAGTGCTTCTTTTAATGAGGCATGGTGGCGAAGCTTCACTGCAGCCCTAATTTCAAGATCCTTGATTCCGTCGACGAAGGCTTGAAGAATGTTGGTGTCCACCATCCTACTATCAGCAGAAGGGTACGCCTTTCGAACCAGCTTTCCGATCTCCAGCGCCCATTGTTGAAGTCCTTCACCTGGGCGCTGGGTCCGGTCTCGTAGCTGGGCACGAAAAACGTGTTCCAAGTGTTGTTCCCCATATCTAGCCTCAAGAGCCTCCAGCAGGTCTTTAAAGTCGCTGCCTGAGGTAGGCAGTGCCTCCAGCACAGACAAGGCCGAACCTCTGAGCGCGACGGTGAGGGCTGTCAGGTTCTGTTCGTCCGTCCACCCATTCGAAGCAGCGACAGTCTGAAACTGCTGGCGGTAGGCGGCCCAAGACGTAGTACCGTCGTAAGGAGGCACCTTCACCTTAGGTCCCTGGATTATGCCGACAGCTCCGCTCGACGTAACTCCAGCAGCTTCTATACGCCGAACTTTCATCTCCAGTCCAGTGAGGCCAGTTTTCACATTTTTCAAGTCGTCCTCTAATTCGGAAACCCGTCCATTCACTATCTCTACATCTTCATGTAGCTTAGCTACCGTATCGCTAAACTTGGTAACGGCAGAAAGAATCCTTTGTTGATCTGCCTTCTGTTCTTCTCGCAGGCCCCTCATCTGCTTGCTTTGTTCTTCTCTTATCCTCGCCTGCTCATCCATCATGCCCTTCATCATTGCCATCAGGCACGACATATCCAAAACCTCCGTTGAAAGTTTCGGAGGTTTAATGTTTCCGGTGGGCGTGGCCAGGTGGGCGTGGCTAGAGGGCGGGGCCTGTTGGTCGGTGGGCGTGGCCTGCTCGGTGGGCGTGTCCCGGTGGGCGGGGCCAGGGGGCGTGGCTTGACTGGTGGGCGGGGCCTGGTCAGTGGGCGTGTCCTGGTGGGCGGGGCTAGGGGGCGTAGCTTGGCCGGTGGGCGGGGCCTGACCGGTGGGCGTGGCCTGGTGGGCGGGGCCAGTGGGCGTGCCCCTATGGCCGGTGGGCGTGGCCTCAGGGGCAGTAGGCGTGGCCTCCGCAGCACATTGTGCCCTAGTCCTCACGCCAGGAGTATCCTCCCTCGGAGTCAGTGGCATCTCCAAATCCCCAATTCTGACACCAAATGTTACGAGCTAGGGTTCTGGATTTGGATGTAAAACGCCAATGACAACTTGCAAGGATTTATTCACGCAGGGTCTGGTCTGCAGGTCTTCACAACACGAAGTCCACACGAAGATTCCAAATCGCAGGTCAAATCGAAGTCCAATAGTATCGCTGAGGTCGTAGGTTATCACTTGTCTCGCAGGTAGATTCGCTCGAAGTTAACTCTTCCGAAGTCCAAACTGAACTGCCTATGCGCCGCGGCGGTCGCTATTTATATCCGCCGACAAGGGTTCTCGAATGTTCCCGCATGTACATGCATGTACTACCCATCGGTAATTCATCGTAATGTCTCGAGTCACATCTCGAACATTTTCATGTCATAGTGTTATGAACCTTATGGCACTAGACATACGGGTCATTATTGCTTGCATCGAAGTATGCGGCGACTATTCTAAAAGGTTCTATTCTAGATCGTTCGAGACAGGACCGCGACAGTATATTATTATTATATTATATATGAATTCTTCAATGCTAAGAACATAATTTTGTCTGCCTCATAAAATTGTTATGCCCTTCCAAAGTCATATAAGTATACCATCTGTAATAATTACATGTATGAATGCAATAAGTAAATAAAATAAATTAATTAATAAGAGTCTGCTCATAGTGGCCAAACTAGCATAATCCCTTCAGTGTAGTCATAACTGTTTTTTTTTTTACATGAGAGGGGTGGGGGGACAACGAGCATGTGGGCATCGAGATCAGCAACACAATGGGTCTCTAATCCGTAGTTAGCCTTTTATGGGAAATAAAGACTGTTCTTAAAGGCTCCCATGTCATTAGTGTTCCAATTATAATACTATTATTAATTCACACTACTATATTGTTTCACTGAAACAAGCTACACACATACATGCAAAGTTAAGGTGTAACATTTATGTAAACTTTAGGCACTACAGCTAACACAGAAAACTTACTTTGAATATTTTGTGGCGTTACATTCTGCAAGAACTCTATATAATCCTCACTATGAAACCGGCACATGTCATGAGCACTGGCCCTGTAAGGCTTGTATATCTGCATTTTCTTATGAAGACCATAGTTGAGCACTAAACTGTGCGTCACCGACAGCCTATGCGGTTTCATAGGATGTCCAGGTCCATAATGGAAGTTTCCAACATCAGCGTTATAGAAATATGCTACTCTCTGTTGCGTCATAGTGGATAAACAAACACGTATTCCTTCAAAATATAAATAATGCCAAGAACTAAAGCTATCACTAACAGTCGCTTGGTTAGTTGAATATCGCCTAGCATAATTATTTTATAGACATATTTTTTATTGTATCACTTTGGTTGACACTGAATTTACATTTTAAACCGATTTTTAATAATTCACTTCGGTTTTTTATAATAAAAAAAATATAATCAGACTAAAACGCTTCTTCAGATTCACAAAGCAACAACTTCAAGCTAACAGTTGTGACATTGACTTATTTGACTTGACACTGACAGCAAGACATGACAAGACACAAAATTTCTTTTCTAATTTTGGTTTTGGCCAAGAGGCATTATGGAAATTATAAACTTGGTCTCCTGCAAGTATTTTTTACCGAAACATTCTGTAAAACATCGAAACAAAGAGGCGTGGCTATACCTTATAAGGCATAGTCATGCTCTTCTTTATATGCTTGTGCAAAATGTGTAAAAAAAAAACTTGCAGGAGACCCATTTAGATATATCTGTCTCTAGCGGTGAATGACAAAAAGGTGAGTACATGTTTATTCATTCAAAAATGTTTTGTTTATTAACCTATATAACGTCCAAGGCGGTTACCGGTTAGCGATACCTGCTTACTATAAGAGGGTTTATAAGATTGTTTGTTATTGTTACTCAGGCGCGGATCCAGCCCTCAAAAAAGGCTGTGGTCACAGCCATCCGAAAATTGGGCAAGGACGAGTCGGAGTACGAACTTGCTATGAACAATGATGACTTATGAAGGACTTTTTAATTTGATTAATTCCCTTTTTTCTTAGGGTCGTGGGCATGCCCACCGTGCCCACAACGGTGGATCCGCCCTTGTTGTTACTTTAGAAAGAAACATATTACGTCTATATCATAGACCTAGAATTTTTCGCAATAATAAAGACTGGTGATTTATAAGAGAAGGAAACATTAGTCTACACGTATGCTAGAGCGAGATATAATAATAAGAACCGACCGCCCTTTTAAGTTTGTTAGTAAATTAGATCCCACATAATATGTATATATTTTCAATCACGGGTCAAGCCCGGTCATTTGATAGGCGTGCGCGGGGATATAGATCCAACGCGTATAGGCCCCTTTGAGAAGTTTAATGTAATGTTGTACGCCCGCCGTGACCCGCTCCAGGATATTTTGTCAACAGAACGGCATACCCATGAGCAGGTCTCGCCAGGCGTTGAGACTATTGCAAAGTGTGATGGAAAATAAATGGGTTATGGAGATGAGATCTGGGTGAACTAAATTATTATTATGTATCTCTTTTTTATTACGGGTCATGTCCAGTCATTTGATAGGCGTGCGCGTAGTGACTTATAGTTACTTACGACACCAGAAGTATCACTCACGCGAAGCCAACTCAGTATAAACCCCTTTATGCCTTGAATAATGTCATACATACAGCCCCCTGGGAAAAAAATGGTGTTCGTTGCGCGTGTCAGTCTAATTGAACACGCAAGTTAACCAACGTCGACGTAGCCTGTCCATGGATGGGTTTATTTGTCTAGGGCTCCTCCGTGCTTTGTAGAGCACGTAAAGCCATCTACTAAGGTAGAACAGTTTGTATGGCGCCGCACGCACATACGCTCATATAAGCTCTGCACAGACGACATTGTTATGTAGTAGTCAACGACGCGATATTTGTATGGAGTGGTCGGGGTGTGACTATACATAAAGGCACAGTATAAGTAATAAAGGTGAAAAAGTTTTATTTTATTTTGATTATCACAATTACGATACCAGTCTTTACGCATGTAATCCATTTGTAGTGTTTACTTATCTCATAAAAAAATATCTGACAAATCTTATCAATTCGTATCTGCTTCAAATTGTACATGTGTGTACATAAGTATAATATAAAAGAACATTACGATTATACTTACACTTGAGTAAGGAATTCTTGTACATAAATATGCATGAAAACTTGTACTTTGATAAAATTTTCTTCACAAGCTATAATATACCTACCTAAGTACCTGTTTCTATAAATGACGACTGTATATAGAAAAATGCGGTTTAAAAAAGTAGGTAAGGTTCGTCTGTTGGCGAATATACCAAATAGTTGATAACACACCCTCTTTGCTAACCGACAGGGTGCATGATGGTGTACAGTTACACCACGTTAAAGGTGAGGTTGGCTTTGGGCCTAAAGATAATGTTAAGTCAATTAAGTACGTCCTAAATGATTTTTAAATAAGAAAAAGCTTTTTTTTGTAAAATATTTTAACAACTTAAAAGGAAGTTAAAATAAAATACAAAGAAATATTGTATTTTATTTTAACTTCCTTTTAAGGATTTGTAATGTAGAAAATTGCAATATATAATAATTTTATTGTAAAATATTTAAAGATTTTCAATTTAAAAAAAAACTATTTTATGAACGTTTATCATATTTCTTCGTAACTGTACAAACAATGAAATGAGATAACAGAGATGCACTCAGAGATATAGACTCATAGAGTTAAAATTTCGATTGGCATCTCATCTTGTAACTAAGGTTTTCACTCAGTATCATTTTGATAATACTTACTCTTCTTACAGCATGGGTTCCTCATTCAACTTTTTCATTGTGTTGTTAGTAATTTGCAATATTAATTACTATAAGGTAAATGCAATTACCTCGAATGTAGTACAGGAGTTCGAAGCTCATGAAGTGGTACCTGATGTCATACCCACAGCACCTGCAGCCTCTGTCACAGTAAGCATATTTTTTATTCATATACTAGCTTTTGGTCGCGGCTTCGTACGTGCAGATATATGAAATTGATTCATACCCCTGTTCTGGGTGAACAGGGGTATGAATCAATTTCATATTTCTTAGGGGTTGAATATCGAAAAATCGTGAAATACGTGTTTACTTATTTTCTTTTAGGACTACATTTACAAAGTTCCATGCCGAAATGCCCATTTAATATTTTTTTCCCCATAAAAAGTTTAATACCCTTTTTTACCCTTAAGGTATCGAATTATAGAAAATGTTGAATTAGAGTTTTATTGAATTATGTCAAAGAACAATATCACGAAACATACCCCTTTTTACCCATTTAGGAGGTGATTATCGCACAATCTTGTTGATTATCCCTTCTTAGTGGACCTATACGTTACAAAGGGAAGCCACGGTCCAAATATTACGTTTTTAGCTTCAGTAGTTTTGCCTCGGCGTTGATGAATCAGTCAGTCAGGACATGTTACTTTTTATATTCGATTTGAATGTATTTCCTGCCTGTATTAGTGCCTTACCTCTTGTTTGGCCTAGCCTCTTTCGCTAGTCTACAGGATTGTACCACGTGCAGTAAGGTCGACTTTGACTCTAAAGATCGTAGCGAGCAACACACCTTACTTGACCCCACACATATTCCGACAGAAATTTGGCACATTTCCCCAAATATTTATATTATTTTCAGGTGACATATCCTTCTGGTGTAGAGGTCAAACTCGGCATTGAGCTGACTCGTATTCAAGTAGCAGATGCTCCGTTTGTATCATGGGAAGCAAGTCCAGTCAAATATTACACCCTCGCCTTCATCGGTATGTAATATATTTGCTAGCCAGCTAATATTAGGCAGTTATCTCACCGCCGGCGATGAGCGATAGACCAATAGAATAGTATGCAAAAGTCTCGCTGGCATCGCTCAACTAGTCGTTTAAGCATCTCTTTCATTCACACACGATCAGAGTGCTTAGTGCGAGTTTTTTAGAGAGAGAGACACTTTTTAATATTATGAACAAATTGCATTGATTTAATATTTTTTAATCTGCTATTATCAGATGCTGATGCTCCATCTCGCACAAACGCAACTTACCGTTCAATTCTGCATTGGCTCATTGGAAATATTCCTGGAAGGAACGTAGCCGCTGGTGAGATGTATGCTGAGTACATCGGTTCCCAGCCCCCAGAAGGTTCCGGTTTACATAGATACATATTCCTCGTGTATAAACAACCAACCAGGCTGATTTTCAGTGAACCTTACATACCAAATAAGTAAGTAAAGGCCAGTCGATAAAAAAAATTATTCAAAATTCTCAGAAGATAGAGAGGGAAATTTGATTTGAGGGAAAAATCAATCTTGTTTGTAAAATCACATTTTTTTAATATGGAAAATTGGTCAGCAATTTCAAGTGATTTCTAGTTTTTACTACGTCGCTTGATAAAAAACTGTTATTATTATATCTACAGTCGCGTGCAGTACCAGACCTACTGTTCCCATGGTACGAATCATCTCCTGAGACTTCTGGTGACTTCACTAACTTGCAGGAACACAACAATCCTCAAAAATATTGTTATTTGGCTGCGGTATCTACCTTTCTTTAGCCAGAGTCTCATTTGCTAATATCCAAAGTGCACCATGTTCAGGCGTACTATTACCTATAATGTGCTTTAGCTCTAAAAACGATGATTAATGTTTAATAATTTCATAGCATATACAATCATGTTCAATTATTATCTAGTACCCATCACAGAAAGAAAAGATATTCAAATAAACGGACAAACCAAACGACCAAAATTCATCCAGCCATTTGAAAGATAATCCTATAGCTAGATAACCGAGAAAAATATCACAAAATAATATGAATAAATTTTTTAATATTATTTTTCAGTTCAACCCTCGAACGCCGAAGTTTTTCAATTGGCGACTTTGCCGCCAAGTACAACTTAGGTAATGCAATTGCAGGAAATTTCTTTCAAGTACAATACAATGAGGCAAGCAGGAGTACATTGGAATGACTAAATGAAACTTGAAAAAAAATACAAAAGTTGTGTCAACGTATGAAAAAATCGCCAATGTTTTTGAATATTAATATAATAATAAATTCGATAGTTCAAATAAATAGTATTATTTTATACAAAAAAGGTTATGAAAGTTTCACTTGACTTCAACCTCAAAGTATTCTTTAGATGATTATTGCGTATTTTTTATTTGAAATATGTAACTCTCAATTTCAAAATAGATTAGTTAAAAACATCTCAGCTACTCAGTTACAAAAAAATATAAGTAGCTACGTAATAATGGCATAACTATATAATTTATTTGTTGTTGTCGAAATAATATTTTGGAAACAAGCATTTAAACTTTTAAAAAGCATTAGATTAGAGCCGATGTGAAATCGGCTTATAAATTGACATATTCTTGCTCATCAGACGTGACATCATCACCAAAAGACGTGGTCCGATTCCCATTACAATTGAATTTAATGGTCTTTGTGTGAATATGTACCAAGTATACAGAAAAATGGTAAACGCGAAGAAATCCAATCGAGTTCGATACGATTCGAGAGAGAATCGTAGTGAGAACGTTATGATGACGTCAGTTAAAACGGGTCTTCTCCCATTGTGTTTTCGAACATTCTATAAAAACATCGAAACAAAGAGGAGCAGGAGATCCGCCGCCTTTACTCTTTTTCGTGTCTATATGCAAAGTATTAATTTGTATATATTAATCTCTTTAAATGCCAAAGGCAAAAATTCTCAGCTTCATGGTTTATTTATTGATCTTAGTCCCTACACTTCTTTCCTTTATACTTGTTTCTGAATTATAAGCATAAAATTAACTTTATGGATATAGCCGTCCAAATTTCATTAAAAATTTATTGGAGCATCGGATAAATGACTTTAAAGTACTAGTATCTAGAGCTGTAAAACACTTATTAAAAAATATTTGTAAGGTGAGATGAATGGTATTTGAAGTAGATCAATTCGATATGAATTCGATTAAACATCGATGTTTTTTTTTTCGATTGTAGATAATTTATTGTCAACTCTACGCTTTATTTCAACCCTACTAGAACGCATATCTGGGCATATGCCTATCTATGACCTCATTTGCAATGACTCCACAATTTGAGAGCACAACACTCACCATCGCCAGAGCATTAGTATTCTCGGCATCAAGATCTCTGGCGACTTTTAGTTCTGAAGTCACTGTCTTGGAGGAGAAGGTCAGGCTGGCGTTCAAGAAGAGACTTTGCCTCCCGTTATAAGACAATGTTCTACCGATTATACAATGGGTTAGAAAGAGTTTGTTTGCTATGATGCCTACTCTATCCTTTTACTGTCGCACCGCTCGTCATCGGTAGGAAATCCTCACACATTGAAACCATTATGGGCGCGATCTGTTCGGTTCCAGGGTGGTTTTCTTTCACAGACTCTCAGGTTGTGGGATGAATTACTTGCCAAAGTTTTCCCAAGAGACTACAGCATGAAGGCGTGCAGAGCTTGTTACAATGTCGGTAACGCGTGACTGATACCTCTGGCATAGCTAGCATTCACAGGCTGTGATGATTGCTTACCATCAGGTCATATCCTTGTTTACACCTTAGTTGTATAAAAAAAATACAAAGCAATAAATTTTACAAAAACTGTTTATTTATAAATTCTTTAAAAACTTTGCTAGGGTTAAAGAGAGAAACAATCGTAATGTTAAGATATACAAAAGAAATCCTAACAAATAACGTAATAGATGAATAATGTGCAAGTATCAAATATTTTGTTGTTCTAGTAATCGATGTTGCCCGACTGCCCGCTAAGCGAGAATGACGAGCTTTCGATCGTTCGGGCGTAAATGTAAACGCTTCACCAAGCGAATACGCAACAGCGAAAGCACGGCATGTTCTGAGTGAATGCTCGTTCAGAACACCAAGTGAAAATGCGACATTACACCTAGTAATTAATTTACTTTGTATTAAATCGAATTGAATTGTAATATCTCATCATAAAACAAACTTCCCTATCGCCGGCCGGCCGGCTGAGCCGGCTCACCGGCTGTCAGTGTCAACTGTCAGAGAGATAGATTCAGATCAGATCATATATATAGCGAGCGTGAGTAATCTTGTTGAATTACCTGGAATTTAGGTTTCTTTTTTTCACAAAACCACATAGATTCATATAAAAGCGAGTAAAGTAAGTAAATAGAATAATAATGCATTATATTAATCTTTCACTCTTAATTTATAACCAAAATTTCCCAAGTACATTCCTCGATAAACAAGATGCCTTTTTGTATCCCAAATAATTCATTCTACAGGTTTGTCTGTCATTGTTATGTAACTGATAGATAACTGTTATCTGTTATTGGGTTTTTAGATAAAAAATGGTTTGGCTAAATGTGTGAGCTTATGACATTGCATAATTCATGTTACCTACCAATTTTATATGAAATGTTGGCAGAATGTATCTACATTGAACTTGAATAAGGGAATATTTTTTTTATATTCCTGGACAAATTACACACGGCCATCTAGTTCCAAACTAAGCAAAGCTTGTACCATGGGTACTAGATAACTGATAATTTACTTAAATATTTTTTTTGGTAATATGTAGGTAGGTACATAGAAGACTTAGAAAACGCCCATACCAAGACAAAAGAGACAGGTTCATGTGGACAAATATTTTGTATTGTGTGTCGAGCTCGTCATTATATTTATTATTTAATTTAATTATATTATATTATATTATTATTATTATTTTTACACACTGTATGTACACAGCTGAATCCTGAACAGAATAGATCCAGCATTGAATGTCATTGGATTGGATCTAAAAGACAAATTTTGTCAAACCAAGACTGAGAAATTGCTAATTTACTTTAAGCTATGCAAAAAAAAAAAAAATTTTACTAATTAATATTACACTCAATATTAGTTATTGTGCATAATTTACCATCTTCTAATCTGGTACCTTGCATTACATTGTGCTAGAACACAAAAAATATGTAAAAATTGCTAAAATTAACTTCCAACACAATCACTTTTCACAGATTGTTCTAACAATAGTTTTTTTCACTATGGTTGTTAAATTTTCCTAAGATGTACAAATAATGGTAACGGTTACCGCTTCACATCAGGCGGGCTTATGGTATACCTGTATCCCACACTAAGTAGTATTTTAATAATAATTTATTTTTATTCATATTTATGAATGAATGTAGCATTTACTCAAAAGAACCTAAATGTAAGTTAGAGTTCTTCGTTTTGTCTTCTTTGTAAATTTTTTTTCAAGTCTTCCTATTTGTCAGCGCAAGGAAAAGAGTTTGCTCTGAGCGAATTGAGCAATCCTCACTCACAATATTTGAAATGCTAGTTTCAATATCTCTGTGACTCTCACGAATGACAGCTTCGATCTCACAACTCCCTTGCGCTGTATACTTCACTTTTTCGTACTGGCTTTATCGCAAAGTGTCGCAAACTCCTTTACTTTACTAACTTCACAACTCTGAAAGGCACTGCCAGATGGGCTCAGAAGAATCGTGAATAAATTTAATTTCAAATTGGATAATTTGCAAATATGTATTACATATTTTGTTCTGTAATGTGTCTGTATGTATATTTCCTCTTGTACTTTATAATATTGCTATTAATTTATTTTTGTATGTCCTCCCAAAAGTTGTCTGACCCTTATCCAATCCTTATCCAAGTTCGTCGCCAGCCGATGGCCCAGGGAGGGGGGGGGGGGGGGAGTTGATATGCATAATGAGAAAAGTATAAAAGTATGAATTGTAGGTAACGTCGAGAGCTCATGAAGCTTTTTACTTGTTACAGCATTTGAAATAATAACGGTACAGACTCCAACGTGTAAAGCTTCATGAGTTCTTTACTGTACAATAAATAAAACTTATAAATAAATAGAATCTCAGGGGGTTGCCCCTCCCTGCCCCCCCTTGGCGACGCCCTTGCCCATATCCATCCCACTGGTGGTTTAATATTTCCGTATTACACCACTATGCTCAACTGTGAGTTGAAGGTAGTCAGTTTTTACAAGCCACTGCTTATCCTGAACAGACATTTATTTATCTGAGCCGAATGTGCCTAACGCCCCAAACGAAATGAATTTTAATTTTTTATTATGAAATCTTATGACATCTTGAGCGCTTATCCGTGCCGAATTGTCCGATTCGGGAATGGCGGGTAGGTGTACGAGATGCCATATGATTTCATCAGGGTTCGAAAAAAAACGATTTTTATAATAAATTTCAAAAATCCGAATTTTTTATACATATATATCCAGGCTAAGAAAACGAAGCGAATTTTATTCTGTAAGATGATTAATAAACACTTAAAAATGTGGAACGAATTTGTAAAATATTATAAGTGTCAAATTACCACTTTTAATGAATATGTACTTAAAAAAAATAAGTACCTATTATTGTATTTTTTTATTACCTCGTAAAATAAACCTTATACGATATGAAGTTAAGGTTTGAATTTCAATAAAAAGCTAGCCCGTACTGGTAAGTTAAAGGGGATTTCCCCAACTTTAAATGAGGTTGCCATTTTGGGAAGCAATCCAATGTATTCTTAATTGTAGTGTTTCGCTACGTGTTGCCAGGGTAAACATTAATCTCCAAAAATTTTATTTCGGAAGACAGGAAAAAATCAATTGACATAATATATCGTGATATTTAACATGATATATATCCGTTGATATATATCGGCGAACTCTGTATTTCATAACAGAATTCTAAAATTCGATTCGTTCGGTTCGTTCGTCGCGTTATACGAGTATATCGCGGCTCGGATAGATGTGCGTTCATATCGTCTAGTGACAACAGACATATGTTTTTGTTGAAACAGATTCAAATGTTGACTGGAAGACATCTTTCAGGTATCAGTTTTCCTTTTTATAAAGATCTTTTGTATACTACCATTATTTATATGTACCAATAATCAAAACTAATTATAGAAATCAATGTTTATCTTATTGCATGTCGCGATTTTTAGCGCTGTACCCCACCATGATTGTGTGTGTCCCACCATGGGACCGTGGCACGCGAGGGGTTAAATATGTTTAATTTGTATTTAAAATATAAGATATTGTTTTAATTTAAACAGCACAAGGTAACAACAGTATTCACGTAAACTTTGTAAAGACAATTCAAATCCCACGCTTTTGATATAACAAATTAAACTTGAATACACAATAATATGTATGATGCCGATATGTACATTACAGGAAAAAAGTGTTTTTGTTGTATTTCAATAAAAATATTTTTTTTTATATACTACGTGGGGAGTCAAACGAGCGTACAGCATGGCTTATAAAGGCGCGCCGTCACCCCCGTTGTCAACGCAGTAACATCTTCCAACACTACAACCCACAAGGGCATTGTTATTTAGCTGGAGGTACTTCCCCAGTCGGGCAGCTTACAAATATGCTAGTATCTCCACACAGAATACCAGAGCTAAATAACAATTTCTTTGAGGATCGTTGTGTTTTTTTTTTTTTTTTTATTCCTCGTCGGGTAGCAGACAAGCATACGGCCCGCCTGATGTGAAGCGGTTACCGTAGCCATATTAACGCTTGCAACATAAAATATTGCTCGCGTGCCGCCACCCCCGCTGCCAACGCAGCATCATCTTCCTTTCTTTCTGGTGACCTCACTCACTCGCAGGAACACAACAACCCTCAAGGGAATTGTTATTTGGCTGCGGTATTCTGTGAGGTGGAGGTACATTCCCCAGTCGGGTAGCTTACAATTACGCTCCCTACCTCTCTTTTCGCCAGAGCTTCGTTTGTCAGTCAGCAGGGTGCACCACGTGCAGGTGAAGTTGGCTTTGGTTCAAAGATCTTGATGAACCACTTACACCCCAATCTGGTAACTTTGTTTCTGACAGTAAACAAAGTTACCAGAAAGGAAGGAGTTGTAGGAGTTGAAGCATATTCTATCCAGGGTACAAAGCTTTAAGAGTCCCTACCAATTTCGGCGCGCTACTAGATTAGGTAATTAAAGAAGCGCAGGGTACGAACTATAGCTGATAATCGTAGTGTGCGTTGAAGCGTGCGGTGAAACGGGAACAAATAATCTTGATCCGTAACCGCTATTATTAGCCATCGATACTTTTTACTTAAGTACTAGATTCCGTAATACTGAATGGATTTTATAGTGATTATGAAGTTATGCTTAAACACCCTATAAAAATAGGGTAGCCTATGTTATAGTACGGCATTCACTATAGTAAAAGCAAATTATAAAGTGTAACCAGCATATAATATACGGTACGTCTAAAATGTGTTATTGCTTACATAATATAGAATGACGGGGAGGTCTGTAGTATTTCCCTCGCTTTAAGACCGCAGACCATGAGAATATAGTATAGCGAGCCATTTCATCGTATTATAAAGCTAATTTAATTTATTTGTATACAAGGTGGATAAAACGGGCAGGACATGGAGAAAAATAAGATAATGAAAGCTCTGATAAGACAGTAAGTAATTACTGGTATTATGTTCTATGATCAAGTTGACATGAGTTGTTAAAACTCATGTCAACTTGATTTAAACATGGTAATTATCATCTTTGTCTTATACAGAGTGTCCCAAAAGTATGCCACACAGAGGGAAAGTACCTTTAATATTGTAGATAGAACATTTTACTGAAAGAAGACGTCATTTTCATTTTGAAAGTAATTCGAACTGTATTAAAAGATTTTCAAAAAATCGCCTGTCGAAACCGGGAATCGAACCCGCTCAATGTGAAAAAGCACCATGTGGATTCCCAATCAAGACAGCCGATATTTAAAATTTTTTGAATGCAGTTCGAATTATTTTTGAAATCAAAATGAAGTCTTCTTTCAGTAAAATGTTCTATCTACAATATTAAAGGTACTTTCCCTCCGTGTGGCATACTTTTGGGACACCCTATATAAGACAAAGGTGATAATTGCCATTGATGTGGTATATATATGTCATGTAATGTAATTGAACACAATGAATAAACGAAGTTCGAACGAAATGGACGTAGGACATAGAACATAATCACCAATAACTACTTACTGTCTTTTATGAGCTTTCATAATCATCGGTTTCTAAAAATTTACAATATTTAAAAATAAGAATGTACTCGTAAATACTTCTTTATGCACATCTAGCACTGATCGAAAGTAAAAGCTCACATATTATTGAGACGAAGCCGTAGCGATTTCATTCAAATTTCGTTCCGATATAATTTGCCTAATACGTGACAATCCCACGCTTCGTCTTTTTTTTTTGATGATGCACTGTTAATGTGTTCCTTTCTTTCGACCCATTATCTACAACAAATTTGTATATTAATACTAGTAGCTTAGGGGTTGTGTTGGGCTCAATCACTAAAACTTTCCATCGATTGATTAGTCAAACAAAAGATTTAGAACCATTAAAATAAAATACGTGTGTGTAGAGGACCTTTGTCAGGAAAGAGGTCCTATCACGTATGATTTAAAACAAAAACCTTGAAAACGACACCGATGACGTAAAATTGGAAAATTTTCGCTGTCGCCATTTTGGAGTAATATTTTGACCTCACTAATGACTTTAGCACTCTCAAAAACTATAAAAACCACACCCATGACGAAAACTTTAAAACTTTTCACATCCGCCATCTTGGATTTTTATTTTGACTTCACTATCGGTTTCAGCACCCTAGAAAACCACAAAAACGACACCCATGACGAAAACTTTAAAACTTTTCACATCCGCCATCTTGGATTTTTATTTTAAACTCAGTATCGGTTTCAGTACCCTAGAAAACCACGAAAACGACACCCATGACGAAAACCTTAAAACTTTTCACATCCACCATCTTGGATTTTTATTTTGACCTCAAAATCAGTTTCAGCACCCTAGAAAAATATAAAAACGACACTCATGGCGAAAACTTTAGTTATACCCATCCATCCCAAGTGACACAAAAATAATTTAAAAAAAAACATCAAATTCGGTCAAGCCGTTTAGGATGAGAAGAATAAATTACAAACACGCGCACATCTGTATTTTTTATAAATAAAAAGATTAGGCATGCAAAATTTTAATATTCTTCATAAATCAGCAAAGTATTTACTTAAATTAAAATGAATACAGGGTCAAAATGTGGTAGTCGGTGTACAATTTCTAGAAATGTTTACGTAGATCACGCGCGCGCCTGCGATGAAAAGTGATACGTCCTCTCGCTGGGAAAGCCCGGTCGCTACTGGCGGGATCGGTTTTGCGCGGTCGATAATATAGTTTACTTTGCCTTTTATTTACGAAATGAAGTTATTATTTATTTATAGAATAAAATTTAGATTCTATTAAATGGTTAACTTAAGATTAATAGGTAATTTTTAAAATTTCTCAAAAGTGTTTCTAAGGAATAGAAAAAAATACTTATTTGTCTAGAAGTTTCCCAAGAATAACGTTATTTCAATATTTTTTTCCTGCTATATTTTGTACAGAAGTTGAAAAAGTGGTCCAGCCACGTGCAAGTAGCCCATATAATGATGCTGATGATATTTTTTAATGTTCAAAATTAAAAGTAGTTTCTTGTAAACAGATAGTCAAACGTCAGTCTCGCGTCATTTTTTGGAAAACTTGTTGCAAAGTTTAGTGATTTTCCATGAATACTTAATATTTTTGAAAAAACCCTTTCAGCCACATGCAAGACAAAGAACTGAACTTTTTAAATCAATTAAAATTTTCTTTAGATTCTCTTTCCCTTTCTCACAACCGATGAACAAAATTGATCAAAATCAGCCAATTTCTTGCAGGGCCTCTTAAACTCGCCTACTTCATTTATATTTTGCTATATTTTGTATGGAAAATGACATTTTGACAACCAAGTTCGTGACCTAATCTTGGAAACTTACAGGAAGAACATAACTTTTGTCTTCGTACCATCATTCTACATCAATGGTTCTTAACCATTTGTTGATGGGATAACCACTTAACCAAATTTTTATAGTGTCCACTGAAGGTCCGGCGGTCATAATAAGTTAATAAAAAAAGTCTAATTGACCACTTGAGATGGCCTCACGGGCCACTAGTGATCCGCGGATCATAGGTCAAGAATCATTGTTCTACTTCAATGACGAGCGCGGTGGTCGGATAGTTATCAATGTCCACTTTGACTCCGGGTTCGTGGGTTCGATCCCCGTCCAATACAAGTATTTGTCTTCACGAACATGTCTGTCTTGGTATGGGTGTTTTCTAGTATGTATTTACGAAAAAAAAACAAAGCAAAGCTTGTACTAGATAAACATTATTATACTTAGTATAATAATGTTTGTTATCTAGTACAAGCTTTGCTTAGTTTGGCAGTAGATGGTAGTGTGTATTTATTTATTCTATCGTAGCTAGAAAATCTACGACAAAATATTTCACTTCTCTTCACGACAGTACCTCTCACATGTATAATGAACACCTACAGCCATTGCATGACATAAAAAGGCAACCGGTCTCAGTAACAGTTAGTATTCCATTCGACGCGGTCTTGGCGTTTCTTTTTTTTTTTTCTAAATTGTTTGTGGAAGTCCAAAGCGGCCGCTATGGGCGCGATATTGAAATTATCGATTGTTTTTATAGCAGTCAGCACTATGGTCAATTTTAGGGTGATCGCAAGAGGGATGTCGAACATAGCACAGTCGTTCCTGACCCACCAGGTGGTGCCCGATGTCGTGCCGAAGGCGCCGGCTGCTCTTGCTCAGGTCAGTAGTTTTTGTATATTTTTTTTATTATTAAGATAACGCCTTGATAGTTTTGAAGGCAGGAATTATACACTTCTGGACACATCTATTGGCCCACCTTAGAGTTTAGGTTTCGATGGCCCCTACCGAAATATGATTGCTAGAGTGAACAAAAACTATTGATGCAGTTTTAAACCTGATACATTTTACCATCTTTTTCGATCATATTGTTTTAAATTTGAATTCAGAATACCACACGACATGGAGCTACGCCTAACAAGTCGGGTATGCGCCTTGATTAAGGCAGTTGATTTTTAAATAAATAACATTTTTTATCAAATAAAAGTTTAATTTAATAACGCGTGTTGCCTCCATGGGCATCTACCACAGCTCTCATACGATTAGGCATAGAGTTTATCAACCGCTCTATGAAATTTTGAGGGATCCTCCCCCATTCCTCTTCTATGGCAGTTTTCAACTCCTGCATCGTCTGGGCAACTGGCTGACGACCCCTATCACGTCTTTTTAGCTCGTCCCACATGTGCTCAATGGGGTTCATGTCTGGGCTTCTTGCTGGCCAGTCCATAACTGTGATGTTCACATCCCGAAGATATTCCCTGACGATGCCGGCCGTATGGGCTCTTGCATTATCATGCATAAAAAGGAAATTTGGACCCACATAGTCCGCGTATGGCATCACGTGAGGTTCTAAGCACTCACGAATGTACCTTTCAGCATTTAATGTTGGCAGCCGTGGTCCCGTAACAACCTCAATTTGAGTTTTGCCGCTCGCGGATATACCGCCCCAGACAGTCCATGAGCCACCGCCATAAGCAACCCTCTCTTCAAGGCAGCATTGTGCGAAACGCTCTCCCTTACGTCGGTAGACCTTCTTCCTTCCATCATTGCCATGTAACACAATTTTAGACTCATCAGAAAAGAGTACACGACTCCAATGCTGCTGAGTCCAATTTAAATGAGTGCGCGCGAAATGAAGGTGCGCTGTTCGGTGGGCTCGCGTTAGTTTGGGGCCATTAGCTGGCTTGTGTGGTACCATATCGCGTTCTTTTAACCTTCTCCGAACAGTTCGAGCGCTCACAGATACTCCGTGGAAGTCACGAAGTTGGTTATGTATCTCAATGGAGGTAAGGTGACGATTTTTCAAGCTGGTCGTCACGATGAATCGATCCTGCCTTTCAGTTGTGACCCGAAATCGTGGCCTTCCTTGGCGACGAACAAAGCCGCCAGTCTCTAGGTACCTCCGATAAACATTTCGGACCGCAGATCGACTTAAATTAAGTTGAGCACTCACATTTCTTTGGCTGTGTCCGGCCTGGATAAGTGCCACAGCTTGGGCGGCGACTTCAGGCGAAGTATCCATAGATTATTGATAGAACCTTACTTTAATGTTAAGAATAAGTAATGTTTGTTGCAAAACCAAAGAGAAAAATCACACTTTCAAGAATTAAATCCAAGTAAACCAATGAAATCAAGTTTTCTTAGTATTCGATTGTTGGATATCAACGAACAGGCTCCAAATTGTCTTATGTTTCTTTAAATTCTGTGTTCGAAATTCAAAAAAAGACTATTGAATGAAATTATGAATGTGCCAGGTTCAAAACTGCATAAAAACTTTTTGCTCGACCTAATATAAAATTTTAGCTAGGACCAAACGAAACTGAAAATGCAAGGTGGGCCAATAGATGTGTCCAGAAGTGTATTATAAAACATACTTAATTATGTAGTTTTTGCCTATATGATACTGATTGTTTGTTTGTAAAACTTTATAGTATAATAGTACAATTAGTCAACTTAAATTATATTTTTTTTTATATGAGAGCAAACGGGTATGTGGGTCACCTGATGGAAAGCAATCACCACCGCCCATGGAGATCAGCAACACCAAGGGGTCGCTGATCCGTTGCCAGCATATACTCCTTCCTTTCTTTCACAATACAATGGCGGACTTATCTCAATGGGTTTCCTACTTGAGTGCGACAGCCGCACCATCGAATTTTGATACTTCGAAAACCTTTCAACGACATTTCTATACTGCGACGACTTATTAAATCGACGTCCTGTTACTGCGATGTTTCGTTACTTCGAAAAATTGTACTGCGAACAATTTTACTACGAAAATATCATACTGCGAAGCCTTGTTTAATCGACGTCTTGTTACTACACATGTGTAGGTGCATCATTTTTAGTCAAATCACAATTCAATGTCGATTAGGTCAACTTTCATTTGCTATAGTAAAATAATTAACAGAATAGGTTAGACAACAATTTTTTCTTTCGATTTGTTATGTAAGGTCGTCGCAATAATATAACTTTAGGTGAAAGAATTACTTCGATAGCATAAAAACTTATCGAGATATGATAACTTGAAAATCACAATTTTAGACTTTTCCGAAAACGCTTCATACAAAAGGCTACTGAATTATGACGTCACACTATTATGTATACGTTAAAACAGAAATTTGTACGACAGCTATGTGAATACTGTGTTGTGTGTGTATACTGCGTTTATGGAGCTAGTGCCATAACAAAAATTATAGTATTTTTTTATTGTTTTTCCAAAGTAATTTTTTTTATATAATTTCATTCTTTTAAATTGGACTTTCCCACTACACTTTGATCGATCAAAGAACAAGTCGGACATAAGTTATTAAAATTTCAAGATCGCAGATCGTTCTAGTTTTGTATATTTTATGACACTGATAAGTATTTTTTATAATTTTTTATCATTGTAGTCTAGCCTATTGGCGTTCTGGTGCAGCTCGCGTTTTTCTAAGAAACTAGCGGCCCGGTACGTGCTTCGCTACGTATAAAGTGAAATAATTTGTACTGTCAACACTGAAAAAAGTTTCAATTTGACAGCATAATCCCCATCTGGAAAAAGCTTCAATTTGACAGCAAAATCCGCATTAACATAATGCTCCGCCATTTATTGAATTCATTTGTTACAAAAAATGTGGTAAATGAAGAACCGCTCTACCGATTTTGTGCAAACTTCACATAAACCATCTACTAAATAGTCCGAACAAAGCCTAAACATTTGGTTTGGATAGGTGAGCCCGTTCTTGAGTTATAAAATTACAACGAAAAGTGGCATTGATTTTTATATATAGAAATATCACTTCTTGATATGAAATATTTCAGTTCATCAATTCGTCACCTTAATTTACATAGTTTTTTCTGTTTTGACAGTGCATATTTTGACGTGAATTCTATAAATTAGCTACCATACGGGGCAATCCAAAAAATCTAACGATAACAAAATCGGGGGATACAGTTTGGCGTTGTATTGTAGTTTCGAGTCTATGCTGTACATCCAAAATTCAATCACACCACTGTACAGATGAAGGATCAAAGAATTTATTGCGCTAAGTTACGACTATGGAACATCGCGTGTGGGGGGGGGGGGGGGGGGGGAAGTGCTGCCATTTTGAGATAATACACGGCCGTGGCCATGACACAGCCACATTCCATTTTTTAGGGTTCCGTACCCAAAGGGTAAAAAGGAACCCTATTACTAAGGCTCCGCTGCCCGTCCGTCCGTCCGTCTGTCACCAGGCTGGACAGCTCCGGCTACCCATCATGGAGAATGGTAGTAGGGCCCCGATGCTTGGGTTCTCTGAGCGTCGGTCGCCACGAGCTACTCGACTTAAGAGTACGTAAGTAGCCTGCATGCAGGTGAAAGCGGAGTAAGACCTGCTACTGCTACGCTTGCGTGCTCGGTTGGTTTACTGAGCGCAAAAGCGGTGCAGGTAAAGGTCCTCTCGTCTGGTTGATTTACTGGACGAGAGACTCGCAACCCGTGATATAACCGGAAGGTTGGCACACGAGGCGCATTAGCTGTTAGGTATAGGGTGCGTGTCACCAGGCTGTATCTCATGAACCGTGATAGTTAGACAGTTGAAATTTTCACAAATGATGTATTTCTGTTGCCGCTATAACAACAAATACTAAAAAATAGAATAAAATAAATATTTTAGGGGGCTCTCATACAACAAACGTGATTTTTGCTCGTTTTTGCTCTTAATTGATAACGACAATAGGTAGACGTTTGAAATATTCACATAATATTTCGTTATATATTCACTTTAATAAAATAAATAATTAAATAAAAATAAAACAAATATTTAAGGGGGGCTCCCATACAACAAACGTGATTTTTTTGCCGTTTTTATAGATAATGGTACGGAACCCTTCGTGCGCGAGTCCGACTCGCACTTGGCCGGTTTTTTATTTATGATTTAGAGCAACATTTAAAAACAAATTGGCCCTTTCTTTGGGTTGGTCACTTCTGATTTTTTTTATTCTAATTATCTTTTTGTGTTTCCAAATCTTCTTATCTCTCAAATCAGTCACAGTTTCTGCATATATTCGTATAAAATTAGAACTGAGTCGTATGTCGAATTAAAACAATTTTTCATAGTTACCTAATCAAAACTCTATTACGTGTGCATGTCAATGCACGAAATCTGGTTCCTAAGTTAGACTAGTTAAAGATCAGGATTGACTAATGCCAGGAACTAGGGCATTGAGGCAACAGATCAACATGTGAGTATGAATTCCCTGCCTATGACTTATTTATACAGTGTGTTCCGGGATAAAATGTAACCCCGGAAGAGGATGAAAATAAATAAAAAAATATCGACAAAAAATACTATAAATAAGCGATATTTCATATAGAGTCCTTAGTGAAAAATAAACTCTTAATTCTTGAAAAAAATATATAATAGAAAACACAATTTTTAATATATTTTGTCGATGATTTTCAGTGAAATTCATTGAGCTAATGAAATCGTCCGGTCGTTCTGTCCGTCCGGTCGTTCTGTCTTTCCGTTGCCATGAAACTCAAAATTTAGAAATTCTGACTTCGGATTCGTGTAGAGCATCAAAAAAGTAGTAATGTAAAGTGACCTTGGTTTTCCGATATCAATTCGGGATTTCGAAAAAAAAAAAATCGCTATGGTGGCGCATGCTGCGCGTCCGATGTTTTTATCTATTTTCACCCTCTTTCAGGCTTACACTTTATCACACACACTGTATGTTATTTGTACAGACTCCTACTATACATACATAGTATCATCCTCATCATCATCATCAGGTCCATTTTAGTCTCCACTAGAGGAGCACGACCCTCTCTCGTCCGTCCTAGACGGAAGGAGGATTTGGCCTACACTCCCCACGCGGGCCAAACGGGTTGGGGAGGCCTGATCGATATTTGATCATGTATTTCCCTTAGTCACCTTGTGCGACATCCACGGGAAGAAACGGAGTGATTCTATTCTAGTCTGCCGGAAACTACACGGCCAATACATAGTACACTATACATAATTTACAGTAAATATGTACACATAGAACATTTCTTTCCGGTTAAACCAGCAGAACTGATTTAGTTATTTAACTTAAACATAATAAACGCTGCGGAAGCACATAGGCTGTTCTTGCGTACTCCAAGCGAACGAAGACGCGGGTGAAAACTAGTGTACAAGTATATGGCACATACGTTGCGTTTGGTATGTTAATTTTGGCATTCAAGCATATCTTAAATACTTTAAAAATGGAAAAAATCACCTCGCCCGACTAGGTGGGATTTGAACCCACGCCCTCTCGATTACCGGTCGAGTGCTCTTCCAACTGAGCTACCAGGAAGGTTTGTGATTGTAACAAATTTTTGCATTTTATACTTTACTGCTGTGAAATCGCTAAGCAGAAGATAATATTCTGGCAAGTTGTCCGAAATCAACTTTTTAAATAATAAATATAATAATATAAATAATGTCAGACAAATTAGACAGCGCTATCTAGCCCCAAAGTAATATAAATACATACTTATGATACATAGAAAACACCCAGACCAAGACAAACAGACATGTTCATGCACACGAATGTTTGCGCTTGTGGGAATCGAACCCACGAGCGTTGGTGTCGAAGCCGCGCCATTGACCGCTTCGCCACCGAGCTCGTAATAATTAAAGCATATCAATTAATGTCAAGGGTTTTGTAAACAGCTCACGATATTATATGAAAATGTTGAAATTAAATTTTGTTTGTTTAAATTTCCGGTTTTCATGGCATAAATTATATTATTTGCTGTATTTGATTAGGTAAAAAATGTTTTATACTAAATTTACTCAGAAAGTACATTCTTAATGTTTTTGGACGACCCCGGTGATCGCATGGCTAGCAATGGCTACTTTGACTCCGAGGTCGCGGGTTTGATTCCCGCACAAGACAAACATTTGTGTGCATGAACATGTCTATTTGTCTTGGCCTGGATATCTACTATATAAAAATAAGTCGGGTTTTCCTTCCTGACGCTATAACTCCAGAACGCACGAACCGATTTCCACGGTTTTGCATTCGTTGGAAAGGTCTCGGGCTCCGTGAGGTTTATAGCAAAGAAAATTCTGGAAAAATTTGAAAAGAGAAGCGGGAAAATCTTTTTTCACATACAGCGCCATCTCTGATAGATAGCATGTACTACAAACCAATATTTTAAACTACCCGTGCGAAGCCGGGGCGGGCCGCTAGTTTTCTATATAATATAAGTAGGCTTTTACAAACAAAATTGTATTTAAGTACATGTATCAGTTGTCTAGTACGCATAGTACAAGCTTTGCGCTTAATTTGGGACTAGATGGTGCTGTGTAAATTGATCAGAAATATTTATAATGTTCCGAAATTGCATAAGAAAGTACATGTTTTCTCATACAAATATTTGGAAGGAAAAAGTATGTCAATCCATTGTTAACCTGTAAGTCGGGTGTTTTACTAGCGTGCACAATTGCACACCTCAGTTTGAGAATACCCCCAATTTTCTCATTTCTCATTCATTCTCAAGGGAATCAAAACTCATAGGGCCTTCCCGTTGACCTAGAACTATGAAATTTGGCAAGTAACATCGTTATAGACTACAAGTACAGGAAAAAATCACAAAACTATACATTTGTAATTAAAAAAATCGTAAAATCTTAAAAAATAGGGGGTCTATATTTTTCTAAATTTCAAATTGAAGCTACTAGTTCAAATGGGGTATCATATGAAAGGGCTTGATGTGCGTGATTGCAAAATATATTTTATTCATTTTTTCCGACGCATTTTTTCTTATTTATAATAAAAAATATCAAATTTATAATGATCCTATGTACGGAGCCCTCGGTGGGCGAGTCTGACTTGCACTTGTCCGGTTTTTTTTTATTGAATTGTTCTCCAAATACTTTATTATTAATAAAATAATATCATAGAGTAAATTTCTCTAGTCCCTGATAATAATAACAAAATGATTTCACATATATTCTGTAACTATAAATTCAATTAATATTTTGCTAAGGTTAAGAAAGAGATAATCGCAACTTTAAAGATATACATAAGAAGTTATAACAAATACCGTACCAAATATCAAGTTAAAGTAGGTTAAGTTGACCATTAATAATAAATAAATTAATATTCTTGGACAAATTACACACTGCCATCTAGTCTTAGACTAAGCAAAGTTTGTTCTATGGGTACTAGATATCTGATATATCTAATACATACTCGTAAATACATATTTTTTTGTAAATACATACAATATAATACATAGAAAACAACCAGACCAAGACAAATAGACATGTTCATGCACACAAATATTTGTCTTCTGCGGGGATCCCAACCCGCGACCTCGTGGCGAAAGGAGTCAAAGTCAAAGTTGGAAGGAGAAAGAAATTCTGGCAATACCGGGTCTCTTCTCGAATGTTTCTTACATTCAAGAATGATCCGGCATACCCAGCGCCGCTGATCTGTTCCATAGATCTAAGCATAGGAACTATTTTAAAACGCTTATCGCTAACCTTCACAAGTTAGAGAGGCACCTAAAGAAGACTAATGTCTAAATTATCAGCTATTCTAACCAGTTTTTCGAATCATGTTTTTAAATGACTTCATTAAGAGTATGCTTCAAAATAATACGTTTATTTACTGTTAATGGACATTGACAATATAATTTCTGTCACACCCCGTGGTTGATAATGTGACGGATGCTATGATTGCTGGGTACATCGCTTGTTATACCGACACGTCTAACAATTACCCAATGACGTCTCCATTGCATGTATTGTGCTTCTGTTGGTGTCAATAGGGCTGCCAATTATTTCATTTTAATCGAGTTCACGGTACAATATCGAGTTGCCTTGAATTCAAAATCTTGCGTGTTGTCATTACGATGGACTATAGATGGATGGATGTGATATGGATGGATAGAAATAGGAATAGCGGATAGAAAGGCGATTACTGCTCTTTGCCTACAAAACCGATGTCTTTATTGTTGACCTCTCAGTTTTTACTACTACACAAACAAAGTAACATGCACAAGGTTACGCACACACACGCGATGTAAAATCGACTATTGTTATTAGTCCGTGGCCACTACATACAGACGCAATAACACATACACATTACATTACGCGTTTGTCTGTGACATGCTGAAATCTTTCTTGAGAAGAGTCTAATGATAGTTGATAATGCTAGGCAATTTGTTATTTTCTTCAACATGCATCCGTTTATGTTAGTAGGTCCGACTTCAAAGGAAGATTAGAGGTACCTTCTATGGTAGATTTGCCAACCCTAGTTAACAACAGTAACATAATAACTATAGTTCTGTTATGCTAACGCGACTCGTTAGCGTGTAATAAAGTAACAATCGAGGTAATATTTATATATGTTACTTAGGCCTGATGTATTGTATTTTAATATAGTTTGAAATGACAATCATTAGGATAATTGTGATGCTCATGTAAGGAACAAGATGCCGTAAACGTCCTCGTCAGTCGTAACATGAATCCATACTAATATTATAAATGTGAAAGTGTGTTTGTTTGTCCTTCTTTTACGTCGAAAGAACGAACGGATTGACATGATTTTTTTTTGGACATAGTTTAAGGCCTGGAGAGTGACATAGGCTACTCTTTATTCCGGAAAAAACATCTTATACCCACGGGAAAAAATAAAGTTTATAACCATTTGTCCTTCTTTCACGTCAAAAGGAACTTAAGTACGGACATGATTTTTTTAATTGGGATAGTTTACGGTCTGGAGAAATAGGCTACTTTTTATACCGGAAAAATATTTTGTTCCCATGGGAAAATATAAACTTTGTAATCATTTGTCCTTCTTTTACGTCAAAAGGAACATAAGTATGTAGGTACCTACATGATTGTTTTTTAACGGGGATAGTTTACGGTCTGGAGAGTGATATAAGCTACTTTTTATCCCGGCAAAACATCTTAATCCCATGGGAATAAATAAACTTCGTAATCATTTGTCCTTCTATCACGTCGAAAGGAACCTAAGTACCGACATGACTTTTAACAGGGGATAATTTCAGGTCTGGAGAGTGACATAGGCTACTTTTTATCCAGGAAAAACATTTTATTCCCACGGGAAAAAATATACACAAATCAATGGCGGCTTCCCTGGACCACGCGGGCGAAGTCGCGGGTAACAACTAGTAGTATATATGTTGGTATAGTCACAGAAACTTGACGTGGATACACCTCTAAAAATGCTTCCAGGAGGAGATAGCGAGGCAATTAAAATAAACGAATGATAACAAAATCGGGGTAAACAGTTTGGTGATGCAGCTACAAATCTATCATCTCCATACAAAATTCAATCACACCACTGGATAGGTGAAGGATCAAAGAATTTATTACGCTAAGGACCGTGCAACATCCCGTGCGAGGGAGGGGGAAGCGCTGCCATTTTGAGATAATTTTAGTGCATATAATGTATTCATTATTTGTATTGTTTGTATTTAGGCCGCTGATCTGTTCCATAGATCTAAGCATAGGAACTATTTTAAAACGCTTATCGCTAACCTTCACAAGTTAGAGAGGCACCTAAAGAAGACTAATGTCTAAATTATCAGCTATTCTAACCAGTTTTTCGAATCATGTTTTTAAATGACTTCATTAAGAGTATGCTTCAAAATAATACGTTTATTTACTGTTAATGGACATTGACAATATAATTTCTGTCACACCCCGTGGTTGATAATGTGACGGATGCTATGATTGCTGGGTACATCGCTTGTTATACCGACACGTCTAACAATTACCCAATGACGTCTCCATTGCATGTATTGTGCTTCTGTTGGTGTCAATAGGGCTGCCAATTATTTCATTTTAATCGAGTTCACGGTACAATATCGAGTTGCCTTGAATTCAAAATCTTGCGTGTTGTCATTACGATGGACTATAGATGGATGGATGTGATATGGATGGATAGAAATAGGAATAGCGGATAGAAAGGCGATTACTGCTCTTTGCCTACAAAACCGATGTCTTTATTGTTGACCTCTCAGTTTTTACTACTACACAAACAAAGTAACATGCACAAGGTTACGCACACACACGCGATGTAAAATCGACTATTGTTATTAGTCCGTGGCCACTACATACAGACGCAATAACACATACACATTACATTACGCGTTTGTCTGTGACATGCTGAAATCTTTCTTGAGAAGAGTCTAATGATAGTTGATAATGCTAGGCAATTTGTTATTTTCTTCAACATGCATCCGTTTATGTTAGTAGGTCCGACTTCAAAGGAAGATTAGAGGTACCTTCTATGGTAGATTTGCCAACCCTAGTTAACAACAGTAACATAATAACTATAGTTCTGTTATGCTAACGCGACTCGTTAGCGTGTAATAAAGTAACAATCGAGGTAATATTTATATATGTTACTTAGGCCTGATGTATTGTATTTTAATATAGTTTGAAATGACAATCATTAGGATAATTGTGATGCTCATGTAAGGAACAAGATGCCGTAAACGTCCTCGTCAGTCGTAACATGAATCCATACTAATATTATAAATGTGAAAGTGTGTTTGTTTGTCCTTCTTTTACGTCGAAAGAACGAACGGATTGACATGATTTTTTTTTGGACATAGTTTAAGGCCTGGAGAGTGACATAGGCTACTCTTTATTCCGGAAAAAACATCTTATACCCACGGGAAAAAATAAAGTTTATAACCATTTGTCCTTCTTTCACGTCAAAAGGAACTTAAGTACGGACATGATTTTTTTAATTGGGATAGTTTACGGTCTGGAGAAATAGGCTACTTTTTATACCGGAAAAATATTTTGTTCCCATGGGAAAATATAAACTTTGTAATCATTTGTCCTTCTTTTACGTCAAAAGGAACATAAGTATGTAGGTACCTACATGATTGTTTTTTAACGGGGATAGTTTACGGTCTGGAGAGTGATATAAGCTACTTTTTATCCCGGCAAAACATCTTAATCCCATGGGAATAAATAAACTTCGTAATCATTTGTCCTTCTATCACGTCGAAAGGAACCTAAGTACCGACATGACTTTTAACAGGGGATAATTTCAGGTCTGGAGAGTGACATAGGCTACTTTTTATCCAGGAAAAACATTTTATTCCCACGGGAAAAAATATACACAAATCAATGGCGGCTTCCCTGGACCACGCGGGCGAAGTCGCGGGTAACAACTAGTAGTATATATGTTGGTATAGTCACAGAAACTTGACGTGGATACACCTCTAAAAATGCTTCCAGGAGGAGATAGCGAGGCAATTAAAATAAACGAATGATAACAAAATCGGGGTAAACAGTTTGGTGATGCAGCTACAAATCTATCATCTCCATACAAAATTCAATCACACCACTGGATAGGTGAAGGATCAAAGAATTTATTACGCTAAGGACCGTGCAACATCCCGTGCGAGGGAGGGGGAAGCGCTGCCATTTTGAGATAATTTTAGTGCATATAATGTATTCATTATTTGCACTAAAATTATTCGTATTGTTATTATGCAGCACTTATAAATTTTGTATGCCAGTGTCTGGTAAAATGTGTGAAACTAGTTGTTATTCTTGACTTTTTTAATTTCGATATTATGTACCTACCACATTTTTAGCAAAATAAAGATATTGTATATGTATTGTATTGTATTGTTTTGTATTCACGTACAACACACGTCCGTGACCATAACACAGCCATACTCAATTTGTTTTATAATTCGATGAGCATTATTATTACTAATTAGGTAATCAACGATTAGATAAAACCGGTGTGGGCTTGACCACAGAAGTGAAAACTTCATCTATCACCTCTCGGTCCGTCTCCCCCCTCCCGCTGCTAACTTTACCCGAACAAGCGTTAACGTGCTGAACGTGACGTGTTATAACCCGAGCGTGATGGCTCAGTCTCATTCGCTACTCACAACATTTGTGAACAGCCCTTTACCACCATCTCTTATTGCGATTCAATAATTGAATAGATTGCTTATTCATACCAATATGCGACTCTATTCCATTGGAAATAGAATCGCTTATTCATTGGTATGAATAAGCAATCTATTCAGTTATTGAATCGCAATAAGAGTTGGTGGTAAGGGGGCGGTGCCTAAAGAAATATTCTCTACAAAAATGATTTCTATTGTTCGTAGGTGAAGTACTCTTCAGGCGTGGTGGTCCAAGAAGGCAACGAGCTGACGCCGACGCAAGTCAAGGATGTTCCCACCGTGACTTGGGACGCCAGCGACGACAGCTTCTACACGCTAGCCATGACTGGTATGCATAACTTTATATATTAGGACTTGAAAATATCGAGGTGCTCGATGGTGTCGTTGCGCGTGTCAGTTTAATCGAACACGCAAGTTAAGCAATGTCAGCCGTAGCCTGTCCATAGATGGGTTTATTTATCTCGAGTTTTTACTTAAATGTTGCACTCATTCCTTAAATATATTATTTCTATTAAATTGGGGTGTATGTGGTTCATCAATATCTTTGAACCAAAGCCAACCTCACCTGCACGTGGTGCACCCTTCTGACAAACGAGGCTCTGGCGAAAAGAGAGGTAGGGTATTGTGTATTTTGTAAGCTGCCCGATTGGGGAAGTACCTCCACCTCACAGAATACCGCAGCCAAATAGCAATTCCCTTGAGGGTTGTTGTGTTCCTGCGAGTGAGTGAGGTCACCAGAAAGAAAGGAAGGAGTTACTGATATTTTCTGTTGAGAGCGGTAATATGGCTACGGTAACCGCTTCACATCAGGTGGCCTGTATGCTTGTCTGCCACCCGACGTAGTATAAAAAAAAAATTTCAGACCCCGACGCGCCATCTCGTGAGACCCCTACGTACCGCGAATGGCACCACTGGCTGGTCGGCAACGTCCCTGGGAACAACGTCTCCGGTGGGGAGACGCTCTCCGCGTACGTGGGCTCGGGCCCCCCGCCGGACACGGGGCTCCACCGATACGTGTTCCTCGTCTACAAGCAACCTTCCAAGCTGAACTTCGATGAACCTCGTCTTCCAAACACGTAAGTTTCAGATAACTGTTTTTACTTTTTAACCATCTCCAAAAAAGGAGGAGGTTCTCAATTCGGCTGTATTTTTTTTAATGTTTTATCGTATTGTAGTGTCGGGGAGTGATTAATACGACTGATTTCTTAGAGTGTTCGTTTAATACTGTCTTAATATTTTTCCATTACATTACATATTATACATTTGTCCACCACAGTTTGTTACTTAATTAATTACTCCGTGATTTATAAACCGATTTGAAAAAACTTTTCATATTTGAAAGAGTATACTTCCAGATTGGTCCCATATAGGTCGGGGTGGCGGCGCGCCAGCGATATTTTTAATGTGGCGAGCGTAAATATGGCTACGGAAACCGCTTCACATCAGGCGGGCCGTATGCTTGTCTACCACCCGACGTGGTTGTATAAAAAAAAAACTAAACTGCTCATGAATAATTCCGTAGATAGGGGGGAAATATGAAAATTCGTGTAATAGTTAATGACTATCGCATCTACAATACCCACCAAACTTATAGGAGTTACATAAAGGGCGAAATATAAATTTTAATTATGGAATTAAAATTTATATTTCGCCCTTTATGTATACTATTGGCCCCTATACGCTTAAACTTCGTCGTAAACTCTTATTCATCCCATTGTTACGGGTCGCCCCTCATTCGAAAAGGTTTTGATTATACTCCGACCAGCCAGTGGCGCCACTCCACCACGCTGCTCAACTGATTTATACATATATATTTATTTAGAGGCTTTACAAAATTATGGAAGGTGTTGAGAATTGCGCTATGTGTGGAAGCCATGCTGGGCCCATTATAATTTAAATATGATAAGACTTCGACACAAGCACAATATTATGTAACATAGCAATAACCTTAATAATTTTTATCTATTTACTCGCATCCCGCGCGGCGCCATCCGAGTGACTGGGGCAGAGTAATAGTGTCGCCAGCTATTGAATGACCGTATCAATATTAAGATCGATAAATGTCGAGTCGCGTCGAGTTATTTGGACATTCACTCTCTCCAGAGGTCGGATTTAAATCCAACAGAAGGCTTGATTCATCATTTTCTCATCTCATATTTCCAGATCCGACAAGAACCGTGGCAAGTTCTCCATCGCCAAGTTCGCGGCCAAGTACAACCTTGGCGACCCGATCGCCGGCAACTTCTACCAAGCAAAGTACGACGACTACGTGCCCATACTGTACAAACAACTCGGAGCTTGAACACAACCCAGCAGACGAAATAGAGGTTCCTATGGGAAAGTTTTATCAATCAAAATGTTCGGAGGAGTTTTTATTATACGCGTCAGCATTTAAGTGACATGTCAGAGTATTATGCTGACATGTTACGTAAATGCGAGTACATAAAGATATCCTACATTTGTATACGTCAATGTAAGTTGCTCATTAAGCTCTACATACCACTGCAAGCGCAGTAGTTGCTAAAAGTTCACATACGTCAAAGTATAGATTAACATTGGAACCAATTTATATTAAAACTTGACTGAGTGTACTTGCACTCATTACCTAGGTGTACATAATTATTGAAATAATTAGTAAGATATATTCTAATAAGTGCTTTTACAAGCAACGGTTACTCAATTATAAAAAAAAAAAAAAAATTAGTAAATATGTCGTTAATATTTTTTTAATTCCTCTCTTCCCTCTCTTCCCACTAGTTAAGTTGACTGAACGAATGAAATATTTTTCCCCATTAGTTCAGTTGATAATAAAACACGCTTACTGCAGTGTTATGTTAAACGCAATAAATTTATTCGAATAAATTGATTGATAGAATTTTACCCAATATTTATATTATATCGTGGTAGAATAAAACAAGGTATGTTGTTCCCGTAACATATGGGTCACGTGATTGGAACTAAACTACGTCATCAGCTGTACTTTCTATGGAACGTGTCAAATTATAACAACACATGTCTTGACTTTCTTTTCACAATACGTAAAGCGAACACCATGTTTGATTATACCATGGATTATATAGAGTTCTCTATCCAGTAACGTAAGCTGTTTGTAAATACCGTCAGTAAGAATACCGTAAGTTTTTAAGAAAGTTTTTTTACTTGCAGTGTCATGGATTTAAATAAACTTTTTATTTGACCCTAAAGGACTGGAATCCAGGCCTGTAAAACATGTTAATAAAAAAAATACTTTTTTTCAATGGAACCTCTAATTTTGTTTTTACGTTTACAGTTTGAAACCGGCATTCGAATGTTATGTATAGTTTTATAATTTTAAAAATTACATCATTAACCTGTGCATTTACATTACAAACAATATGTATTTTTTTAAGTAAGCACTTAAAAATAATTTTGGCATAATATACATCTGGTGTGACCAGTGGCAAAAATACATTGGCTTCCTTAGATTTGTAAGGTTAATAAGTATGTTTTTGTCTGTTAAGTATATACTTTTATAGACAGATTTTTGGAGTTTTATTTTTATGCATTTCATACATATTTGTATTTATATATTATTCTTTATTTCATATATATTTATTTTCTCCATGTCTTTCTCATCTGTTATTGTGAATGTCCACTACTGATGCAGGCAAGAGTCGCTCTAATTAAACACATTTTCGATGCGTGGGAGGAACGTCGCGATCGGGGTTTTCTGCGACCTTTCTGACGAGCTCGGTGGCGTAGCGGTCAATGACGCGGCTTCGACACCAACGCTCGTGGGTTCGATTCCCACATAGGACAAACATTTGTGTGCATGAACATGTCTGTTTGTCTTAGTCTGGGTGTTTTGTATGTATCATAAGTATGTATATACAAAAAAAAATGTATTTACGTATGTTTATCAGTTGTCTAGTACCCATAACACAAGCTTCGCTTACTTTGGGGCTAGATGGCGCTGTGTAATTTGTCTGACAATATTTATTATTTATTTATTTCAAAGGCGTTTGATTGTTTCGATCATCGAACACTTTTGCTCAAGCTTGTACACTTTTGCTCAAGCAATCACTACGGTATGAAAGAATAAGCACTGAAAATGATTGATACATACTTTAGCAATAGAACTCAAATAGTTGATATAAACAGCACTAAATCGAGTGGCTCCAATGTAAAAAAAACCGGACAAGTGCGAGTCGGACTCGCGCACCGAGGGTTCCGTAGGTACGTAGTATCATTATTAAATTTGATATTTTTCATTATAAATAAGAAATAATGCGTCGATAAAAACAAATAAAATATATTTTGCAATGTGTACATCAAGCCCTTTCATATGATACCCCATTTGAACTAGTAGTTTCAATTTGAAATTTCGACACCCTATAAAAAATATAGACCCCCTATTTTTTAAGATCTATTTACAAATGTATAGTTTTGAGATTTATTCCTGTACTTGTAGTCTATAATGATGTTACTTGCCAAATTTCATAGTTCTAGGTCAACGGGAAGTACCCTATAGGTTTTGATTCCCTTGAGTGTGTCGAAATATGCGTTTTTTGCTGAATAAACGGCCGTAACTTTTTTCTACGTAAACTTAGCAGTTTGATTTTTTTTTAACTTCATGGGACCGTAGACCTGAGTATACAGGTCAAATTTCAGCTTGATACCTCCACGCATTCTCGACATAGAAATTCTTGACAGACAGACAGACAGACAGACAGACAGACAGACGGACAACAAAGTGATCTTATAAGGGTTCCGTTTTTCCTTTTGAGGTTCGGAACCCTAAAAAGGGTGTGATTTAAGAGAGAAATAGAGAACCTTAGATTTTAGTAAACCTTCAATACACTTTTTTTTGCAACATTCCCACCACACAATCGCACCACTGTGTCGTATGTGAAGGCAGGATCAATAGCGGCGACCAACAGAAAGTAAAACTACGGCTGTCTTGGAACTCAGAACGATTTAATCAGAAGAAATTAGTAGGATTACGAAGAATATAATTTTGAAGTGTAATTGGTTCATCAACATCTTTGAACCAAAGCCAACCTCATCTGCACGTGGCGCACCCTGCTGCCTGACAAACGAGGCTCTGGCGAAAAGAGAGGTACGGACTGGGCAAGTACCTCCACCTCACAGAATACCGCAGTCAAATAACAATTCCCTTGAGGGTTGTTATGTTCCGAAAGGAAATGGTATAGGCTGGCAACGGATCGGCGACCCCTTGGTATCGCTGATCTCCATCGGCGGTGATGATTGCTTTCCATCAGGTGACCCACATGCTTGTTTGCCCCCCTCCATAACTGAAAAAAATAAAAGAATAACACTTAAGTAATATCGTTTATTAAACTCCCAAGCTCTTATACAGCAGTGGCACGTAGGAGTCGAACTGCGCGCGGTAGAAGTTTCCAGCCACTGGAGCACCTAGGTTATACTTCTTGGCGAATTCATTTGTAGAGAAGCTCGCACGACCGTCAATGGATCTGTAGATTAAGAAGATTTTTTTTATAACGTATTAATAAAAGAGCTATGCTCAGGTTTTCTACGATATAGACTAAAAAAATAGTATATTATATGTAAAGACTGGCGAAAACAAAGGTAAGAGGTAGAGGGAAGTAACTTCACCTCAGTATACCGCAGCCAAATAACAATTCTCTTGAGGATTGTTGTGTCCCTGTGAGTGAGTGACGACCCTCAAAGAAATTGTTATTTGGCTGTTTTTAAGGTGGAGGTAATTCCGCTTTGGCTGTGGTTTTTTTTGAGGTGGAGGTAATTCCCCAGTCGAGAAGCTTACAATTACACCAGCCCTACCTCTCGTTTGTATACGTATGCGTTTGTATGAAAATGTACCCGGACGGAGCAGCATGGAGCCCAATTCAGCTAAATAAAAAAAAAAACACTTGGAAGTGCCGAGGCCATCCATAAATTACGTCACACGTTAAGGGTTGGGAGGGGTCCTAAATTTCGTGATGTGACATTTAACCTATTATAATCTAAGTGTTAAAACACGAACTTTAAACTAAAAAACTCTTAAACATTTGCAACTTTAAATGTAAATTTGCAAAGTATGTGATATCACGCTAGGGAGGGGGGGAGTCTCACAAATGTGACCAGCTCATAAAACCATGACATTCATGTGACGTAATTTATTTGGCCGTGTGGTTTCCGGCAGACTAGAACAGAAACATTCCCTTTCTTCCAGTGGATGTTGTACAAGGCGACTAAGGGTAACATTATCAAATATCGATCGGTAAATTTAAGAAATATATCAAAACTAGACTATGTCAAAAGGCTTACTATTGTATCTCAGATTACATAAATGATAAAAGTATTTGGAAATGAATTGCTCTTGTTATGTTATATTAATGATTGTATTTGTATTTAATGTAACGATATTGGCAATTAAAAGAGTCTGCCTTGAGTTTCTTGCCAGTTCTTCTCAAGAAGCCCCGTCGCCGGAACTGGCACTTAAATTCACTTTCACATTCAAGATAGCGTGATGAAAGTGAATCTAAGCTCTGCGGATTTAGAGTAGTAATGATTTACACATGTTTCTTATATTTAATTTGTATGACGTTTCTAAGTGCTTTATAAAGTCCAAGGAATAAAGAATTTTTTGATTTTGATCAGGCCTCCCCAACCCGTTTGGCCAGCGTGGGGAGTGTAGGCCAAATCCTTCCGTCTAAGACAGATGAGAGAGGGTCGTGCTCCTGTAGTGTTCCTGAGAGACTAAAATGGACCTGATGATGATGATGATGAATTTATGAATGGCCTCTAACTTACTTGTTAGTCAGTCTTTGTTCATCAAAGTCCAGCTTCCCTGGTTGCTGGTACAGCATGTAGACGTATCTGTGGATGCCGGTGCCCTCCGGCGGGCCGGAGCCGATGTATGCAGAGAGGGTCTCGCCGGCGCTCACGTTGCTACCAGGGATATTGACAACCAGCCAGTGGTGCCACTCGCGGTACACTTTCTCTGGGCCGTCATAGTTGTCGGGGTCTGGAATTTGTAGAAATATATACTTAAAGTTGATACTGTTGATTTGGTGGAACATTATTATCATAATGTGTAAAGAAACATTTTTCTACTAAATAAAACAGTTTTTGTTTAGTAGAAAAATGTTTAGTAGAAACACAAACACCATCTGTTTACCTTGATAATGCCTTAGCGGCGAAACCGGTCGGTAAAAATAAATGTAATTACGTGGAACAGTACAAGTGCTTTATTATAACATTATAATATATACCTACTTAAAATTTCAGAAAAGACAAAGTGCCTTTTTTTGAGGATCGGGTGGGCCAAAGCCTCATTCCATGAGCTCGAATTAGGCGTGTTAAAATCCGGGCCAACTCTGAAGCACATGCCATATTTTTAAAACAATAGGTGGAGTGCCATCCGGCTCACTAGACTTATGGATGACTAGGGAGAAGAGCGGTCTACGGACAGCTCTTTGCGAGAACTTAACTTCTGGCTAATTCGCCCGTGGAATGGTTGGCGGTGTTGCTCCCTGATCACCGAGAGTCGAGAGACAAAGACAAATCCCTAGAGATCGGACTGCAGCTTAATAAATAATTGCTAATGGTCTAGCAGGTTGTGTTGCTACAAGTGAGTGAGGTTTCCAGGAAAGGAATCACTGCGATGGCAGCGGGAGTGGCAGTGCGCATGCTATACTTTATGTTACAAACGTTTATAGACTATGGTGCCGTATAATAGCCGCTTTAATTCAGGCAGGTCGCATACTTGTCTGCCATACGACGTAATTTAAAAATCTTGGATTTTACGTCAACATCAACCTAATAGTGCAAGTAAAAGTACTCGGCGACGTTAGAATTAACAACAAAATATTTTCAAATTTTTGTTTTTGTATTTGATTTGAAATTAAATTTCTAACAAATATTATTCTTTGGTCAGAATATAAATAACAAATAAATAAATATACATGGAAAAATTACACAGCGCCATCCAGTTCCAAATTAAGCAAATTTTGTACTATGGGTACTAGATAACTGATGATGTACTTAAATTTATTGTGTTTTGTAAATACATATTACAGTTACATTTTTAAAATTCATTTATTTTTATAATGTAAAATTTTAATGTCATTTTTTTTTATTTTTATAATGTACCTACTTACTTAAATTTATGTTTTGTAAATATTATATTGTGTTTTATATACGAAGACAGACATGTTCATGCATACAAATATTTTTCTTCTGCGGGGATTGATCCCGTGACCTTCGGGGTCAAATAGCCATTCGACCACCACGCTCGTCAAACGTTATCTCATAAAAGTGACCCATAGTATCAAGGTAATCTTTTATAAATGTATAACTTTAGTTGATTATAAAGTCTACAGAGTTCAAGTCGATAGACTATCGGACACAAAAATAATTTTTGAAATCGCTCCGGTAGTTCCGGAGATTAGTGCGTTCAAACAAACAAACTCTTCAGCTTTATATATTCTTTATATTATATTTTATCATAGTTGTCAACCTTATTCATCCCACTGTTGGGATACAGGTCTATCATCAATCGAAGGACTTTACAGCATACTCCACCACGCTGGATTCTCTAGATGGACAGAAGACGTCACTCCCTGCCGCTCTCTCGTGTCGACCTCACATCCCCTCTGAGACGAATTTGGAACAGTTTGTATGGCACCGCACGCACACACGCTCAATATATATATTCGCATATTTGACGAGCTCGGTGGTCGAATGGTTAGCAATGGCCACTTTGACTCCGAGGTCGCAGGTTCGATTCCCACACAAGACAAATATTTGGGTGCATGAACATGTCTGTTTGTCTGGGTATTTTCTACGTATTATATGTATGTATTTACAAAAAAAAAATGTATTTAAGTATAATATCAGTTATCTAGTACCCATAGTACAAGCTTTGCTTAGTTTGGGACTAAATGGCGCTGTGTAAATTGTCCAGAAATATTTTAAAAAAATATTTAATTTAAATTTACGCACTGTACAGACGCTAGTAGTAAACGACGTGTCTTTTGTATGGAGTGGCTGAGGTATAAGTAATAGCACTACATATCGATGACCTCAAAAATGGCTGGCTATGGAAAACAGAGGATCGCGTTTGGTGGAAAGCATTAGGGTAGGCCTATATCCAATAGTGGGTAGATACAGGCTGATAATGATGATGATGATTAGTATAGAAGTAAATTACCAGTGAAGACAAGAGTGTAGTATGAGTTGGGATCAGCCTCGTAGGTGACTGTTGGCTGGTCCTTCACCTGCGTAGGAGTCAGCTCGTTGCCCTGGGACGCTTGGACCCCACTTGGGTACTTCAACTGAAAAATAAAGTAGTGTATTCGCGTTGGACATTTACAGTTACATGATATTATGTATAATCAAATAATATATTGGACTTTGCCAAAAGCGGAAATCAAATTCTAAAGCTTCCTACTTCTACTGATTTTAACCGACTTCAAAAAAGGAGGAGGTGTACTTCCAGATTTGTCCCATATTTTTTTCATCATCATCAGCCTGTGTCTACCCACTGTTTAATATAAGCCTTCCACCAGATACGATCCTCCGCCATTGGTCGTAAGGCCATCGGACCGTCTAGAAGGAGGGCGTCCAACAAAGTAATATCAGGAGTCGTTTTTTTTTTGTTAAAATTATTGATTAAAGTGACTGTGAGTTCCAAGGCAGCCCTTTCCCTGTCAAATGTTACTGAATGAAATTTGCTGCGGTGTTCGCAGTTTTGTAGCTGCAGGTAGACCTCCAGTTACTTAGAACGAATTGCCACTAGACATATTTAGTTGCATATTACAGGCATAATAGGCTATTTGACAATGTTCAAAAATTGTATAAATTATTTATCAATATCGTAAAATACACAAAACTATGAAGATCTGCAAACTTTCATTGTAATAGGTATCTTCCGTCCGACATATTTTAGGTGCGATCAAAGTTTGGCGGGAAAGCGGCTAAAAGTATGAAATTATTAAAATTTTATTTCCATTGGAGAAGCAATAAAAATACTATAACTTTTATTATAATACTAATTACATAAACGTAATATTTAACATAGCTGTCGTACAAATTTCTGTATCGTCGCCGTCAAAATTATGTATGGAGCGTTTTCGAGAAAGACCAATACTGTGATTATCACATTAACATATCTTGAGAGATTTTTGTGCTATCGAAGTAATCTATGGTTATATTATTGAGACGTCCATATCAAACCGAAAAAATATTACCTAATCAAATAGCCTATTGTTGTTTGACACGATGCCCACGGTCTCCTTCTACAGTTGCACCGCTCGACATCCACATGGAATTCATTCTCACGCATTAGAACCGAAGCGGTTATGTACTGTGTGTTTCAGAGAGGATTTCTCCCACGTACTATCATGCTGTGGAATGAACTGCCTGTCGGGGTTTTCATAAGTGACTAAAGCATGGGCTTCTTCAAAAAAGGCGTGAAGATGTTTATACCGGGTCGGCAATGCGTAGGTATGTGATGTTGCTGGTGTTGCAGGAGTGCATAGGATGCGGTAAATGCTTTCTATCCGGTAGGCCGTATACTTGTTTCCGTCGTCGTAGTAATATTAAAAAGACCGGAAAAGTTGGACTCGCCCACCGAGGGTTCCGTATGTAGGATCATTATAAATAGTTCAGGAATCTAACCCCCTATTTTTTAAGATTTAATTACAAATGTATAGCTTTAAGATGTATTCCTGTACTTGTAGTATATAACGATGTTATTTGCCAAATTTCATAGTTCTAGGTCAACGGGAAGTACCCTATGATTTTTGATTCCCTTGAGTATGTGTCTAAATATGCGTTTTTTACTGAATAAACGGCCGTATCTTTTTTTTTACGTAAACTTAGCAGTTTGATTTTTTAACAACTTCATGGGACCGCAGACCTGAGTATACAGTTCACATTTCAGCTTGATACCTCCACGCATTCTCGAGTTAGAGGGTCTTGACAGACAGACAGACAGACGGACAACAAAGTGATCTTATAAGGTTTCCGTTTTTCCTTTTGATTTACGGAACCCTAAAAAACCGGCCAAGTGAGAGTCGGGCTCCGTACTATCCGTATCCGTATCCGTAACTATAATAATGGCAAAAAATCACGTTTATTGTAGAGGAGAATTAATTATTTATTTTTAAAATGAATATAATATAATATAAGAATATAATATATAGTTATTATATATTATGTGACTATTTCAAGCGTCTACCTGTCGCCGTTATCAATATCGGGCAAAAATGAGAAAAACAAATCAAGTTTGTTGTATAGGAGCCCCCTTAAATATTTATTTTATTCTGTTTCTTAGTATTTGTTGTTATAGCGGCAACAGTAATACATCATCTGTGAAAATTTTAACTGTCTAACTATCACGGTTCATGAGATACAGCCTGGTGACGGACGGATGGACGGACAGACGGACGGACGGATAGCAGAGTCTCAGTAATATAATAAACGGACCCTCCGTTTTACCCTTTGAATTACTGTTACCGAAACCTAAAAATTACTTATGATTTTATATTCTTTGGATTTTTTAAAGATATACATACGCCATATACAGCAGGGTAAAAAAAACATAACTCGAAAACGGAATTAATACATAAAATCACCTAGGCGATCCTCCCAACACTCAAAATTACACTGTCAAGCCGCATCTCGCATCCAGTGCCACTTAGCAATAATACACGACCAAGCGATAGTCCCGCGAACTTCTTGCCACAAATAATAATATCGTTATCAACAATTATTAAATTACATAACGCCTAAAGAAATGTTATCTGACTATTAAATTATTACAATAATACTTACCAAAGCTCTCATACTATGATACATTTTTTTTTATCTTTTAGATAACGAAAATTCTTATATAATGTTTATATAAACAGCTATCTGAGTATTTTTATATCTTTATCAGTATACCTCGCCCTTTTAAGATTATAGATTTGACGGATTGAAGTGTTTTTTGTAAATAAAAATGCCACCAAAAACATAAATGTAAAAAAGGAGAGCCAAGTTCAATACAAAAATTATGCTTGACTGTGGGCTTCGCCGCAAAAAGAATGGAGATCAAAACGAGTGCCAAGTTCTATGCAAAATCCAAATATGTATTTATAGGAACAAAATAACATTATGGACAAGTATTAAACTCTATTTCTTTGCTTTATTGGATACCTATAACAATTGCTGTTATTTAAAAAAAAATGTGAGATCTTAAGGTAGGTTAGATTTGACTTGGCCAGTTTTTATCAGAATTATAACTTTATAAAAAGACTGATGTAATGAAAACTGTGTGTCTCCATTCTTTGTGTGTCATGTGTTTACGTTAAAGAGGTTTTGAGATAAAGAAGGGTCAAAAGTGGCACCAAGTGGTTCGTGTAATATTACACTCGGCGCTGGCTAGCCAGTTGCTTGAACTTGGCTTGACACGCTACCGCGTGTCTAGTTTGTAAATAAATATGGTCAAGCGTATACGGCTCGCAGCTTTTCGTACTATTTATTACTTATAAGTATGTACTGTGGCCCCGTCGTAACTTGTGCCGAAAACTTTTGAAATAACACTACTTGATTTGGGGAGTAAGCTGGTGAATTCGTGACGAGAGCGTTACGAAAAGTGTGATCGGGCGTGGCGAACGGAAGTTGAGATGGAGATGATATAAGTTAGTAGAGGTAATGAAGTTTTACTTCAATCGTGTGGTGTAAGGCAGGTTTCCGTAAACTTTTTGTGTTTAAGGTACATCTACTAAAATTTTTGGCGGTACACCATAAATGAAAAACTAGTTTTTATTTGAGGAAGTATTTTTCTTCCGTTCGTCTATTTAGCTTTATGAGATAACCTATGCACTAGTTTGTTTAGTCTCCCGTCCAATAACTTTTGCTATTACTATCACTAGGTTAGATGGAAGAGATCTCTTAGAGAGATAAGCTCACCTTTGTATATGTCCTATATCACTATGTTGTGAACTTGTATGTGCAATAAAGAATGGATATAACCTTATTTTTCCGCGGCACACCAACTAACGACCACGGTAGACCAGTGTGCCGCGGCACGCACTTTGCGGAACACTGGACTTTTGGAAGGCACATTCGTTTTTTTATCCGACTGACGAAGAGGAGAGGGTTTTGATTTTTGAGGTATATGTGTATTGGTGATTGGTGACCCGACTAACCTTGTTCTATCATACTACTTATCATCAATCGGTACGAACTATACTTAAAAACATCGGACGCGCAGCATGTGCCACCATAGCGAAATATATATAATTATATGATTTTCGAAATCCCGAATTGTTATGGAAAACCAAGGTCACTTTACAGTACTACTTTTTGATGCTCTACACGAATCCGAAGTTAGAATTTCTAAATTTTGAGTTTCATGGCAACGTACAGACAGAACGACCGGACGATTTCATAAGCTCAATGAATTTCGCTGAAAATCATAAAAAATCGGTGGAGCCGTTTCGGAGGAGTGCGACCTCAAACGCCGAGAGACGAGATTTTTATACATATAGATGTATATGAATAAATAAATACTTCTGGACAATTTACACAGCGTCATCTAGTCCCAAATTAAGCACAAAGCTTATACCATGGGTACTAGACAACTGATAAATGTACTTAAATACATTTATTTTGTTTATACATTCTTATAATACATCGAAAACACCCAGGCATGTTCAAACAACACAAAACACAAACACACATGTTCATGCACACAAATGTTAGTCTTGTGCGGGGATGGAACCCGCGACCTCGGAGTCCAAGTAGCCATTTGCCATTGCCTAGCCATTCGACCAACGGGCTCGTTTATTATAGATGTATATATTTATTTGGTATGTTCTACCTACAGCCTATTTCAACACATAAGGTGTCATTCAATTCGTATAAGCTGTGAAATTGACATTGCATATTTATTTCAAAATGTCGAACGCATTAAAATAAAAATAGGTAAAAAAACTTTTTAAGTTAAACGGTTTTATGTTAAACATACATTGCAATGTTTAAGATAAATGTACTAAAAACCAAAAAATAATAAAATAGATACAGTCGTGGGAATTATAAATATATGCATATACTAGACTAAAATAAAACCGTGGGGCACGTCAATTGTCTACAATCGTTGATTAAAATGTTTGTTTTGTAATGTTACACTATAATTAGGCAGTTGTTCAACCGACAACGATGGACGTGTGATAAGTAGTAACGTTCCTCACCGTCTGCGGGCCAACTGCCTAACGACGAATTAAACGATTCTTCTATCGCACATTAAGTCGATAATTTGTAGACAATTGACGTGCCCCACGGTTTTATTTTAGTCTAGTCTATGCATATATTTATAATTCCCACGACTGTATCTATTTTATTATTTTTTGGTTTTTAGTACATTTATCTTAAACATTGCAATGTATGTTTAACATAAAACCGTTTAACTTAAAAAGTTTTTTTACCTATTTTTATTTTCTAGTTTTTAGTTTTTATTTCGCATTCTGTTTAATTCATTTAGTGCTTCATTATTGCAAGGTTTCTTGCCCGTTAGTTTATTGCAGTCCAACTCCTCTATACGTAGTCCCTGCAAAGATCTTACTCTACTAAGAGCCACGTAGGCTTGACCTTCTTCAAACAGTTTCGCACCTAAGTATACGACTGCGTGATCCACAGTGCTGCCCTGCATTTTATGTATTGTAGAAGCCCATGATAGTATTAAAGGCAACATTCTTCTTTCAGCCGTCCCGTAATTGTACTTCTTAAATATTGAGGTTGTATAGTGCACTGTATTCTTCTTGTCAAGCCCTTTTATTTGATACCCATATTGGTGGGATCGATAAAAAATTGTTATCAGCCATTTGGTAGTGGCGGCCATCTTAGATTTCAATTTTGCATAGTAAATTGTATTCTACTTGTTGAGACCTTTCATTTGATACCCATGTTGATGGGATTGATAAAACCTAAGTTATCCGCCATTTTGTAGAGGCCGCCATCTTGGATTTTAATTTTATATAGTACATTGTATTCTACTGGTTGGGCACTTTCATTTGATACCCATATTGATGGGATTGATAAAACCTACGTTATCCGCCATTTTGTAGCGGCCGCCATCTTGGATTTCAATTTTTTATAGTATATTGTATTCTGCTTGTTGAGCCCTTTCATTTGATACCCATATTGATGGGATTGATAAAACCTACGTTATCCGCCATTTTGTAGCGGCCGCCATCTTGGATTTCAATTTTTTATAGTATATTGTATTCTGCTTGTTGAGCCCTTTCATTTGATACCCATATTGATGGGATTATTAAAACATAAATTATCCGCCATTTTGTAGCGGCGGCCATCTTGAATTTATAATGATAATGAATAAACATAATTGTATTGTCACCAAAATCCAAAGTGTATACAAAATTTCAAATTAATCGGTTGACAGGAAGAGGGTGAAATTTGAATTACTAAATTTGACCCAAGAATAAATAATAAAAAATAAAACAAACGGGGTGAGCTAAATAAAACCGTTTAAAAAATTGGAGGATGACAACCAAATTGCTACAATTTACAGTGTTTTTTTTTAAATATATATATTAAGTTACCGTTAATTTGCGTAAATCAGTGAAACTGCAGATTAACAAGGTATTCTGCTGATTATCTGGTTAAGTCAGTTAAAGTGGATAAAATTGTTTCAGTTCTCACATTAACTAGATAATCTGCAGATTTCCTAGGTAATCTGCAGACTAACGACCATTCAGAAGGTAAATTCCATAAAACTGGTTCTTGGTTAAATAAAATACCTAAATTTCTTTTTCAATTTTCATACAGAAACTTAAATATTTCCGGGATAAAAAGTATCCTATGTGTTCCCCTGTAAATTAATTTGAATTTTACCTTGAATTGAAAATCTCATTAAAACAGGATTAGCTATTCTGAAAATATCCCCAGACAAACAAACCAGCCTCTTAATTTTTTTTTATATTAATCGATTTTTTAAATAATTTATTTATGATACTTACGCTGATGGTGGCGGAGGGTGCTGTGGGGATCACATCAGGAACTATTTTGCTCGACTTGAAAGCTTGTGATACTTCAGTCATGTTGGCTGCTGAAAAAATATATATCTATTATATTTGCTTCTAGGTAAAACCTTGATTAAAAGCCCTATTTTCATATATTATATAATCTTCACTATCTATATATTCTTGACATTGGGCACATGTAGATATTATTCTATGCTAGCTGACCCGGCGAACTTCGTGCCGGCTAACAGTCAATGACTGTCGTGTTACGTATTAGCTGAACTAAATTCATGATTTTATGGAAGTAATACAATGAATATAAATAAAATATTAAGTTCAGTACTTTATAAAGATAATAACAGAAAAAAATTACAAAACGTACAAAAATCGACTATAATATCAATCGGTTTAATTCTCTTCATTGAAGCACCTCACGCAAAAACCCACAACAAAAAATGTAGTTTTTATTGTTTTCTTTTTTATCAGGCGCAATAATAAATAGAGCGGATGGTGTATCGATGTATAACTGACCATGAGAAAAATATGCATTTTCGAAGTTGAGACCACAAATAGTCAAAGGTTGGCCTTGTGATTGTTATGGCAAGACGAATCGAGAACTGAATTCGTTTAAACTCAAAGCCCGCATATCCGTTGGGATCATCGGAGTCCTCAGAATGAGAATTATATTCGAAATTTTCGAATATAATTTTCACACAAATCACAGACAACTTTCGCGACGTAAATGTGAAACCAATCGATTTGTCATTTTTTTTTAATTGAGTCATTTGTTTTATATTTAATGAGTTTCATGTAAATTTCTGAACACACGCATAAATATTTGACAACCAATAAATAACTCAACATTCCATACAGCTTGGCCGGGGTAACTTCAACAAAGAGATCGATAGACGCATTCGATTGGGCTGGGCAGCTTTTGGAAAACTTCGGCACATCTTCACCGCAAAGATACCCCAATATTTGAAGACTGAAGTCTTCAACCAGTGCGTCCTCCCTGCAATGACCTATGGTGCAGAGACTTGGACACTGACCGTCGGACTGGTCCACAGGCTAAAGGTCGCGCAGCGAGCGATGGAGAGGGCTATGCTCGGGGTTTCTCTGAGGGATCGAATCCGGAACGAAGAAATTCGACGGAGAACTAAAGTTGTCGACATAGCCTTTCGAGTTTGCAAGCTGAAGTGGCAATGGGCGGGTCACATCTGCCGAGTAAGTGATGGCAGATGGGGGAGGAAGGTATTAGAGTGGAGGCCGCGCGTAGGACGACGAAGCGTTGGACGCCCTCCTTCTAGATGGTCCGATGACCTTAAGAAAACGGCTGGAAGCGGCTGGATGCGGAAGGCGGAGGATCGTATTTGGTGGAAAGCACTGGGGAAGGCTTATATCCAGCAGTGGATAGATACAGGCTGATGATGATGATGATGATGAAATAACTCAATCCTTTTTCATCTGACGTTATTTGTGTGGAATAATTGTGGGAATAATGTGTTTTGTTTTATTTTTTAATAGTTATAATAGTTATTCTCCTATTCGGGACGGAGACAAATCCAACAAATCAAAAACCATGAAAATCAGTCTCGAGTTATAACAAACCCGACTTTATTTTATATGTAAGTATATATAGATTCTAAAGTCTATATAGACTAATACACCTACCTAATTAGCAATTCTCGTAATTAAAACGCAGTCAAAATTCAATCCCTATGCAGTTTCGATCTCACCAAGGTCACTTTTGGTTATACCTGGGATAAAGTGTAACCACAGTATAAGTAATGTTATAATAAAGCAGTTGTACTATTCCACGTAATTATATATAATCATATAATTACGTGGAACAGTACCAGTGCTTTATTATTTAACATTATGGTAATAATGTTCCACCAAGTGCCAACAATCAACAGTATCAACTTCACAGTATACATAATAGTTGGTGTAAAACTGAAAGGGGCTGAAAATTGAAAAAAAAACATATATCGACAAAAAAAATAGAAAGCATATAGATTTCTATATTTTTGTCATGAATTAAGATTTTTATTTTTCATTAAAGACTGTAAGTATGTAGGTATTTTGAAAATTTCAGGAAAAAAAAGAACTGGAATAAAAGCACAGTTTAGGTAATGACAGTCACTTTTTTGCTGGCTGTTTGGTATCGCATTCTCATTGGTTACTGACAATAACATTTTTGTTATTTCAACGAAACAGACTGATCGCTTTGAAAGAAATCGATATTTTACATAAGAGTCAAAAATAAAAATCTTAATTCCTGAAAAAAATAAAATATATATTTTTATATTTTTTGTCTATTTTTTTTTATCTATTTTCACTCCTTTCAGATTTGCACTTTATCTCGGTACACACTGTACATATATAATATTTTATTTAAAGTGCGATTATATCGAAATATGGCCGAAACAAACCATGAATGGTTGCTTGCAACTGCTTACAATAAGAATTGATCTTAATTATTTATGAAATTAAGTATACAATTTTCAGTCGATTCATAATTCAATCTCAATTCTATCGGCATCAATCTCAATTCAGTTAACTGTTATTCTGCGAAGTAAAATAATTATAAGAATTGGCTTTCTATAATAAAATAATAATAAATCTTTATTGAAAAACATAAGTAACAAATATATAACTTAAGTCTAAATTAACATAATGGAGTAATTTGCCATGTGCCTGAACTAAGAATATTCCTGTGTTTCAGGCGATTCTGGTTTGATTATGAAAAGTAGCTTTCAACACGCTTTTTATTAGATCTACCTGTATGTTTGCTTGTTGGTTTGTCAGCTTGTCAGTTTGTAATAAACTTATTTGAACTTGATATATTAACCGACTTCAAAAAAGGAGGAGGTTCTCAATTCGACTGAATGTTTTTTTGTATGTATGTTCTTCAATATCTTCGCGAATTGTGAACCTATTTTCAAAATTCTTTTTTTATTTGAAAGGGTATGATTGCAAAGTGGTCCCATATTCACCAAGTCAGGATCTGATGATGGGATCCCAGGGAAATCATAAGAATGTATGGTCAAATTCAATTTTTTTATTTGAAAGGGTATGATTGCGAGGTTGGCCCATATTCACCAAATCAGGGTCTGATGATAGGATCCCAGAAAAATCGAGGGAGACCCTTAAATTTGCCATGTGGTTGCCGGCAGAATAGAATTGCGCTACTCTATTGCTCTGCGCTGGATGTCGTACAAGACGAGTAAGGAATCTTGTGTGACGCAATAACTTTTCTCCCGGAAGACGGACAGCAGAGATATTCCCCAATAAGGTGTGCTCGCCAACTGAAGTCGGATTTTATTTTAAAAACAAAAGAAACTTTATACTTATCAAGGACCGATAACAATACAATAATTGGATTAGTTTAATTAATTATCTTGAACTAAAAAGTAGGAAATAAATATACTTTAAAAGACTAGTATTATTATAAAAAAAAGCGTGTGCTTTGTGCCATAGTTTTCATTTATCGAACATCTTTTTTCACAATAATACTATACTTTTTTTTTCTTCATTTATATTTTCTGCCTATATTAAAAAATATTTTTTGTTTTTTAGTTCGATTGATCATTAAAGCGAATTAAAAAAAAACACGCTTTAATGATTAATCGAACTAAAAAAACAAAAAAACAGTTTTTTAAGTATATTTATTTAATATTACGTAAACAATTTACCTGTAGTGGTGTTTTCGGTCCGATTTCACAATCAACACTGAGAAACCTTTGATTTCAGCAACAATCGCCTACTGCGATAAACGATAACCTCGACAATACGTGAGCAAAAAGTATTGCTTTTATGTTATCTCCTTTTGTGTGACTTGTTAATGTCAACCACAAACTTTAATTCAGGCATTCTATACAATGTGTAGATGATGGACGAATTCATCATCAGAGAGCCGACCGACTAAGCTGAAACCGATTCCTATGGGATTTTTTGAATGCGAATATCAAACTTTACCTTAGATTTATGGTACCTGTGTTTAGCTTTACTGGTAGAAACCCCGGATCTCTACCGACTGAGCTGATAATGTTTGTCAATAACTAAAACTTAAGACCTATTTTTCGAATCAAAATATTCGATGATCGGCTTCAGCTACGGCGGTAGGGTCCCATCCCAGGACTGTTTCAACTGACAGTTCTCATTATCTTCACCCATTGATATTCGTTTTTTCGGCGGTAACTACAAATGTCAAAGTCTAAGCATATCATTCATTCAAAGATCGCTCGAACACGTGTCACTGGTAAAGGAATTGAAGACCGGCGGACATCGTTTCACCGGTGCGACGATATCCGTTTAGTGGACGAACGGTGTCATTTTAGCCAAATGGTAATCGTATTCACGTTGCGCGGTAGACTCCCGGGTCATTTTATTCTCCACTACAGGAGCACGACCCTCTCTCTTCCGTCCCAGACAGAAGGAGGATTTGGCCTATACTCCCCACGTTGGCCAGACGGGTTGGGGAGGCCTGAACGATGTTTTATAATGTACTAGCTGATGCCCGCGCCTTCGTTCACGTGGACTTTATGATTCCGGCGTATTAATACAAATACGAACACATAAGAAAATATTTGGGGCAGTATTATACGTTAAAAGTCAACAAATTATTATTTTTATTTAAGATAGTAATCATAGTTTAAAGAAATATATAAAATAAATGAAGGGAGTCTTTCCTTCGGGAGCTAATAAGAAAAGACCTGAAGCGTTACTAATCCTCGATAAAGCCACATTGGCCATTTCGCATTCATCTGAAACGATTAGACAGCAATCCTGAAACATAAATAATAAATAAATAAATAAATAAATAAATATTGTCAGACAAATCACACAGCGCCATCTAGCCCCAAAGTAAGCGAAGCTTGTGTTATGGGTAGCCTCGCCGCTAGAAGTAATATGGCTGCAATACCTGGCGATGCTGCTGTGAGATATTATTTTGGCGCCTGATTTCAACGAGGATTGCTCTCGTCAAAAATTCAAAATATCTTTATTCCTTGGACTTTATAAAGCACTTAGAAACGTCATACAAATTAAATATAAGAATATGTATAAATCATTACTAGTCTAAATCCGCAGAGCTTAGATTCACTTTCATCACACTATCTTGAATGTGAAAGTGAATTTAAGTGCCAGTTCCGGCGACGGGGCTTCTTGAGAAGAACTGGCAAGAAACTCAAGGCCGACTCTTTTAATTGCCAATATCGTTACATTAAATACAAATACAATCATTAACATAACATAATAAGAGCAATTCATTTCCAAATACTTTTATCATTTATGTAATCCGAGATACAATAGTAAGCCTTTTGACATAGCTAGTTTTGATATATTTCTTAAATTTACCCATGGATAATTTAAACGCGTCGTTTGGAAGTTTATTGTAGAAGCGTATACATTGACCTGTTAACGAGTTGGAGATTTTATGGAGCCTAGTAATATGCATAGCGAGTTTGTTTTTATTTCTTAAATTTAATTGATGGAGATCACTGTTTTTCATAAATTTGGTTTGATTTTTATGAACGTAAATAAGATTTTCATAAATATATTGAGAATGTAATGTCATAATATTTATCTCTTTAAATTTATTTCTCAGTGTCTTCCTGGGACTCATCATATAAATAGCACGGATAGCTCGCTTCTGGAGCACAAAAATTGAGTCTACATCCGCGGCACTACCCCAAAGCAATAAACCATATGACATATTGCTGTGAAAATAGCTAAAATAAACTAAACGCGCAGTGTCAACATCAGTTAGTTGACGTATTTTCCTTACGGCGTAAGCTGCTGAGCTGAGTCTAGCCGATAACGTTTCTATATGTGGGCCCCATTGTAATTTAGAGTCTAATGTTATACCAAGGAAAACAACCTTATTGACCAATTCCAATCTCTCATTGTCCATCACCACACTGGTTTTCACTTGTTTAACATTTTTTGTAAAAAATCTAACATATTTGGTTTTACTACCATTTAAAAGCAGGTTATTAGCACTAAACCAGTTTACTATTTTTGAAAGAGCATTGTTTACATCGTCAATTTCTGATTGTTGTCTATTTACCTTAAAAACTAATGAAGTGTCATCTGCAAACAATACTATTTCATGATTATTCTTTACAAGATGAGGTAGATCATTAATATACACGAGAAACAGGAAAGGGCCCAAAATAGAGCCTTGTGGCACCCCCATCGCTACAGCTGATCCATGTGATCGTTTTCCATTAACATCTACTTTCTGAACCCTATCACCCAGATAAGAAGTAAGAAGATCAAGAGCGATGCCTTTTATACCATAGTGGTGTAATTTTCTGACTAGAGTCAGGTATGTTTTTCCAGTCCCTCCTGAAGCATCTAAGAAAAACAGTTTCCTCACGTTGTTTATAAGACTTTGCATCACAAAATCTTGCTACATAGCGTCCCGCAAATGCACACATTCTTCTGGTTTGTGCGAATATATACCAATCGTTCCATTTCAATTTTAGCGTACACGTCTATATTAAACTGACTAAACAGACCACGTTACCTTTGTAAATAAATAAAACTATTGCGTCTAACTTGTAGCAGGTAAGAATAAAAGTAGCACTGCGCGGTTATTTTTTTACAATACAATCAATATTTTGTTAAACTATTTATGCTCATCAGGCTGAACAACTTTTGCTAAGGCGTCATTTTTATATTTCTTATAGTTTACCGGAACCATTATGGTTCCGCATCAGGTGTTCCAAATCTTGGATTTTTATACAGAGATGGAAATTTCGTGTTCACGTTTTCAAATCGATGCCATTTTCGTAATTACGTCTCAGAAAACCATAGAATCAACACCCATAGTGATATTATGACATTACAACCCCATCGCACCCCCACAGGAGTGCTCTAGTGACACGTCGATTATGTTAGATTATAAAATAGCTGTTGTTTTCGGAATCAGCGACCCGATAAACCATAGAAACAATACCCATGACGATTTTCAGATATTTGCACCTCATTTCACCCCTTTAGGGGTTGAATTTAGAAAAATCCTGAAACACGTGTACAGAAGTGCTCGTGTAAAGTTTCGTATAAAATAGTAGTAAAATTTTCCAAATTCCCATCTTAGTGAGCATCTACGTCCTGAAATGAACCCCCATACAAAATTTGAGACTCCTAGCACTTGTACTTTCTGAGATTTCGTGATGAGTGAGTCAGTGATTTTCTTTAAAGAAAAATTTTCTTTAAACTTTATGACGATAACTTTTTAATCTGACATCAGATTTCGATGAATCAAAGCCAGTTGTTGTTCAGTGATGAGCTTAATCTTTTAGTGAAAATCGCGTAAAAATCTGTTCAGTAGTTTTAAAGATTAGCGAGTACATACAGACAAACAGACAGACAAAAAAATAAAAATAAAACTTTTTTGTGTTCTGTTACTCTTTTTTTATCGCCCACACCCATTTTTTGTTAATTTTATCAAATGTACAGACACGCTGTTCTTACTGTTTTATTATATGTATAGATTGCTTACGGATGGACGAATTGGTACTTATTTATTTATCACCAATAATGTTATAAGTACTATATCAATGCGAGTTTTTTTGTTCGCGATCGATCATGTCGACGTAAACACACCGACCAAACAGAAAAGAACTCTCATCTTGTGAATTTATAAGTCGCGTGTTACATATCAAAATTATGTGACTTACTTACTCACATTTTGAAGTGAGCAACCCGGCTAATTTGGATATGTAACACGCGTCTGGTAAATCCACAATATGAAACTTTTGCTGAATTTGATCGGATTGTAAACGTTAATACGTTCTAAAAACTCGCACTGAGCACTCCGAATAAGTAGTCGGCTATTTGCCGACTACGAAAATGGCTAGATATAGTCGCCGACAAGTCGGAACATCTATACTCAAAAATGCTAAGACTCTATCGTTCAATCTTTTGAAATCTTGTACAACTGACATACAAATCATATTTTGAATATTGTATGTGAATATTTAAGAGCCATATTACATATCGACTGTGATTTTTGCGTAAAATGGCCAATTTTGACGTTCTTGATCTCGGAAACAAAAATACATTAACAATGTTGACTTATTGAATAGTACAATAGCTATTGACTTAGTTCGTAGCGGACTCACTTTTTGTAAATTTTACATAACTTTTTAATTAAACCCAAAATTGCAGAGAAAGATTTTCATAAAATGCGCATATTCACTTTTTTTAGCTCCTGGATACTATTGTTCCAATCAAATGAAATAAAAAAAAATAGAATGTTATTTCTTGTATAGTCGTATAGTTCATAGCGGCCTCAGAATTTTGAAATATCATTGATTTAATATAGAAAAAAAATATTCTTTTAACCAAAAAAACTTCGAAAATCGCTTTATGTAAACTGTTAATTTCTCGAATAAACGATAATATTATTGAGCAAAATTTATACGAGAATAATTGTTACTTCATGATGAATAAACTTTGTAGCATGAGTTTATTATCTTATTTCAATAAAAACGATAAATATAAGATAATATAAGGCCTTCGCGAGTTTAGTACTGCGCGAGAGCTCGTCAGCGTGCAAATGTAATAGGGCTCTTAATAACTCGCCACTTTTTAATTGACTAGACATAGGTAAATTGTAGATTATGCTCTCTATAATCTCTCAGGAAGACGATAAATTCAGGGACCCTACCGCCGAAGCTGATCCGATTACCATCGGATTATTTTATTGCCAAAATAGATCTTATCTTAAGCTTAGTTGGATGAGCTCTACGGTTTCTACCAACTGAGCTTAACACAACTACCGCCAATCTAAGCTAAACTTTGATTTTCGCAATCAAAAAATCCACAGACCCTGCAGTTCCAGCAATCTTCGGAGGCATTGAAAATTAATTTAAGAATAAAACAAATCTTGCGAAAAGAATTTTAATATTTTTTCAATGACAAAAATATTTTTTTTCACGCACGTAAAGGCACACCTACAGGACACAATTATTAACCAATTTCACTGGGAGATGTCTCAATCGACGCGCAATCTATCTTCGAAGATGAGTTTACCTCATTTTTTCGATATATGTAATGGTAATTTTTTAATTAATTACTTACTAAAAAAAGATTTTTTACAATTTTCAAAATTTCTCAAAAACTATCCAGCCAATTTTCAATATTCCTTCACTATCGGATCCACAATTAAATTCTGAACCTGGGGACACTTGTTCCATGGCGAAATCTCAATTATCCTCGGAGATCGAAAATAGCTCATTGGCCAAAAAGGATTTGATAGACATTTTCAATGTCAAAATCCGATGGTAAACGGCTTCAGCTTCGGCGGTAGGCCTCCGAGTCAGTTACTCGACACTTAAATTGTTGTTTAGTTATATCGCACGCCATTGTTAATAGTGGCCATCTTTAGCAATAACACGCGATATGAGTAAACTACAATATTTTAACTATGGCCTAAAAACTTTATAGTCTATTTGTCGGACGATAAACAACATAATTAACATCTTAACTCCCTTTTAAAACATTTATGATCAATGTTTTTGACGTGAATGCGTTTTTAAAATTGCTTCCGTAGCGAAGCAATTAAAAAAAAATCGGTTGTCTGTAAAGTCGGTTTACTAACGATAGTTGAACGTGACAACGTCATAAGAAAAAAAATACAGATGGAATGTTTGCATTTTTCAAAAGAAAATTTTAATGGAACGACTCAGAGCGAGGTAACGCCGCATACGTCATGTTTTTTCGTGCGTGCAGCCGGCTCCATCGAATTATAAGATCATTCGTTTTTGTCACGTCAAAAACGAATGATAACAAAATTGGGCGATACAGTTTGGTGTTGCAGCTACTTAACTATCATCTCCGCCCAAAATTCAATCACACCACTGGATAGATGAGGGATCAAAGAATTTATCTACACTAAGTAAGGATTATGTAACATTGCGTGCGAGAGGGGGAAGCGCTGGCATTTTCAGATAATTTTAGTGTGTATGTTGTACTCGAATATACTAACGCAGCGTTGACATTTTAAAAAAAAGGGATGTGACTGTGCCATTTTTTTTTAATGTCGACGCTGCTTTATGCTGAATAAACCTTTTATAACTACAACATCGACTCAGAATTGTCCTACTACGGGATTCTCGTCTCGATGGAATTGGTTCAGGCTTGTTCACCATAGACTTGCGCAAAACAGTTCACTGAACTGAAAAGAGAGATGCAGTTCTTTTGACGCAAATGAACTATATCACTCATCTAGTTCATTTAGTTCAATTACTTCTGTAGTTCTTTTGACTCACTTAATTCGTTTAGTTCAATGTATCTTTGATTCAATCGACTCAGTAGTTCTGTTGACTGATTCCTTCTACATTCTTCTCAGTTCTATTGCATCATTTTGATGACATTGTATTTTTGTATTAAATAAGTACATAGAACTAATTAAATATTTTATAAATTCCCTTACAAATATTGATTTTTCTTCAAACTTTTCACAGGCTTAGGACTGTCAACCTTGAGTAAAAAGAAATTACTTAGTGGTTAAAATAATAATTAATATAAAAATTGAGCCTATTTTCGCTAACAGCTTATGGTTCTTATGTCTTTAGCCTTCGAGTTCTAATTCGGTCAGTCAACCACGCACGAAACTATCTGCCCCGTTTTATCTCGAACAATTTGAGAATCTTCCGTCCTTTTCGCTCTCAATCGCTAGCAATTTTGGCATTACAACGGAGATACGTTGTAATGCCAAAATTGCTAGCGATTCTCATTCTAGCTCGTATGCTTTATGTATTTCCGTTCTTTTTACTCTTTGTCACTCGATTGAAATAAATGACGCAGTGAACTATATGGGACAAGAAAGAGTGAGTGACAAGAACCGGCTGGTATGGTGAACTGGTACAATTGAACTACTCACTCAGGAACTACACAAGTCTATTCACCACGCAAGTTGCTCAACTGCGGGCGGGCGGAGACCAGTATTTTCAAACCGCCCAAAAGCTACTGGCATCTAATGACAATAACAGCCAGGACGTCTCCATTTTGAAGCACAGACTTCGACACAAAGAAATCCATAGACAGGCTTATGATCCACGTGTTTTGAATGTGCGATTAATTTGACTGACACGCGAAACGACACTATAATCTTCTTATACATTTACGTAGTACATACCGAAATCGGTTTTTTTATTTTTTTGAAATAGGAATTAGCTATTCGCCCCGGCTTCACCCGTATGGGATAATATAAATGTATCTATGTATTAAACATTTTATATGATATCAAGGGAACTGCCATGGAATAGTGCCATTTCGAATAAAAAAAACGTCTAAATATATTTTAGGATGAATAAAAATTCCTTCGCTCACTTTGCTACTAAGAATGTGAAATGCTTCTAAGCTATTAAAATAAGAAGGTTTCGCTGTGTTTAGCAATTTCACTACTACATCTAAAACATTTTGAGTGTTGGTATAATACATAAAATATCTACTTCATTATATTGCTAACGAACTGGCTGTAATCGATTTCGATGTTAACTTGATTTAATATGTGATTGGCTTTAGTTCGACTATTTGCCGGTAGATGGCGCAATATCAATTTTATACAAAATGAAGTTAACTTTGTCGAAAAGCAATAGGTACGTAAAAAACTCGCACTCAGCATGAGCGTAGGAATTTCTGTTATTCATGATAAACGCTAATATAACATTTACAAAAAATGTATTAAAGTACATTTATCAGTTCTAGTACCCATAGTTACGCTTGTACTATGGGCACAGTATAAGTAGTACTATTACTTATACTGTGCCCATAGTACAAGCTTTGCGCTTAATGTGTAACTAAATGGTGTTGTTGAAATTGTCCAGAAATATTAAAAAATAAATTACTATGTCCTTTTTTTTATTCAAAGTAACGTCAGATTTGCACTAAGTTATTGATTGTGGTGAAATAAATAAAAATAAAATTAGATAACTTTTTTATTTTTCAAACAAACCTAGTTGAAACAAGGAATAACAACGGAATAAATCATAACACAATACTATCTCTACTTTAATAATATTACGTACATTTCCACCTAATATATTAATAGTATCATTAACGACAATATTATGACTTGTATCGCGTTATAATACATCATGTACATCTAAGTAAAAATCGTTAGGTGTAATAAAATACATATATATATCTATCGGTTATTTTCGATATGCTCTTTTAGTGTAATTTACAGAAACGTACTATTTCCCTTAAAATTAAGATTATTTCATGAACAGCAACTTTTCGTGTTGATCAAATTAGGTCGTATATCACTTTATAGTTTATACTTTTTTTTATCTGAATATTTGTAGTATTCATTGCAATAATTGTCTGTAGATTTTAATATAACTGAACTGAAATATGGTGAATTTATTAATTAGTAGATCAACCATACTATTAATAATTTTAGCCAAAATTATGCCAATTCTCAGTTTTTAACAATTTCCCATTCTGTACTTTATGAGTTACATACAATAAATAACGTAAAAAATACAAAATAAGAGATGGGTGTCTATAATTTTAAATTATCCACAAATCTATAAATGTTAAATTCAAGTAGAATCAGAGATGTAATAAAACATTACAAGTAAATGGTCATTTAAAAGAAAATCAATTTTCGAAAAACGAGCAAAAGCGCATATGTTAGAAAATGGCCGAAAAAGGAAATGTCTACGAAAGGATATATCTACGCTGTTGAAAAAATTGTTATGTATTTAATTTTGCGATAGAGGAAAAAATGCATGATATATAGGTAGGTATAATAATAAATTAATAGTGAGGTCGTATGATCCGATTTTTTTAATATCGAAATTTTTAGGTAGGTACATATATTTTTATACAAATTTTGAATTTTCTGGTACCTAAAATGACATAACATGAAAAAGTGTTTTTAATACCTCTCAACTTTTTGGCAAGCCTAGGTATAGGTAATTTCAGGCATTTATTCTAATTAACACATTCTTTAGACTTGCAAATTTCCAATTTTTCCCGTTCGGTATAAAGATATGATAAATTATAAACACTTTTTTTTTTAGGAATAAGCCAAAAATATTAAAACGTCGACTAGAAATCATTTATGAATAAAATCGACTTACAACATAAATCCTATATAACTAATATTAACATGAACATACCCATGTGTTACCTAATAAATTTACAATTAATTTTATTAAATTCATAAATACATTTTGAATTTCGCCATGAAACTGACCGACAGCAATCTTCTAATAAGATTGGTGGCATTTCAAAGTCACAAGTTTAAGTCATAAATATACAGAAATGGACTTAAAGACTTGTCGGTTTACATAATTGTACCCCTGTCAGATCAGAATCAGAAACAATTGACTATAAAATTATTATAATTATACAAATATTTTAAATACTACTGTGATGTTATGAACGGGTTGATGAATATTATTAGAACCAAAAGGCGCTTCCACATTGGTGACATATAATAACGGTATACATGTTACGTATATTGTAATAAATTAGTAATTATTCATACTGACCGACCTATGGGCGATGTAATAAAACGTTGTTATATTTGAGTTGAGTTTTGGGTAGGTTAGAATTTTCTTGTGTAATGTAATGTCACTGGAAATAGAAGCCCCAATAAAATGTTCAGTCAGTCTATTTGATGAATGATGTGGTGTCAAGTAAGTTAATTATTATTAATAATTGACTATTTATTACATTGGTCGGCCCTTATAAATAATTACCGATTTATTATATTAACTGTAACATATATATAACATTTAATAATAGCAGCAAAATTACAACAAAATTCAATACCTACGTTATATCTTTTAATCCAATATTTTGTTGTTATTTTTGCTTCTATATCAAACGTAACAAAATGTTATATATAAATAATGTTATACAATCCTAGTGCGAGAGCTACATATAACATTTGATTATAACAGGAGCAGCCAATAATTAAAAAGTACAGTAACGCCATCTACACAGTACTAAAGTTTGCTACAGCATTCGCGATATTTTGTATAGAGGTTACCCATTACTTGGAAATGTTACTCTTTAAAAACAATTGTAATGCAGTTAAAACTAAAATAAAAGAAACAAATTAAAAGTTTGATGCACAATTATTGTACGCTACATGCGTACAATAATTGTGCAGCGCATTAAAACTGAATTATTTACACAAAAATCCCGGCCTATTTTCCAATTACTTAAAGTAATTTACATTAGATTTATTAGTGTAAGAACGAACAAAATAATAAATAAAACATTTACGATGCGTCAACAAAACTGGGCGCGAATATTTACAGCATAATTTTCTTTCTTCTTCTTCTTTCATATTATTATTTATTCGGGCGCAAAATTATGTCTATTTATATAAAATTGCTACATGTTTAGAGTGCAATAAATCAACATTACGCTATATCTTATCAAAAAATACGAAACAAGTCGATCAATTACTTCTTTATCATTGCTTAAAATTCCGCAGACGCTATCTTTATACTACTTGAACTGTTGCAAATGCGCTAAAAGTTACTTTCTTTGGTGGTTCCGCACTACATGTCCTAACAACGGGACGTTTTGCTCCATCTTGTGCGTTATTAGTCTTCAATACTGGCTTCAAGTTGGCTACATCTCCGTGTGATTGCGCCTTGAACCTCCCAAGCGTGTTAGTAGGGTTCCCTAAATCCCTCAATTTATTTGTTAATCCAGTGATTCTGTGAGATATATTTGAGTAGTTAGTCTTCTTGACTTCAATCTGCTTTTTTGGTTCGCTTAATTTTTTTGGCAGTTCTAAATTCTGGAGCGACGTGAATTTTCTGTGGTCAGTATTTAGGAGGTTTCTCTTGATTTCTGTTGTAGGTCGCGGTAGTCTTGGCGGTCGTTGGACGAAGTTATTAATATTTGGTCTGAACGATAGTGGTGCGAGTTGGGGTTTGGGTTCGCTAGATAGACGATAGTACTGGTGGACTGGTTCCAGCCTCGGGGGCTTTCTCAGTGTGAGTGCTACAGCCATCTTGGTGGGTCTCGCGAGGCTGTCGAAGGCAGCCGTCGAGAACTGCGAGCGGCTGGACTTCCATTCCTCGCGATCGGACTCATAGCCAGTGGTCACTGGAAAAGATAAAAGCACTTATTAGACTCTTATTTTTTTATTAATTGATGGATGAAAAGTGGGGTGTAAGTGGCTTAGTAATCTCTCCTGGCCCTGCCGACTAGCAAACGCGACTCTGGCGAAAGGGAGGTAGGACATGACGAGGAGCTCACTGGGGAAGAAAAGTTACTGCATTAACAGATGCGTGCTCCTTGGGTTTCAAATATTTACAGATTATGACATCTACGTATAAAATCATTTGTTGAAATCCGTGTGGATATCAAAAGTCAAAATAGAAGACGTAATAGGTAATAAAATCTTAATTAAATAATAATAAATAAATAAATATTCCCGGACAAATTACACACGGCCATCTAGTGCCAAACTAAGCAAGCTTGTACCATGGATACTAGATAACTGATATAATACTTAAATACATTTTTTTTTTGTAAATACATACATATAATACATAGAAAACGCCCAGACCAAGACAAACAGACATGTTCATGTACACAAATGTTTGTCTTGTGCGGGGATCGAACCCGCGATCTCGTAGTCAAAGTGGACATTGCTAACCATTCGACCAGCGAGCTCGTCAAAATTGAAACTGAACTTCGATTATTAGTAAAGACTTGTAATTCAAGTAAAAATAACTGAAACACTAGTCGACAACAAGTATTTGATACTTTAACAAGCCTGGTGGTCGAATCGCTAGCAATAGCTACTTCGGCACAAGTGTCGCAGTCCCCGCATAATACAAACATTTGTGTGTGTGTGTGAATATGTTTGTCTTGATCTGGGTATTATGTGTCTATGTATGTATTTAAAAAAAATGTTTATGTTAGTACGTATATTAGTTATCTAGTACCTATAATACAAGCTTTGCTCAGTATGGACGGTAGGACTATTACGTATTCTGTAGTCTAGAACTAGATGGCGCTGTGTAATATTTTTGTCCAGGAATACTTTTTTTATTATCCATAAAAAAGAGCATTCAGAATTAAATTCTCCGTGTTTCGTCCTCAAACCTCTAGATTAATAAATAATTATAGATTAATAAATCCTCAGATTTTTTCAGAATGAAATAGAAGTCATTAATTAACTGAACTACGAGTTACCTTAACATATTATATTATTTCCTAACAATTTGTTACATCAGACATTACTGCTAAGAGTGCGTATTCAAAACATGAGAGTATTTCCGCGCTTCTCCGCATATAAATGACGAATTTAATCAGAATCAAGACAAGAATGATGTTGATGGCCCAGTAGATAGACGGCAAGGACCGCACGATGTCTAAAGGAAAATAAAGACATTCTCAGGGGCAATGGTTCCCAAAGTTAACTTGCAAAAATCCATCTAACAAAAATTTTGATACCCACATCCTGGCTGTTTTAGATAAATCATCCATATTCATATTAATTTATTCACAATGATTTATAACAATGGGTACATGCACATGGTGGTAAAGAAGATGGACAATTAAAAATGTTACAAATCACCTTATTGAGGCACTTGTGATTTTAAATTTGTCACAGTTTAAGTTATCATACTCCTCCTTAACGGCTTCACCGATTTTGATGAAATGTATTAAGTATTTCAGTAGGTAGGTCCGAGAATTGGTTGTTATCTATTTTTTTCTACTAAAATAATCCTAGGAATAATAAGGCTAAACAACGTTTACCGGGTCAGCTAATAGAGCTATAAAATTTTGATAGTGCTCAGATTCCTTTGTAGCGGAAGGTAACATAATAAAAGTTAGAAAGGTCATCGTTTCCTCTTTTCCTGTATGTTAGACTCCACTATTTTTGCTAAAACACATGAAAAGTAGTTAATATACACAAGCTGAAGCACACACACACACGCGGCGTCAAATCGGCTACTGTGATTGGCCCGGGTCTTCTCATACAGACAAACGTTGCGATGAAATCCGCCAGCGACGTTCGCTTGCACGAGCAAACACATGAGCATACTTCTTGCTACGCATAGATGCCGCTTCTAATTTCTTTAGTGTTCTGTATTCAGAGCCCAGACGTTATTCGCTCGCGGCTCACTGGTAAATCGCGACAGGTTTGAGAACCATTGCTCTGGAGTACAGTCTACGAGGAAGATATACCTAGATCAATTTAATAGAGGATTTTCTGCCAATTTACAAGGCCTGTTGAATAATGTTAGTGCTGGTTATTACTTGATGGAATATCTTTCACAAATTTAGATCTTTCCGGCACTACCAGTACCACCACGTTGTCCTACTGATGGGACTGGGAGGATGATTTTTCAATTCGAACCAGTAGTTTCTAAGATAAGTGCAAGTGAAAACTTCTTTAGCGGCGTTGCGCACTTTTTGGGAGGGTAAAAAATGTTAAACTCGCGTCAGGACACGTGACCTGATCGAAAATTCGTAAGACGGAGGGAAAATAGACCGCCGGCGCGGCGTAGGAGAGGAAGTAATATCCACCTCTCTTTCTACCGCGCGGCGAAAATGTATGCCTGCTCCTGCTGTTTATTTTTAATGTAATATAAATTATCATGTTTGTGTACGATATGTATGATACGATATTCAAGTTTTCACTTCTGCCGGCACTCCCGGAGTGCAATCCGTTTTTTTTTAATAAAAGGTATCCTATGTCCTTCCTAATACCTTTGAGAATATGCATTTTCAAAGTTTCATGATGATCGGTTGAGTAGTTTCGGCGTGATAGCGTAACAAACAAACTCACATTCACATTTATAATATTAGTAGAGAAGGGATGTTTATCGGTGCTCTCGAATCCATAGTACGAGCTCTGCTTAGTTTAATACTAGATGGCGTTAAAGAGAACTATAAATGTCGACATGTTTTCAGCATATCTTTACAAGTTAATTGTACATTCTTTCACAACGCCAACCTTTGAACTTTGTTATAAAACTCGGCCTTCGAGTCTAAGAGAACATCAACATTTGGTAGATAGCTGCGATTGTTTTGAATAACATAATGATGTTTCATTAAATATCTCTTTAGTATTTAATGATGATGAGTTAATTCATGATATTGCTAAAACATCGTGAAGTGTAAGTTAAAACGCATCACAGTAGCGCCACCATTGAAAAAATATTGTAGCTTGAAAACCATTGTAAACAGAGAATGTATTTTTTTCTGTGTAACTTTACTTTCCTTAAAAATACATATTTTTTTTAATACTTTCAACATCTTAAATCACACTTGACACAAAAACTATTTATAAAATTTTGAGGATAAAATCGAAAGCCATAGCCATAATGAAAGCAACAGTGTTTTGCGGTAGAGGTGCTGCGCGAAGTTGGGGTACACCGCTAATAAGTACTTTTATAAAAATAACCTAAATCTTCATCCATTCAAATATCCAAAAATAAAAATGAGCAAGTGGGTCTGTCTATCTGTCTGCATGCCACCTTTCCACGACTAAACAGCAGAACGGATTTAAATGAAATTGGCTATCGGCATAGATTATAATCCCGAGGAAGGGCATGAAAGGCATAGGCTACCTTTTAGGGCGATATAACTGACATTCATTGTCGTAATTAGCTTACGACAATGAATGTCAGTAATAAGTAATAATCCTAAATACAATCTTTAACAAAAATGATTGCCTACTCAACAATAAATATTTGCACATATGTTTGCAAGCTGAATACCCAGGATGTTAGCATAAGAACTAACTGCGAAACTTAGTAACAGGCCCCTTGAAAGCTTGACTGTACACATCCCATACTGCAAGGCATATTGCTTTTGTACAGCGGTATTTTATCTCTAAACATAGAATTGCCCCTCTGGGTCAATTCTCGTAATTAAAATGTAGTCAAAATTCAGTTCCTTTACTGTCTCGAACTCACAAATGTCACATTTGGTTTTCTCGTATCACAATAATATGAAGTTTCAAAGTTTATTTTAAGTGGGATTATATCGAAATATGACCCAGAACTAAACAAACTAAGAATGTGTTGGTACCAACAATAAGAATTGATAATTATTAATGAATGAAATCAGATACATAATTTTTACTAAATTCACAATTCAATCTCGATTCGGTCAACTGTCATCCTGCGATCGTAAAATAATTACGAGATTTGGCCTTCTGTTGTTCCTGTTTCGTCCCGAAAGTTACAACAAAAACTGAACAATTCTTGTTTCGTCCTAAATTTTATTCCTGATTCGTCCCAATGATACCTATTGATCATTGAATTAGCCCAAATTTTATATTTTAATTTCAATACTTGGGACCCTACCGCAGAAGCTGCAGCCGATCACCATCGAATATTTTGATTAGAAAAATAAGTCTTACATTTTAGTTATTGACAAACATCTTCAGCTTAGTCGGTAGAGCTCCAGAGTCTATACCAGCCAAGCTAAACACAAATACCATAAATCTAAGCTAAAGTTCGATTTTTGCTATCAAAAAATCGGATGGGAATCGGATTCAGCTTAGGCGGCAGCCGCCCCTGTTGTCTGTTCGTCCCATTTTTATGGTTCCGTACCTCAAAAGGACAAAAGGAACTCTATAGGATCATTTCGTTGTTTTCTGTTTGTCGTGTTGTGGTTCAAGTAATGTGGACTTTGTTTTTCATAACTTCTAAAGATATGGAACCCTTTTTACGAATTTTTAAATCACTCTTATTTTGTTTAGGTACTATCCCAAGTCAAGAGACCTATTGGCACAGAATGCAACGTATCGACAGGTAGTATTACGGAAGCGACTGGCGAAACGCGATCGCGCGGGAACCAAGCCTGCCCTTCACGGCTAGCTAATATCGCTGATATTCGATAGTAGAGCCATGTTTCATTATTATATCCAACTCGATATGTCTTAGGTAACTTTAAACAATAAATAGATGTTACAGGACACACCGCCATCTAGTCCAAACTAAGCAAAAGATTGTACTATGGGTACCAGTTAACTGTCATTAATAAAAATAAATAATAAAAATGTTTTAATTCAGACCTTGATCCATAATTAGTTAGTAATCATTAACAAAATAGAAAACCTTACAACTATGTTGTTAGTACTTAACCTATGCCAGATACGTTTGTTATGAATATTGTTTAATTGATTTTATTGTTTAACTAGCTGCCCGCCCCGGCTTCGCACGGGTAGAAAGTGTTGTTTTCTTTTCCTCGCAATTTTTATGTACATAAGAACCTTCCTTATACCTTAACGAAAATATTAAAATAAAAATAAGCAGAATTGGTCGAGCCGTTCTCGAGTATTGCGCTTAGCAACATTCATTTTAATATGGGACCACCTGGAGAGTGTACCCTCTCAAACGAATAAGAATTATTAAAATTGCTGTACAATTGACGGATTGAATTAAAAAAAATACATACAGTCGAAAATAGAACCGCCCTACAGGTGCAATAAAAAACTATAATAGGTAATTTCTGGGACAAAAACTATTCCCATAATCGCCTTGTACAACATCCACGGGAAGAGACGGAGTGATTCTATTCTAGTCTGCCGGAAACCACACGGCCGTAAGAAGGAAGAGTGGTATACGCGGAATAAATACAGTTTCATCGGCACCACTCCCAGTGAGAATCTCAGCTTCAATTACCTATACATATTTCGCTGCTAAACATTAACTTTACTTCAGGAAGGAAATCTTCCCCAAATTTTAATAATATTTTTGAAAACTCTTGGGCACGTAAAGTTCTATCTACAGCTTCTACTGCTTTATTGTTTTTTTTTTCGCATTCATCTGAAACGATTAGACAGCAATCCTGAAACATTTTCGCTTTGTCACAGTTTCGTGTCACAAAGCATGTCGGTGTTTCCGTTCTGTATAAATCGAGTATAATATTGAACATTGTATTTGCGTCATTCCACCTAGAAGTAATATATGGCTGCAATACCTGGCGATGCTGCTGTGAGATATTATTTTGGCGCCTGATTTCAGCGATGTTTGCTCTCGTCAGGTATGTTTTTCCAGTCCCTCCTGAAGCATCTAAGAAAAACAGTTTCCCCTCGTTGTTTAAAAGACTTTGCATCACAAAATCTTGCTACATAGCGTCCCACAAATGCACGCATTCTTCTGGTTTGTGCGAATATATACCAATCGTTCCATTTCAATTTTAGCGTACACGTCTATAATAAACTGACTAAATAGACCACGTTACCTTTGTAAATAAATAAAACGATTGACTCTAACTTGTAGCAGGTAAGCATAAAAGTAGCACTGCGCGGTTATTTTTTTACAATACTATCATTATTTTGTTAAACTATTTATTGTTTTTTTAAGTAGCTTTTTTAGTTCTATTTGCTATTATAGCGTGTTTTTTAGTTATTTTTTTAAACTATAATTTATTGTATACACCACGTTGTTTATGCCAATAAATTTAGCTTTGTTCTGCATCAGGTGTTCCAAATATTGGATTTTTGTACCTCAACAAAAAATACTCATCAGGCTGAACAACTTTTGCTAAGGCGTCATTTTTATATTTCTTATAGTTTACCTGAACCATTATGATTCTGCATCACGTGTTCCAAATCTTGGATTTTTATACCTCGACAAAAAATACTCATCAGGCTGAATAACTTTTGCTAAGGCGTCATTTTTATATTTCTTATAGTTTAGATGAACCTTTATGGTTCTGCATCAGGTGTACCAAATCTTGGATTTAACCTTTATGGTTCTGCATCAGGTGTTCCAAATCTTGGATTTATATAGCTCAACAAAAAATGCTGATCAAGTTGAACAACTTTTGCTAGGGCGTCAATTTTATATTTCTTATAGTTTAGCTGAACCTTTATGGTTCTGCATCAGGGTGTTCCAAATCTTGAATTTTTAAACCGAGATGGAAATTTCGTGTCAACGTTTTCAAATCGATGCCATTTTCGTAATTGACGTCTCAGAAAACCATAGAATCCACACCCATATTGATATTATGACATTTCAACCCCATCGTACCCTCACCGGAGTGCTCTTGTGTCACGTCGGTTATGTTAAATTATAAAATAGCTGTTGTTTTCGGAATCAGCGACCCAATAAACCATAAAAACAATACCCATAACGATTTTCAGACGTTTGCACCTCATTTCACCCCTTTAGGGGTTGAATTTTGAAAAATCCTGAAACACGTGTTTACTCACTTACCTACAGAAGTGCTCATGTAAAGTTTCGTATAAAATAGTCCAACTAATCTTGGTTCCCCCATACAAACTTTGGACCCCCGTTTCACCCCCTTAGGGGTGGAATTTTCCAAATTCCCGTCTTAGTGAGCACCTACGTCCTAAAAGGAACCCCCTTGCAAAATTTGAGACTCCTAGCACTTGTAGTTTCTGAGATTTCGTGATGAGTGAGTGATTTACTCTTTTATATATATAGATTGACTAATTGATTAAATAACTATGGCTAGCCACTTTGACTCCGAGGTCGCGGGTTCGATCCCCGCACATGACAAACATTTCAGTGCATGAACATGTGTATTTGTCTTGGTCTGGGTGTTTTCTATGTATTATAAGTATTTAAAAAAAAATATATTTAAGTATAGTATCAGTTATCTAGTACTCATAGTACAAGCTTTGCTTAGTTGGAAGAACACTTTGCTTAGTTGGTAGCTCAGTTGGAAGAGCACTCGACCGGTCATCGAGAGGTCGTGGGTTCAAATCCCACCTAGGGGGGGCAGGCGAATTTTTCAATTAAAAAAAAAATATTTATCTGGCAAATTGGCCAAGACAACTATTTAAATAATAATAAGCTTTGCTTAGTTTTGGGTTAGATGACAGTGTGTAATTTGTCCAAGAATAATTATATAATTAGTTTTCTGTGGAACTCTTTATTTGTGACTTACAATAGATTGTAATTACCTACAATAGACCTTTTTAGTTACTTTCATGACATCTATGCAACACAGTCACGCGCAATCAGACATATTTTTTATGTACAGAAGCGTATCTAACATGTAATATGGTATTATTGTCACTTAAAAATAGTTATGCATTTGCTAGTTATTACACGATGCACCTTATGTAAACGACACTTTCTATTTTGTTCATCTGTGGTCTGTGGGAGACGCCCACGTCCGTGTGACAAGGAAAGTTTTTGTACAAATAATTGCTCATAGCTGTATACAGGATGGTAAATGTGGTACGAAGTGTTGAGAAGTATCTTAATTGCATGTTTTTAGAGTTTACTCGATGTTCATATACCGTGACTTATCGCGGTCTAAATTCTGTGAGAATTGATATGAATCTCATAGTATAAGGCCACAGGGTATGTTCTTCCTTCCCGTATTTTGTGTAAACTACGACACGATTTTTTTTATTTTTTATTTATACTTCGTCGGATGGATGACAAGCATACGGCCCACCTGATGTAAAGCGGTTACCGTAGCCATATTAACGCTCGCAACATAAAATATCGCTCTCGCGCTGCCACCCCCGCTGCCAACCAGCAACTCCTTCCATTTCTGGTGACCTCACTCCCTAGCAGGAACACAACAACCCTCAAGGGAATTGTTATTTGGCTGTGGTATTCTGTGAGGTGGAGGTACTTCCCCAGTCGGGCAGCTTAAGAAATACGCTAGGCCCTACCTCTCTTTTCGCCAGAGCCTCTTCTGTCAGTCATCAGGGTGCACCACGTGCAGGTGAGGTTGACTTTGGTTCAAAGATGTTGATGACCCACTTACACCCCAAACTGTGATGTTCTTGCCGTATTTTGTGAAAACTACGACACGATTTTGTTTTTTTAACGGGACGTGGGGCCACCACATATTCCCACCATTGTGTCTCCTGTGTAGCCAGCGGCTCTACCGCCGAAGCAGAAGTCGATTACTACCGAATATTTTGTTTCAAAAATAGGTATTACATTTAAGTTATTGCCAAACATCTTCAGCTTAGTCGGTAGAGCTCCATCGTTTCTACTAGCTAAGGTAAACACAAGTAGCACATCTCTAAGTTGAAGTTTGATTTTCGCAATCAAAAAATGCAGCTGCAGCTTCGGCGGTAGGGCCCCTGCCCCCCTAGCCAAGTGTAATTCGTAGCGTAACGAACATTAGATAAATCACGTGACATTTGTCAAAATCGAACATTTTAGTATGAGAATTGACAAATGTCACGTGATCTATCTAACGTTCGTTACGCTATACGCTACGAATTACACTTGGCTGGGGGGGGGGGGGGGGCTGGATTAACAGCGGCGACCACTAATAAAGGCAACGCACAGTTACGTGCATCGCAGTCCCGGGGGTAAAACTACGGCTACCTTGAAAGTCACAACGAATTTAATCAGAAGAAATTAGTAGGAGTAAGAAGCTTTTGGAATATGGCTTTCCCTTTTAGCAATGTGAGAGACAGCAATATGGCAAGTAAGGCATTAAATTATTATTCCAATTAAACAAAACAAATCATTATCCTTCAGGAGAGGTGAATTTTTCCATTTTTTAAATATTTATAATCATTATCCTTCATTTGCCGCGCTGTACTCAGCTAAACAATAATTACCTGACCAAATGGCCAACCAATGTTTGACTAGATTACTTCATGCAGCGGTCGAATGGAGCAACAGTAGGAAAATATCAATAATACAATACACACCGGTCAAAAGTAGCTGAGACTTAGCTATGGACAAGTTATTACGGATTTTAGTTCTTGTGTTTTCGTAATATACAACCGCAGAGCACCCATGTGTGTCAACTTACCAATTGCATCTTTTAGAACTCAGTAACGATAGGGCTGTCAATCATCGATATAAATTATTAAATATGTTTCTACCAGCAGTGACGACCTTATGGGGTGGCTAACAAGGCCCGGGCCTCGAAGCACTAGGATACGGTTCTTCCCCTAACCGAAGGGCTTTAGAGCATACTCCACCACGCTGCTGAACTGTGGGTTGGCGGAGGCCAGTATATTCAAGCCGCCTAAAGACCACTGACTTAGCTTAACCCATTCCCCATTTCATTTCACCCATTGCCGAATTACGTATTAAGAACTTTACCCTTATACATACTACATGCCTAGACGGCTTTGGCATGTGATTACTGAGTTTTGGGACGCGACTATCATACCATACGACTATCATCTAATGATAATATTATAATGGACGAGTAGTTACCTTTTTTTCAGAGAGAGTTTTCATCCCTTACATATCCCACTGCTGGGACATGGGTCTCCCCTCAATTGAAAGGGTTTAGAGCATACTCCACCACGCTGCTCAATTACGGCTTGGCGGAGGCCAGTGTTTTCAAGTGCCTAAAGGCCACTGCCTTGGCTTAACGACTGTCATTTAAGGGCAACAGGGACCGACGGCTTAACGTGACGAAGGATACATTAAACCATCGGTACCAGCTGTAAGCACGGAGGAGCTCATGATAATACAAACCCATCCATGGTCGGGCAACGTTCGACGTTGCTTAACTTGCGAGTTCGAGATTCTACTAAAACGATGGAACTGAGTACTTCCTATATTTCTAAGGCGTTCGGTATTGAAACGTTGGGACCGTGGAGGCCATCGGCACGAGAGTTGTATAAGGAGATTGCCAAGAAGCTGGTCTTGGCCTCGGGTAACCAAAGGCCCAAAGGGCTAGCCAATATCTAGGGCAAAATATTTCCATCGCTATACAGCGTGGAAATATGGCTGGCGAAAATTGTCGAGACAATTAATATAATGATTTTTTTTTGTTTTCCGTGTATATGTATTTTAACTTTAAATTTAGTTTAGTTATTTATTTAGTTTATTTACTATTTTCAACAAATAAATATTTATTTATTTATATGTACTTTTATATTAATATATAATTACTTGTTATTCACAATAATCAACAAAGCCTGTCACCAAGACACCGGTGCTTATAGATGCTAGATGCGATGAAAGATTTCTGTGACAACCCTACGTAAGCATTAAACTAACGATTTTATGCAAGCGCAACCGCAAGACGTTCATATGTTGGAGAGTCATAAAATAGATTGCCTTCGGCTCCAGCGATTGTTTAGTGAAAACGAGTAAACTGAACGGTTTCAACTTATGCGAGTAGGTATAGTCCGCGTAATAACGTTGCTTAGCATACAAGTTGCATGAACATTGGTTTATCGCATGACCTGAATTTTATATCATCATCATCATCATCAGGTCCATTTTAGTCTCCACTACAGGAGCACGACCCTGTCTCGTCCGTCCTAGACGAAAGGAGGATTTGGCCTACACTCCCCACGCTGGCCAAACGGGTTGGGGAGGCCTGTTCGATATTTGATAATGTATTTCCCTTAGTCGCCTTGTACGACATCCACGGAAAGAAACGGAGTGATTCTATTCTACTCTGCCGGAAACCACACGGCCAATTTTATATTGAATTGAATTTTATATACATATATGTTATGGTCAATGTAATAAATAAGATATTATTCATACTGACCAATACTTGGTCAATGTAATAAAATATGTTTTGGTTAGATTGGAATTGATTTTTGGTTAAGTTAGGGTTTTCATGCGTCCTGTAATCGGAATTAGGAGCTCCGCTAACCGGAGCTCCGTCAACCTAGATGATGAATGACGTAGTGCCAAGTAAGCTTAATTATTAATAATTGACAATTTATCACATTGGCCAGACATTATAAATAAATAATGACCAATTTATTATATTGACTGTAACATAATGTACTTAGCTGATCCGACAGACGTTATCCGTTGTCTTCTTGACTATGAATAGTGAATTGGTTTCGCGCTATCTGTCAAATGACTGACAGTTTTGTCAAACGCCATAAAGTTACATTAGAAAAGTTAATATGACCGTTCTATTCATATTAACATATTCACTTCATATTAACTTTTCTAATGTAACTTTATGGCGTTTGACAAAACTGTCAGTCATTTGACAGACAGATTTCGCTATTTCTTTTTATGTTGTATTTGATGAATGATGATAAGAATGAACATTCTCATACCAATAACAAATACAACATAAAATGAAATAGCGAAATCGGTCCAGCCGTTCACACGTGATGTCGTGACCAAGGCAAGTAGTGATTAATTCATATATATATAATTATATATAAAGAGATTGCTATCCATCTCTTTATGCTTTTAATGCCTCGTTTGCCATATTGCTGTCTCTCACACTGCCAAGAGGGCAAGTAAATTCCAAAAGCTTCCTACTCCTACTAATTTCTTGTGATTAAATTCGTTGTGAGTCCAAGGCAGTCTTAGTTTTACCCCTGGGACTGCAGTGGACTTAATTGTTCGTTGCCTTTTTTGGGCCGCTATTTATCCTGGCTATACAGGAGATACAGTGGTGGGATTGTGTGGTGGCTCCCCGTCCAGTTAAAAAAAACACGGGTTGCACTCAGCGAGTGTCGGGTGCTGGCAGAAGTGAAAACTTGAACATTAACGTTGTGCATTTTTTAATATTTTGTAATGGTTAGGGAATAATTTCGCTTAAAAGTAAACAGCAGGAGCAGTCATACATTTTCGCCGCGCGGTAGAAAGAAAGGAGGATATTACTTCCTCTCCTACGCCGCGCCGGCCCGCGCCGCTCCGTCTTACAAATTTTCGATCAGGCTATTCAATTCATGCAATTTCAGATCATGGGTAAAAAATGTCAACTCAACTCGCGTCAGGACACGTGTGTCCTGACGCGAGTTTGACATTTTTTACCCATCCTAAAAGTGCACAACGCCGCTTTTTTTTTTAATTTTCACTTCTTAGACGATCCCATCGTCGATTTATTACTGAGCCGCGGCGAAACATAGGCAGGTTATCTAAGTGAAAAATAAGTGTAGCTAGCATTCCCTTACGTCCTTCGCGTGCTACTTTATATCAAAATTCGTGTTTCATCATATTTATTGTATTATCCGTCGGCTAAATTACGTATCGTCGGGCTGACGTGATGAGAACAATTTAGATATTTACATAAACACACCTGATACGCGGCTCGCTGCAATTACTGCAATTTATTTATTAAATTCACACGCGATTGACATAAAATTGATATTTTTGGCAACCGAATGATTAGTAGGTTGGTATAAAAATTACTTCATTATGTGAATATTTTTTTTTAAAATAATTAACTGGTAAGTAGGTAGCGAACAAGACGCTCGCGATGGAAAATGATTGTCTCGAATGGTGTTTTTCCTTTCAATCTAATCGATTGGGTATAAAAAGGGGTTCTCAAGAATGTACCCACAACTGAGGTGAGGGTCTTAAGAGAGCCGAGGACGGTAATCATCAATACACAGGTGTATCATACGACGTTTTTCAACACAATTGTGAAGAAAATAATACTTAAACACTAAAAAACGAGTAGTGAAAATTTTTTCGCCATGTCGGAAAAAATAATCAGTTTTCCTATGCGCGCGCATCTAACAATGACGATCGGCCATAGACTTTTTTTTGGCTTTTCGTGAATAGCGTTCTAGCTACGTACAAAATGGTGAATTTAGAGTTTTCTTTATAACAGAGAAAACAAAAGTTATATTTGAGTGAAAGTTTTATTTATTAAACACGTTCAAGTAGAAATTTTCATGCAACTTCGAATTTAAATAGATATATTTAAATTATTTGACACACACACGCATAATATATATACTCTTTTATTTACTGTTAAAGTTTTTATTTAAATTAATATTGGAATTTTGACCAATGGTTTTTTTTATTTACTTGTAGTACACAAGTAAATAAAAAAAAAAACATTTCAATCTAACTCATTTCCTTACATAATGATAGCGTAATGTGAATGCGATGGAAACTATCAATTTGTCTATAGTATTCTCTGTCTACGATTTAGAAATAACAATGTCAATGAAAATATTAAGTAGAGGTCTTCTAACAGATAATTAAATTTCAAGTGTAATGCAATCTTCAAGTCCGTCAACAAATTACTATAAACAGTAGGGCCTCGGGCGCATCACGCGGCCTTCCGAACGTGCTAAATGGATGCTGTGTACACGTTGCTTAATTTTGTCATGCCATCGACCGCCGACTGCTTTTAGGGTACCGCAACTATAGTTTAATGATATGAATTAATGATAGATCTCCGCACGACAAAAGTCCGCAAGTTCCGGCTAAACATGGTTCTTTACGCAGAGATATAAATATACCTACTACTTGAAGTAGTAGATAGATTTTCATATATTGGATCGCTGGTACACATTTTGCTTAACCTAAAGACAGTGACAAATAGTTAAATAAATGTAGACAAAGATTCAAAAATGAGGAACATGTTAAAAAGTGAGCATGCAGTGAGCAGCAACACCAATGGGTTGGAAGCTCAGTGATAATTATTGTCCGTAGAGCCAAAGCATTGATTTTCAACTCCCACCTAAAAAAAAATCACCGAATCGCCGAGGGTGCATGAAACAGCACCAAACAAAGAGTAAGTAGTAAGTAGACTATCTATGTTCTATAATATAAAAATGAATCGCTGAAATCGTTGCTAAGCGCAAATCTCGAGAGCAGTCGAACCGATTTCACTAATTCTTTATTTAGAATATTCCTTGAAGTACAAGGATGGTTCTTATGCAAAGAAAAATTAAAAAAATTGCGTGGAAAAATCTAAAAAAACTATTTTCTATACTCCCATACAAACGATTCGTACAGACATGTTCATGAACACATTTTTTGATTTTTTATAAATGTTATATGCAGGGACCGAATCCCCGACCTCGGAATCAAAGGTGACCATTGTTAGCCATTGCGACCACCGGGTTCGTCGTAAAATAACAGATCAAATAATTTGACTACAGAACCTTCGGAGCGAACGGCACACGCTTGACAATAGAATGATCGTGACCTATGGCCGCATAGACAAATTGACTAACAAAATATAGACTAACAATTAAAACATTTGACTTGTTTTTGTGTAGTATTTGAGTATACTGTCGAGATTTACTAATTGATTGTATGTTTTACTCAGTGGAAGTTTTTAACGTTAAACAACGTTGCCAGACGCTTCGATTTTCGCGGGACGTCTCGCTTTTTTAGGCTAAAGTATAATGGACACCACATGTCCCGCTTTTGGCGATGGACGATTGGCGCCAAAAATTATGATTTCGTCAACTGAAATTAATGGATGCAATGCCAGAATTTTAATCTTTAAAACAATACTTATAAGCTATTTAAAAGTTAATATTTTTAACGAATTGATATTAGATAGATATATAACATTTTTATTTGTAAGTATACTGATACACAAAATACAGAAATTTACAATAATTATTATAATCATAACAGCTCGTGGACAAATAAACCTCACAAATAATGTACCTAAAATGTACACTCATGCAAAGAAAATTTATCCATTCATTCTATAAAAAAAACTATATCTAATGAACCTGTATGTACCTAATTTTGTTATAGTCCCGCTTTTTTCAAACATTTCCCTCTTTTTTACTTTCAAAAGTTTAAAACCCCGCATTTATCTAAAATAAATCTAGCAACGCTGGTTTTAAATTATTCTTTTTTTATTTTGATGAAAATTGAAACCTTGTTAGAAGTAGTAATAGTAGTTAATATCGCTGATTTATTTAATTCCTTTTCTGGATATTTGGAACGTCTTAACCAGTCTTAACTCATGCTCGATTGGTGAACTCAAGTATGAAGAAACTTGAAAATTTTTTACTCGATTAATGACAATGGTTCAAAGTAAAAGTTGTTTGTTTTTGAGTATTAAACGTGCTGCTAAAGTTACATAATCCATTAAAATATTGTACGCAGAATATGAGACCTAGGCAAAGAGGTTTATTGAAAGTTTGCGTGGGACGTGATAGGTAACACATATAACGTTTTATTGGTGCATCGTGCGAGAAAGTGTCTTGGAGAGTTCATCTTCGCCGCAACTTTCATCTAATGGAACAGCCTGAGGGATAATGAGAGTTTTTGCGTTATGTTCATTATCTTCTTCACTGTCCATTATAAAATTAATTATGAATTAAAGATGTGCCGTGTGGTTTCCGGCAGACTAGAATAGAATCACTCCGTCTCTTCCAGTGGATGTCGTACAAGGCGACTAAGGGAAATACATTATCAAACATCGATCAGGCCTCCCCAACCCGTGTGGCCAGTGTGGGAAGTGTAGGCCAAATCCTCCTTCCGTCTAGGACGGACGAGAGAGGGTCGTGCTCCTGTAGTGGAGATTAAAATGACCTGATGATGATGATACACTAACCTACTACACTACACCCAACAAAAACCTCGTAGTGGTCCGTGAACAAAAAAAGGTTGGGAACCACTGATGTACAAGCTCGTAAAAGATGTCAATTGAGCATTGTAAATTAGTTAAGAGTTAGATCTCTTAGCAATGTGAGAGATAGCAATGTGGCAAATAAGGCATTAAAAGCACCACCACCAGTCGTGAAATGCTGAATTTGCAGCGGGGATGGCAGTGCGCAAATAATAATCTTTATATAGTAGCGTCACATCTGCCCCCCCCCCCCCCCCCCGAGCTTTTCTGAGAGCCCGATAAACAAAATGAGTCATTAAAGGTACGTTGAATTATAAGAAGCTCACAGGATGACTCTATGACTACAGAGTTACTGATGTGTGATCTAGTTGTAAAATGAATCAGTAAAATGTAACAAACACGGGCCACAAAGAAATACACGAATCACTGAATCATTTGTGTATTTCTTTGTGGCCCGTGTGAAAAATTTTGGGGTGTAAGTGGTTTATCAACATCTTTGAACCAAAGCTAACTTCACCTGTTGACTGACAAACGAAGCTCTGGCGAAAAGAGAGGTAGGGAGCGTAATTGTAAGCTACCCGACTGGGGAATGTACCTCCACCTCACAGAATACCGCAGCCAAATAACAATTCCCTTGATGGTTGTTGTGTTCCTGCGAGTGAGTGAGGTCACCAGAAAAGAAGGAGATGCTGCGTTGGCAGCGGGGGTGGCGGCGCGCAAGTGATATATTTTGTTGCGAGCGTTAATACGGTTACGGTAACCGCTTCACATCAGGCGGGCCGTATGCTTGTCTGCCACCCGACGTAGTATAAAAAAAATGGTTTGTGGTCCAAGATAGAAAAAGTTTAAGGGTAACGCTACAACCTCTTTTCAGGTGTATGCTTGTCTGTTTTTTTTTTTTTTTATACTACGTTGGGTGGCCGACAAGCATACGGTCCGCCTGATGTGGAGCGGTTACCGTAGCCATATTAACGCTCGCAACATAAAATATCGCTCGCGCGCCGCCACCCCCGCTGCCAACACAGCATCTACTTCCTGGTGACGTCACTCACTCGCAGGAACACAACAACCCTCAACGGAATTGTTATTTGGCTGCGGTATTCTGTGAGGTGGAGGTACATTCCCCAATCGGGCTGCTTACAATTACGCTCCCTACCTCTCTTTTCGCCAGAGCTTCGTTTGTCACTCAGCAGGGTGCACCGCGTGCAGGTGAAGTTGGCTTTGGTTCAAAGGTGTTGATGAACCACTTACACCCCAAAAACTGGCTTGTCTGTCTGGCACGCGGAATGCAAAACAAGATGACACTTCTTATACATATATGTAAGTATAGTCTTTATATTTTGTATGTAACATGAATTAGTTACAAGTATATGACGCAACAGATGAATCGAAAGTTTCGACGACACAAGGGAAGGGCAAATGCCGTCAGAAATTTTGATTTTTTGACAGAGTTCCAAAAGTTTGCTAATACTGAACAGTTTGACGACGAGATGTTGCGGGTACGACCATCCATTTACTGTTTACTATAACATTATAAACGTATTTATTTGATTGTAAAACCTTTTTTCACGTCGATACCAAATCAAAGGATTGACAAGATTTTTTTCATCGGAAAGCGGAGAATCGCATTTGGTTAAAAGCATTGGGGAAAGCCTATATCCAGCAGTGGGTAATAATGTTATATATATGTTGCCCTGTCTTCCTAACTATGAATATTTACTAACTATGACTGACAGTTCTGTCAAACGCCATGAAGTTTATATTAGAAAAACCGGTCAAGTGCGAGTCGTACTCGCGCACGAAGGGTTCCGTACCTTATCATCTATGAAACCGTACATTATCTATGAAAATTGCAAAAAAAACACGTTTTTTGTGGGGGAGCCCCCTTAAATATCTGTTTTATTTTTATTTAATTATTTATTTTTAAAATTAATATATCACTAAATATTATGTGAGTATTTCAAACGTCTACCTATTGCCGTTATCAATTGCGAGCAAAAACGAGCAAAAAATCACGTTTGTTGTATGGGAGTCCCCTTAAATATTTATTTTATTCTATTGTTTAGTATTTGTTGTTATAGCGGCAATAGAAAAATAAATACATCATCTGTGAAAATTTCAACTGTCTACCTATCACAGTTCATGAGATACAACCTGGTGACGGACGGACGGACGGATGGACGGACAGCGGAGCCTTAGTAATAGGGTACCTCTTTTTACCCTTTGGGTACGGAACCCTGAAAATTAATATGGTGATTCAGTTTTCTTATTTTTTTTTATTTTCCACTTGACTTTCTGTTATTTTTTCTTTCATTAGTACCTTCTCCTGACAATAACAAATACAACAAACAAAGAAGTAGCGAAATTGTTCCATCCGTTCGTTCACGCGTGACGCGATGACATAGGGAAATAGACATAAATTTTTATATATAAAGATTAAAACGTATGTACCAAGTATGATCTGCCCGTTAAACACTCTCAAATCAATCAGTTCGTCATAGTACATCTCAGTGACATCTTCGTGCCAACCTTGCGAAATTCAGTTAGCGTGAAACTGATTTACCTTCATTCGAAACGCCGTGTATTGATTTATGTAAGTGTATTATGTACAACAGGGGTTCCCAATCGGTGGTCCGCGGATCACCAATGGTCCGTGAGAGGTAAATTATGGTTCGTGATACAAACTTAGAATGAAAGAGATTGAGTACTATTATACAAAATACTAATATCTTTAGTTATAGATTAATGGATTCATATGATACTTGGGGTTCCCAAGTGTATACATTAACTTTGGTCGTGTGGTTTCCGGCAGACTAGAATAGAATCACTCTGTCTCTTCCCGTGGATGTCGTACAAGGCGACTAAGGGAAATCCATTATAAAACATCGATCAGGTCTCCCCAACCCGTCTGGTCAGTGGGAAAACCTCGTAGTGGTCCGCGAACAAAAAAAAGTTGGGAACCACTGATGTACAAGCTCGTAAAAGATGTCAATTGGGCATTATAAATTAGAAGATTTGATAGAACGCTTTCCTGTTTTGAAGTACTAGTTGTAGCCTGTGGCTTCGTTCTAGTGGCATTTTGATTTTATGCCTTTGTCCAACAATGAACATGCATAAATAAGTAAAAGTATTACATAATGGCTTCTCTATGTAAAGTTTAATGACGTGAAGTGTTTTTGTTAATTAATTAAATAATTAATCATTTGTAATGTCTGACTTGAGAATTGATGACTCGTGCTTATTTTTCAAAATTATAGAAGAATTGAGACATAATACTTTCCTGAATATTTTGATTTGTATGCATTGGTGAGTAATGCCCAACTAAAGTTGTCGACATAGCCTTCAGAGTTTGCAAGCTGAAGTGGCAATGGGCCGGTCACATCTGCCGAGTAAGTGATGGCAGATGGGGGAGGAAGGTATTAGAGTGTAGGCCGCGACAAGGATGACGAATCGTTGGACGCCCTCCTTCTAGATAGTCCGATGAACTTAAGTAAACGGCTGGAAGCGGCTGGATGAGGAAGGCGGAGGATCATATTTGGTCGAAAGCATTGGGGAAGGCTTATATCGAGCAGTGGATAGATACAGGCTGATGATGATGATGACTTTTCTGAATGAGGAACACGATGACGTTGATGCGCGTGTCATAACAATCGAACACGCAAGTTAAGCAACGTCAACCATAGCCTGTCCATGAATGTATTTAGTAATCTCGAGCTTCTCCGTGCTTATAAATAATTAATTCTATAGCAAACTATATGCAGTCACAATTCCACTAACCCGGATCGGTAATACTTAAATTGTTCAAACCTCAGGTCATCGGACCATCTAGAAGGAGAGCGGCCTACGCTTCGTCGTCCTACGCGCGGCCTCCACTCTAATACCTTCCTCCCCCATCTGCCATCACTTACTCGGCAGATGTGACCCGCCCATTGCCACTTCAGCTTGCAAACTCGAAAGGCTATGTCGACAACTTTAGTTCTCCGTCGAATTTCTTCGTTCCGGATTCGATCCCTCAGAGAAATCCCGAGCATAGCTAGCCCTCTCCATCGCTCGCTGCGCGACCTTTAGCCTGTGGACAGTGTGGACCAGTCCGATGGTCAGTGTCCAAGTCTCTGCACCATAGGTCATTGCAGGGAGGACGCACTGGTTGAAGATTTTAGTCTTCAAGCATTGCATTGGTTCAAACCTATTAAATAGGTACTTGAAACATTGCTGTCTGAATGGCAGGAAAGGTGGGAAACTTCTACCAAAGGATGCCACTTGTATCTGAGGCCCTACCGCCTAAGCTGAAGCCGATTCCCAACTGATTTTTTGATTGAGAAAATCAAACTTTAGCTTAGATTTATGGTAAGCTGAAGATTGATGTCAATACCTAAAACATAAGACTTATTTTTCAAAACAAATTATTCGGTGGTAATCGGCTTCAGCTTCGGCGGTAGGGCCCCTGCCCTCATAGCCAAGTGTAATTCGTTGCGTAACGAACGTTAGATATAGATCACTTGACATTTGTCAAAATCGAACATTTTATAATGAGAATTGACAAATGTCACGTGATCTATCTAACGTTCGTTACGCTACGAATTACACTTGACTAGGGTGGCTGTTCTTTCAATCGCTAAGTGAAAGATTAAATAAAAAGTGGTTAGAGGTCGATCACCCCGTTGCGGAATTTTTAACAGGGCATGGCATTTTAAGGCTAAACACTTTTCGTTTAAACTAGTCCCGCCGTCGCCCTTATGCGTATGCTCTACTGCAAATCATAAATTCGATCAGACAGCATACCATGTTCTCTGGGGGTGTGATCTTTGGCGGCGGGAGCAGGAAGACATGTTGAATTCCTTGCATGTCACATCCGGGGTAATATATTATTCTGATTTGGTAGCTACAAGGGAGAATTACCAAGAGTTCAGACTATTTTGCAATGCATATTATTGGAATCGATGTGTTAGGTAACAACTCAATGTTTTAGGTCCCCAATAGTGTTAGATACTTAAAATCCGTGGTGCACGGCAGTTGAGCTTCACTTGACTATATAGCCATCTCATTAGGCTTTTAATGCCTTATTTGCCATTTTGCTGTCTCTCACATTGCTAAGAGGGGATTTGATTGATTGATTTGATTTGATTTGATTTGGTAGCAACAAGGGGGAATTACCAAGCGTTCAGACGAGTTATGTGTCTGTAATTTTAGTAAATTAAATAAATTAAACGGGTCATCACGTATATTTGACAGGAAATTAAACTATGGCCTAGTTTGTTACAGAATAGTCTTTTCCAAGACTGAGTTACTTAACTATTGCATTTCTCGACTAGATAGGCAATAGTTTCAGACCACGATTATTGATGTACCGTTCCTATTGTTATTCAGTAAATCTTGTTGCGGAAGAACTCGGATATTTGCAAACAGTTACTGCAACTGACGGACAAGAAAACTGCATGAAATCGAAAGTAGGTACCCGGTGACTAAAAATTAAGGTTACCTAATTGACGGAAAATAAAATTCCAAATTGAGGAGCCTGGTGGCGTGGTTGCGCGTGTCAGCTTCAACTTTAGCTGTAGCCTGTCCACGGATGGGTTTATTTATCTCGAGCTCCTCCGTGGTATCGTAGGGCACGTTAAGCCGTCGGTCCTGGCCGTTGTCATTAGATTACAGTCGTTAAGCCAAGTCAGTGGCCTTTAGGCGGCAGTAGTAAGCATTAAAACTTGTTAGACTTTATTATTTGGAAAGCATCGAATTCACGAAAAAAATGTAGAAGTAGTACCAACTTTAAACCACCTCAATATTTCAATATGTAAGTAAAATTAAGTTGCAAAAAAACATCAAATGTTAGGAAACTTTGTAGTTCTATCTAAGCAAGATACTATTTCCTTATCTCTCCGTTTCAACTCCGTCCCATAAAAGTTGCGTCGTGCTTCGATGTAGTAACAAACAAAGATGCCGGATCATTTGAATGAAATCTTCCGTGACCATTCGGTTAATTGCTACCGGGGCAGTGCAATAAGGCACTTACAGAATTCCCTCGGTATTGTCTAATCTTGACCGTACAACCTAGAAACTTGTTTCCTGACGCTAAGTAACAAATTCTCCAGAAAAACGTTGATATTTTTCCTTTAACAAAAAGTTTTGTTTTATATCACGGCTGCCAGACAAGCCTACGGTCCGTCTGATGTAAACCTGTTATTGTATCTTATAGACGTTTACAATATAAGGAGTGTTATTTGCGGGCGAGCCGTAGACTTGTCTGGCAGCAGTAATGAAGAATACGAAGAAGAAGATCAAATATGAAGTGGATGGTAAAAACTAATTTCATTGTGACTCACCAAGGTTATAGGAAATTGCTAACAGCCTTGCTACAAACAGTAAAATGGCGGCTTGGAAAATGTAAGACCATTTTTTGTGTTTTATTGTTTTTCCGTCTTAACTAGTTTTTCATAATACATTTCATTGTCGGTCGTCGAATGGTTAGCAATGGCCACTTTGACTACGAGGTCGCGGGTTCGATCCGCGCACTAGACAAACATTTGCGTGCATGAGCATGTCTGTTCGTCTTGGTCTGGGTGTTTTCTATGTATTATATGTATGTATTTACAAAAAAAATGTATTTAAGTATAACATCAGTTATATATTACCCATAGTACAAGCTTTGCTTAGGGACTAAATGGCAGTGTGTAATTTGCTCAGGAATATATATTTTTTTATGTTATAGCAGTGCCATTTCATAAATGTTACAGTTTTCGACCTGGCCTGTGGCTCTACAACCTACGAGTTTGATCCCGAAAAGCGAACTTCGGATTAAGCAATTGACATATCTCAAGGGGCTCTACCCCCGAAGCTGAAGCAGATTACCATCGGTGTTTTTGATTCCAAAAATTGGTCTTAGGTTAAAGTTATTGACAGACATCTTCAGCTTAGTCGGTAGACCTCTATGGTTTCTATCAGCTGAGCTAAGCATAATTACCAATAATGTAAGCAATTGTTTCAATTTCCCATTCAAAAAACCTGATGGTAATCGGTTTCTGCTTCGGCGGTAGGGCCCCTGGTCCAGTTTCTTTATCGGCTAAGTTATGACGAAGCATGGCGATGATGAAGAATAACGAGCCCCGTGGAAAGACTAGCAATAGCTACTTTGACAGTGTGCTGTCCGTATCGTACGGCCACTCCCTGCCGCTCTCTCGTGTCGACCTTACCTCCCCTCTGAGACAAATCCGGAACAGTTTTTAAGGCGCCGCACGCACACACGCTCATGCGCGTTCTGCACAGACGTCATTGTATATGTAGTAGTAAATTTGTATGGAATAGCTGTGCATAGCGCAAATGAGTGTGTGTGCGTGCGGCGCTATACAAACTGTTACAGATTCGTCTCAGAGGGGAGGTGAGGTCGACACGAGAGAGCTGAAGTGAGGGCCATACTGTACATATTACTATTGTTTATACTGCCTATGGTATCACCATCATAACTTAGCCTTCAGAATACTAACGTCAATTAATATGGTTATTTTTAGCAATAGGTACTGTTGTATAAACGTTAACTCATCCACACCCAAAGGTGTCATTCACGAGTCGAGATGATATCAGAAGTTGACGTGATGTTCCCTTTATAGATAACTTTAATCAACAACGATCGGAGGTGCGCATAAACCGAGGTTAATTATGAGGCAAGTCACATGCCAATCACAGGCTCGGTTACAGAAAAAAATTGTGTTATGGGTACTAGACAACTGATAAAAGTACTTAAATACATTTTTTTTTTGTAAATACATACTTATAATACATAGAAAACACCCAGACCAAGACAAACAGACATCTTCATGCACACAAATGTTTGTCTTGTGTGGGAATCGAACCCACGATCTCGGAGTCAAAGTGGTCATTGCTAACCATTCGACCACCGAGCTTGTCAGATATGAAAGTTTGTTAGGATGTCTGGATGTTTGTTATTCTTTCACAGGTTAACAGCTGAATGGATTTGGATGAAAAGGATATATTTTACACCCCGACACCGCCTTCAACTATATAAAGCCCAGGTTCGACCTCACATGGAATATTGTTCGCATCTCTGGGCCGGTGCGCCCCACCCAGTACTTGCTTACTTCATTTGACCGCATAAGAAAGACAAAAAAGAAAAATTCGAAGCGACAAAGCAAAACGTGCTCGGTGGTCGAATTAGCAATGGCCACTTTGACTCCGAGGTGGTGGATTCGATCCCCGCACAAATCAAACATTTGTGTGCATGAGAACATGTTTGTTTGTCTTGGTCTGGGTGTTTCCTATGTATTATAAGTATATATTTACAAAAAAAAATGTATTTAAGTACATTTATCAGTTGTCTAGTACCCATAACACAAGCTTTACGCTTAATTTGGGACTAGATGGCGCTGTGTAAATTGTCCAGAAATATATTTTATTTATTATTATTATTTTTATTAAAGAAGAATAAATCACTAAGTATACACATAAGACAAAGCTCATAAATATTAAAAAAGTTATTGCGTATCATCAAACGAAACAAATTTGTACGTTCGTGTGTATACGGCTTTAACAGTGTAACGTGCAGACGAATTTGGCTTTGGCTTTAAAGATGCTGATGAGGTTACACACCTACGAGCACACACACCAGAAGGTGTGTAACCTCATCAGCAGTTATTAGTTTGTTCTTTAAAGAACACACTAACGATTTCCACACCCTTTCAAGTTGGTCAAACAGCAATAGGTCAGTGAGACAGGCATATGTTTAAGATAATTGCTCAATGGAAATGCACACAGCCTTATTTACTTACTAATCCGCATTAGTAAACGGAGTCAAGCATTTCGCTGTACGTGAGATGGGTCTGAACTATGTTGCATGATGCTTGTACCCACAAGTCATTATGGGTAAGTTTTGAGAAATCACTAAGTAAAAGTAAGAATAAATATATATATAGCTTAAGCAGCTTTGTAGCCTATAGACGCTTGAAACATATTAGACGAGCTTGGTGGAACGGCTAGCAATGGCAACTTTGGCCCCGAGGACGTGGGTTCGACCCCCGTAAGAGACAAATATTTGTATGACCATGTCTATTTGTCTTGGTCTGGGTATTTTCTATGTATTATGTGTATATATTTACAAATAAAAATGTATTTAAATATTATATCAGTTATCTAGTACCCATAGTACAAGCTTTGCTTAGTTGGGACTAGATGGCCGTGTGTAATTTGTCCAGGAATATAAAGAATATATAAGAATATAAACTATACTATACTTGCAATGTAACCTCATTCACTCGCAAGAACACCACAACCCTCTAAGCTTCTAGATTTTTTTATTTGACTATGGTTTTCTATGATGTGGAGGTACTTCCCCAGTCTGGGAGGTTACAAATTACTCTTTGCCCTAACTAAAATTACAAATTGCTCTTTCGCCAAAGTCCCGTTAGTCAGCAGGGTGCAACACGTGCAGGTGAGGTTGGCTTTGGCTCAAAGATGGTATAAGCCACTTACTTACATCCCTTTTTACGGGCAAGGCTATTGGTCATTTTTTATTGGGTGACAAACAAGCATACGGTCAGACTGATGTACTCCGAAACGCCGAGAAGCTCGAGATAAATAAATTCATCTATAGATAGGCTACGGTCAACGTTGCTGGGAGTTACTCAGTCATAATATTGTCATTACTTACGAAGTTTTGTTAGAATTATCAGAACATTTTCTTGGCAGACCGTACGTGAGATGTTTGAAGACAAACTACAGATACAAGCTCCTTGATCATATAACTAATGGAGTGTATGTTTTATAAGTATTTTTGAAAAATGGAAAAATTGACCTGTCCCCCCTTTTTATCTACTACTAATATTATTTCTTATTCTTTGGTATTACATCATATCGAGAGGCTGACAACGACCGACCCTATCTGAAGTGGTTACCGCAGAGAGCAGATTAAAGTACCGTAATAAGTCCCAGTCAGAGCAACTCCTTTCTCCCTGGTAACCTCAATCACTCACAGGAACAGAACAAGCCTCTAGACATTGTTATTTCACTGCGGATTTCTGTGAGATTTAGGACCTTCCCCAGTCGAGCAGGTTAAAATTGCAGTTTCTGTGCCCCTCAATTAAATACCCGATCTAAATCCTTAGTCCTCTAACTTAGGTATTCCAGTTTGGATATACATGTAGGAAATGAAATTCCATTTTTCACGACGAAATCGGTAGTCGATTGGCTAGCAATGGCCAGTTTGACTCCGAGGTCGCGGGTTCTATCCCCGCACAAGACTTGTGTGCATGAACATGTCTGTTAGTCTTGATCTGGGTGTATTATATGTACTATAATGTATGTATTTACAAAAAAATGTATTTAAATATAATGTCAGTTATCTAGTACCAATAGTACAAGCTTTGCTTAGTATGGGACTAGATAAATAGTTATTTATTTATAATATTTATTATTTCGAAGTGACAATAACTGTAGCATTCCATTAGTTATTTGGTCCATGACTCGACTCCACGGTAAGCAGACCCATTGTTTTGGAGTGAATGACCGCTGTTACGCAAGGATGTCTATTCTTAAGGCTCTATAGGACCATTTGGCCTTGACTTGGATACATTCGAAATGCGTTTATGGTGAATGAATTGATTTTTTTTAAACTTTTCCCGTGAAATATAAGACATGGGCATAGACATGGATGATTCTACGCCAAAATGCATGTTCCTCTATAAATATAAATAAATATTGTCAGACAAATTACACAGCGCCATATAGCCCCAAAGTAAGCGAAGCTTGTGTTATGGGTACTAGACAACTGATAAACATACGTAAATACATTTTTTTTTTGTAAATACATACTTATGATACATAGAAAACACCTAGACCAAGACAAACAGACATGTTCATGCACACAAATGTTTGTCCTGTGTGGGAATCGAACCCACGAGCGTTGGTGTCGAAGCCGCGTCATTGACCGCTACGCCAACGAGCTCGTCAAATACCTACCTCTATATACCTTGGTGTATTTTTTTTATACTACACTTGCTTTGTAATGTGTACTTTGAAAATAGGTGATAAAGTTAGTTAAAGGAGTTATATTTCCTCTCAAATTTCAGGAACGTTAAGTTGTATGAAAATTCTTTCCTTCCTTGCAAATTAGGAAGGTTTTGGGGTGTAAGTGGTTCATCAACATCTTTGAACCAAATCCAACTTCACCTGCACGCGGTGCACCCTGCTGACTGACAAACGAAGCTCTGGCGAAAAGAGAGGTAGGGAGCGTAATTGTAAGCTACCCGACTGGGGAATGTAACTAAACCTCACAGAATACCGCAGCCAAATAACAATTCCCTTGAGGGTTGTTGTGTTCCTGCGAGTGAGTGAGGTCACCAGAAGGTAAGGAGACGTCGCGTTGGCGGGGGTGGCGACGCGCGAGCGATATCTGATGTTGCGAGCGTTAATATGGCTACTGTAACAGCGTAACATCAGGCTGGCGTAACAGCAGGCAGTATGCTTGTCTGGCACCCGACGTAGTATAAAAAAATACAATATTATTTTGTCAATGACAAGGGAGAGCGAGGGGAGCTTCTGAATGTGCCCAGGGTCAGGGTCACCAACAGGTTAATGATTACAGTTTATAAGCTGTCACCTGTACCTTGTGTTTGAACAAGCGAGTGGTGCATACACGTATTGCTTCTACAGATTCATTGCATAGCCTATTCCAATATTCTATAGCCGTTTTAACTGTTTTGTGCCAAATAGCTGCTATAAACTTTAGTGTGGTAGTGTTTGATTGCGAAATTGTCTTCCATTATTTAATGCTGGAGGTTCATAAATGCAACAGTGTTTTCTCTTGTTCTAAAGTTCAGACCGTTATGCAGCCCAATGGTTTAGTGGTTTAGAAATAGTTATGCTAAGACATGAACCCAGTTCGTTTATATTCACAAATCAGTACATTATGAGTGTTTGGAACCGTTATATGAAAATCCTTACTCTATAAGATACATGTATCATCATCATCAGTTCAATTATTATTATTTAAATAGCTGTCTTGGCCAACTTGTCAGAATATTATAAATATTTTTAAAAATGGAAAAATTCACCTGGTGCTTAGGTGGGATATTAATCCACGACCTATCGATGACCGGTCGAGTGCTCTTCTAACTGAGCTACCAAGAAGGTTTGTGTTGGTGACGAATAGAGGTCGTGGGTTCAAATCCCACCTGGGAGGGGGGATATTTCAGTTCAATCAAATGACGTCTACTGCTGAACATACGCCTCCCTCATAGGGTTCCACAATGATAGGATTTAGCAGTTTGCATCGGCTCCCTATGATCTTAATCAGGTCGTCAATCCATTGGTGCAAAATGGGGTATAAGGTGTTCATCAACATCTTTGAACCAAAGTCAACCTCACCTCTACGTGGTGCACTGCTGACTGACAAACGAGGCTCTGGCGAAAAGAGAGGTTAGGGCCTATGCCCTAACCTCTCTTTTATTTTAATCTGCCCGACTGGGGAAGTACCTCCAACTCACAGAATACCTCAGCCTAATAACAATTCCGTTGAGGTTTGTTGTTTTTCTGCGACTGAGTGAGGTCACCAGAAAGAAGGCGACCACTTGGTGTTGCTGATCTCTATGGGCGGTGGTGATTGCTTTCTATCAAGTGACCCATATGCTCGTTTGCCCCTGGCAAGAGTGTACCGACTAAGAAGAGAAGAATATATGCTACACCAACTTCACATCAGGCGGGGCGGGTTGCTTCTTTGATATTCAAAGTTGTTTAAAAACGGGCATCATTCGCATTGCCGATCGAACATCTATCGTTATTTACATTTTGACAGCTTTTTTACTTATCCAAGCTTAGCATAAATCTATAATTATTTTATTAGTTAGAGACGAGCACGTCTGACACAATCACATACAAAACAATACGTCGTTAAAAGCCGGCAATACGATTGACACTTATTGACGTAGAGATAAACATCTCTATGTTATGGGCACGTTATTGGACATTATTCTAACCTGGCGCCGTTGTGGTCGGGTATTTAACACCCGCCAGTTTTCAAAATTATATTTATTATATAATATATATTACATATTATTTTGATAATTATATTACATATAATATTTTCAAAACGAAACCAAGCCGTTGCTCACTCTTGATTTATTGAAGCTTAGTTGCTGTAATGCAATTGCGGTGGATTTTATGTCGTCGGGTATTAATAACCCGACAGTTTCAGCTAGAGGGTAAGTCATACCCGGCCATAGTGCTGCATGTTCGGTCACCACAACGGCGTTGGCTATCTCACTATAATTGGCGCTACTGTCGAAATAAAATCATAATTGGTAAAAAATTAACTTATCATTTTTGAAATTTATCACAAAATAATATAAAAATCAAATTTGAGGTGTAAGTGTTGACCACCATATTCAAAGCGTAAGTCATCCTTAACTACACGTGGTGCATCCTGCATACTGACTAACGATGCTCTGAACGAGAGCCGCAATCACTTTACAACCGGCGGGTAGCTCATTTTAACATTGAAAATGTTTCTTCGTTCGCTCCAGTAGGCCCCCATTTTCGCTGAAAGTGCGACTCGCCCGGGATACCCTGAGGTTCAGGGCCACGAGGACGTATGAAAGCTCAAAAGACGCGGAAATTGAAGGGCTTTAAGAAGATGTAAAAATGATTTTGGACAAATCAAAAAATCGAAAAACACCGACTTTTTTCGACCGAAAAATCGTGTGTTTTCACAGAAAATTCCGATATCTCGAGAACGGGACCGAATTTAAAAAATATGAAAAAAAAAAGCACCTCGGTATTGAACCAACATTTTAGGTCATTACACTTTTTTCGATATTGGCGACGGTAGAGGCTGTAGAGGTGCCCTTAGCCGCGAGTTTTGCGCGGCGCGAGGTGCGATATCACGCGGCGGCGGGCGGCTCGCGTGCGGCTACGAGAACATATGAGAGCTCAAAAGACGCGGATTTCGAAGGGTAAAGCCCTTGTAAAAATAGACGATGTAAAAATATGTTGGAAAAGTTGGTTATGAAAAAATAAAATTTTTGGTAGACGAGCCGAGGTCTGTTTGTCTTGGTCTGGGTGTTTTCTATGTATTATAAGTATGTATTTACAAAAAAATAAAATGTATTTAAGTACATTTATCAGTTGTCTAGTGCCCATAACACAAGCTTTGCGCTTAATTTGGGACTAGATGGCGTTGTGTAAATTGTCCAGGAATATCTATCTATCTATCTATTTTCAATGTCCTTTCAAGTCGTGTAGAGCACGAGATCTGTGAATTTTTTGCAACAGCTAGCCTATATTTTTATTAAACGGTTTTATTTAGCTTGCCCTGTTTGTTTATTTATTTGTTTGTTTATATTTTTGGGTCAAATCTAGTAATTTGAAATTTGACCCCCTTCATGTTGACAGATTGATCTGATATTTGATACACATCTATTATTTTTTAGCTTTTCGTACATTATTTACAATAAAACCCTTCATTTTTTTTTTTGCAAAATTTTTATGTGTGTGGGTAGCGCTAGACGCAGAAAACTATTTTTCCGCTAGGGGCCGTCCATTAATCACGTGAGGTTTATTTTTGCATTTTTAACACCCCCCACCCCCTTGGTGATACTTGGTGAGGTGTAAGGCTACCCCCCCCCCCCCCTTCAAATCACGTGTATTTTTGTATTTACAAAGAATCTTAAAATTTTCAGAATATTAATAAGGATTTTTGTTACACCTCTAAGGTGACAAACAAGCATACGGTCCGCCTGATGAAAAGCACTTAAAAAAATAAATACACGTGATATCTTACTACACCCCCCCTCGTGATGTTTCGTGATTTTTGCCGAACCCCCTCCCCCCTCTTTCGAGCCTCACGTGATTAATGGACGGTCCCCTATGCGCTAGTTCTGCGGGCTAGCCGCGCCGTCCTACACATCACTACTTATTTCTAGCTGCTTCATATCACGGAAGCAAATCTCACTGCGAAGTGCAACAGCCCTTTGTTCGAAATCATGATAATGTTCGTTGAAGATTTCGAAACGGTATTTTTCGGAGGATTTGGTCTACACTCCCCACGCTGCACAGTGGTCCGGATTTTGAATATGGTGGACTTAGAACCCAATATCAGTATTTCTGGCTGAAAAAATTCATACGGACAATTAAGTGAACGCTCATCAACAATTTTCAGGTATGTTGACTCTTCAAGGGTTGAATGTCTAATGACGCGTCAACATTTTTTTTTTTTTTTTTTTTTTTCGAAATGGATAACTGTGCTTTTAGCCCGAAGGCTTTTAAAGCGAAAACTAACCTAGTGAGAGGGAGGGCGAATGCCGAGTGCACTCATCTCGAAGGGGCAAACACCAGAGAGCCCCCCGCGATGGTTCAACAGGGTCCTCCCGACCGTGGGGATTCCAGCACTGCAAGCAGCGCCGGATTCCCCTGGGGAGGTCCCACCGCAAGCGGCTGCTTCCCCACCGCAAGGAACCCCTGCGCGGTCGGATTGAATTTAAAGAACCTCGACGCGTCAACATGAGCTCCCGTCTGTTTTATTCGATTCATAAGCGCGCAACTAGCAAGGGATTAAAGGAGTGAAAGAGAAAGAGATAGCAATATTTGGGAATGGGGGAGGGGAATATTAGCAGGTAATGCGTCATTCCGTCACTAACTGCGCTTTCAGTAACAACGCTAATCACCAAGAAGTAAAATATCATTATGAAATTAAGTTATATGTATTTTTCAAAATTGATGTTTGTGTGCATATAATAATTTTTTTCTTAGTATTGTACTTTCCCGAAACCACTTATCAGACAATATATATTTAATGGTATTTTTTTAAATTAAATATTTTAAGTTAAACCCTGTATAAACGCCAAGACTGCAAGTACAAGCAAAAAATTTCTTTGTAAATTTAACAAATAAATGTAATACAATAGTTTACAATAGGTTTCATTGCTAACACTTTTAAACGTTTTGAGAAAAATAATAATTTCCGATTTGCTCCATACATTTCTTTTTTCAATATTTTTTTTTCGCTAAATTAAACAATTTCATGAAAACCGCTAGAACAAACGTTGATGAGCGTTCACTTAATTGTCCGTATGAATTTTTTCAGCCAGAAATACTGATCTTGGGTTCTAAGTCCACCATATTCAAAATCCGGACCACTGTGCGCTGGCCAGACGGGTTGGGGAGTTATTCAGTTTTCTATATCATAGTGATATAGACATAAATTTTAATACTTAAACTGTAAATTTTATAGTCTTTTATATAATGTGTTATAGGTACTTAAGATTGTTAATAAACATGTTTTTTCTTTTTTTTTATATAAGAGCGTGGCAAACGAGCATGTGGGTCACCTGATGGAAAGCAATCGTCACCGCACATGGAGTTCAGCAACACCAAGGGGTCGCCGATCCGTTGGCAGCCTAATATGCGAGACGACAATGATAAAAAATTATAAAAAATACCTATCAGTGTCATAAAATATACAAAACTAGAACGATCTGCGATGTTAAAATTTTAATAACTTATGTCCGACTTGTTCTATGATCGATCAAAGTGTAGTGGGAAAGTCCAATTTAAAAGAATGAAATTATAAAAAAAAAAAATTAATTTTGGAAAAACAATCAAAAATACTATAACTTTTGTTATGGCACTAGCTACATAAACGCAGTATTTCACATAGCTGTCGTACAAATTTTTGTTTTAACGTATACAAAATACGCCAAGACTGCAAGTACAAGCAAAAAATTTCTTTGTAAATTTAACAAATAAATGTAATACAATAGTTTACAATAGTGTGACGTCATAATTCAGTAGCCTTTTGTACGGAGCGTTTTCGGGAAAGTCCAAAATTGTGATTTACAAGTTATCATATCTCGAGAAGTTTTTATGCTATCGAAGTAATTCTTTCACCTATAGTTATATTATTGTGACGACCTTACATAACAAATCGAAAGAAAAAATTGTCGTCTAGCCTATTCTCCTTCCTTTCTTCTTTATTTCTCAGTTTTTATTTAACGATGCTGGAGATACTCATCATCATTATCAGCCTGTATCTACCCACTGCTGGATATAATATAGGTCTATCCCAATGCTTTCCACCATTATGCGATCCTTCCCTTTCCATATCCAACAGCTACCAGACACTTTTTTGAGGTCGAACCCCAAGCATTAGTCTCTCCATCGCTTGCTATGCGATAAATATTATTTCATAAAAATCAATAAGTCGGACTCGCGAAAAATATTTTTTAACTCAAAAAACAATAAGCCTGTTTAAGTAGATTTTTGACATTATGCGCTTTTGACTATGTACGCTTTTGACATTGTGCGCCTTTGACATTCTGCGCTTTTAACTATGTGCGCTTTTGACATTCTGCTCTTTTGACAATTTGCGATCCTTTGTCATTTTGCGCTTTCGACCTTATGCTCCTAAACGAGCGCAGCGTCAAGTCTCAGCGTAGTGGGAAGGACGCATTGATTGAACACTTTGGTGTTCAAGCAAGTGATATTACTGAGATGAAGATGTGCCGATGCGATTATTGGAGTACTAGTGAATAGAAATTCTGAAAGTTGCAAATTAATGCATAGTTTAATAAGGGTAAAGTTTTTAGATAATGGTACAATGGTGATAAGGGTTTTGTTTTTAATTTTTTTGCCGCATTATTTTGCCTTTAAATATTTTATTCGAGATGGGTGAGGCATTCTATGTTGCCATTGATAAATTGATCGCCGATTAAGGAAATAGCCCGGAGTTTTATAGTATGTTTAAACGATCTATTAAAATCCAATAGCAAAAAATTTAAAAATCAAATAACCAGATACATTTATCGTAAAACATACGTCTAATGAAAACATATGGATCTTTTTAGAGCTGTATTTGAGGTTGAAATAATAAACTAGGCCGGAGTCTAGCAAAAATCCTTAAAATCATTCCTCAAGGACATGATTAGATCTCATTCTTTTTCAACACAAACGTCATGTCGAGGTTTTTAATTGTGACGAGTTTCAACAACATCGGTTCATTATTTTTGGAGCCTATTCATTTAATTCTAAGAGTGACTTTTCGACTTATACTCGTATAGGCATTCCGCTCGGTCCGCAAAACATTTATGACAGACAAAACCTTATATTTAATTAACTGACTACAATAGAATCTGTCGCAATAAATGATTGATTCGTCAAACAACACTCAAATACAGTGAATGCAGCGTATTTCGTTATTTTTGTGCAACACCACAATAATTGATTGTTATTGTATTGACACAAAGGTCGTAATTATCTAAATGGATACATTACGTTCATCATAAAATAATTCTCCATGATCGATGTACTCATCTTGACACGTAACCTAAACATTGGTTGCAGTCACACGATGCCGTATTACGTACACTTCTACCTAAATTATGTAATATCCAACAAACCTATCATTAAACAATATATATTTTATAAAACCTTCAATTATCTTACCTTTATTGCTCACCGACCACAAATTACTTGCTGCTGTATTCTTTTTTGTTTTGCCATCTCTAAACATGAGAATATCTGGAACCTTATTCAATTTGTTTTCCCTCGGTATCAGATCTGGTGTTCTATCAACGTTAACTCGAACGAACTCTCCTTTCAGGACTTTAGGTTGATCCTTTGGTGCAATCAAAGGAGGCGGAGGAGCTTTAGGCTTTTTATGAAACAGTCTTTTCCTCTCAGGCTTCGCAGGGATATCTATATCGGTATAGATTATACTATCTATCTCACCTACATCAGCCACGTCATTCCTAATTCCAATTAGACTCATTGGTTGATCGAATCGTGAGTTCAGACCTTTATGTTGAACTGATATATGCGTTACGCCATCATTATCAGTGGTTTGCATCAAATCGAAGTCTGATCGACTTTTATCGTAACTGTAATCTTCAATACTGTTCTTTCTATTTTTGAACAAATCATAAGTTTTCTTTTTAGAAAACAGGCTATCACTACTCGTATAGTTGTTCGTGTTCTTCGTCAATCGATTTCGCATCTTAAAATACTTGTATGTAAAGTATATTCTTTTGAAGTCTTGTTCATTCTCGAATTTTACTGCGATCGCTTCTTTGTTCAGGTTTTTGGCTATATAAAAGACTAGAGTGTTTTCACAATTAGGGTAGTTTTCTATGTTCGTGCAATTAGTTATTTCATCTATTGATATGTTTTCATATTTGCTTGCTTTGATCTCTGTGTAATCTTTTATTAGGTTTTGTTTGTCACTATCGGTTGCTTCTTCTTTAGTTAAAAGTTGTAATTGGTCTTTTTCGTTGAAGCCGACAACTATATTGTAGTTCTGCAGCGAGGATGGTTTTGTAATGGCCATGATGTCGAGTTGTTGGTTTGTATTGTGGAGCTTTTGTCGGGCGACGATGGCGGCGAGGCCACCACAGCGGGTAGCCTTCTTCACAGTCATCGCTGATCTGTAACAAGAAAATAGGTTTGTTTAATAATTTTGGTATTGTTATCGTCTTTAATTGAATTGGAAAGTCGGAGATTTTACAGAGTCAGCAACTATGTTGTCATTGAGCGAGAAACACTGTTGTATTACACATGTATTTTTTTAATAGCCTACCGAGTGCATAACAAACATATGCAAGCGCCTGATGCAGTTCTCACGTCTGGTGACCTCACTCATACGCAAAAACATAATAACCGTCAATGGTATTGTTATTCAGTTGCGATCTACTGGGAGGTTGAGTACTTTCCTTATGGGGTTCGATATATTCTACCTCTGTTTCGACAGAGTCTCGGCCGCTAATTTGCAGGGTGCATTACATACAGGTACAGGTGAGGTGAGGCCGACTGCGGCTCCAAGGATATCGGTGTGAAATAAAAACACCTTTAATGATCTAAAAATGTATTTTTCTGTGGCAATACTACGCTAGTGTAAATACCAAACGCATTGAAAAAAAAATGGGGCGTGGCTGTGTCATGAACAAGGCCGTGTGTTGTACGTGAATACGTTATATGCACTAAAATTATCTCAAAATAGCAGCGCTTCCCCTACCCCGCACGCGATGTTCAATAGTCCTTACTTAGCTTAATAAATTCTTTGATCCATCATCTATCTAGTGGTATGATTGAATTCTGGATATAGGTAGAGGATAGATTCAAAATTAGACCGGCAAACTGTATCCCCCAATTTTGTTACCATTTTGGTTTGCCCCCGTATTGTAGAAACTTTTACAAAATATTCACGGCAAAAATGTACTCGTACATCACAAAACAATATTCAATTATATGCTTTATGAACTGAACGCTATATCGCACATATAGCACAAAATCGACTTTTGATATGCAATTAATTTAAAAAGAAACTTTCATTTGCTTTCTTTTTGAATTGTAACGGCGAATGAAAGGGAGGCTGCGTATAATGGCTTCCAGGTTGAAAACAAAAGATGATGAGAGAGCAGAACTACTTCACTGTGAGATGAGGCAGGTGATAGTGATCACGACATAATCACAAAAGGATCGAGTTGGCAGAAGACGTTCACTTTCCGTGGTGTAGTGAGTGCTACCTATTTTTATTGTTTTCTCTTGATACCAAATATAAATTATTAATTTCCATAGATTATAAAATAATTGGCATAGTTAGAGGCGCTCTATGGCATAGTTGCGTGTCAGTCTAATCAAACACGCAAGTTAAGCAATGTCGACCATGGCCTGTCCATGTATGGGTTTATTTACCTCGATCTTCTCCGTTCTTCGGAGGGCACGTTAAGTCGATCTCGACTGTTATCATTAGATGTCAGTCGTTAAACCAAGTCCGTGCCCTTCAGGTGGCTTGAAAACATTATACACACACACATTTTGGCAAAAACGTCTATGTGTATGCTACACTATGTGTACACTACGCAGAAGTCTTTGCATTTTGGCAAATAACATTTTTCTTTGACAAACAGACAACAGTAACTGACACTGTTTAGTATCTCGAAACATAGCTATAAATTAACGCAAATCTAAAAAACTTCCCATAAATATTATCTGAACAAGAGAAAGCTTTACGTGCATCATAAAAACTTTTAGAAAACAATACATTTTGTCGCAAGCGTGCGACGTTCTCGCTAAAAACTTAGTGCTTCCTTATTTGATGAGTAATTAGGAACAAGTCATAAGAAACCAACGAATGAAATTGATACGATCTAAAAATTTTCTTTTTCTCCCGTTTTATTTCTTTATGTGGCGACACGACTGTACTGAAGGTTCTGAACTACTTTTTACTACTTTTTGGTGTTGCATGCACATGGACGCTTTACCATGGGCTACGATGGTTGCTTACCATCAGGCAATCATATTCTTATGTGCAATGTTACTGGTTCATAATTTGAGACAGATGAAGTTGTTCGTTTGGAAGATCTCGTTTATACTTTATTTTATTTTATTTTATTTATTCAGGATAATAAACAATTGTACAATCAGGTTTACTTATTTTCTAGAATTAACAATTTTTATCATTGTACAACCAACCACATTATCCACAAATTATTAAATTTTCTTAGAAAAAGCCCACACATAGCAAACACACAGGCGTATAAAAATAAAAGTTTAAACATTACAGCACTAATCTAATAAGATATCTGATATCCTCTCAATAACACGTTTTTTAAATACTGATGATGACAAAGCGAATATATCTATTTGAGTGAAGTAACTATTATAAGACGACATGATACGACGTAAGGGAGCACGTTCTCCTGCATTCGTTCGGCAAAATTTGGGAGCAAAAACGCACCGGACAATGGTATCTCGCATATGTACATTAGTAGGTATGCGTAGATAAATTTGATTGATCAACTGGTTGCAGTCGAACTTATTATGGCAAATCTTATACAAAAGTGTCTGATCCATTAGCAATCGTCTATGTGCAAGAGTCAGTAATGAAAATTTACTAAGGAGTATTTCATACGAAGATTTAGAACGATAGCATCGGTAGTTGACTGCTCGCAAGAACTTCTTTTGCACCGATTCAAGTTGAATACTGTACTTTGAATAATATGGGTTCCAAATAACTGTAGCATATTCGACTTGTGATCTAACCAAGGATCTGAAAAGATGCAGATAAGTAGCAGGCCGTCTAAACTGAGTAGATGTCCTCATAATAAAACCATACATTTGAAAGGCCTTATTTGTCACCTTGTCAATATGAAAATTAAAGTGAAGCTTCGAGTCGAAGAAAACACCTAGATCTTTTATAAGTGAAACCTTATCGAGAGCTTCACTGCACAAATAATATGTATAATCTACAACATTATGTTTTTTTGTAAAAGTAATGGATTTGCATTTATTCAGACTAAGCTGCAATTTGTTTAAAGAACAATAACTAGACAGGCGATTGAGATCAGCCTGAACTTTATTACAGTCATCAATATTTCTAATAACATGATAAACCTTAAGATCGTCGGCATATAGAAGAAAATTCGAGTTGTGAAAGCATTCGTTGATATCGTTGATGAACAATATGAACATCAGCGGCCCCAGGATTGATCCTTGGGGTACACCAGATGTCACAATTAACTCTGAAGATGTGAAACCATGCACTACAACTCTTTGTACTCTGTCTTCTACATAGGATGCAAACCAACGCAACAGATTTCCACGAATTCCGTTGAATGCAATTTTTCGTAATAAAATACTGTGATCCACCTTGTCGAAAGCCTTCCGAAAATCTGTATAAATAGAATCTACTTGCATGCAATTATCTAAGCTTTCAAACAAATAATTTGTATAAAGCGTTAGATTTGTAATTGTTGAGCGGTTCTTTACAAATCCGTGTTGTTCGGTAATAATCTGATCATGAAGCAGAGGATAAAGAACATTATGAACTAATCTTTCGAAAACTTTCGACAAAGCAGGTAGCAGTGATATTGGACGGTAATTACTAACATCATTTTTACTACCGTTTTTGTAAACAGGAATTACGTTAGCCAATTTCCATTTTTCAGGAACTTTACCGTCCCGTAAGCTACGATTAAAAAGTATATGCAAAGGAACACTCAAAGATTCAGCCGTATGTTTAAGAAAAAAAGGTGAAATACAATCCGGCCCTGGTCCTTTTGTAACATTTAAAGATTTAAGCTCTTTTATTATTGCGTCCCTAGAAATCATAATGTCACCTATTATATTACATTTATCTGAAGAAGGCAACGAATCCAGATTAGGATTATCCTGCTCACATGTTTCATAAACTGATCCAAAATATTCAGAGAAGAGTTCGCAAATTGAAGCAGGGTCCTCAGACTCCTTGTCATTATATTTCATTTTATTAGGTATGCTATTGTTTTGTTTTTGTTTACTAATATAAGACCAGAAGACTTTAACATCAGTTTGTAATCCCTCTTCAACTGACTTTATATAAGAATCAAAACATTCTTTACAGAGCAATTTAAATCTACGCCTCAAAATTGAGAACTCCTCATAGTCCGATACATTTCGGTATCTCTTCCACTTAGCCCACATTTTTTGTTTATTTTTGAACAAGTGAATTAGGGGTTTAGAAAACCACGCTGGATAACTATTCGAGGTATAAGTACGTATAGGTATATGCTTTTTAATAATTTCGTAAATTTTTTCATAAAACAAATTGGCTGCAACGTCTACAGATAAATCATTTAAAATGTAAGTCCAGTCAATATTAGAAATATCTTTATTAATTTCAGTGTAGTTACCATCCTGAAAAGCATATTTTGGCAACGGACAATGGGACAAAGGCTTATACGACCGCTCAAAACTTATCAGAACATAGAACGATGGATGCAAAGGATCAATAGGTACCAGAGGGTTAGATATCGGTTCACATACACAAGTTTCATTATTAGATAAAAAGAGATCTAATATTCTATTCATGTTATTAGCAATATTGTTATGCTGCTTACAGTTTATAAGAGACAAAAAACTCCTAAAATTATTATTATTTGCATTATTATTACTAGATGATATTGGTTCAGAAAATGAAGGCGCGCATTGTTGCCATTCCATATGAGGTAGGTTAAAATCCCCCGAAATGTATATTTTATCAGTATTCGTAACTAACAATTCACTATGCAACGCGTTTAAAAAAGACGAGTAAGTTGACAAAGTCTGCGAAGGCGGAATGTACACCCCGCAAACCACGTTATACTTACGTAATGAATGACTATAAAATTTAAGAAAAACATAGTCAATATTAGAAGATATTATTGTATTATTAACGGAATCTTTCAGTATACACCGAGTAGCTTCGAGCCCACGGCGTACTGCGATCAGAACACCTCCCCCGTCCGACCTGCCGCTCGCCACTCGATCCCTATCACAGCGAAATACTACGTACCTTGAATCAACAATTTCGTCGTCTAAAATATTAGGAGTCAGCCACGTTTCCGTTAAAATTATTATGTCATAACATTCGGACAGTATATTAGCATATATCGTATTTAACTTAGTTCTTAAACCTCTGCAATTTTGATAATAGACTGCTAGTTTATCAAACATTGTGAAAAGTAGTTAAATGTAAAGAAAGTTAATTGAAGCCGTGATATATTAACTAGATATAATATTAAATACCAATTAAAAAACTGAGTCATACGACAGTCACACCAACAATCGCATGAGGTTACTCCTATGTTTATTTTTTTGTCGTATGACAAACACATAAAAATTATTATAATTACCATAAATGGTAAACTTATATATGATATTGTTAATCGCCCTTTGTAGGTAATCCCTCAATCGTCATTATAATTGTTTGATAAAATTGGCAACTTAGATTAAAAACGTTATTATTACTTACTTTGAGGCAGGTAGTAATATAATAGTTAACTTGCACTGGCGGCGGTAACCGTGAATTCACAGAGCAATAAGTGATTGAGAGGCTACAGATACAAACAAAAAAATACAAAAACAACTGTAACACAAAACGTATAGATTCAATCATCACACCACAAATTGTCCAATTTTCATTTCTTACATATTTTTTGCAAGTCTGACTGTTTTCGTATAGTAAGAACGGGTGACGTAACTCCAGCCCGGACAAATATAGTTCCATGCTTGATCCAGACAAACTTGTATTCATTTTCTTTGGCAATTTCGCGGGCTTGACGAAACAACTTCTTGTTACTTAATGTTAGGTGTTCGTTCAGGTATATTTTTTGAGGTGGTCCAGATATGTTTAGCTCGTCTGATGTAATTCCCTTCTTAAGGCGAGCAGCAGAGATAAAATTGTCACGTGTAATCTGACTCGTGAACTTTACTACAACATTCCTAGGACGTTTGTTATTTGGGTCCATCTGTGGCACCCGATGTATTGCCACTATGTCCTGTCTACTTAACGGTTGATTAATGGTTGTAGCAATATTTTCCATTATGTTAATGAGATTTTCACCACGTTTATCCGGCAAATTGCTTATTTCTACATTGCAATGCCGTGCCCGCTGTTCAAAAGTATCCATTACGGTTTCAAGCTCAGCGATTCTCACTTCAGTAGACTGCATTAAAGATACTTCTTGTTCTAACGAGGACATACGTTTAGTCAAGGTCTCAGTTTGCTTATGCAGGTCATCATATTTGCTTGTAACATACTCGATTGATAATTTAATATTCTCGAAATCAGTAATTAATTCAGAAAATTTTTCATTCTGTCTCTCAAATACTGAGTCCAGCTTTGCCATCATTGTCTCCTGAAGCGATTGAAACTCGCTGCGAAGGTCGAAATCTTCAGCTCTGGTCACACCCTTACGCAAGGTAACATGTTGAGGAGGTGAGTCCGTTTCTGTAGTTGAATCATGAGACTCATAGAATTTATCCATTCTTCTGAGATGTCTCTGTACCACAGGTTAATCTATGTCCGATGTACTATGAACTCCCACCTAATACCACGGCGATGGGTAAACAAGACAAAAAATAATGAGCCTGTCTCTTTTCCCCAAGGTGGTGAAGAGCGGTCACCGCAATAATGTCTTCAACTAAACGGAACAACCACGCAAGTCACGCGATTAACTGCTATGCGAAACTAAACTTTATGACTGACACAATAGTAATAAAAATTTAATTGAAAACTTAGTGCATATTTTAAATAAATTTGCGATACGTCTGTTCTGTGTGAATATTACGACGATGATTGATACCTCTTAGCATAGACTATATATACCATTCAAACAAAGCAGGGAGTGAGAATAACAGCAAAACAGAAGGAAGAATCGCAGTTATTGGGGGGAGGCTGTTACCACAATAAGCGGTTTACACTAAAGATAATTTAGTTTAAGAAATACTAACAAGGCATAAAATTTGGTATAAAAAATTGACACATTAACAATATCTATTTGAAATGTTACATGTAGATTGGTAAACAATCAATTAACAATAAATCTTTTTTATTTATTATTTTATACCATTCGTGAGATAAGAATATTCCAAAACTTGAATGACATAAAAACGCTTTCTTTGGCGGGAATTCGTTTCATTTTCATTCATCGCATTGCAAACAATCATTAGTTACAATATCAAACGATCTCTTTTAACTTAGACCAGCTCCGAACCAGATGTTTCTAAAACAATGCCGCGTGCGAGCCCGCTTTACATAATATTTAGTGCATTTCCGAGCGGCCACGAAAACTGGGTGAGTGACGAAATTATGAATGTAGGTACGTGATGATCAGATTATCACACAATTGGATGATGGGCACGATAAATTAATTATTGTTGGTCTGATGATGCCGCCAGTTGAAATAGGTTGGTATACAGCTTGTATCATCAGCATTTTGTAAGCATTTACAAGAGTATCTCCGGTTCCCAGAAGACCGCAGCCAAATAACAATATCCTTGGGGAAGCATTCAGACGATTTTGCAATTCATATTATTGGAGCCGATGTGTTATATAACTCGATGTTTTAAGGTCCCCTATTGCGTTAGATACTTAAAAAAACACAGCAGTTGAGGTTTACTTGACTAGCCATCTGTTTAGGCTTTTAATTTGTTTTGCTATATTGCTGTCTCTCACATTGCTAAGAGGTGGAAGTCAAATCCCAAAAGCTTCTTACGCCTACTAATTTCTTCTGATTAAATTCGTTGTGCGTTCCAAGGCAAAGTTCCAAAAGTTTGTCCTTTTCGAGGAAGTTAATTATGTAATAAAGAGATAATTAAAAGTTCGAGACAATTATTAACAAACATTTGTGTGGTCATGCAGCATGTCTTTTTGCCTTCGTTTGGGTGTTTTCTACATTTATGTCTTCGTCTGGGTGTTTTCATATATATTTAAGTACAATATTAGTGATCTGGTACCCATAATACTACTAGCTTTGATTAGTTTGGGAATAGATGGAGTTGTGATAATAATGTCCAAGAATATTTATTTATTTTTTCGGGTTAATTATATAAATAAATTTAGAGAAAAATGATATAGTTTTAGAAATAGATCGTAGACGTGGCCTGTCTTGGTCATACATATCATAATATAATGGTTCATATTATAAATGTTTTATACTACAATAAATACTTTAAGTTGCCTAATTTTTTAGTTGTATTAAACGATCGACTTTGACCTTTTCAAGTAATACATTCGCGAACCAAAAATAGTGAATATAAAAATGACAGCAAAGGTAGCGTAGCACGGAACACGCAACGAGTCAAGTTCACGCTGGGTCCAGCAATTATCTAGCAATTGGACGTGTATTTGACGCACGTCGTAATTATGTGAAGGTGCATTGTCGCAGACAGACTCTGAGAATCCTCTGCGATCTGATGATAAATGGAGAAACAATTTTAGCGCTTCCGTGTCCATTCCGTTACTCACAATTAAGCTATAGGTGTGCTATAGGTACAGTCACAATAGACTAGACAAAAATAGAAGCGCCAATTTCTTGGCAAACATCGTAGACAGAGAAAACTATAGACAAACTTATGTAAGGAAATGAGACAGGTTTGGCGTGACGTACGGGTTCTTTCAAAGGAAAGCAAAATAACGTGCGAAATTGTTATACATATGACAGCGTATATAAAATCTTGACATTCTTTATCTCATATTTGCCACGCCAACCAGGCGTCTATAAATGCTGTAGTTATAAGTCTATGGTAAAAACTTCATATGGGCAACCTTTGAGTACTTTTGTATAACATCCTTTTTTTATATGAAAGAGGGGCAAGCGAGTACATAGGACATCTGATAGTAAGTAGGTACCTACTCACCACCGCCTATAGAAATCAGCAATACACTTGCATTGAAATTTCGCATACAATGAATGAATGGATGAATTAATGAACAAATGAATGAATGAATGATATGTATTATAAATATTTTTGAAAATGGAAAAATCACCACCCGCCTAGGTGGTATTTGAATTGAACCCATGACCTCTCGATGACCGATCGAGTGCTCTTCCAGCTGAGCTACCAGGAAGGTTTGTGTTGGTGACGAATTTTTGCATCTTATATTTTACTGCGTGAGGCACATGAGAATGAATGATATTTTGTTCACAGAATATAGTTGATAATAAGGTGTTGTAAATTATATGGTCCTCAGCATATTCCACCAAAACATCAGTCCAGGAGTATTTATTTATTATTATTATCATCATATGAAAAGTCCAGAATAAATAACAGTATATCGTTTATCTCGAAAAACTGAGCTGTTCCCGAGGGATGACCAAAAGTTTGTCCTTTTCGAGCGTTGACCAACATTCACGTAAGCGAAGCTGCTGTCGGAAGTTAGTTATGTAATGAAGGGATAATTAAAAGTTTAAGTTCGATGCAGTTATTTGTCCAATTACGGACTAGTGTCATTAATTCAATATTTTATGTCCTTATTCAGTCTAACTTACTAAATAAAATGTCAATGGCGTCGTCCATAAGGAGGTAATTAATTCTTCCTATTACAAATCATTATTACCGGAAGGGTAATAAATTATTGTTGGTCTATTGCTATATTAAAAGTTTGTGCTTTAGTTGCAGAAAATATTTATTTTAGTATTTCGCGTTGAATCGAAACAATACCTATTCTCCACATATCTACATATCAAAATCGATCAAAGTTAGTTCAGCAGTTAATTTGGACAATTATTAGTTAGATCGGCAAGTAAAACAATGTCTTAAGCCTAAAGGTAGTGGTTTGCAGCAATATGAAGGACTAGCTTTCATCCGCGGCTTCGCGCGCGTTTACTTTACTTTTTGATAAAAAAGTATCCTATGTCCTTCCTAATACCTTTGAGAATACGTGTACAAAGATGATCAGTTGAGTAGTTTCAGCGTGAAAGCGTAACAAACAAACACATTTACATTTATAATATTAGTAGGGATGTTCTTTGCCAACGGGAAGTACCCTATAGGTTTTGATTCCCTTGAGTGTGTCGAAATATGCGTTTTTTGCTGAATAAACGGCCGTAACTTTTTTCTACGTAAACTTAGCAGTTTGATTATTTTACAACTTCATGGGACCGTAGACCTGAGTATACAGTTCAAATTTCAGGTTGATACCTCCACGCATTCTCGACATAGAAATTCTTGACAGACAAACAGACAGACAGACGAACAACAAAGTGATCTTATAAGGGTTCCGTTTTTCCTTTTGAGGTACGGAACCCTAAAAATGATCATCTGACGAAAAAGTTTGTCGTTTATCGAAACGATATCACACTTTAGTATAACAGTAAATTATTTATTCTTAGGATTAGGGTTAGTTCTAGATGCAGTCTCTCTTAGACAGGGGCGCCGACTCCGTGAGTGCTCGGGGGCTCGAGCACCCATGAGAAATAAATAGTGGGTGCCGAGCACCCCTGAGAATAGACATCAAGAAACAGATCAGTAATCGCCTTTTAGGGATGATAGGTGAATATACATATATTAGTAGGTAAATATACCTTTTAGAGTCATCAAATGAGCATGAGCACCCATTAGGTTTTCTAAAAGCCGGCGCCCCTGCTCTTAGACTTATCATCCCACAAATGCGCAAAATCAAAATTTATCAAAGTTGGTAGAGCGAAGCTCGCTTAGAACCGTATACGGACGTGTATCTGTGTATGTTGGTTTCGGAAGTTAGTACGTAGTTACATAGAAAATATATGCTCTGATGTGGAGACAGATTCTCTTCTGACTAAAAAACCTAAAGGGGAAAACAAGTTTAAAACCTTGGCCTTGCGACACCGAAGACGGCGGCGGAAGCGGACACACGCATTTATTTATAGTTCTGCACAAGGGTAGGACAATGCGAGCTTTAAATGCCACGGACCTCCTTTTTTATCACTACACTTTGACCCCGGTGGTTGAGTTGTTAGCAATGGCTGTTTTAATACAGATCTTTGTTTGAATCTGAATCTTATGGTATAAGGACAGAAGTGCAAGGCTTTCTTTTTCCTTGATGTACTTCAAATTTCTGATAAGTAAGTATATTAAATACATATTTTTTAAATACATGCATTCGATACTTGTAATCTCAATTGACGTAAAGCACATTTTGGCCAAAATGAGCTATGAATGCCATCTTACTTAGTTTTTTTTTCTCTTTTTTTCTGTCTAATCGACGTGGCTATACGGCCATTAATATCGATTTTAGACACATTGAAAATGTAACTTAAAGAACGTTTTCACTGTCAAATTGTAAAACTTTAGGTGGTATGTGACATTCATAAATTAATGCTTAACGTAAAGAACGTCAAAATCTCATATTGTGTTTAACAGCCCAACCATTTACTATAAATAATGCTAAATGTGCTTTAAGTCAAAGTCTGTTAATCATATCTGTAAACATAATTTAAAAAAATGTGATTAACGCCCTACATAAAGCACACTTTTTAAAATTATGTGCTTTACTTCCATTAGTATAATAGACCTTGCATAAATTTTGAGGACATAAATACCCTTTTAATGTCGATATTGTACCTAATTGAAGCGTAAAAGGCTTCAATTAGGTACACTATGATGGTGGAAGAGTTCTTGAAGTTCTCTAAAAACGGATTTTTCACCATTCGAAGATCTAAAGCATTGGTGCGGGATATGTCCAGACATGACCACAGAACAAACACTAATGAAGAACATGAAGAGTGTTGGCGGCATTACACACGAAAGAGGTTTCACGGAAAGTGTCCTCATGAATGGATTGCGGGGCTACCACTATCGCACTATGTATGTGAAGCAGTTGAAGAATTGTGTGGCATAAGATCAGCCAACACCAGCCAACACGTAGACTTGAGAGACACCAGGACCAAAAGGACGAAAACGATACTAAAGTTTGTACAGTGAATTCAAAGCTGTTAAAGACAATATAAATTGTTGTGATGCTAAGTTAATTAACGAAGAATCAATAAACAAAACTGTTAACGAAGGCAATACATTCGGAATTCTGAAGCTCAACAGTGCAAATTTGATAAAGGCACTATCTTCGACAACAGCTTCTAAAAAGTTGGGTAATGACACAGTACAAGTGGATATAACTAAATATTTTCAACGAACAACTTCTGTACTGTGCACTCACCTGATGATCTACAGGCTTGTTTTGTGCACGAGCTTTCGACAGTTCCATCATAATTATTTGAGGAGAATTCACTGGTGCGGAAATCGAAGAAATCAGCTTTGTATGCTTTATTCAACAAAGTTCCTGAACAAACAATCGATACAGCGGATATGCTTTTACGTTTCTACCTTCTCCATCGGGTGGTATGGCCGAAAGAAGGCACTTTCTCGGATGCATACGATGCATACATCTCTTTCATTCACAACAATTACGGCCAACTAGTTGTTATAGAATTCGATGGCTACTCTGATCTAAGTACGAAGAGTATAGAACGACAAAGACGACTTACGAGTATACAGCGCAAGACACGGGAAATTGCTTTCACCTAAGACACAGCTCTAGTAGAACCCCAGGCCGAATTTCTCTCCAATACTCGTATAAAGAAAAATTTATTTCGCAACCCGTTGAAAACCTCAATAGGAATGGCATACAAACACGTCTTGCCAAAGATGATGCTGATTTGCTCCTGTTACAACTACCATTGAAGAATGTGACCGATACAAGCAAGTCGTTGTAGTTTGACAAGCTATTGACTTGCTGGTCTTACTAATTGCATTAACCCCCGAATGTAACTACTACTACGTCAGCTTTCTACGGAAATGGTAGATGCAGACAGTACAATGGTTTAACAACAGACCCTCTTGCACTACATTCCCACCGATTACAACAATCCAAATTCATCCTCTGAAGACATCGAAAAGGCTGGCGAACGCATAATTCTTGCGCCTTACAAAGCTCGACCCGAAGGTCTGGATTTGAACCATCATACTCGTAGATATGTTTGCTTCAACAAATTAGTGGGACATGCTAAGAATGCTGTTATTTTGGCAAAATTGCCGCCTACATCGGCTGCTGCTCGCTATCACTCTCGGCGAACCTTTCATCAGGTGCAAAGTTGGAGGAGTGACTTTTTACCACCGGGAGAATGGACTTGAAAAAAAAAACGATATTAAAATTACCAGCCTCTATATTAAAATTAATAACGTGTGTTTGCAAACAAGGCTGTGGTAGGCGATGTGGATGCGCGAAAGCCGATTTAAGATGTACTACTATGTGCAAAAATTGTAGATGCCAGAGTTGCGTGAACGTAATCGAAATAGACATCGAAGAAGATTAATATCTATTGCTTTTTAAAGTAAAAGTGCAGAACAGTTTGATGTAAATTATACTGATAATATACGTAAGTTTGAAGAAAGTTAATTTAGCTGGTTTTATTTCCACTCCCTCTCAGGCAAGAAATGTACCTGTAGTAAATTTCACTATACGGAATCTACTATAAACAAAAATACATTAAACTATCTCCCCAGACCACACTTGGGCACTCACTCACACTCACATCGCCACGCCACCTCACTCAACGTTTTGTGAGTTTTTAGAGCTTATTTCGCTGAATGGCCGAAAAAAATAAATTTTCAAAACAGCATAGCAACGTGAAACGAAGGAGTTTAGAAATAAATCAAACCTCTTTTTAAAGAACATATTATATTTTTTACATGTCATACATATGTTGGCGGTAAATTGAGAAATTTTGGAGAAAACTAAACTTTTATTTAAAAAAATCGATAAGTTATTAACAACATTCATATTTCTTAAGTTGCTGCGTAAGAATTTCTTAGGGTGCTGATGATTGCTTATTCTAGAATCTTTAAGTTATTTTAAAATAAAAAGCGCCGATTTATTACTTAGATTATTATTTTATTTGTTAGTAATCAATTTTAAGTCCCTTGATAACCCAAGTTATTTAAAATTACTTGAAGGCAATGTATGCTACACCGCCTAATCAACAAATAAAGTTAGTCCTTTAATTCAAAAAATAAGATTATATATATTTTAAAATTAGCTTTACATCTGCATATTCACACTTTTAAACATTTATTTTTACGGCTTAGAGAATAATATTTTTTCAATCGTGCTTTACTCCCAAAATGAATCTGAGCCTTATAATAAAAATGGACGTAAAGAACATTTTACTGAATTTTCTTAGACGTTAGGCACATCAATTTTCTAAAATAACAAACTAGACTAAAAACTAACCATTTCATCGTCTGCATCTCAAGATTTTAGGTAAATGTTGTCTACATCACTTGTTTATAACTTTAAAAACACAAGCGTAATTAATTTTAATCTAAAAAAAAAAACTTATTTTGGCTCTCCTGAAAAGTTGGATTTTGTGCTTTACGTCAATTGAGATTACAAGTATCGATATATTAAAAGAGATATTTAAGTTTAATACACAGAAAACACCTAGACCATGACAAACAGACATGTCTGTTCATGCACATAAATAAATAAATATAAATATTGTCAGACAAATTACACAGCGCCATCTAGCGCCAAAGTAAGCGAAGCTTGTATAATGTGTAAATACATACTTATGATACATAGAAAACACCCAGACTAAGACAAACAGACATGTTCATGCACACAAATGTTAGTCCTATGTGGGAATCGAACCCACGAGCGTTGGTGTCGAAGCCGCGTCATTGACCTCTACGCCACCGAGCTCGTCATGACATGAATGTCTTGTGCGGGAATGGTACCCGCGACCCCGGAGTTAAAGTAGCTATTGTTAGCAATTCGACCATCGAGATCGTCAAGGGCTAGATGACAGTCAGCGACCTTTGTGCGGCTTGAAATCACTGACCCCGTCAACTCGCAGTAGAACGTCATTCTCCACAATGAAAGTTCTAAACCCCATTCATTGAGGGTAGGGTTACCATCTCTTACAGCTAGCAACCAGGAAAAGTAGTGTGAAAACTCCAGATTTTGAATCTTAAAACCCACACATGTCATCAGTGTTTTTTTAGTATTAGTACTATTTTTTAATCTGTGACAAGACGGTTATTCGCAGCATGGAGCAGAGGGTAATGATTTAAAACTATTTCCCCATACTACAAACGAAACCCCGCCCGGACGCTCCAAGCTAGGACAAATCCTGGGAAACCTGGATGGATGGCAACCCGAATTGAGGGGAGACATGTATCCCAGCATTGGAATGAAATAAACATAGGCGGATACTGACAAGTATCGTCTGCAAAAATGAATACCTTTCTACCACTGTTTCCATTGTTATGTAACCCAATGAAAGTTATATTAGATTGCTGGTAATGTCTATTACGTTACATGAGTATATACTGTAATTGAATGCAGTACTATAGGTATTATACGAAATGATTGTATTGCATCTATATTGATATCACGTCTGGTAATGATGCAGTTATGTTAGAAAGGTTTATAACAGCTCTGGCAAGCTCAATTGATTTGATGGTTACGATTTCAGACTCAGTGTACAAAAGTATGAAAGGTCTAGTCAATTACGTCAGTTATACTTTTATTTTATTTAAACTTTATTGACCATAGAAAAAGGATACAAAGAGCAGTCTCTACCAGTCAACCTTTGGGAAAAGCAGATAAGACTCGAATGCGGTTCATAAAATAAAAGTAATTAACATACACAGAACAAATACCAATGAAAACATAAAATTACTATGATACAGAGACATAATGGTAATTATACACATATACATAATTATATTATTAGCCGTAACATTGTAATAGATAACTAATAAAAAATATACTTGAATATTTTTGTTGCTGGCAGCCTCGCCAGCCGTTATGTACTTGCATTTTTTGCAGATATTTTTATAATATTTTTTTTTATTTACGTAATTTTTCTGCATTGCTATATATTCTAAAAATTATCCAGATGTCAAGTGCCGAACCGTAGATATTCAGCGAAATTCATTAAGCTTATGAATTATGAAATCGTCCGCTCATTCTGTCTGTCCGTTGCCATGAAACTCAAAATTTCGAAATTCTGACTTCGGATTCGTGTAGGTATAGCATCAAAAAGTAGTAATATAAAGTGTCCTTGGTTTTCCGATATCAATTCGGGAAAGTGGCCAAAATAAATAAATAAATAAATTTCGCTATGGTGGCGCATGCTGCGCGTCCGATGTTTTTCTTATATTTTCATATAATTGCAAGTCAATATAATAATATCTTATTAGTTCTTTTGGCTTTGTGTGTCATTTATTTTTCTATAATACAGTCCATTTTTGAAACTATATGCTCTGTTATCATTAACGACCTATTTTTAGGGTTCCGTAGTAAACAAGGAACCCTTATAGTTTCGCCATGTCCGTCTGTCCGTCCGTCCGTCCGTGGCCTAGCTCAGAGACTTTTGATACTAGAAAGCTGTAGTTTGGCATGTAGACACACATATTAACTATGCTGACCAAGTGGTAGAATAAAATTTTGAAAAATATTTTTTTCGCCCCAAAAAAAAAAAAGGTTTTTTTTGTAAATACATACATAGAAAACACGTTGACCAAGTCAAACAGACATGTTCATGTCCAAAAATGATTGCCTTGTGCAAGGATAGAACCTGCGACTTCGGAATCACAGTAGCCATTAGCTAACCATTCGACCACCGGCCTCGTCAAATTACGAGATAAATTAATTTAAACCAACAATTAAAAAGATATAAACAAGTATGGAGCAATCTTCATCTTAAATCTGCGATGGAAAGGCGCTTTCTCGTGTGGTTCTGGAAACTCGGAGATATAACCCTGGGAACCCCACACAATACTTATTGTATACTTAACAATCTTTTATTTACACTTAGAAAAAAATATTATGAACTCTATAACAATGCGCATAAAGGTTCAACGTAAGAGAGATGATTGATACGTAAGCTGGTTATGTAAGTATGTCTGTGTCTCTTTAGATATACATATGATTAGGAGGTTGACACGCTTTCGATTTATCCCTATTTTTACCCGACTTTTCGAAAGTATGTATATTTATTTGGCACGCTCTACAGCTTAAACTGCCCGACGGATTTCAACATATGAGTTGTCATTTCGGAATTCAACATTTGAGATATTCAAAATCTGTGATGCATGATGTGATGATCTCTTTTAATGCCCTTATTTGCCATTTTAGGGTTTCTGGTGGTTCATCAACACCTTTGAACCAAATAACCTGCACGTGGTGCACTCTGCTGACTGACAAACGAGGCTCTGGCGATAAGAGAGGTAGGTCATAGCGTATTTTTTAATCTGCCCGACTGGGGAAGTATCGCAGCCAAATAACAATTCCCTTGAGGGTTGTTGTGTTTTTGCAAGTGAGTGAGGTCGCTAGAAAGAAAGAAAGAAAGGAGTATAGGCTGGCAACAGATCGGCGGCCCCGTTGTGGTGCTGACCTCCATGGGCGGTGGTGATTGCTTTCCATCAGGTGACCCACATGCTCAAAAATAATAACACTTGAAAATACGTTTTTCAGCGAACTATTTGCTTATTTACGCTTTATTTGTGGTTATTATGATTAATTTAGAAACAGTATTTGACAAAATCGACTGGCAACTATTTTACCTATAGGTACCTACCATTAAAAGTGTAGCCACATAATGCCGAAAGTCTCGTTATTTCGCAATGATAAATAACATATGATTAAATAATAAGAAATAAATCATTTTACCATTTAAAAGTTCAGTTGATAATAGATTATACAGGATGGCGATTTATTCACCTGCATTATTTAAGGATCTATATCTATAAGTTATATATTACTCAAATAAAATAGAAAAATACTGTTTTTTTTTCTCGAAATGTCATATTTTTTCAAAGGATAGTGAACACTAGTTAACTCTCATCGCCCGGCCGCAGTATTACCACAGTATAAGTAATAGTACTACGTACAGTAAGGACTCTCCCTGCCGCTCTCTCGTATCGACCTCACCTCCCCTCTGAGGCGAATCTGGAACAGATTGTATGGCGCCACTCGCACACACGTCATTTACGCTCTGCACAGACGCAGTTGTTTAGGTAGTAGTTAACGATGCGACGGAGTGGTCGGGGTGTGGTATTACCACAGTATTACTGTCAACTGTGGTATTACTATTTTTTAAACACACCACGAGACGAACGCACCCCCGCGCCCCGCTCTCCACTTGCCATCGCGCCGCCGCGCCGCGCCGCCGCATTAGGGACGTTGGGGGACAATGAGTTTGGTAAATAATGCGTTTAAATGATAATTACATTAGTTAATTATTATTTTTTAAAGATATAATGCTATCACCATTTTTTTTACTTATAACACGACTAGCCCTACGTTACCCTCAAATATTGCAGGTGACTAAATCGCCACCCTGTATATGTAATTCTACTGTACGTGTGTATGTCACTGAATACCTCCTAAACGGCTCGACAGATTTGAACGATTTTTTCTGTATGCGTTTGGGTGGCGCCCTGGATGGTTTAATTCATAAATCAGCCCGGCAGATGGTGCTGCAGTAATGGGAACGGGAAGATTGAGCCACAGCGAAGCGTGGGCGGGCCGCTAGTAGGTTATATAGTACGATCGAACTTTCGTAAAGCCCTTGCGATTTGACATCCACATTCGACTCAGAAGAGAGGTGAGGTCGCTTTGTGAGAGCGACAGGGAGTGGTCATACTGTAGTACTATTACTTATACTGTGGTACTATTACCGTATGGTCACTCCCTGCCGCTCTCTGGTGTCTACCTCACCTCCAATGGGGGACTAAGGCTAAAGCGGGCCCTAGGCAACATTGTAACATATTCCGGGCATAATAAAGAAGTTTTCACATCAAAAATAAATATTAAACCAAATTTTCGGGCCCCAAAAATTACGGGCCCTAAACACGTGCCCAGGTTGCCTAGGCCTTAGTCCGTCCCTGCTCACCTACCCTCTGAGACGAATCTTGGGGTGTAAGAGGTTCATCAAGAACTTTCAACCAAAGCCAACTTCACCTGCACGTGGTGCACCCTGCTGACTGACAAACGAAGTTCTGGCGAAAAGAGAGGTAGGGAGCGTAATTGTAAGCTACCCGACTGGAGAATGTACCTCCACCTCACAGAATACCGCAGCCAAATAACAATTCCCTAAAGGGTTGTTGTCACTTGTTGTATTTCTGCGAGTGAGTGAGGTCACTTTTTAATGTTGCGAGCGTTAATATGGCTACGGTAACCGCTTCACAACAGGCGGGCCGTATGCTTGTCTGCCACCCGACGTAGTATAAAAAAAAATAAGTATTCATTTCAAAAATAAAAATGAAAAACCTTATTCTCGGGCCCCAAAAATTACGGGCCCTAGACACGTGCCTAGGTTGTCTAGGCCTTACTCCGCCCCTGCTCACCTCCCCTCTGACACGAATCTGGAGCAGTTTGTATGGTGCTGCACGCACACACGCTCATTGACGCTCAGCACAGGGGGCCTACACAGGGGGCCTACCGCCTAAGCAGAAGCCAATTACCACTGGACTTTTTGATCGCAAAAATTAGACTTCACCTTACATTAGTGGCAATTGTGTTTAGTTTAGCTGGTACTAAACCATGAAGTTCTAATATTTAAAGCTAAAAAATAATTAAAATTTTAAAGCTAAAATATTTTGTCAATAACCCAAATCTAACACATATTTTTGGGCACCAAAATATTTTTTTTTTTTTGGACAATTTACACAGCGCCATCTAGTCCCAAATTAAGCGCAAAGCTTGTGTTATGGGTACTAGACAACTGATAAATATACTTAAATACATTTTTTGTTGTAAATATATACTTATAAATGCATAGAAACACCCAGACCACAGATTACATAATAGTTACTACGTAACCCAGCCCAAGACAAACAGACATGTTCATGCACACAAATGTTTGTCTTGTGCGGGAATCGAACCCGCGACCTCGGAGTCAAAGTGACCATTGCTAACCATTTGACCACCGAGGTCGTCCTATTCTATTATATTCAATGGTAATCGGCTTCAGCTTCGGTGGTAGGGCCCCAGACGCCATTGTTTATGTAGTAGTAAACATCGCGACATTTGTATGGAGTGGCCGAGGTGTGCTTATAGTCTGAAGTATGATGACACGATCAAGAGATTGCTTATGATGACCCACTATAATCCAAACGATTGGATCTTACAAACAGTTTCTCATCACATAACATAAAATAAATATTAACGTTTGTCTCGATGCGGAAATCGAATTGACGACCCTTCTCAACGACGAGGTTAAGTTAACCGGTTTACTTATATATATGTGAGCAAAGAAATTTTTGTTTGTAACATCTTGGTATGTGAAAATATTATGTCGGTTTGATTAATTCAGATAAGTTTATGTAACTCTTCATAGGAGTGAGGAGCTCGATGGTGTCGTCGGCTGGCAGACAAGCATACGGCCCGGCTGATGTGAAGCGGTTACCGTTGCCATATTAACGCTCGCATAAAATATCGCTCGCACGTCGCCACCTTCGCTACCAACGCAGCATCTCCTTCCTATCTGGTGACCTCAGTCACCCGCAGGAACACAACACCCCTCAAGGGAATTGTTTGCGGGTATTGCTGCGGTATTCTGTGAGGTGTAGGTACATTCTCCAGTGGGGTAGCTTACAATTACGCTCCCTACCTCTCTTTTCGCCAGCTTCGTTTGTCAGTCAGCAGCGTGTACCGCGTGCAGGTGAAGCTGGCTTTGGTTCAAAGATGTTGATGACCACTTACATCCTAAAACAACGTACGATACAAATAATGAAATGCCTACGTCAGTCTGTAAGATGCATCACGTGTGCTTTGGCTGTTATGATATGGTATTCTTCTTCACTAGCTTTGTTGAAATTTCCCGCTTCGATGAGTTTGTTTGTTCGAACTTTGTCAGGAACACGGATTACAGACAACAGTCCCTATGCTTACAGCTAATGCGCCCCTGTGCACTAACCTTCCGGTCATATCACAGGATTGCGAGTCTCTCGTCTAGTAAACCAACCAGACGAGAGGACCTTTACCCGCACCGCTCTCGCGCTCCGTAAACCAACCGAGCACTCAAGCAGATTGTTAGCAGGTCTCATTATTCCCCTTTCACCTGCAAGCAGGCTACTTAGGCACTCTTAAGTCGAGTAGCTGATGGCGCACCGACGACGCGGACGCTAGGTTTTCCAAGCATCGGGGCCCTACCACCACTCCCCAATCTCCACGGATTATGGACAGTATGGCCCCCTGTGTCTGTAGACTTTACAGCTTCCGTACCTTAAACAAAAAATAAATTTTGTTAGGCTTATAATCTTTTGTAACGCTTAGAAGATATTTAAAAAGTTAATTAAGGAAATTTCGGCTTTTTTTATACTACGTCGGGTGGCAGACAAGCATACGGCCTGCCTGATGTGAAGAGGTTACAGTAGCCATATTAACGCTTGCAACATAAAATATCACTCGCGCGCCGCCACCCCCGCTGCCAATGCACATTTCCTCCTTTTCTGGTGACCTCACTCACTCATAGGAACACAACAACCCCCAAGGAAATTGTTATTTGGCTGCGGAATTCTGTGAGATGGAGGTACATTCCTAAGTCGGGTAGCTTACAATTACACTCCCTACCTCTCTTTTCGCCAGGGCTTCGTTTGTCCGTCAGCAGGGTGCACCGCGTGCAGGTGAAGTTGTCTTTTGGTCAAAGATGTTGATGAACCAATTAGACCGCAAAATATTAGGATAGTGTCAGTATTGGAAAAGATTTGATATCACATTTGGAAATATGGGATGTATCTACGAGTACTTAGATGATAATGTATCTGAATGGAGACGTTCTAAAGAGATGGCTGTATATCCATATATAATATAGAAAGCGAATGTCATCTTCTTCATATTTTGGACACAATAAACCAATCTCGTTTTGACGTTAACGTTACACGCAGTTGCACACATACAAGAATCTGTCTGATTAGCGTCCAATTGACAAGGCTGCCTCTTACACCGTTATGTAACGAATGATAAAAAGTGACAAGCTAAACCACAAATTAATCAAAAATCATGCATAAATTTCTTGACAAAATATTGACGTAATTGCATAAATTAAGACATGTGGCATGATATAAATAGTAGCAGGATTAATATGAATATGAATGTTATTTACATACTACGCGGTTTCTTATAAATTCCTCTGTGAACTATCAAGTATTTTTAGAGGCTACATGAGGTTCTTCGAGAAAGGTGAAAGGGGTTTCACAGAGAGAGCAAAACACTTTTCTGAGGAGAGCGAGAGATGTGTCTGGTGATGTAAGCGTTCATATATTATGATGATTGCTTACCATCAGGCTAATTTGATCCTAGATAACCCCTCTTGGTAACCTCTCCTCAACCGTATGATAATCTGTGTAAATATTTTCTGAGCCCAAACAAACACAAACTCAGCCCACTATCTTTAGAGTCAATACAAACCTCTAACAAAAAAGAAGTAGGACTTGTCGAACCCAACTGGCGAAGTCCTCCATCTTACAGATAACCAAAACCAAATACCCTGGGGGATTGTTGTGTTTCTGCGAGTGTGTGAGGTTATCAGATACGATGAGATACTGCGTTAGCAGCGGAGATGACAGAGAGCAACTCCTTGTATTGTAAGCTTATATGACTATGGTAATCACTTTACATCAGGCAGACCGTTTGCTTGTTTGGCACTCAGCGTTATGTAAAAAAAAGTGAAAGTTCATATTGATGAGTAGAATCACTCCTTTCGGCTTGATACACTCTTTCGACACAACTAGTGTTGCCATCTCTAAACGCTAGCAACCAGGACAAGCGTGAAAACGTTTTGAATCTTAAACCCTGACATCAGTCATCAGTGTTTTTAGTACTATTTTTTATTCTGTGAAAAGACGGTTAATCGCAGCATGTGATTTAAAACTTTTAACCCTAGACACATGAAAACCCCCCCGGACGGTCCTCGGACGCCCTCCAAGCTAGGACAAACTCGGACGGATGGCAAACGTAGACTCAAATAAAATAAAAAAATAAACTTTGAAACATATCGGTGTAATACACCGCCAAAGTAGACAGACCGGCAAGTTCTTCCACTTTTACTTATATCACGCCGAGAAAGTAGCGGGCGTTAATAATTCTCACATGTGCTCATATGTTACTATACTTTATGATTATCGCTATAAAGTCCACAATCGTTTGTTATAATTGGTTAATTTCCAGTTATTAACATCCCAATATGGATATAATGATATTGTTCTGGTAATTTGTAATTGTGTATGTATGGGTGTGTAATTGTGTTCTAAAACGGCAATTTGCGAATTGAAGATAAATGTTAGTAGGTAAGGCGTTAACTTGACATATTACTTAGTAACAATTATTTATTTTTTTTACACTTTATTACTACAAATTAAGGGTACATAGGTGGCCTTAATACTAATAGCATTGTCTACCAGGCAACCTTTGGGAAGCAGATATATACACGAATGCGGTATACAAACATTTTACGATTGCGGTATAGAGATATTTATCGGTCGAGTGGTCTTTTCAACTGAGCTACCAGGGCTACCGCCGAAGCTGAAGCCGATTACCATCGAATATTTTGATTCGAAAAATAGGTCTTACGTTTTCATCATCATCATCAGGTCATTTTAGTCTCCACTACAGGAGCACGACCCTCTCTCGTCCGTCCCTGACAGAAGGAGGATTTAGCCTACACTCCCCACGCTGTTGACGGATTGGGGAGGCCTGATCGATGTTTTTTACGTATTTCCCTTAGTCGCTTTGTACGACATCCACGGGAAGAGACGAAGTGATTCTATTCTAGTCTGCCGGAAACCACACGGCCACGTCTTACGTTTTACTAATTGACAATCATCTTCAGCTTAGTCGGCAGAGCTCTAAGGTTACTATCTAAGCTAAGCTAAACACAAGCCATTATCAAAACTGCCGATGGTAATCGGCTTCAGCTTACCCGGTAGGGCCCCAGGAAGGTTTGTGCTGGTGGGGAATTTTTGCATTTTCTATTTATTGCTGTGAAGTCCAAGTCGCAAACGTAGTAGTACTACTTATTACTTATACTGTGTCTAGGGTTAGCTTGTTTGTTTGTAAAGTCTTTATTGCACTATAACAGTAATACATAATGTAATATTAATCACAAGTACAATGGCGGACTTATCCCATTAGGGATCTCTTCCAGTCAACCACAGAATACCCAAAGGAGACCGAAGTTTCGCGAGGCAGTTATATTTAGCACAATGTAAATAAATAATGACTATGTAATCATAGTTAAATACATATTCTTAAACTATATACACATTGTCATTGAACTTATATTTTTTATTAACTTTGACGAGCTCGGTGGTCAAATGGTTAGCAATGGCCACTTTGACTCCGAGGTCGCGGGTTCGATTCCCGCACAAAACAAACATTTGTGTGCATGAACATGTCTATTTGTCCTGGTCTGTGTGTTTTCTATGCATTCTAAGTATGTATTTACAAAAAAAAAATAGTATTTAAGTACATTTATCAGTTGTCTAGTACCCATAACACAAGCTTTGCGCTTAATTTGGGACTAGATGGCGCTGTGTAAATTGTTCAGAAATATTTATTTATTTTAATAGCTAGTTATTCTAACCTTTACTGGACAGCGTCATTGAATACTCGTCAGAACCTATGCATTCAAATGTATATGGTATAAGTGGTTCATCAACATCTTTGAACCAAAGCCAACGTCACCTGCACGTGATGCACCATGCTGACAAACGAAGCTCTGGCGAAAAGAGAGGTAGAGCATAGCGTATTTTTTAAGCTGCCCAATTGGGGAAGTACCTCCACCGCACAGAATACCGCAGCCAAATATTTATTCCCTTGATGGTTGTGGTGTTCCGGCGAGTCAGTGAGGTCACCAGAAAGAAAGGAAGGATTATAGGCTGGCAACGGATCGGCGACCCCTTAGTATTGCTGATCTCCATAGGCGGTGGTGAATGCTTTCCATTAGGTGACCCAAATGCTTTGTCTTCTCTCATAAATATAAAAAAATACGATTTGAAATGTCAGATTAGATATTGTATAAAAAAATATATACTCTATTATAACTAAATTCACAGTTATTGCAACTGGGTAGTAAGTTAATTTTAATCACTACACACTACGAGGTATAAAGCTTTCCGAAGCTTGCGTGAGATTGCGAGCTTCCACGGCACTCCCACGGACGATGCTCGCGCAGATGAACTATTATTTACGACTCCCGACCACGAATTCAGAGGCAGGCTTCCGATACGGAGGTTCGTTGGATTAATGGAAATAATTGTAACTGTGTTACTAAAGTTGGCAGCTGATTTTGAAAGGAGATTTTCTTTAAACTTTAGTTTTCGCCCGCAACTTCGTATTTCGTATTTTTTGTTTTTTATATGCAGGGGGGAAACGAGTATGTAGGCCACCTGGTGGAAAGCAATCACCACCACCCATAGAGATCAGCCAAGGGGCCGCCGATCCGTTGCCTTTTAAAGGAAATAAAGTCTCCCATGTCGTAATTGTTCGGAAATATCGCTAATGGAAATTTGTAAATATCGCACTTCAGAACTTGCCTCCCCCTTCCATCGTTGACTCGGAAGATGTGGCTAACCCACTGCCACTTCCATTTTGTGAGATAGAAAAATATAACGTTAATTAAAGAATAATGTATTAACTTAATTAATATAACAAAATTTAATACTTTAATGCAATAACTTTTTCTGATACTATCTGTATGTTAACTGGAAGAGATCTCTTGTAGAGATAAGCTCACCTTTGTATACGTTTGATATTACTATGTTATGTAATCAGTATAATACAGTGTTATCGGCCCCGAATATTCATTTGTTCCATTCGGGGTCAAAAACCCTTGGTCCATGGGGTCCCAGCACAAAATTAGGAAAAAGATTGGTCGACGTAACTGGTGACCCAAGATCTGGCACATTCCTCGCCCAAAGGATCAGTTTAGCCATCCAGCGAGGTAATGCTAATAATCTTGGAAACGATGCCACATGGGCCAAACTTTTTACATTTATTTTAGTGTTAGGTTAGTTTTATTTTAGTGTTATTTAATTTTAGGTACTTTAGTTTTATAGTTGAATTGTATGTATTGTTTATTTGAATAAAGACCAATATGTTATGTAATTGTTTATGTGTATTAAATAGTAAAGAGACATTTGCAAGGCGCTCAAAATATAGATTCGGAATCGGTATCATTGGTGATCATTGGTATCATTTTTTTAACGTGATAACGTCTTATCTTATAAATAGATGAACGCTGGCTGCATGAACGAAAAAGCACGACTCATTCACTCACGTTTCGCCTGAGCCGAACGTGCAAGCGCAAGCGCGAGAGCGCGAAACAAGCAATAGAGAGGCACGATCGGCCTAAGCGTTCGGCTTGTGACGCATCTATCTCTCTTCCACTCCATCGGCCGATGTTTTCTTATGACGTTATCACGTAAAATTATCGCCCGTAAACCGACTTTACAGACAACGATTTTTTTTTATATGAAGCAAAGTTGTTAACCTGATACTGGAATCAAACCGCAGCCGATAGCTTGGCATCGCATCACCCATTAATTCTTTCTACCCGACCACCCAACAATAACAATCATGACAAAGTAATGATCCTGTGAATGATACTCACTCATACAAAAGTTCAGGAAGTGTACGCAAATAAACATACGAACGTGTGGTCTCCGTTCCCACAGGTGATGCGTCCGCGGTGAATTTGATACGCCATTTTACACGCAAATGGGCTTGTAACGATTTTCGTATTTGACGGATTATCGTATACGGAAATGACATTAACGTGGGAGAGAAAGGTTCCGTGTGATGATTGAAAACTGATCGATAGAACCGCTGTATTAAGTTGTACTAGATACAATACGTATAATAATGGCCATGTGGATCCCGGCAGACTAGAATAGAATCACTCCGTCTCTTCCCGTGGATGTCGTACAAGGCGACTAAGGGAAATACATTATAAAACATCGACGAGGCCTCCCCAACCCGTCTGGCCAGCGTGGGGAGTGTAGGCCAAATCCTCCTTCTGTCTGGGACGGATAAGAGAGGGCCGTGCTCCTGTAGTGGAGACTAAAATGATCAGATGATGAAATATACAACACAGCTATACTCCCCGGGATCGACTTCACCTCCCTCCTGAGACGAATCTGGAACGGTTTCGCTCGCGCCTTCGCTCCCGCTGCCAACGTAGCTCCTTGCCTTCTAGTGATCTCACTCACTCGCAGGAACACAACAAACCTCAAGGGAATTGTTATTTGGCTGCGGTATTCTGTGAGATGGAGGTACTTCCCCAGTCGGGCAGCTTACATATACGCTTCACCCTACGTCTCTTTTGCCAGAACCTCCTTTCTTAGTGCACCACGTGCAATAGACGTTGGTTTTAGCTCTAAAGATTGCGGTGAGCTCCTTACATCTCTAGATCATAATGGTAATAAAAAAAACCGACTCGAAACATTACTCTACATTTATGTATGTAGATACAGGCTGATGATGATGATCATTGTGAAAAAATATGGGACCAATCTGGAAGTATACTCTTTCAAATAGAAAAAGATTCTTTCATATCGGTTTATAAATGACGGAGTAATGAAATAACAAACCTAACAGTGTGTTGTTACAGGCTTACGATGATGATGATGATGATGAAAAAAATATGGGACCAATCTGGAAGCATACTCTTTCAAATAAAAAAAAGATTTTTTCAAATCGGTTTATAAATGACAGAGTAATTAAGTAACAAACATTACTAAAATAAAAAAATCCAGGCGAATTGAGAACCTCCTCCTTTTTTGGTGTCGGTTAAAATTCGTTACCTAGACCTTTTGCTCACTATATCATGTACGAGTATGATCGCCATTACCGCCTTTGTGTGAATTTTCCGACACCTCTCTTCATCACGATTTTTTACTCTTTAAAATTACAATCTAATGGTAACTGATGAGTGCCCACATACATAAACACCTTCGTAATGAGACGGTCAGCGCGGCAAAAACGCCATGTTTGTGATTCCCAACAATGGCTGACAAAAAACCACGATTGTTTGTCATGGGAATAGAGGCGTCGGATAGGGCGGTAAAAAATATTATCAAGTTGGTCAAGGTATTGGTGAATCACATCATTTGACTTGGCTCTGTGGAGCTCGTTTGACATGTTTATTGTGTACTACGTCGGGTGGCAGAGCATACGGCCCGCCTGATGTGAAGCGGTTACCGTAACCATATTAACGCTCGCAACATAAAATATAGCTCGCATGCCGCCATCGCAGCATCTCCTTCCCTTCTCGTGACCTCACTCACACGCAGGAACACAACACAACTCTCAAGGGAATTGTTATTTGGCTGCAGTATTCTGTGAGGTGGAGGTACATTCCCCAGTCGGGTGCTTACCCGACTGCACCCTGCTGACTGCTCAGCTCTAGCGAAAAGAGAGATAGGGAGCGTAATTGCAACTTTACGCCAGAGCCACTTTTCGCCAGAGCTTCGTTTGTCAGTCAGCAGGGTGCACGCATGCAGGTTAAGTTGGCTTTGGTTCAAAGATGTTGGTAAACCACTTACACCCACGAAATAATACTACGTACAGTATGGCCATTCCCTGCCGCTCTCTCGTGTCGACCTCACCTCCTCTCTGAGACAAATATGGAACAGTTTGTATGGCGCCGCGTGCACACACGCTCATTCATGCTCTTCACAAACGTCTATGTAGTAGTAAACGACGCGACATTTATTTGTATGAAGTGACCGGGGTGTGGTTTTATATCATGTACCTATACTAGGCCGGATTCTAGCCCACGGGGCCGAAATCGAGGTTGAGTGGAGCGAGTAGATTCGCCGAGTGTATGTTTTCCATTGATTTCAATGGAAAATGTATTTGATGATCATTCCTGAAGGACATGATCGATCTCAATTTTTTTTCGACACAAACCTCAAGCATGTCAAGGTCTTTAAATGTGACCAGCCCCCTTACCACCAACTCTTATTGTGATTCAATAACTGAATAGAATACTTATTCATACCAATGAATAGATAGAGTCGCTTATTCATTGGTATGAATAAGCATTCTATTCAGTTATTGACTCGCAATAAAAGTTGGTGGTAAGGGGGCTGTTTCATCAAAATCGTTCAGTGGTTTTGGAGTCTATTCATTTCCAAGTATGACATTTCCGCGTATATAAGCGCGCTCGCATTGCTCGCTCACTCAATAAATATCCTAAAGTAATAATAACATTTACGTCAATAAAGAAATATCTAGTGATTGGCCCACAAATGGCACAATGAACTGATTTCTTTTGCTCGGTGTTAGATAAAGATTAGTTTTTCTGGCTGGTTATCAAGTACAATGGATGAAAATGAAAGTTTCGATTACTTTTTGCTGTACTTCACTTTCTTGGGTGCTTGTGCCGGCGTAATGTGCCTTCAGGGTAGGACGACCATATTTACAATATTTTAGGTACATATTAGTTAAAATTATTTTTCTTTTTATATTTCACTATTTTTATTAATGAGTCTAAGTAAGTTTTGGGGTGTAAGGGGTTCATCAACATCTTTGAACCAAAGCCAACTTCACCTGCACGCGGTGCACCCTGCTGACTGACAAACGAAGCTCTGGCGAAAAGAGAGGTAGGGAGCGTAATTGTAAGCTGTACCCGACTGGGGAATGTACCTCCACCTCACAGAATACTGCAACCAAATAACAATTCCCTTGAGGGTTGTTGTGTTCCTGCGAGTGAGTGAGGTCACCAGAAAAGAAGGAGATGCTGCGTTGGCAGCGGGGGTGACGGCGCGCAAGTGATATATTATGTTGCGAGCGTTAATACGGTTACGGTAACCGCTTCACATCAGGCGCGCCGTATGCTTGTCTGCCACCCGACGTAGTATAAAAAAAATCCTTTCTTATTGCTTGCGTAGGCAAAACGTGTACTCTCTAAAGCAGTGTTCCGCAAAGATTTTGTGTTTAAGGTACTAGATGTACCTCAAGCACTGGATACATTAAATACCAAATTAATACGCTGTATGCTGCAGTCTTCATAAATATTTTTACCGAAAGACATTAATTTTGGACTTAAAAATATAAATGTTTATATTTTTAAATCGGTAGTAATAAACTGTGCATTTAAAAATGAAACAGAATGACTATAATACTAACATGGCGACTAAATATTATACAAAACATACCAAACCTAACCTAACCCGAATACTAGATTAGATTACCATCAGTCAGGGTAGCAACAGTCTGCCATCGAGTGTTTTTAATGGCTCAACTTTTTATATATACTTATATATGAGAGGCAAACGAGCATGAGGGTCACCTGTCCCCTTACCACCATCTCTTATTGCGATGCAATAACTGAATGGATAGCTTATTCATGTGATTCACCAATGAATAAGCGACTCTATTCCATTTGAAATAGAGTCGCTTATTCATTGGCATAAATAAGCATTCTATTCCGTTATTGAATCGCAATAAGAGATGGTAGTAAGGGGGCTGTTGGCAATCAATCACCACCGCCCATGGAGATCAGCAAGGCCAAAGAGATCGCCGATCCTTCCTTACTTTCTTATTATTTTTCTGTTTAAATCCAAAATTGTTTAGAAACGTAACATAAGCACTCATAATGCCAATGTCCCTTACATTGATATAGAGATAATAAATAAACTGGGCCGCAATGAAAGCGGGTCGGTAACAAAAACGTCAATAACTTCCAAATTATTTTAGCTAGCTTTATGTAATAAATACTGAATTAAAGTTTATTTCCTTACAAATATAGGCAGAAGTAAAATCTTTTTATTTCTTTATGGTGATTGTATTAAAACCATAAATAAAAAATAAAGACGATTTCAAAAATTGATGCTTTTGCAACAGTGCTCATAGTGTTTTTGTTACCGACCCGCTTTCATTGCGGCCCAGTGTAGTACTTATCCCATTGTGTCCGTATATTTGGTTAGCGTTCTCGGGAGCTTGATGAGACGTCAAGCTGCCAAGAGATAACTTGTTGTGACGTATCAATGGAGCTCAACCCGACAAGTACATGTTGTTATTATGATTAATTTAAACGGTCTGTGATAAATGCTCTAAGTTTCTGTTTCTTTGTAATGCCTTTATCGTATATATAAATAATAATTTTAACAAAAAATAAAACCGACTCCGCCATTACTCTACTTTTACGTAGGTATGTAGATGATGATGATGATGATGAAAAAAAATTGGGACCAATCTGGAAGTATACTCTTTCAAATAAAAAAAGTTTTTTTCAAATCGGTTTATAAATTACGGAGTAATTAAGTAACGAACATTAAAAAAGAAGATACAGCCGAATTGAGAACCTCCTCCTTTTTTGGAGTCGGTTAAAAAAAAAAGAAATTAACTCTACCATACAATAAATAAAATAAAAATATACAAATGTGGACTTTTCCATTTAAGTGATCTCGTCCAGCCAAGCTTTCAGCGTGTTTTTTTTTATGCACATCTGTAACTACTGCAAGAAATTGAATGCACATTTGACACTGTTGTATTGCTGAAGTTCTAACTGTATATATATATACATACAGTACTCCGTAATTTATAAACCGATACAGTTATATATATATATAATATATTTAAAATAAATCAATTTACACAGCGCCATCTAGTCCCAAATTAAGCGCAAAGCTTGTGTTATGTGTACTAGACAACTGATAAATGTACTTAAATACTTTTTTTGTAAATACATACTTATAATACTTATAAAACACTCAGACCAAGACAAACAGACATGTTCATGCACACAAATGTTTGTATTGTGCGGGAATCGAACCCGCGACCTCGGAGTAAAAGTCGCCATTGCTAACCATTCGACAACCGAGCTCGTCAAATTTAATTTTACGTATCGTTTGTTATAATAACTATGAGACTTGTAACGACGTACCAATTACCATCTGGATTGTAACTAACCAGCTAGTTAGCAAAGCTAGGCAGATAGCAATAAATTTTATTAATATTAAGTATTCTATGAACACAAACCGAGCAAGGCCGGGGTCTTTTTGACCCTACACGTACTGTGGTAAGACGTGGCGTCATGTAGACATCTTAATTCGTGACAAATTTTGCAAATGCAAGGACCTTGTTGGAGCGCGTCTAAAACTCTAGATAGTAAACGTCTAAAGAGTGCACTATTAAGATAAAAAAAATATAATGTTAAGTAGTATTTTTTGTCCGGAAATCATTTTAATTGGTGATTGGGGTGTAAGTGGTTTATCAACATCTTTGAACCAAAGCCAATATTTAGTTAAAATTATTTTTCTTTTTATATTTCACAATTTTTATTAATGAGTCTAAGTAAGTTTTGGGGTGTAAGTGGTTCATCAACATCTTTGAACCAAAGCCAACTTCACCTGCTAGCGGTGCACCCTGCTGACTGACAAACGGAGTTCTGGCTAAAAGAGAGCTAGGGAGCGTAATTGTAAACTACCCGACTGGGGAATGTACCTCCACCTCACAGAATACCGCAGCCAAATAACAATTCCCTTGAGGATTGTTGTGTTCCTGTGAGTGAGTGGGGTCACCAGAAAGAAAGAAAAGAAGGAGTATAGGCTGGCAACGGATCGGCGACCCCTTGGTTTTGTTGACCTCCATTGCGAGTGGTGATTGCTTTCCATCAGGTACATGCTCGTTTTCCACCTTATCATATAAAAATAAATAAAAACCGGTTATGTGCAAGTCGAACTCGCGCACGAAGGGTTCCGTACCATTATTTATTTATTTATTTATTTAAACTTCATGCACAAAGTTGTACACAGGCGGACTTAATGCTATTCAAGCATTCTCTACCAGTCAACCTACGGGTGATGCAGAGATAAGACATGGCAGGTGCACAGGGAGGGAATAATTGAAAATTATAATGTTAATTTAGGTATAGTATAAAAAAAAACATATTAATTAAATATTTCTACATTTATATATACATATTTACATACATACACATACGTATATATATACACATACATACACATATAATTACCCAATACATAAATACATATAATACATACACATAGGTGATTAGAAAATAATTATGTCTGCAATTCCTGTATAGACTTAAGGAAATAGGCACGAGTCATCGATTTGAATGAGGTCCTAGTCAAAGCCCTCCTGATTTCGACAGGTAGCGCGTTCCAAAGGCGAATAGACTGTATCTTAAAAGAATGATCTACGAATCCAGAATGATGAGATGGGCACAAAAGGAGAAGGTTGTCAGTAGAGCGGAGGTTTTTACTGTGAACCGAACAAAGGGGTTGGAATTTTGATTTTAAATAAGAAGGAGACGTGGAATCATTTAGTATTGAGAACAGAGTGGTGAGGACACGAACATTTCTTCGCTGACGAATGGGTAACCATTTCAGTTGAGATCGGTAAGCAGATACATGGTCATACTTCCTAAGCCCGAAGGCGAAACGAATGCAATTATTAAGAAGCCGTTCAAGTCTGTTGAGTAGGTCTGAGTTCAAGTCAGTGTAACACACATCACCATAGTCTATTATGGGAAGGACAAGGCTTTGTACAAGTAAGATCTTTGTTTTGAAAGGGAGAAAGTTCCTAAAGCGATACAGATTACGCAAAGATCCCACCACCTTCTGACAAATGCTAGACACCTGAATTTGCCAAGTTAGAGATGAGTCAATGTGCAGTCCAAGGTTTTTTACAGATGCGGAATACGGAATTATCTCGCCATCAAAAATGATAGGTGGTATAGTGGTCAAGTCAAGTCTACTTAACATTCTTGAGCTACCCACAACTATGGCTTGGCACTTTCCGGTATTTATAGTGACCCCGAACTGCTTAGACCAAATCTTAAGGCGAACTAAATCCTGATTGAGCCTATCAACAGTTAGTGGGAGATCATTTAAATTGTCATGAGAGTAAAGCTGCAAGTCGTCAGCATACAAATGAAATGAACACCTAAAACTAGAGACAACTTGGTTAATAAAAATGGAGAACAGAAGAGGAGAGAGAATGCCGCCTTGCGGTACACCAGCATCAAGTACAGACCAGCTTGAGGAAGTTTCCCCAAGCCGAACAGACTGCCAGCGACCACGAAGATAATTGGAAAACCATTCTAAAGCCATAGGTGAAACATTGAGATTTGTAAGGATTGCAAGGAGGATATCATGATCCACGGTATTGAAGGCATTCGAAAAGTCTACTAGGGTTAACACCGTAAGCCTAGAATCCTCCATGTTGTCCCTAATATCTTGGATGACCTTAAGTAGAGCGGTCACAGTGCTATGACCTGGTCGGAATCCCGATTGAAAATCACTTAGTAGACTATTGTCAAGCACAAAACGGGAGAGATCTCTGTGGACGCAGGCTTCCAGTACCTTGGAAAGAAAGAGGAGTATAGAAATGGGCCGCAAATGTTGAGGAAGAGAAGGATTAGGGATTTTAGGTAGAGGCATGACCTGGGCATTACGCCACAAAGAAGGGAATTGACCAGTAGATAGGGAAAAGTTAATAATATATGTAATAGCTGGGAGTAGTTGGTCTAGGATAGTGATGATCATGTAACGACTAATACCATCACAACCTACAGCATTTGACTTAATGGATTGAATAATTTTTTTGATTTGGTCGGAGCTAGCTGGAGAAAAATTGAAAGATTCTGTATTGGCAGGTGGAAGATTAGCAATGAAATCAACAGACTGACGTTTGATTAGAGGATCCAAAACGTTAACAGAAGAGAAATGTTTATTGATATCATCTACGCTGATATTAGAGGGTGCGTCGGAGCTGGCAGATTTACCCATCCCCAGAGATGCCAGAAATTTCCAGATATACGCAGAAGATCCATTAGAAACATTGTCGTGAATATGACGGCGTTTAGCATTACGTATCATCTGATTGCACCGATTTCTCGCATCCTTATAGGCTATCCAGGTAGCTTCAGATTGTACTTTTCTATGGCGCCGAAACGCACGATCTCTGCGTCCCATTGCCAACCGAATATCACTTGTCATCCAAGGTGCGGGTGGCCGCTTAAGCTTAACTTCCCTAACTGGTGCGTGGCGATCGTATAACGCGAGAACAACGTCATTAAAAATTTGGACCTTGTCATCAATATTGATGGCGGAGACCATTGGTTCCCAGTCTATGGAAGACGCATCCTTACGTAACTCTTGCACATCCATGCGCGCAAAGCATCGCATGCGCACAACCTTAGGACGGGGTTTAGGCGATTTGATAGAGTAGACCATATAAATGAGGTCATGGTGGGAGAAGCCAACCGCGGGAAATTGACCATGTGATGAAACTAGACGTGGACAGGAGGTAATCATAAGATCAAGCCTCGTATCATCGCCCACCATGTTATGATGGGTAGCTTGCGTTGGAAGGACATGCAAGTTGGCAGATACAATCATGCTCATTATCTATACAAACGGCAAAAAAAATCACGTTTGTTGTATGGGAGCCCCTCTGTTTTATTTTTATTTTATTATTTATTTTTAAAGTGAATGTATAACTAAATATTATGTGAGTATTTCAAGCGTCTACCAATTGTCGTTATCAATTGCGAGCAAAAAAATCACGTTTGTTGTATGGGAGCCCCTTAAATATTTATTTTATTGTATTTTTTAGTATTTGTTGTTATAGTGGCAACAGACATACATCATCTGTGAAAATTTCAACTGTCTAACTATCACGGTTCATGCGATACAGTCTGGTGACAGACGGACGGACGGACAGACAGCGGAGCCTTAGTAATAGGGTTCCTTTTGTACCCTTTGGGTACGGAACCCTAAAAAATGTATAAAGAAGGCAGAAAATATAGTTTCGATTGGATTTCAATTAACTAATTAAATCTAACAATGCAGTGAACAATGCACCAACGGCCTTGCAACAATATGATTCATATTTCATTGTTTGCACGACAATGATGATCCTCAAGGATTCGTGACAACATTCGTGATGAAACCTATGATTTAGCTTATTATTTACTTGTAATAATTCTTCCTTAACGAAGTTCGACGGCGTCGTTGCGCACGTCAGTCTAATCGATCAGGCAAGTTAAGCAACGTCGACCGTAGCCTGTTTTAGGTTTTTTTTTATACTACGTCCGGTGGTAGACAAGCATACGGCCCGCCTGATGTGAAGCGGTTACGGTAGCCATATTAACGCTTGCAACATAAAATATTGCTCGCGCGCCGCCACCCCCGCTGCCAACGCAGCATCTCCTTCCTTTCTGGTGACGTCACTCACTCGCAGGAACATAACAACCATCAAGGGAATTGTTATTTGGCTGCGGTATTCTGTGACGTGGAGGTACATTCTCCAGTCGGGTAGCTTACAATTACGCTCCCTACCTCTCTTTTCGCCAGAGCTTCGTTTGTCAGTCAGCAGGGTGCACCAAGTGCAGGTGAAGTTGGCTTTGGTTCAAAGATCTTGATGAACCACTTACACTCCAAAGGTCTATTAACTCGAGCTCCTCCATGCTTCGGAGGGCACGTTAAGCCGTCGGTCCCGGCTGTTGTCTTTGCCTTTGGGCGGCTTGAAAACACTGGCCTCCGCCAATCCGCAGTTGAGCACCGTGGTGGAGCTTTAAACCCCTTCGATTGAAAGGAGACCCGTATCCCAAAAGTGGGATGATTATGGGTTGACGCCCAAGTAAACAACCCATTAACCCCTCGCGTGCCACGGTCCCATGGTGGGTCGGTCCAACGCTGGCACGGCGCTTGGTACTGCGCACTGCGCTAAATTTCGCGGCATGCGAAAGGTTAAACACTGCTGGAATATGGGTCTAACTTCAACGGAATCAACTTGAAATACATGGATAGAAGTACTTCCTTTTAATAAATCTCGGCGTGAGGTGTTTCGTTAGCAGTTGGGGCGTCAGCGCTCTTTGGGGTAGGTTAGGGCATGGCAGAAAGACACAAGGTAAATAAATAAATAAATATTGTCAGACAAATTACACAGCGCCATCTAGCCCCAAAGTAAGCGAAGCTTGTGTTATGGGTACTAGACAACTGATAAACATACGTAAATACATTTTTTTTGTAAATACATACTTATGATACATAGAAAAGACCCAGACTAAGACAAACAGACATGTTCATGCACACAAATGTTTGTCCTGTGGCCACACAGGACAAACATTTGTGTGTATGAACATGTCTGTTTGTCTTGGTGGCTCGTGGGTTCAATTTCCAAATTGAACCCACGAGCGTTGGTGTCGAAGCCGCCTCATTGACCGCTACGCCACCGAGCTCGTCAAGTCACAATTAAGTCATTATCACGTAAAGTTATCGTCCGTAAACCGACTTTATAAACAAGCAATTTTTTTTGCAAACATAATCGAAATCACTAGCCCAGAAAAATATATCAGTTATGAGAACAAATTATAAGTTTCTCTAATTTATATAAAAGAAATTTAAAAAACAAAACAATGGTCATGTTAGCAGGTTAAGTACATCGTAATTAATTTGAAGAAAGTGTGGGACGGTTTTCTAAAACAAAATTATCAAATTGTATCTTGTCAGACAATTGTGCGAATTATTTAAAAAAACCTAAGTTATTATAAACAATTTTAACCAATTAAAATTTGAATAAATAAAATGTCTAATATTTAGGGTGGCGCTCTATGAGTATATAAACTATGGGATATAGCTGTGATATGGACACGCCGCTGTGTGTTGTAGGTGAATACGTTATATGCCCGCCTAAAGTGATCTCAAAATGGCAGCGCTTCCCCCTACCCCGTACGCAATGTACTATGGAACATCGCGTACGGGTTAGGGGGAACTGTAACACCAAACTGTATCCTCCGATTTTGTTATCATTCGTTTTTTTTTTAATTGCCTCCCTAAGGAAGCAATTTTAAAATATGGCTAAGTGACACTAACAGTTGTCAATAACAATAACAGTTATCTGAAATAATATTATTAAATACCATATCACATTGTTCATACTGAATAAACGCACTCTATTGTTTGAAAGGCTTTCTGGGATATTCTAAGGTTTGAAAATGAGAGATAGGGTAATGATAGGATAATAAAATAAAGTTTGGTCATAGTCTGACTGTCTGGAGACAAGTTCCATGTATTTCAGTATGCCGCTTATTGGGAAGTATTGTAGTCCTCCAGGTCCCGGTATGCCTTTCCTAGGATTCCCATTCGTTTGCCGGCGAGGGCGTCACTTTGACACATCAAGTATTTCATGCGACGGCGAAGTGCCAATACCTCACATGTAACATTTTTTCGAGAAATTGATTTTCTTTATGCTATTCACTTTAAAATCAATTTCTATTTTATATTTCAAATATATTTATATTTCATTGAAACTTTAGCTTTCCATATTTGTATATTCACCATACAAATGAATTTATTATTTTTAAAGTTTTCAGGAAACAACGTTTTTTTTTTACTTTCTGTGAAATTTTGTCTGTGTTAGTTAGAAGATATTGGCACTTCGCCGTCGCATGGTCTCGCTCGTTATACCCTTTGCATGTTCTGCACTCTGGCTATCAACACGTATTATTTTGGCAATACTTTTATGGCCTATTACAGAATGGCAATCTGGTATTTACAAAAAAACATTTGCGTAAAACTAAAACTACAAGATTTTAACATTTAAGCCGTTAAGATTTAGATCAAGATTACCTACTAGTAAATAGATTAATGCACCAGTTTTTTTTTTTTGTAAAGCGTGTTAACCTGAAGCGGTCACACATTAAAATTACATATTGTTTTGAATTGCGCAAAATGAAAGTGCAATTTTGAAACTGGTCTCATGCTAGTCTGCCGTCTGAATTTTGATGTTTGTTATGTAAATATTTTATTGTACTAGAACTGGAGTATTTTATAATAATAATTGTCGAGCTCGGTGGTCGAATGGATAGCAATGGCCATTTTGACTCCGAAGTAACGGGTTCGATCCCCGTACAAGACAAATATTAGTTTGCATGAACATGTCTGTTTGTCTTGGTCTAGGTGTTTTCTATGTATTATGTGTATGGATTTACAAAAAAAAATGTATTCAAGTATTACATCAGTTAGTATATAATACCCATAGTACCAGTTTTGCTTATTTTGGGACTAGATGGCCGTGTGTAATTTGTCCAGGTATAATTATGTATGTATCTTTTATTACAGTCGGACGGCAGACAAGCATACGGCCCGCCTAATGTAAAGCGATCACAGCAGCAATATATACGCTTAATGAAATATCACTCGCGCAAGCAACGCTATGCTATATATATTATTTTAATAATAGCATACGTTCCTGGAGGAAGGATGGTATAAATACCACAGAAAAAATAATGCACAAACAATAAGTTGGCAATTAAGTATACAGTACAAGACACACGCACGCAAAGGCGGAATTGTCTCTGTAAAAGATGTCTTCAGTGCTTGAATTAAATTTGACGAGCTCGGTTAGCAGTGGCCACTTTGACTCCGAGGTCGCGGGTTCGATCCCCGCACAAAACAAATATTTGTGTGCATGAACGTGACTGTCTGTTTGTCTTGGTCTGGGTGCTTTCAATGTATTATTATATGTATGTGTTTAAAAAATGTATTTAGTATGACATTAGTTATCTAGTACCCATAGTACCTACAAGCATTGATTAGTTTGTGGCTAGATGGCCGTGTGTAATTTGTCTATAAATATTTATTTATTTATTACTAGCTGTCCCGGCGAACTTCGTACCGCCTAAGAATCAATGAATGTCGTGGTACATATTAGCTGAACTAAATTTATGATTTTATGGAATTAAAACAATGAATAGTAGAAAATAATAGAGAAGCTCGATGGCGTCATTGCGCGTGTCAGTCTAATTGAACACGCAAGTTAAGCAACGTCGACCGTAGCCTGTACACGGATGGGTTTATATTACCTCGAGCTCCTCCGTGATTCGAAAGACACGTTAAGCCGTCGGTCCCGGTTGTTATCATCAGCTCATCTTGAGCTCCTCCGTGCTTCGGAAGGCACGTTAAGCCGTCGGTCCCGGTTGTTATCATTAGCTCATCTTGAGCTCCTCCGTGCTTCGGAAGGCACGTTAAGCCGTCGGTCCCGGTTGTTATCATTAGCTCATCTTGAGCTCATCCGTGCTTCGGAAGGCACGTTAAGCCGTCGGTCCTGGTTGTTATCATTAGCTCATCTTGAGCTCCTCCGTGCTTCGGAAGGCACGTTAAGCTGTCGGTCCCGGTTGTTATCATTTAATGACAGTCGTTAAGTTAAGTCAGTGGCCTTTAGGCGGTTCGAAGACACTGGCCTCCGCCAACCCGCAGTTGAGCAGCGTGTTGGAGTACGCTCTAAACCCCTTCGGTTGAGGGAAGACCCGTATCCATAAAAACTGAAGATTTCATAAAAATAAAGATTTCCTTATTGTTAAATTTAAAAAAAAAAACGTTTTGTTTTATTTTTTTTAGTTTTGAAATAGGTTTTATCATTTTGGTGATTTGTAATTGTCATTTCTTTTAATGTTTACTCTGATTTGATTCTTGCGCTTGAACCCCATGGGAAAAGCGTTTTCACCCCTATCGATTTGACATTTTTAAATTTTCATAACAAATCACAGACAACTTTCGCGACATAAAAGTGACACCAATCGATTTGACGTTTTGATATTTGACAACCAATAAATATCGTAATCCCTTTTTCAACTGACACTTTCATTTGTATGGGAAAATGTTTTTTCTTTTATTTTATTTTTTCGAGAATTTTCCAATGTTTTTAAGAGTTATTCGGCTATTCGGGACGGAAACAAATCCAACAAATCAAAAACCATGGCAATCGGTCCAGCCGTTCTCGAGTTATAAGTGTTGTAACAAACACGACTTTCTTTTATATATATAGATTTCTAAAAATTCTGGATTGGCATGAAATATTTATGTTACGGCTGAAGGTTAAGTTAAGCCGTCTGAACTTAAACGTAGCCGAAGTCCCTTGGCTAAAAATGTAGAATCAACATACTTGAACGGTTTATCGACATAGTTGGGTTAGGTTAGGTAATGCCTGTGATGGATGAGGTGCTTAAGCCGGAAAACCTTATGTGCTCGGGACTGTCGTTAGTTCCTTTCTCTTGGTGAATATGACGGGTTAGCGACAGTCTAGGTCCAATGCACCCTGGGCAACAACGGCGAGTAAACCCTCTTTTCGGGGATCTTGCTGACCGTTAGCCAATGTTCTGGCAGTGGATTAATTGGAGAAAACGATATTTTGGGAATTTAGACAGTATGGCTGCCACTTCCTCATGGCAGCAGACTCCGACATAACCCCGCTGCCCCGATGGACGGCGTGGTATCGTTAACGGATTACCCCACGCAAAAAAAGATACTGCTAGAGATCACCAAAAGCCAAGCGAGCGAGACCCTTCATACTATTTTATTTAAAAAGGTACCCGGGTACCTCACCTCTCTTTCACCAAAAACAAATATCCATTATAGAATCACAATTTCGATGTAATTTGTATTTAGAACCAACCAAAAATATTTCCGTCTAATACTTTTTTATGCATTAATTTGTAAGTGTTGCCAGGTATTTTAACGAGTTTTCCAATTGGTACCACATTAATTGCAGCAGTAATTGCACACGTACCGTTGGCAGCACTGTTTGTCTTTGGTTTAGTGGGCGAAAGCTCGCGTGTGGCACGAATCAATAGATTTTCTGTATGAAATTCGTTGACTACGAGGAAATAGAAAATACTCGTAACTCTATAAAATTAAAGAAAATATAAAATAGACTCCCTAGTTCATATAAAATGTCTTATCTCTACTCCCTAAGATGAATTGGTAGATAATGTTTCTGGCAGTTTTTTTGTGCATTATGGTGCGGTCTTACATAAAAAATGTATCTACGATGAAATGACACAAACGGACGGTCCCCACGTAAATCATCAGTAATTAGATCCTTAAGTTTATTACAGACAAACAGAGATACTCAAAGTGACAGGAATCCCAGCTTAGATTAGGTCCAAAGGCGATTTTACAATAATTATGTCAACAAAATTGAAATAGGCTCTAACAAAGCTGTAACTGCTGCCCATAAAGAAATAAGTAAAAATAAAACATAACAAAAGAGTCGTGATTTCGGAAATCCTTATCGAGTCGATTGTGTCGATACCTACTTAATCGCATTAAACGTGATGATAATCGATGTTGTAAGAATCACGCACAAAGATCCGAGAATCGAAAATCGAGTGTTTTGTAATAACTCCATTGTATCGTAGCTAATCGTATGTAATATACTATAATAGCCAGTGACCCGAAATTATTGCAATGGTATAGCAAATATATATGGATAAGCGCTTTTGTATGTTGTAATTATAGTGTGTGTTACTAATTCGGTCATTATAATACGCATTATCTGCAATAATGTCACGATTATTATGAAATAATAAAAATTTAATCGTTTCAATACAATTTGTTGAAACAACTGTTCAGTTTTAGGCAACTAGCGATTCGTCCAGGCTTCGTACGGGTAGCGCTTCAAAATCATAACAGGAATAAACATAATATTTTATCAAAGGCAAGTTTTTTAGAGGTTACAGTAAGATACATTTATCTTACTAATTTTAATAAAAACTGCAGCAAATTGTATTAACATTATACTTCCATTTTAGATTTACACAAAAATGTAAATTAACACTGCATCATTGATATCGAGTGACGGTAAGGTATCGATTGGAACGAGATATCGTATAATTACGAAATAACAACAACACTAATATGTATGTGCAACGGGACTATCTCTCAAATGATATTCGATATTCAAATTTTTGAAATACAATCGCCATATTAAGAATTTGTTGAGAAAAAACTTCTATGTTGAAGATGCTTGACTAGATTAGATTTATACATAAACTTTTTTTGGGGTGTAAGTGGTTCATCATGATCTTTGAACCAAAGCCAACTTCACCTGCACGCGGTGCACCCTGCTGACTGACAAACGAAGCTCTGGCGAAAAGAGAGGTAGGGAGCGTAATTGTAAGCTACCCGACTGGGGAATGTACCTCCTCCTCACAGAGTACCGCAGCCAAATAACAATTCCCTTAAGGGTTGTTGTGTTCCTGCGAGTGAGTGAGGTCACCAGAAAGGAAGGAGATGCTGCGTTGGCAGCGGGGGTGGCGGCACGCGAGCGATATTTTATGTTGCGAGCGTTAATATGGCTACGGTAACCACTTCACATAAGGCGGGCCGTATGCTTGTCGGCCACCCGATGTAGTATAAAAAAAAAAAAAAAAACTTTATATGTATATTAAAATGGCATAAACTATTTTTACCAAAGAGTAGATAGAGTTAGGCCACGTTGCTCAGGCGGAATCCGTCCCGAAACTGAATTACTTACTATGAATGAATGAATATGTTTATTTGGTACAGTGATCATTTTGTCAATATGTTCCATATCATTCTACCATTGAACTTGACTATGTTGGCTCAGCGACCCAAAACGTGTCTTTATCTCCGAAATGTGAGCTCGTCACCTTCTTCTTGTACGATCTCCCGCCACCTAGTGGCTTGAAGCTTGCACAGGTGAACATCTATTTTGTCACTCCCGCAACTCACAAACATCGGATCTAGATTCTTAAATTCAGTTTCTGAATTTCGTGACCAATACCGGCCAATATTTATTTTTTATTGTATTATGATAATATTTTATGGCTATTTAAAAAAAAAAGACCTATATTGACAGAGTTTCTTTCGGCATTTCTTCTCGTCAATGGTCATTCCGAAATGCTGGTAGATAAAAAATATACCTAATTGTAAAAGACGTGTCTAAGTGCCCGCGAGGGCCCACAGAATAAAGAATTTTGACCTTGACTTTGCCGGACGTACGCCGGCCTAATGCGGGCCAATTGCCCGTTGCCCATTGCTCATTGTTAATCTTATCGATCAGTGTGTCTGTATGTGTTAATGAAGAAGCAAATGTTCGATCGAAGGTGTAAAATTAGACTCTCATAAAATTAAGGTAAACTTCAAAATTGTTACCTAAAAGAGAACATATCCTTTTTTACAATATATACTTTTAGGAATGTCAGACGAAAATTATTAAAAAAAAACGACCGTACCAATCAATACATGTAATTCGTTTACATTATTACAACTATAGAGAAAACAAAACACCAAATATTGTTTAAACAAAATATAACGAACCCAATCGCAGCAAAACACGTCACACACACCGAGTGCACTGTTCGAAGTCTGCCAAGCAAATGCCTTGTCGGGTGGACAGGCCGCCATTTTATAAGCGCGGTCGACGTACCACCCCTCCTAGCTCGTTGAAGGGCTAACACGGCCTACCCTGACTGGAGGCGTCCCCGACTCCTGTATCTTCGTCGGAGTCGTCCGAAGATAAGCGAAGATCATCTGCAAGGGTGCCTTGAAGAGTCCGGGCACCTGTCTGCAATCCTGATGGTCCAGCACCAGTATCACCACTGTCAATATTTTCGTCATCTGGAAACATTTTATACGTCACGCAAATGGTTTATTTCGTAACTCATCCATCCTTCAAGCTTTCACACTAAATAAAGACTTGGCCATAGAATATTACTTTAAGCACACATATACCATTCAGAAAATTCTAACACGTTACATATGTGTAATGTTGTAAAAGCGTGTACAGAGCTCTGTCATTGTTACCACATGATGACGGAGACTTCCAGTCTTCCCCAGACGTGCGGCCGGTGGAGCTCCAGTACCTGTGAACAGATTCAGGCAGAGGGCGTCCCCAAAGCCTGCCGGCAGAGGCATCACTGAATCGCTTACCGATAAGGACATTACACGCCATTGTAAAGCCTTATTCCACCAGTAAGACGGAGGCATCGCTGAATCGCACGCTCTTACTGACTCTAGATGTCACACCTCCTTATACCTGGACCTGGACGTCTCATAATTATCATCTGTCCAGCCGGTTGCCTTTACAAACTACCTAGCACTATGCTTATAATTTAGCCGGCCACCTACACCTAACATCATAGACTTTGGATTAATTAAGAGAAAATAGTCGCGTTAGATGAGTCAGTATGTCAGTTACCAAGGGAATGCTATTTTATGAGTTATGAGAAATTTTGGCCAGCTAAAACACAAACATGTACCTGGTAAACGAAAGAAGGAGAAAGTAAGCAACCGTCAACTTACTCTCGAAAAATGATGCACACGTCTCTGGACACCATTCTCCGTGCCATGGAACCATATACTCGGCAGCCGCTTGTGTAGTTTTCCCATACGAGCCACTTAACAGTCTCAACTCATAGCGGTCGCTTGGTAGTAATTTTATAACTTTGTATGGTCCCCTCATTCCTGGGTCGAGTTTGCCAGTAGATTGTGAATATTTGACGACGAATACCAATTCGTCAATCTTAAAAACACGAGGTGCACGTCGCCCTCGGTTAACGTAGTCATCTTGGTTCTCCTGGTTTCTTTTTAGTAACTCACTGGCTCTTGTTCTACACATCTCCCGCCATGCTTCGCGGTTGGGCTGTGAATTTTCTACAGCTACATCTCGTACGAGTGAGCGAATAACAGGTGTAGTACCTTCAGTTCCGACCAGTAAGTTTAGAGCTGAAGTTTGTGTTGTCTTTTGCTTGGTGATATTTAAGACAAGTTGAAGCTTCCACAATTGATCGGACCAGGACGCTCCTTTATGATTCACTTCGATTCTAATCATATTTAGTACGGTTCTCACGTATCTTTCTATCTGCCCATTAGAGTGATGCATCTCGGGTGTTATGTAGTGGATTGTGCAACCGAGTTCCGAAATGAATTTAACAAAGTTAGAGGACTCAAACATCCGTCCTCGATCAGTTATCAGTAATTTTGGTACCCCAAATAACGATACTGCATTGGTTAGTGTGCGTATAAGTTCACCTGCGTCTTGCCGGTGTATTGCATATAACATGCAAAATTTAGTAAAAGCATCTACCATTAACAGTACGAATTTGTAGCCATTGGACTCGGGCAAGGGCCCAAGGACGTCTATGTGCAATGTATCAAAAGGAACGTTCGGCTTTTCCCATGACGTAATGGGCTGGTGAGTTGCTCTTGGTACGCGTTTCTTAGATATGCACACTAAACAATGAGCAACATATTTTGCAACGAATTGCCTAAGCCCGGGAAACCAAAAATGCTTAAGTATTAAGTCTAAAGTCATCCCCGCCTATATGTTCATGTTCGTCATGAAAGATTCGCAATAAGCTTAGACGATGCCCCTTAGGGATATAACATAGTAGTCTCGGTTCATGACCCACCTGTGTGTAACGGTAATAAAGCAGACCGTTTTGATGGACATAACGACTAGAGTCTAGTTCCCCCTCTTGTAGCTTTTGAATGAGACCCTGCGTCTCTTCATCAGCTGATTGCGCAATTTCAGCCCAATTACGAGGTTTAGAAATCAGATTTACCTCTACAACTGATGGGTTTCTGCTGAGGTAATCAGCATGTGGCATCATTTCCCCCTTTCTATATTCGATATCAAAGTTAAAATCTTGGAGGTAAACCCACCATCTGGCAACGCGAGGAAGCAGGTCCTTTTTCTTCTCAGTGGCCTTGAGAGCATTGCAGTCGGTGACAACTTTAAACTTTATTCCAATTAGGTAATGACGATAGTGCTGCAATGCCTTCACGACCGCCAAGGTTTCCAACTCGTATGAGTGGTACCTGCTTTCTGCGTCCAGAGTCTTTTTGCTGTAATACGATACCACATGCCTTTTACCATCGGGCCCTGTTTGTAATAGTATCGCACCGTATCCCATGCTACTAGCATCGGTATGAATTTCCGTGCCAAGCGCGGGGTCAAATATAGCTAGTACCGGTTCGCTAATAAGGCAAGCTATAATGTCTTGACGGGCGCGCTCCTGCTCCGCTCCCCAACAAAAGTCAACGTTCTTTTTAGTCAAACGCGATATGCAAGCTGTTCTGGTGGCATAATTTTTAATATAGCGCCTAAAATAACCTGCTAGGCCTAAAAATTGCCTGACTTGTTTGACGTTTGTTGGAATCGGTGCATTTACAAGCGCTTCTACTTTACGTGGGCTCGGCTTAACCTGACCTTGGCTCACTACACGTCCCAAATATTCAATTTCCCTTGAAATGAACGAGCATTTTTTTAAATTTATTGAAAATCCGGCACTGGTAAGAGTACGCAATACATCCCGTAATAAATTTATGCCTTCTTCAACCGTATTACTCATCAACAATACGTCATCTACGTAAACTAACACATTACCTGCCTCGATGTGCTTCCGAAGGGTATCGTTAATGATACGCTGATACACAATCGGAGAATTTGTCAATCCGTACGGCATTTTTATATATTCAAAATGTCCCTCAGGGGTAACAAATGCCGTGCGGTGTACTGACTCCTCCTCAAGTGGTATTTGGTGGAATCCGGTAGCCATGTCCAAACTCGAAAAGTATTTAAAATTTCCTAAACGATCAATGTGATCATCTATAAGAGGCATTGGATACCGGTTCCTAACTGTCACTCGATTAAGCGCCCGGTAATCGACGCACATACGGTCGCTTCCATCCTTCTTTTTTACGAGGAGGATGGGGCTTGCGTATTCCGAATTTGAGTCACGAACGATACCCTTCTCTTTAAGGTCACGTATTATTTCACGCACTTTGAGTTTCTCTTGGTGAGATAACTTGTATGGTCGGTAAACAACAGGAGTGTCATCCTTAACGGTGATACTCATTTTACCTGTAGTTACAGTCGTCGACGCTGTTCCCGATATTAAATAATTTGAAAACTCGTCAATAACCGACGTTAACAATTCTTGCTGTTCACCTTGAAGAGGTGTATTAACTTGATCTTTTATATTAGGTACAACTGTATTCACGAGAGCTTGACCCAAAGGAGCACGAGTTAAGTATTGACTATTTTTTGACCGGACATAAACGACGCCATCTCGGTTGAGTATGTCCGTACCCACTATTACTGGAAATGCAATACAGGGTTTTGGGACAACGATTAAATCAGCCTCGAGAGTAATTTCATTAAATTCAATAGTCAGTGTCACGTAATAATCGGCTTGAATAATATTTTGACTTATTCCCCTCAATGCACAACTGATTGGTTTCAGTTCATGTGTAAAATATTTTAAAACACCTTCAGAAATGAGCGAAACATTTAAAGCACCACTATCAATTAAAACATCAACGGGGATACCTTGTATTACCGCGGTCGTCACATCATTGGACCGAAACGGATCGCGCAGTGACAGCTCGGTACATAGATTTATGTTTCGTTTATTTCGAGGATTTGATCTATCTTTTGCAAAACAATTACTCTCTTGATGTCCTGTCTTTTTGCAAAAGCCACAGATGGGTACTTTATTTTCTAAGGTCGAGGAGGATGTAGCGGTGGACTGTTCTTTCGATTTCTTAGGGCATGAATGCTTTTTATGTCCGACTTGACCACAATTAAAACATTTACTGTTAGTATGCAGTGAGGGTAGAAATCGCTTCTTATTTGGAAAATGTTTAAGATCTCTTTTAACGGAACTACTGTTACTAGCTTTGCTGTAGATAGCCAAGAAGGAGACGATATTGTCGCAAGTCAGATCAGCATTTGCAGCTGTGGCTCGGATTTGAGGGTCGGTAATACCGCGTATAATGACTAACACCATAAGTTCTTCGCTCAGCCCTTTAACTACACGCAAACGCAATAGGGATCGACGAGCATATTCAGCATAAGTACTAAACTTATCGGAGGTACTGTTCATAACCTCAAACAATATATTTGCATAATCAAGTTTACGCGGGCAAAGAGGTTTAAATTCCCGTATGAAATTTGCCCATGTCCTATCACTAGTTACCCATTCGTCGAGCCAAGTACGCGCGTCACCCCTAAGGCACTTTGATACTCGCGATAAACATTCTGAATCGCTCCAACCATTTGTCATTTTAGCTCGTTCGACCTCTGAACACCATGTGTTTATGTCATGCAGTGATGGATCAAAACAAGATACAAAATACGAATGTGATTGTTGAACACTAATTGATCTAATGGCATCTGCGATAATTCGGGCGGTACCCGCTATTCCCTCCCCATTAGAGGTAGAAAAAACGTCATTGGCTACGGCCCGTGGTTTGTTTGAGGCAGCAATCGAGGGTTCCGTTTCTACGCATATACTGGGTGTTGTTAATGGAATAACACGATCGAGGTCAACGTGAATAGGAACAGTGGGTACTTTGTCGCGATGTACCTCGCTTTCTAATGATATGACGTTCGTAGTTGACAATAAATTCGATCGAACTGGGCTATTATTATCACGCGCGGTCGCATTGGAAATTGCAGCAGGTAGATCACGATTTTCCGCGGTAGTTATGGAACGATTAGTTTCTAACGTATTCAAACGTTTTAAGATAGAATTCAACGTATGCTGCATCGAATTATCATATTCGCGAGGCATATAAGGTGGCGTACGTGACCGTCTGTTACGCGATCTATCACGAGACCTATCACGCGACCTATGATAATCGTGTCGACGTGTCCTGCTACGTGAATCACGAGGTTTATCAGACATGGTAACAAACGAAGGTAATCACATCAAAATTATAAGTGCACCCGAAAAATGATAAACCACAACACGAAATTACGAAATAAATCAACAAATATGTTGGTGTCTTGTTCTTATAAAATAATGAACGCTATTTAGCAATTTGAAAGTAGTGGGCGAAGATTTTTAATCCCACGCCTGATTTTAGGAATGTCAGACGAAAATTATTAAAAAAAAACGACCGTACCAATCAATACATGTAATTCGTTTACATTATTACAACTATAGAGAAAACAAAACACCAAATATTGTTTAAACAAAATATAACGAACCCAATCGCAGCAAAACACGTCACACACACCGAGTGCACTGTTCGAAGTCTGCCAAGCAAATGCCTTGTCGGGTGGACAGGCCGCCATTTTATAAGCGCGGTCGACGTACCACCCCTCCTAGCTCGTTGAAGGGCTAACAATACCTTATGATATTTTTCAGATTATGAGGTAAAAGAATGTCAGCGAGATGCTTGATCAAGAAGTAAAATAGCTGGTAAGTCTGCGTAACATTACATCTATTATCAATAAAGCATTTGCACGGTTCGACTTCTCATCATCAACCTGTATCTACCCACTGTTGAATATAAGCCCTCCCCAATGCTTTCCACCAAATACGATCCTCCGCCTTCCGCATCCAGTCGCTTTCTTAAGGTCATCGCACCATCTAGATGATACCGAAGGACGCCTGCCCCCTTACCACCATCTCTTATTGCGATTCAATAATTGAATAGATTGCTTATTCATACCATTGAATAAGTGACTCTATTCCGTTTGAAATAGAGTCGCTTATTCATTGGTATGAATAAGCATTCTATTCAGTTATTCGCAATAAGAGATGGTGGTATGGGGGCTGATCGTCCTTCTAGATTCTAGAAGGACGTCAGGCGTCCTTCGGTTCGACTTGTAAATTAAGTTAGGTCGAACAGTATATATGATTTATTACTTTTGAACAAAATGTCAACAAGGTTCTACTAAGTGAGAACAATCAAGGTTTTCCTCGCAAATTTAAAGACCGATTGTGTACTGTGTGGAAAGAAGAATGTTTGTCATACTTACGCAGTTAATTTATTACTATTTTTCGATAACCATTATCTTACCTGAAACAAATAAATAAACATTATTTAGATATTCGACATATAGGTATCATGAGGTACGCATTCACTGTTTGTCGTTTTATTAATTCGTTTGTAACGAAAAGTAACGTATATGTTTTCACAATAAAACCACTTGTAACAATTAAAAATATTCCTGGACAAATTACACACGGCCATCTAGTCCCAAACTAAGCAAAGCTTGTACTATGGATACTAGATAACTGATATTACTTATACTTAAAACATTTTTTTTTGTAAATACATACATATTATAATATATTAGAAAACACCCAGACCAAGACAAACAGACATGTTCATGCACACAAATGTTTGTCTTGTGCGGGAATCGAACCCGCAACCTCGGAGTCAAAGTGGCCATTGCTAACCATTCGACCACCGAGCTCGTCGAGGGATTGAAAAAACACAAGTTGTTGACGCCTTATTGTAAACAAGACGAAACAAGCGCCATGGTGAACGAGATTTTTTTTATTAATATATATTTAATAATTAAATTGTGGTAATGAACGTTTGAGTTGTCATAATGATTCAACTATAAAATTTGGTGTGTGGTTGAACGGCGTTATTCAATTAAACAGCTAGCTGTTCAATTGAATAGTCATTTTAACTAGTTGGCTGAGACATATGTAATATATAAGTTATATATAAGTTAAGTATATAATTACGACAATAGAAAAACACTAAAGCAGTAACAAAATAAAAATGCTCCAATAAAGTTTCGTTATACATTACATAACACATATAACAACGGAAGTAATGACCGAATGTGTACCAGATACTCAAGATTCTAGGATAATATCATTCAGTAATAGAAACATTAAACTAAACAAGTATTGAGCAAACGTGAGCAACACTACGTATACAGATTACAAATTGTTAGATAATCTGTGCTGCAAACATGGGTATTGCCATCTCGTCAACGGATTTTCGTCTCACTAATTTTAAACTCAAAGAGACATGACTGTAGTTTGAATAATGGTACAAAAACATAAGGTATGTTCTATAACGACAAATATGGTCACGTGGTTTGAACGTGCCTAAGTCAACAGCTGTATTATGTATGGAAAATGTCTTGGACGGCTCGCTGAACCAACGTATCGATCCTTAAACAATGAAAAATAAAAATGAGGCTCTCCACCATCTGTCTCCGAAGGACCCTGGAGTTCTTCGGCCACATTGACCGGAAACGTGGTGACAACGTAGAGAGGCTTTTTGTCACCGGAAAAGTAGACGGCAAAAGACCACGGGGCCGAAGTCCGATACGTTGGTCGGACCAAATCTGCACTGCTCTCGACACCAGTTTCCATGATGTAGTTCACGCCGCAGACGATAGGAGCAAGTGGCGGAGCATCATCCGTGTTAAAGTGAGGCCATGGTGTCACGACCATCAGCAATGAGGAAAGCGACGCAAGGAGGAGGAGGTATGGAAAATGAAAGATTTTGACAATCATAATTGTGACGTACTCTTGGTAACATACGGGAAGGACATACCTCAGGGGCAATTCTCGTAATTGTTAATATGTAGTCAAAATTCAGTTCTGATCCAGTCTCGATCTCACAAATGTCACATTTGGTCACAAACGTTAGCGTTTCGTATTTTCGTATCACAATACGACACTTCAAAGTTAGTATAATTTCGTGATTATTATCGAAATGTGATCGAAAATTAGACAAACTAAGAATAGTAATCCAATATTAATTAATTAATTAATGAAATCGATTATACAACTTTCAGTCAATTCATAATTCTGTCTCGATTCGATCAACTTGTCGAGAATTGTCCTGCTAAAAGCCAATTCTCTTTAGGCTTTTAATGCCTTATTTGCCAAATTGTTGTCTCCCACATTGCTAAGAGGAGAAGTCAAATTACGTTACAGATCTTAATTAACACACAGTTAAACCGATCTATTACATAACATACGAACAAATAACGGAAAGAGGTGATTTGATAGCGGTAAGACAAAGTTCGCACTCATCCATCACTAGTGAAAGTGTTACCTATTCTTCGTGTTACGTTACGTAGGAAATTGATGAATTGTATGTGGCTGCACAGTCGTAACGACCTGGAGTTGCATTAGACAAAAATTACGATACACGTTGGAACAATATCAGTTGCCTGTTTTTTCTAATAAAATCTCCTGTAAAAAGTAATTTGAGGCATAAAAACTTTTTTTGTATTATGTACCTAAGGTTTGTGACACGATCACTCTCAATCCGCTACTCCGATTTTGATGAAATTTTGTAGGCGCAGAAAGTAATAATTTTGATTTGATTTGATTGGAGTAGGAAATTTTTGGATTTTGACTTACCCTCTTGGCAATGAGAAAAATAGCAATATAGCAAATGAGTAAAAGCTAAACAACTGGCTAATTGTCAGGTGGCAGACAAGTATATGGTCCGTCTGATGGGAAACCCGCGCGCCGCCACTCCCGCTGCCAACGCAGCAACTTCCTCATCAGAATTGTTGTTTGGCCACGGTCTTCTGGGAAGTGGAGGTACTTCTCCAGTCCGGCAGCTTACAATTACGCTCGCCCTACATATGTTTCGCCAAAGCCTCGTTAGTCAGACAGCAGGGTGCACCACGTGCAGGTAAGGTTGGCTTTGGCTCAAAGATAGTGGTGAGCTACATACAGCCCAATTCGTATAACGTCTGGTGATTCTCCTCTGGTATTGTTAGCAAACCAGGGGCCCTATCGCCGAAGCTGAAGACGATTCATCATCATCATCAGGTCATTTTAGTCTCCACTACAGGAGCACGACCCTCTCTCATCCGTCCCAGAGAGAAGGAGGATTTGGCCTACACTCCCCACGCTGGCCAAACGAGTTGGGGAGGGATTGAAGACGATTACTATCGAATATTTTGATTCGAAAAATAGGTCTTACGTTTTAGTTATCGACAAACAGCTTCAGTTCAGTAGAGCTCCAGTGTTTCTACCAGCTAAGCTAAACTCAGGTGTCATAAATCTAAGGTAAAGTTTGACATTCGCAATTAAAAAATCCGATGGGAATACTTCTGCTTAGGACCCCAGATTACAGAATCTTATTGTCATCGATCAGATTATATGGTTAGTTAATAAATCGTTTAGTTCCTATGTCTCCAACACTCCAACAACACTATACTACCATGGTGTTAAAAAAGTATTATACAAGTATTATATTTCACATCAGGTGGGCCGTATGCTTGTCTGCCACCCGACGTAGTATAAAAAAAAGTAAAAGAAAAAATACACATTTTGCCAAACCAAAATCTTTCTACTTACATAAGTAAATTGTTGTAAAAATGAGAAATCTCAAAGTTTATCCGACTAAATCTTAATTGGAATCTAAAATTACGGTAAGCACTATTCTTTTAGTCATTACTCAAATTCTTTAGTCATTAAGTACTATCTGATTTAAATATTTGCTTTGCACTGTTAGTTTCCAGATGCTTCTTACACCTAGAGTTGCCATCCGTCCGGATTTTCCCGGATTTGTCCTAATTTGGAGGGCGTCCGGGGAGCGTCCGGGTGGGGCTTCATTTGTAGTCCAGGATTTAAAGTTTTAAATCACTACCGCCCACTCCACGCTGCGAATAACCGTCTTGTCACCGAATAAAAAATAGTACGAGTACTAAAAACACTGATGACATGTCCGCTTTTCTAACTAAACTATATTACAATGAGTGCTCGGATGAGCTTTTTATCTTGATACCTGCCGCTGAGTTCCACTATCGTACAACTCGAAACAAATTAAAATTCCATCCATATCATCTTGATAATTGGCGATCTACTACAGTACGTTTCCTAAGATATTTTATAGCACGAATGGTGAAACTGTGGAATCTGCTTCCCTCAGCGGTATTTTCGTAGAATTACGACATGGGAGCCTTCATGAACAGAGTCTTTATTTCCATTAAAAGACTGGCAACGGATCGGTGACCCCTTGGTGTTGCTGATCTCCACGGACGGTGATGATTGCTTTCCACCAGGTGACCCACTTGCTCGTTTGTCCCCCTCCCATATATATATATAAAAAACTTCATATTGTAGAGTTTATGCCCTGCAGCTAGAGATGGGCAAAATGCCGGACATTTAAGCAAATACCCCAATAAGCAAATATATCCCTATTTATGCCAATAATAAGGCATTTATTTGGCATTTATAAATACATATTGGCATTTTGCCCATATCTGCCGCTATATATACCTGCAGCTAGATAATCTCTTCAAATCATAACTCTTACTTTTGCCGTAACACAAGAGTAATTATCATCAAATACCTTCTCAGTAGCAAGCATTCAATGATGTGGAAAATGAAGGAAATGCACGCGGAAATAGTCATTGATCACGCGCGGAAGAAATGTCGTGTGTAATTAGATACCTGCGTTTTGTTATTACTAACTACTTAATTTTTTTACTTAACTGCGGCGAAGCTTAAGGGGATGATTATTTATTTGATCTGAAGGTCATTTTCAAAAATATTACACATCGCAGCATGAAAGTTGACAAGTTAATGAGATGAATGAGATTGATTTTTTTGATTGAATCTTCTTCGAGGCGATCACAAAATGTTTAAAATTAAATTTTGATTGACATATCAGTATAAAGTGTGTCCCGGCATAAAATATAGCCCTAAAAGGGGTGAAAATAGATAAAAATATCGACTAATAACATATTAAAAGAATAAAATAATGTTATCTATTTTTTTTTCATGAATTAAGATTTTTATTTTTTACTAAGGTCTCTATCCTTATATGTGAAATATCGATTTCTTACAAAGTAGGTAATCGGTCGATTTTATTGAAATAAAAAAGAAATCGTGTCAGCAAAAAAGTGAAACCTAAATTATGATTTTAGTCAAAAACAGGTTTTTTTACAATATGAATTAAGATTTTTATTTTTCACTAAGGACTATCTATCCTTAATAAAAAATAAGAATCATAATTCGTGAAAAAAAAATATTTGAAAACATATATTTTTTTATCATAATTTTTGATTCAGGGTTATATTTTATCCCTGGACACACTGTATGTAAAACTAAATAAACACAGAGGATTGTCTTAGTAGTAATGACGCGAAAAGAGGTGTTTTATTTTTATACATGTAATCTGCAGAGCAAGAAAGCAATTATTATCGTATGACGTCCGGAAAACGGAACTTATTAATTGATAAACACTTTTAAATGACTGTATCATATAATTAATATAGTATTTAATATAATAATTAATTGATACTGTACTATATTTATTTTTGGTTGATACTGATAGCAGTAAATTTTCTGAATAAATCTTAAATCTATTAAACCAACTGACTGACTGAAATATGAACGCACTCAATTCACTGGTCAAATCTGATCAAACTACTGGGTCTAGAGCACGAATATACCTTATGAGGTATTCTCTCTTTTTGTTTTTTTTTTTTTATTCTTAGGGGATACCGGGATACGTATTTACGCGCGTGCTAAGTCGCCTCCGCAAGCTAGTAAAATAAAAATACCTACCTTTCTTATTATAAATATAACTGTGAGCATTGCAATTCAGCGAGGAAACGCAGCCAGTGTTCTTGCCTCTATGCCGCATGGGACCGATATTGTCGAGGAATAGATTAGTATTTCGTTTTTCTTTTATGCTTATTAGTTTTATTTTTAAGTAGTTTTAAGATTAGATTATTTTTATTTACTATAGTTTAGTTGTATTTTGTTGTTATATGTATATTTGTTATGTAAGATCAATAAATTAACTGTGATTGAATAATCCCACTTACATTAAACTGAAGTTTGGTGTTGTGATCAGAGAATACCAATTTTGATATTTGTGAGATCGAGACTGGATCGGGTCTGAATTTTGACTACATTTTAATTACGAGAGTTGCAAATTACAACCTTGGTTTTCAAAATTCCCACCCTAAGGAAGTCGTAGGCAACAGCTAGTAATTCTCATCTCTAACAAAGATATCTTATACCTACTCAACACTGTCTTAATTCCGGAGGCAATTAGAAGACCCTGCTATTGCCGGACTTCATCATCATCAGCCTGTATCTACACACTGCGGGATATAGAGCCTTTTCGAATGCCATCGGCTACTTCTGACCGTTCGCTTCAGTTCATTACTCTATTAATCTAGAAGGAGAGCGCTCAATGCTTCGTCGTCTTACGCGTGGTCTTCACTCTAATACCTTCCTCCACCATCTGCCATCACTTACTCGGCAGATGTGACCGGCCTATTGCCACTTCAGCTTGCAAATTCTGAAGGCTAAGTCGATCACTTCAGTTCTCTGTCGAATTTCTTCGTTCTGGATTCCATCCCTCAGAGAAACCTTGGGGTTTCTCTGAGGGATAGAATCTAAAGAGGGCCCAAGCCCTCTTTAGAATCTTTCATACTTTTACGTAAATACATCTTGTTTTCCTGTATGTACTTTTTTTTTATTAAACTAATATATTTTTTATTGCCTTCCACATGAACAGCGCAAGATATTTCAGTAATAAAATGATGTAGCTTTGTATTAATCATATGCTATTTTAACGGTGTTTATTACGACCTAATCCGATTTGTATGTTAATATGTAAATAAATAAATACAAATATTATTATATATTATTATATATATTATACGCCCATATATGCAGTTGGCATTGACGTGTTCGTAACTTGTTAGTCGGAACATGTAATCAAATCACACTCGCGCCCAACGCGTTTCAGCCCGTGCGCAATAATAATGCACCTCGTGTGCCGTAAGTGATGGTTAAAATTGGCTTCTAATACATATATTCGAGAGTTTCCGTCAACAACCGAACGAAGTGCATTCTCAGCTCATGGAGATTATTATTATCTATCTACTGTATTTATTAAAGTATTAAGGCAACCGTTACTGACTGATCTATCAATGCATAGCTAACCGCTTCACATCAGGCGGGTCGTATGCCTGTCTGTCACCCGATGTAGTATAAAAATAAAAAAGTAGGTGTCAACGTAGTCAAGGATAGGAAGGAGTAAGGATTGTATAAGCCCAATTTTGGTGCCGGAATACACTCGTCCGGGCGCAAGCTAGTTCATAGGTAAGTATAATCTAATTGTGACTGGCTGTCTGAATATAGGAGATATTTAGGAAAAAAAAACATATGAGGGGATTTATATGACCACTCTGCTGCAACTCGTAAGGTACCTGCCCTTCATTATTGCATGTGGGGGCTGCTCGCCACCGCGCCTCCGGGGTTAGAATAACACTCAAGTGTTGGGGCCAGAAGTCCTGCGTGAAGTCGTGGTCGGTAATATCTTACGTTAATGGTGGGGAGTTTGCAGATGTTAATGGAGCGGGTAATATACACACAGATTTGTTTAAATGTATACACAATAACATACCTATTAGAATATACTTAATCAAAATTTACTACCTTTGAGTTTAATATATCATGAACAGGTCACATTTAGAGATGTGCAAAATGTATATATAAATTTCCTATTTATGCCTAAAACTGGGCATTTATTGGTCATTTACATTTTGCTCTAATGTGGCAAACAAGCATACAGGCAGCAACGGCCCGCTCACGTTATCCCTGCCTATGAATGCCTGCAACACCAGGGACATTACACGCTCGTTGCCGCCAATGTAAAAACGTCTTCACGCCCTATTCTCTAGTCACATGGCATAATAATTTGATTCTCAGAAGTTGTTCCAGTGACTGTTAAAATGTAATATGAAATTATGTTCTAGTAACGCCTAACGAGGTGCTCTACAACGTTCATTGTCTGCTCTAGATAATTATTTTCCGCGTTGCATCGCACACAGGTCAAACCACAGCACACGGCGCGCGGCGCAGCGGCGAAAGGAAGGCGCGATTTGCTCGAAGCATACTTTTTAGATAATAACACGAATATTTAACTTCATTATTTTACACCAGCTGTTACTCGCGACTTTGCCCGCGTGGTTGTTTAATAAAACTTTGTGACGTGAAGTGAACACGCCTTTAAAATTGCTTCCATAGGGAGGCAATTCAAAAAAACGAATGATAACAAAATCGGGGGATACAGTTTGGTGTTGCAACTAGATATCTATCATCTCCATCCAAAATTCAATCACACCACTGGAAAAATGAAGGATCAAAGAATTTATTACGCTAAGTGAGGACTATGGAACATCGCGTGCGGGGGAGGGGCAAGCGCTGCCATTTTGAGATAATTTTAGTGGATATAACGTATTCACGTAGAACACACGGCCGTGTCTATGACACAGCCACACCCATTTTTCGGGATAAAAGTAGCCATACTGTTTAGGTGTTAAACTATATTTCAATTTTTAAGTTCCTTGTAAGTTAATCTTTCTTTCAAATAATTAATCATAACAGAAATCTGCGTTCCTCAAACAACTTAATTCTCAGTACCTCTTCTCACTATGCAGGGTATTAATCAAATTCATTCTCTATTACGGCCGTAATCCCCTCCGGATCAGTAGTACCATCGCCTAGTGCCATTGATGGTACAAGTGACGCAACTTACTCTCGCCGATGCTATTAGGAAATCACAAACACGGGATTAACTGGGGAAGAACCTCCACCTCACAGAATACCACCGCCAAAAAACATATCCCCTTGTGGGTTGTTGTATTCCTGCGAGTGAGTGAGGTTGCGAGCGTTAATATGCGTACAGTAAAAGATTCAGATCAGGTGGGCCGTATGCTTGTCTGCCACGCGACGTAGTATAAAAAAAGATTTAGTATTTATTTGAAAAACAGGTATTTTCATACTATCTGAAATTGCAATGAACCTTGTCATCTTTAATGTATTCTTATTTGTATTTTAATATAATTTTGTGAATTTATATGTTTGTGTATTTATGTATTGTTGAGTTAGTATAATATGTGTATGTATTGTACGTAGAAGATATATCCGTAAGTATGAAGTTATTATGACGGCACATATAATTATTAGGATTTTGCACCCTTTTAGAAAAGTTCATAATGTCCCAAAAGGTAGATAATACTAATTAAGTTCGCCTTTTGTATATTTTTTTTTTTATATACTACGTCGGGTAGCAGACAAGCATACGGCCCGCCTGATCTGAAGCGGTTACCGTAGCCATATTAACGCTCGCAACATAAAATATCGCTCGCGCGCCGCCACCCCCGCTGCCATCGCAACATCTCCTTCCTTTCTGGTGACCTCACTCACTCGCAGGAACACAACAGCCCTCAAGGGAACCGTTATTTGGCTGCGGTATTCTGTGAGGTGGAGGTACGTTCCCCAGTCCACCGCGTGGGTGCACCGCGTGCAGGTGAAGTTGGCTTTGATTCAAAGATCTTGATGAACCACTTACACCCCAAAATTTAATTTATCTTTATTGAACATAATGTTCAATAAAGATAACATAAAATAAAACAAAAAATAAACGATTCACGTAAACAAAATCACGCCAACCCATGTTCATTTCCATGTGGAAGGACAAACAATAAAAAAAAGAGTGTGCTTTTTTGTCGAGCTCGGTGGTCAAATGGTTAGCAATGGCCACTTTGACTCCGAGGACGCGGGTTCGATTCCCGCACAAGACAAACAATTGTGTGCATGAACATGTCTGTTTGTCTTGGTCTGGGTGTTTTCTATGTATTATAAGTATGTATTTACAAAAAAAAATGTATTTAAGTACATTTATCAGTTGTCTAGTACCCATAACACAAGCTTTGCGCTTAATTTGGGACTAGATGGCGCTGTGTAAATTGTCCAGAAATATTTATTTATTTATTTTAGACCACACAACTGAAGTAAAACTTCTTTAGCTCTACTAACTTATATATATACCCTCTCAAGTTTCGTTCGCCGTTTCCCTAACGCTCTCGTCCCGAATTCACCAGCTTACTCCCCCAGTAAAGCGTGCATAAAGAAGTTTTACTTCAACATCGTGTGTGCTTTAACCACACGACTGAAGTAAAACTTCTTTAGCTCAACTAACTTATATGCGCCTCTCAACTTCCGTTCTCCGTAATGCTCTCATCACGTATTCACCAGCTTACTCCCCAAATGAAGCATACGTCATCATCATCAGGTCCATTTTGAAGAATAGGCAACAATATGTTGATTATGCAGGTTACACCTCAAACCCATATTTCACTAGATCAGGAGTAAGTCAGGGGAGCAACTTGGGTCCTCTAGAGTTTTTAATAATGATAAATGATTTGCCAAAGATCATTAAATATGCCAAATGCCTATTATTTGCCGACGATCTTAAGTTGTATCTTCCCATAAAAAATGAGCATGATTGTGAAAAGCTGCAGGGAGATATACACAGGGTAGTCGCCTGGTCTAAAGCCAACTTACTCCAATTTAACACCTCGAAGTGTATGACTATTACTTTCTCTCGTGCCCGCACTCCCATCCAGTATACTTACAAGGTGGAGACAGCGCCTATGGTTAGAGTCACGGAAATCAGAGACTTAGGAGTAATATTTAATACAGAATTGACATTTCGTGGTCACATCGTTGATGTCTGTAAAAAAGCATTCCGAAATTTGGGATTTGTACTGCGTACTGTACATAATTTTACAAGTATCGGGGCTGTGATTGCGTTATACAATACTTTAGTCAGAAGCAGATTGGAATGTAACTCTGTAATTTGGGCTCCTCATGAAACCAAATACAAATTAATGTTGGAACGAGTCCAGAATAAGTTTCTTCGGTATTTGTACTTAAAGTTATATGGGGTATACCCGTTTTACCCATTGATGTATCCGAACTTATTTATTTTGGGAATGGTCGGATACAATGAACTGAGGGTCCGTAGAGAACTAACATTGGCATTATATATTTTCAAAATTGTTAGAGGCAAGGAGGAAAATGCAGAGATACTGAAGAAGGTAGAGCTACATGTTCCAGACAGGTACATATGGAGACGACGCCGACCACAACTATTGGCAGTGCCTCGAGCACGAACAAATCTACTGGGTGAGGCACCGTTGACGCGCGCACTTCGCACTCTCAACCTTGTGGACAGGGAACTGGATCTGTTCGTGTGTACTCTGAACGAATTCACAAGAACAGCATTGTTTATATTGTGTTATAAATTATAGATTACAAATTATACTGCACTACCGCATTGGGTAAATACCTGTAATGTTAGTGTTATTGTGGATAAATAAATAAAATAAATAAATAAATAAATTTTAGTCGCCACTACAGGAGCACGACCCTCTCTCATCCGCCCTAGACGGAAGGAGGATTTGGCCTACACTCTCAACGCTGGCCAAACGGGTTGGGGAGGCCTGATCGATGTTTTATAATGTATTTAAGTATGGGAAGAAACGGAGTGATTCTATTCTAGTCTGCCGGAAACCACACGGCCAAGAAGCGTACGTAAAGTAGTTTTGTTTCAAAAATGTGAAAGTGCATTTAGGAATGGATATGGAATCTTAGTATTTCATAACAAATAATACAATTGGGACAAATAAGATACCGACACAAATATAACAAAGCCAATGTTATTATTGCGTTAAATAGAATAAATAAATAGAAAGGCATCAGCGTGGTTTCATTCAACTGTATGTCATGACATGACTCATACATCTAACACTGGTTTTTAGAGTCACTAATATGTATAAGGGCATTATTAGACGCGCTACTTTTAGCATCGGCGATTATTTTGAACCGGCTTCAAAATAAAACCGGCCAAGTGCGAGTCGGACTCGCGCACGTAGGGTTCCGTACCATTATCTATAAAAACGGCAAAAAAATCAAGTTTGTTGCATGGGAGCATCTTAAATATTTATTTTATTCTGTTTTTTAGTATTTGTTGTTATAGCGGCAATAGAAATACATCATCTGTGAAAATTTCAAAATATTTGTATTATGTTAATTTAATTATTTCTTTTTAAAGTGAATAAATAACTAAATATTATATGAGTATTTCAAGCGTCTACCTATTACCGTTATCAATTGCGAGCAAAAATTATCAAAAAAATCACGTTTGTTGTATGGGAGCATCTTAAATATTTATTTTATTCTGTTTTTTAGTATTTGTTGTTATAGCGGCAATACGAGTAGAAATACATCATCTGTGAAAATTTCAACTGTCTAACTATCACGGTTCATGAGATACATGGTGACAGACGGACGGACGTACGGACGGACGGACAGCGGAGAAGAAAAATACATATCTTTCCTCTTTTTAATCTTTATAAGAATTTATAAATATTCCTTGATAAATTACACAGCGCCTTTAATCCCAAAGTTTTTTTTTTTTGTAAATACATACATATAATACCAAGACAAACAACCGTTTGGGGTGGAAACGTTTGGGCGACTCTTCCTGCGACCAGAGGGTTGGCCTATTTCTCGCTCAGCGAATAAGCATTGCCATCCAGATCCTATTTAGAAATGCACAACGTTAATGTTCAAGTTTTCACTTCTGCTGGCACGCCCGGAGTGCAACCCTTTTTTTTATACTCGTCAAACAATGCCTACCTGATGTAAAGCGATTTCCGTAGCCATATATACGTGCTCGCAACGTAAAATATTGCTCGGGGGCTGCCAACACAGCAAGCCAGCAAGTTCTTTTAGTCACAATCGGATATCTGAAAGTAGAAAGTTCGGGTACCAAGCATTTGCACTACCAAACGCGGATTCGGGTTACCACCTGAAACAACGAAGTAAGTTGAGTAAGAACTCGGTTCGTGTACTTACTCGACTTCATTTATACAATACTAGCTTCTACCCACGACTCCCTGCGTTTACTTTTTTTTAATAAAAATCCTTTGTCCTTCATAATACCTTTGAGAATATGTGTACAAAGTTTCAAGATGATCTGTTGTATAGTTTCGGCGTGAGAGCGTAACAAACAAATTCACATTTATAATATTAAGTAGGATTGCTTATGTGACGTGGCACCCGGCGTTGTATAAAAAAATCGTGGAGACATTTTAAATTGCAAAAATAGTATGTATTTCCAATAGATGAAAAATGTCATCTTAATTTTGAAATACATTAATATATTACAAATTATAGCAGTCATGCAATGTTTTAATTTAAATTGACTGGAAGAATAAATTTGAATAAAATTGTGAAAGCAGGCAATAATATTAATTCTATTATGTTATACTGTTTGTGTTGATGGATGTTTTGTTGATATTATTTAAATATATATACTATTCACGCGGGAGACTAAGTCGGGAATAGAACCTAGTAAATAGAAAAATTGGCCGTGTGGTTTCCGGCAGACTAGAATAGAATCACTCCGTCTCTTCCCGTGGATGTCGTACAAGGCGACTAAGGGAAATACATTATAAAACATCGATCAAGCCTCCCCAACCCGTCTGGCCAGCGTGGGGAGTGTAGCCCAAATCCTTGTTCTGTCAGGGACGGACGAGAGAGGGTCGTGCTCCTGTAGTGGAGACTAAAATGACCTAATGATGATGATGATGAAATAGATAAATAAACTTTGGTAATTACAAGTAGCTCTATAAGCGAATAAATCCCAGCTGCTTAAATTGCTACCAATTATTTATCCACGCCATCTACTGGCCATAAATTGCAGTAAACGACTATGTAATTTCAAATAAAAAACATAAAGATGGTTATCGATTGGCATTCGATGACCGTAGACATTAGATCTCAAACTGTAGTATAGTTTATTTAGGGCTCAAACGCGCTGAGCGTCCGTGGCCGCAATGAACGTCGCAGTGAGTGACCAACCGTTCAACCGTTTACATTACTGGGTTTACATTTTATATTACCGCCGTAGCTGATGGCGATTGCCATCGGATTTTTTGAATGCGAAAATGACACTCCTGCTTAAATTGTTGGTAACTAAGTTTAGCGTAGCTGGTAGTAACTCTCGAGCTCTACTAACTACGCTAAAGATGTTTGTCAATAATTGAAACGTTTGACAAATTTTCGAATCAAAATATTTGATGGTAATCAGCTTCAGCTTCAGTTCCCATCCATTCTCGTATGTTCCTCAGCCATGATTTCTTAAGTCTTGCCTGCCACCCGCGCTGCTAACGCAGCATCTCCTTCGTTTCAGGTGACCCCACTCACTCGCAGGAATACAACAACCCTCAAAAGAACTGTTATTTGGCTACGGTATTCTGTGAGGTGGAGGGGAGGTACTTCCCCAGTCGGGCAGCTTACTATCTCTTTCGCATGAGCCTCTTTCGCTAGTCAACAGGCACCACGTGCAAGTAAAGTTGGTTTTGACTCTAAAGAGCGGTGAGCCAAATACACCCCAAACTTACAATTCTGTGCTTTTATTTCCAGTAGATTAAAGCGATAGCCAAACAAACATTCATACATATCTACTTACATATGTAATGTATTTATGGTTAACATGTATGTATATTTATAAACTTTCGCCTTCATAATAATTTATAATATATTAAATAAATCATGGATACTACGCGACAACCAGTTTGAGAACCTCAGACGTAGAGTAATTGCTGGCTCGTTTTTTTCAATAACCATTTTGGTCAATGTGAACTTTCAATGTGAAAGCCGATAATTGTGATTATATAAAATGTGTTATACAATTTACTCAGGACGTGTTGGGGCTGGCCAGCTTGGTAAGTTTTGGTAAGGTGTTTTTGGGGTGTAAGTAGCTCATCATGAGCCAAAACCAACCTCATCTCGAGGTGTCGAGACTGGCGAGAGAGTGAGAGAGCATATTTCTTTTTGTACCTCTACCTCACAGAACACCGTAGCCAAACAACAATTCCCTTATGGGTTGTTGTGTTCCTGCGTGTGAGTGGAGTCACCAGAAAGAAAGAAAGGGTTTACAGGCGGGAAACGGATCGGCGACCCCTTGGTGTTGCTGATCTCCATGGGCGGTGGTGATCGCTTTCCACTAGATGACTCACATGCTCGTTTGCTCCCCTCTCGTATATAAAAAAAAACACCAAAAAGGAAGGAGTTACCGCATCGGCAGCAAGGTAACTTATAAAATATGCTGAACCTTATAAATATTTTGGGGTGTAAGTGGTTCATCAACATCTTTGAACCAAAGCCAACTTCACCTGCACGCGGTGCACCCTGCTGACTGACAAACGAAGCTCTGGCGAAAAGAGAGGTAGGGTAGGGAGCGTAATTGTAAGCTACCAGACTGGGGAATGTACCTCCACCTCATAGAATACCGCAGCCAAATAACGGTTCCCTTGAGGGCTGTTGTGTTCCTGCGAGTGAGTGAGGTCACCAGAAAGGAAGGAGATGCTGCGATGGCAGCGGAGGTGGCGGCGCGCGGGCGATATTTTATTTTGCGAGCGTTAATATGGCTACGGTAACCGCTTCACATCAGGCTGGCCGTATGCTTGTCTGCCACCCGACGTAGTATAAAAAAAAACCGCCTGACCTCTCTTTGACCAGAGCCTCCTTAACCAGACAGCAGAGGTTGGCTTAGATTTTAAAATTGATGGTAAGCCTAAGAATAAGAACTAGACCGGATTCTAGCCCACGGAGCTGAAATCGAGGTTGATTGGAGCGAGTAGATTCGCCGAGTGTATATTTTCCATTGATTTCAATGGAAAATGTATTTGATGATCATTCCTCAAGGACATGATCGATCTTAATTTTTTTTCGATACAAACCTCTAGCATATCGAGGTCTTTAATCGTGATATGGTTCATCAAAATCGGTTCAGTGGTTTTGGAGCCTATTCATTTCGAAGAAAGACTTTTCGGCGTATCTATGCGTTCAGCCCCCTTACCACAATCTCTTATTGCGATTAAATAACTGAATAGATTGTATATATAATAAACGACTCTATTTCATGAATTTGGGTGGAGCGAGCAGCCCCATAGAACTAATAACTGAATAGAATGCTTATTCATACCAATGAATAAGGGACTCTATTTCAAATAGAGTTTATTCATACCAATGAATAAGAATAGAATGCTTATTCATACCAATGAATAAGCGACTCTATTTCAAATATTGACAAATTCTATAATTTGATAACATTAGCAGTCATCGCTTGACAGTATAACTTGTTTCTCTCGCTCGCAACGGACAGACAGATACCGCTACATATAAGGCCGTTTGTTAATATATGCAGATATTTGGCTTGCATAACTTATATCTCCATTGTTGTCACCGATCCTATCTAATTCCTGGGAATGTGTCGGTTAGTACGGAAATGATGTCGTAAAGTTCATATAATAATGTTGTTTATTGCATTTTATTTATTACTTACTTATTACCCTCGGCTTCGTTCGCGTGGTCATTATCTCAATATTTTTTTTTCCCGTTGGATTAAGATGTTTTGACTTGAATACGTGTTTAAAAATGCTTCCATGGGGAGGCAATTGAAAAAAACGTATGATAACAAAATCGGGGGATACAGTTTGGTGTTGCAGCTACATATCAAGCAGACGAGCTCGGTGGTCGAATGGTTACCAATAGCCACTTTGACTCCGAGGTCGCGGGTTCGATTCCCACACAAGACAAATATTTGTGTGCATGAACATGTCTGATTTTTTTTTTTTATACTACGTCGGGTAGCAGACAAGCATACGGCCCGCCTGATCTGAAGCGGTTACCGTAGCCATATTAATGTTCGCAACATAAAATATCGCTCGCGCGCCGCCACCCCCGCTGCCATCGCAGCATCTCCTTCCTTTCTGGTGACCTCACTCACTCGCAGGAACACAACAGACCTCAAGGGAACCGTTATTTGGCTGCGGTATTCTGTGAGGTGGAGGTACGTTCCCCAGTCGGGTAGCTTACAATTACGCTCCTTACCTCTCTTTTCGCCAGAGCTTCGTTTGTCAGTCAGCAGGGTGCACCGCGTGCAGGTGAAGTTGGCTTTGGTTCAAAGATCTTGATGAACCACTTACACCCCAAAATTTATTTGTCTTGATCTGGGTGTTTTCTATGTATTATAAGTATGTATTTACAAAAAAAAAGTATTTAAGTACATTTATCAGTTGTCTAGTACCCAAAACACAAGCTTTGCGCTTAATTTGGGACTAGATGGCGCTGTGTAAATTGTCCAAAAATATTTATTTATTTATTTATATCTAGATATGTAGCAGCAACACCAAAGTGTATCATCTCCGATCGATGAGACCATCTCCATCCAAAATTCAGCTACTTAGCACACCTCTGGATAGATGAAGGATCAAAGAATTTATTACGCTAAGTAAGGGCTATGGAACATCGCGTGCGGAGAGGGGGAAGCGTTGCCATTTTGAGATAATTTCAGTGCATATAACGTATTCACGTACAACACATAGCCGTATCCATGACTCAACACCCTGTTTTTTTCCGTTGGATAAATATGTTTCTACGGTTTAAAAAGTAACCTATGTTACTGTCCACACCCTAACCTAACCCCATAAAAAACATGTCTATCCAGTAGTTATTGTCGACATGAAAGAAGGAGCAATAAACAAACAAACACACTTTCACATTTATAATCCCTACTAACATTATAAATGTGAATATAAGTTTGTTTGTTACGCTTTTACGCCGAAATTATTTTTATATTCTTTTTATTTACATAAGGTACATATTGATTGACCTGCTTGGCCACTTTAACTCCGAGGTTGTGGGTTCGATCCCCGCACGAGACAAATATGTGTATGTGTGTGTAAATGTGCGACTGCTACCGCCCCGACTGTCATCACTGCAGGTCAAACAATACTTTTTATTTACTTAAAGGTAAATATTATTATTATCACACCCCAACGTCAAAAGGTCATTCACCCACTATATAAATAGATACTAGATATATGAAAGTTCCCACAGATAAACACACGCTGCCGTCGACAGCTTCCAAAAGCTTTCTTATAAACTTTAGACTTCACTAAGTTTATAATGTGTAAACCAGTCTACTAAAACCTGTCTTAGACCTCGGCTGGTATCTAATTTGATATTTATTATTATTCGACCAGTTACCGTATTATAAACTGCTAGTTTTCATAATAATAATAATAAAATAAAATCATTTATTGCAGGCTAACATGTTTATTTATTTATGTAAACACAAAATTGTACACATTGTCTGTGTGTTTTCTATGTATCATATATTTATTTATTATTTGGAAGACTAACAGCTTTTAAATCATATTACATTAAAAAAGGTTAAACAATTGGAAGCCAATAACAAGTCTTCACGTATAAGAGTTAGATTAGAGACACATAACACGAACAGAAATAATAACATGATAACATTGTTCTATCAACCGTTTCTCCATATAGCGATTATAAATAAAAGCTTTACATTATGTTGAAACCTAAAGATTAGATACATATTACAGTTTTTTTTTATTTTTTATACTACGTCGGGTCGGGTGGCAGAGAAACATACGGCCCGTCTGATGTGAAGCGGTTACCGTAGCCATATTAACGCTCGCAACATAAAAGTTCGCTCGCGCGCCGCCACCCTCGCTGCTATCGCAGCATCTTTTTTTTTTTTTTTTTTTTTATACTACTTCGGTTGGCAGACAAGCATACGGCCCGCTTGATGTGAAGCGGTTACCGTAGCCATATTAACGCTTGCAACATAAAATATTGCACGCACGCCGCCACCCCCGCTGCCAACGCAGCATCTCCTTCCTTTCCTTCTGGTGACCCCACTCACTCGCAGGAACACAACAACCCTCAGGGGAATTGTTATTTGGCTACGGTATTCTGTGAGGTGGAGGTACATTCCCCAGTCGGGTAGCTTACAATTACGCTCCCTACCTCTCTTTTCGCCAGAGCTTCGTTTGTCAGTCAGTAGGGTGCACCGCGTGCAGGTGAAGTTGGCTTTGGTTCAAAGATCTTGATGAAACACTTACACCCCTGCATCTCCTTCCTTTCTGGTGACCTCACTCACTCGCAGGAACACAACAGCCCTCAAGGGAACCGTTATTTGGCTGCGGTATTCTGTGAGGTGGAGGTACATTCCCCAGTCGGGTAGCTTACAATTACGCTCCCTACCTCTCTTTTCGCCAGAGCTTCGTTTGTCAGTCAGCAGGGTGCACCACGTGCAGGTGAAGTTGGCTTTGGTTCAAAGATGTTGATGAACCACTTACACCCCAAAACTTGTCACTAGGTACATAATATTATTTACGAATATTTTTTGAAAAACTTAGCAGCCTTCTCACCTTAGTACACTGGTATTGAATATATCAAGATTTAGTTTACGGTTTAGTTTATTGAATTTGCTAGTTGCTCGCAGCAAAAATTAATTTAGTCGACAATTATTTTGGACTAATTGATGTTACTATTTATTTATTATGACTAATAAATGTTACATACATTTAGATAAAAAAAGTGTATTTATTTATTATATCAGTTAACAAGTACCCATAGTACAAGCTTTGCTTAGTTTGGGAATAGATGTTAGTGTGTACTTCGTCCAGGAATATTTATTTATTTATTTATTAATCTTGTTTTGGCTTAAGTTTATAGACAATATAAGATACTAGCATACCCAGCCCGCTTCGCCGGGCTTAATAATAAAAAAAATTCACCGATCGCTACCAAACCTCACAGGATTATCCACTGGGTCAATCAAAAGATTGTTTGAAAATTTCGTTGAAATCGGACCAGCAGTTTCGGAGTCTATATGGAACATACATACATACTTTCTCTTTCATAGGTATGGATAGATATATAGATAGATTATCTAATAATGTATATTGGAAGGCTGTTGATTACAAATAAATAAATAAATAACTCTGTAGATGACGCCCGTTAAAATAACAGTCTTGATTTACAGAATGCTTTGAAAATGTATAAAATATTTTAAGTATTTTGGCCGTGTGGTTTCCGGCAGACTAGAATAGAATCACTCCGTCTCTTCCCGTGGATGTCGTACAAGGCGAATAAGGGAAATACATTATAAGACATCGATCAGGGCTCCCCAATCCGTCTGGCCAGCGTGGGGAGTGTAGGCCTAATCCTCCTTCTGTCTGGGACGGACAAGAGAGGGTCGTGCTCCTGTAGTGGAGACTAAAATGACCTGATGATGATGATGAAGCATTTTGTAATTTGATCGTCGCAACACAAATACACGCGTGTTTCACAATTATTAGCTAGTTTACTCTTAAGAACAAGTAATGGTGAACATCCTTGATCTTTATTAACCTCGACATTCGATCGCCGACATCTTGTTTCAATTATTAGCCAAGAAACACGTTCATTTTTAATTAACCGACTTCAAAAAGGAGGAGGTTCTATGACTGTATGCATCTTTTTTTCGATATGGAAATCTATGGAGAATATTAACCATTTTTATAGGCATTCGGTCCTCCAAAACATTGTCGCCCAAATATAAAACTCATATATGTACTCGTATGTTTTTTTATTTATCCGTTGTCCGTGTGGTTTCCGGCGGACTAGAATAGAATCACTCCGTCTCTTCCCGTGGATGTCGTACAAGGCGACTAAGGGAAATACATTATAAAACATCGATAAGGCCTCCCTAACCCGTTTGGCCAGCGTGGAGAGTGTAGGCCAAATCCTCCTGCCGTCTGGGACGGACGAGAGAGGGTCGTGCTCCTGTAGTGGAGAACAAAATCACCTGATGATGATAATGATGTTTTTTTATACTACCGTAGTACTACTTATACTGTGATAGTACGTTGGCACAGAGCGATTATCGTACGTGATATGACGTAACATGAAATATCACCCGCGCTAACATTTCTGGTGACCACACTCACTCGCAGGAACACAACAACCCTCAAGAGAATTGTTATTTGGCTGCGGTATTCTGTAAGTTGGAGGTACTATCCCCAGTCGGGTAGCTTACAATTACGCTCCCTACCTCTCTTTTCGCCAGAGCTTCGTTTATCAGTCAGCAGGGTGTACCGCGTGCAGGTGATGTTGGCTTAGGTTCAGAGATGTTGATGAACCACTTACACCTACACTGATACTTTAATTAAGGCATATATACCCTCCACAGACATAATTTACCCTTACCCCCGACGATACAGACCTATAAGCCTAGTGTGGGGCCGTCGGAAAAATTTCTTTAGCAAAAAATAATTTGTTTGAATTTTTGTTAGATTGTTAGTTAAATTATAAACTTAAAAAATACTGCTATTAAGTAGGGGATCTACTTTATAGCAGGTGTCGTAGACTTGTTGTCGTTTGACATATATTTTATTGCCATAGTACAAATACAAGTTTCTAAGCAACAGATGCATGTCGGAAGCAAGTGGGTGCAATCCAGCTTGGCGCATCAGCTTTCATTTCCACGAAGAGCCTGCAGCAAAAAGTCGCGGAACCAGCCGTGCGTCGTGGCAGGTCGGACCGTGGTCCGAGTGTGTGTGCCCGCTGTGATACGGCATCAGGTAAATACTGAAGTACAATATATATCTAAGCTAATAAATAAAGTTTAAAATATATCTGTATTTCTGCATCCGTCTTTTGCTTGTCAGTCTAACGACGACCGCAGCCTGTCTATAGATGGGGTTATTTATCTCGAGCTCCTCGGTCGTTAAGCCGTTGGTCCCGGCTGTTGTCAGTAGATGACTGGCCTCTGTCACACGTAGTTGAGCAGCATGGTGGAGTATGCTCTAAACCCCTTCGATAGAGGGGAGACCAGTATCCAACAGTGGGATGATTATGGGTTGTAAACGATATCTCTATATAAACATGTAAACGTCGAGCGAAGCGGTGTTTTCTATGTACCTACCTATTATATGTAGGTATACATTTAAAAAAATGTATTTAAGCATAATATCAGTTATCTCGTACCCATAGTACAAGCTTTGCTTAGTTTGGGACTAGATGGCAGTGTGCAATTTTGGCCAAATATATTTATCTATTTTTTTATTAAATAAATAGCCGATTACCATCTGATTTTTAAAATGCGAAAATGAAACTACTGCTTAGATTGTTAATAATTATGTTCAGGTCAGCTAGTAGCCCTAGAGCTCTACCGACTAAGCAGAAGATGTTAAGCAGATGATGTCACTAACTTTAACCTAAAACCATATTTCAGAATCAAAAAATCCGATGATAAATCGGTTTCAGCTTCGGCGGTAGGGCCCCAGCTACTAGAATTTATAAACAAGTTATGTTGTATATATTAGAGTTCAACGGGCACATGTTTTTGTATTTTTATGTTATATGCATATTTTAATGACTACCTGTGGAGTTTTAGTCACTTTAAAAAAAAAATACTAAGTATGACTAACTATATATACAAACAAAAAAAACGGTAATAACAAAAACTAATTAAAATTAATAAAATATAATATCTAAATAGCATCAAAGAATTCTTCCGCATTACCATCAAAGGGTGTTTTGGGGTGTAAGTAGTTCATCAAGATCTTTGAACCAAAGCCAACTTCACCTGCACGTGGTGCACCCTGCTGACTGACAAACGAAGCTCTGGCGAAAAGAGAGGTAGGGAGCGTAATTTATTGTAAGCTACCCGACTGGGGAATATACCTCCACCTCACAGAATACCGCAGCCAAATAACAATTCCCTTGCGGGTTGTTGTGTTCCTGCGAGTGAGTGAGGTCACCAGAAAGAAAGGAAGGAGATGCTGCGTTGGCAGCGGGGGTAGCGGCGCGCGAGCAATATTTTATGTTGCAAGCGTTAATATGGCTACGGTAACCGCTTCACATCAGGCGGACCGTATGCTTGTCTGCTACCCGACGTAGCATAAAAAAAAAGGGTAACATGGCCAGAAGGCTAGCAGCATTACCACATTTTTATATTTTTTATATTGCCTTTTTTATATTTTTATTTTTTTTATTTTACTTATGAAACAGGGTTGGTTAAAATTTTGCAAAGAAAAAATGTCGTAATCGTAGGTTACAATGGATCTGCGGTCTGGGAAAGTGAAAGGGCACAGATCCACAAGAGTTATCGCATAGCCGGGCGGGCCTTTGATCGCGGATGTTAGCGACGCGTGCGCATGCGCCGCCGCGTGTGAACATAGCGCTTGTTTGCGTGAAGATGGCCTTTTTGTGTGCATTCCTCACATTCCCACATCACTGGAATTGTTTGGATTTGGATGGCGGACATTTGCATATTAGAAAAGCAAAAATAATCAAAGACTCTACCCCCATATTATCAGTGCCTTAGACAGAGCACGTATATACAAATCATCATCAGCATTTTTTGATGTGAAACGTCTTTAAAATTACTCCAATACATACGGGTACCTGGGGCCCTACCGGGTACCTGGGGCCCTACCCGGGTACCTGGGACCCTACCGCCGAAGCTGAAGCCGATTCCCATAGGATTTTTTGATTGCGAAAATCAAACTTCAGCATAGATTTATGCTACTTGTAGGGATCGGCAGCCCCTTGCCAAAATCCATTGGCAGTGGTGATTGCTTTCCACCAGGTGACCCACATGCTCGTTTGCCCCCCTCTCATACAAAAAAAAAGTTATAGGAACGTGCTACTTCCATACTATTACTGATTTGTTATGGTATGGTGTATCTATATGTGTTTATGGGTAATTCATTCATATATAGCCGAAGTGTTAGACGTGTGGGACGAAGCGATGGACGCTGACCTCTCTAGATGGACCAAAAACCTCAAAAAAGCGGTTGGAAGCAGCTGGATGCGGAAAGCTTCCACCACGTTCGTCCACGTACCATCTCTGTACATATAAGAAACGGCTCGATTTGTTAAACGTAACCCAGATTTATTTGAAAACTTGACAATGTAATGAAACGATCAAACAGACCACAATTTAATTTATCCTAATACTAAATTAAATACAATTTAATTTATCGTAATACTAAATTAAAGTATAGTAGTAACAGCTCATACTTTATGTGCATTAAAATAAAAAATAATAGCTTATTTTGAGATTTCAATGAGACATTTCAATGAGTCTGGTAGCCCAGACTCATTGAAACGTTTGACATTATATAAATTAAAATAATGTATTTTTTTTTATTTCCTGGCCACAAATTGTTTTTATTCCATGACTTTTTCAATTATAAATTCTAAAATTATGACATGTTATAATTATTTAATGATTAATTTGCAATATACAATGTTAATTTAAATATATACTTTTGTTCTTCGTATTTTTATGTAAATATTCACATGCCATTTTGGTGGAATATGTTCAGGACCATATAACTTATAACGCCATATTCTGTGAATAAAGTATCATTCACTCATTCAGCTGAGAATCTCATTTGGTGAATGCATTGGGGAAGGCTTGTATCCAACAGTCGGTAGATGCAAATGTACGAGTTTAAATATCTAATTCAAAATAATGTTAAACCAAATACCAAAATAACGTTTGGCGAAAGTCTGGCCTGAACATAAACTAAACAAATCATTAGGTCGTGACTATAACGTTTGCAAACTGTACATTTTATTGGCAAACAATTAGATTTAGTATTTGTTTAATGGTATTTGTTTTAATATTGTTACTGGAAACTCTCTCGGGTAGAACTTTAATTATTAGTACATAGCACGCGATGGATAGGAAGTAAGTTATGGCGAATATTAATCATAAAGGCCTATGTAGTTGAATTAGTGTAACTAAAGTTATACACTGATAAATATCACCAATTTGTCCTGGAATATTTATATTTATTTATTTATTTTGACTGATATCACCAATTACAAATATTTAAAAAAAATTGAAAAATTCACCTCCCCGCCTAAGTGGGGTAGTAGTGTAATTACTTAATAAGTAGATGGCGCCACACTGTGACTCACGCAGTAAAATATAAAATGCAAAATTTCGTCACCAACACAAACCTTCCTGGTAGCTCAGTTGGAAGAGCACTCGACCGGTCATCGAGAGAGAGGTCTTGGGTTCATATCCCACCTAGGCCGGGAGAGGTGAATTTCTCCATTTTTTTAAAATAAGTATTTGTGGTATTCTAGCAAATTTAAAATAATAATAATTTGATATCACCAATATCAGTCAGTGACAGCGACGGACAGAATATGCTGGATCAATGTAAGTATCTGGTGGGTGAAGGAGGACCATAGGGAAATAAATAGAGGTATGACTGTGTAGCCCTGAGGGTCTACCGCCGAAGCTGAAGCCGATTCCCATCGGAATTTTTTATTGCAAAAATCAAACTTCAGAATAGATTAGCTGACATAAACACTGAAGGTGTACCGCTAAAGCAAAAAATGTTGTTAATAACATAAACCTAAGACCTATTTTTGATATGATAAATATTCGATGGTAATCGGCTTCAAATTCGGCGGTAGGCCTCCTGATAGCCCACGTAGTCATGCTCACTAAAGTCTTTAAACTGGTGGTGGTGTCGTGTGGCGGGCCGCTGCATTCCCAATAAAATCACAATACACTAAGTCTATTGTGATAAAATGGTTGAATGCGGCGATGGCTGCCCCATGCATCAACTCGTGAACGGGTGCTGCCAGAGCGGACTGGTCTGCCGTGGCTGTCATGGTTGCAAAGTAAAAAATAGGAGGATTTAGATTAAGTAGTATTAGACAATAGTATCATTAGCATAACAGCGATGTGTAATTAAGAAATTGGTAGAAAATTGTAACATAAAAATTTGCACGTTAAATGTAAATAATTCGCAAACAGATTACTATATCGAAAAATGATCTTCCCACTCTCCCAATGTTTCTATAAGACCTATCCAATGACACCCCACACCATGGGGTAGGTGCAGAAAAAAAAAATCATCCCCATTTTACGTGGTACCCCGAAAAAAAAAATATTTTTCAAAATTTTATTCTACTACTTTGTCAGCATAGTTAATATGTGTCTACATGCCAAACTACAGCTTTCTAGTATCAAGCGTCTCTGAACTAGGCTGCGGGCGGACGGACGGACATGGCGAAACTATAAGGGGTCCTTGTTTACTACGGAATCCTAAAAATGGAAGATTGTTAATAAAAGGTACGGACCCCGAGGTCTGTAGATTGTATAGCACCGTATAGTATAGTAATAACTTTCTTATACTTTGTAGGACATTTGTAGAAACATACTCGTAAATACAAAAAAATTAAAAGAAGAGAATTAATCTCTGTAATCTAACATTACCTGGAAAAATTGTTTAACATCTTTTGACGTGATAACGTCTCATAAATGCCGGCTGCACGCTAGAAAAAGCCTGACTCATTGTCACGTTTCGCCTGAGCCGAACGTGCAAGCGAGAGCGCGGAACTATCTCTCTTCCACTCTATCGGCCGATGTTTTCTTATGACGTTATCACGTAAAATTGTCGTCCATAATCGGACTTTATAAACAACCAACTTTTGGTTTAAAGATGATAGTGAACCATTTACATATCCGATATGTTCTCTAATACTTCAAAGGTAAATCTACCTCTCGCTCGCAGGTAATGAAGCAAAAAACCGCAATACAAAGGAATGACATTGATACAGCATTAGTAGAGGTCACACATCTCTGTATGTAGATAATCTATTCGTTGTTACATATATCGACAGTTGACACGTACCGTATTAAGGCTTTTAAGGTCCACTTTCCATAAAAGAAATCGGTTGTCTGTAAAGTCGGTTTACTGACGATAGTTGAACGTGACAACGTCATAAGAAAATACTGATGGAATGTTTGCATTTTTCAAAAGAAAATTTTAATGGAACACCTCAGAGGGAGGTAACGCCGCATGAGTCATGTTTTTTCGTGCGTGGAGCCGGCTCCATCGAATTATAAGACGTTGTCACGTAAAAAAAATGTATTTGTCCGACCTATGCTTAATTAGCGGCTGGCCCACGCTTCGCTCTGGGCTAACAGCCAATACCGACGGCTTAACGTGCGCTCCTAAGCACGGAGGAGTTAAGAGATAAATAAACCCATCCATAGACAGGTTACGGTGACGTTGCTTAACTTGCGTATTTGATTAGTCTGGCACGCGCAACGACGACATAGAGCTCCTCAGAGAAAGAAATAGTTTTTATTATTTTAATATTGTTTTCTATTTTAGAAAGAGTATAAACATAATAATATATTCAAAATAAAATTTAAATAACTATTAAAATTAATATTAAACATTATTAATATAAATTAATAAACAGAGAGAAAAAATGGCTGGCTGTATGATGGACACGGCTGTGTGTTGTACGTGAATGCGTTATGTGCACAAAAACTATCTCAAAATGGCAACTCTTCCCCCTCCCCCGCACGCGATGTGCCATAGTCCTTACTTAGCGTAATAAATTCTTTGACCCTTCATCTATCCAGTGGTGTGATTGAATTTTGGATGGAGATGATAGATTTGTAGCTGCAACATAAAACTGTATCCCCCGATTTTGTTATCATTCGTTTTTTTGATTTGTCTCCCTATAGAAGCAATTTTAAAGACGAATTCATGTCAAACCTATAATAATAATTATTAACTGAGAAAATACAATCTAATCATAGAAAACTAAATTAAATTAAAATAATCTAAAAACTATATAGCTATCTAGCGAGACAATGCTGCCAGTCTTCTTTGGGACGCATCCGACAGGCAACGATCTTGGGGATATTTTTTTTGTAGGTAAATTTCTGTTTACTATTTTTTTTTATCGCATAACTTTTTCTTTTCTTTCAGAGAGAAATTATATTTGAATTTGAATTTGAACAAGAAAGCCCATCTTTACGTATAACCACATTTTACTCACTCAAAAAGTAATACATAACTGTAAAAATATATTGAATGGATTCTAACAACAGCACAACAAATTAACATAGACAAGAAAGTGGCGTGACTCCGGGCAGTAACACGTCGTGGTACAACTACGATTGGCCCGACAGCCGACCCATCACCTTGAATGGTTGGCTACAAATTGTTATGTAAGACGTCTAGATAGCGCCTATAAAGAGTCAGGATTGCTTTAATATATTTCGATGTAATAGTTCAAATTAAGTCGCAGCATACCTTTTTGGAGGAGCTCGATGGCGTCGTTGCGCGTCTGAGTCTAATCGAACACGCAAGTTAAGCAACGTCGACCGCAGCCTGTCTATGGATGGGTTTATTAATCTCGAGCTCCTCCGTGCTTTGGAGGGCACGTTAAGCCGTCGGTCCCGGCTGTTGTCATTAGATGACAGTCGTTAAGCCAAGTTAGTGGCCTTTGGGCGGCTTGAAAACACTGGCCTCCGCCAACCCGCAGTTGAGCAGCGTGGTGGAGCATGCTCTAAACCCCTTCGATTGAGGGCAGACCCATATCCCAACAGTGGGATGATTATGGGTTGATGCCGATGCCGATACCTTTTTGGCTTTTTTAATAGGCTATTTGACAATGTTCAAAAATTGTATAAATTATTTAACAATATCTAAAATATACAAAACTATAAAGATCTGATGACCAAACTTTCATTCTAATATCTTCCATCCGACTTATTTTAGGGTCGATCAAAGTTTGGCCGGAAAGTCCATTTTAAAAGTATGAAATTAAAAAAAAAAAAATCCATTGGAAAAGCAATAAAAATACTATAACTTTTATTATGATACTAATTACATAAACGTAATATTTTACATAGCTGTCGTACAAATTTCTGATTTGATACGTACAAAATACAAACCTGTGACGTTATAACTCAGCCTTTTTTGTATGGGGCGTTTTCGGGAAAATCTAAAATTGTTATTTTCAAATTAACATATCTCGAGAGATTTTTGTGCTTTCGAAATAATTCTTTCACCTATGGTTATATTATTAAGAGTCCCTACATATCAAACCGAAAAAAATGTTAGTCAAATAGCCTAATCAAACTTCAGCTTAAATTTCTTGAACTCAATAAAAAACATTACACACACTACCATTTATTTGATACACACACGCATATATACACTTTAGTTTATTGTTAAAATCATAATTTAAATCAATAGGCATCTGACCCATTTTTATTTCGATTTGTTATTTAAAGACGTCACAATAATATAACTATAGGCGAAAGAATTACTTCGATAGCATAAAAACTTCTCGAGATATGATAACTTTAAGATCACAATTTTGGACTATCCCGAAAACGCTGCATACAAAAGGCTACAGTATTATGACGTCACGATGTGCTATTTTATATGCATTAAATCAGAAATTTGTACGACAGCTATGTTAAATATTGCGTTTATGTAGCTACGTTAGTGCCGTAACAAAAGTTATAGTATTTTTTATTGTTTCTACAATAGTAATATTTATTTTTAATAATTTCATACATTTAAAATGGACTTTCCCACCAAACTTTGATCGACCATAAAACACGTCGTACATAAGTTATTAAAATTTTGAGATCGCAGATCGTTCTAGTTTTATGTATTTTACGTTACTGATACAGAGTTTTTATAATTTTAGAACTTTGTTCAGAATACCTATTATGGTCGAATTTCGACTAGGCGACCACTAGTTTAATCAAAGATACCTAAACATAAAAATCCAAAAGAAGAGCCCTGTCAAACTGATTTAACATAATGTCGGCAGTACCTACCCATAAGATTACATAAGTGTAAATAATGCGCCGTAAATGCCATAACGGGGGAGTCAAGGTGATGCCGGCGCCAACCCTTATCTAGCCACACGCCATGTTGATGCTTTCGACTAGTTGTAAATTAGTTTTGTAAGTTATCAAGTTATGTAAGATAAAGGAGACCACTCAGCCCTCATAAATTTTTAGGCCTTTTTTATACTACGTAGGGTTGCAGACAAGTTCATTAATATTATGCTTCATAATTATTAGCACTTGCCACATGAAATATCGCTTGCGTGCGCCCGCTGCCAATGTAATAATTCCTTCCTTTCTGGTGACTTCACTCACTCGCAGGAACACAACAACCCTCAAGGAAATTATTTGGTTGCGGTATTCTGTTAGATGGAGGTACTTCCCCGGTCGGGCAGCTTACAGATACGCCGTATTCCACCTCTCTTTCGCTAGGGTCTATTTCGGCATGATTTTTTTTATACTACGTAGGGTGACAGACTAGCATACGGCCCGCCTGATGTGAAGCGGTTACCGCAGCCATATTAACGCTCGCAACATTAAAAATATCGCTCGCGCGCCGCCACCCCCACTGCCAATGCAGCATCTCCTTCCTTTCTGGTGACCTCACTCACTCGCAGGAACACAACAACCCTCAAGGGAATTGTTATTTGGCTGCGGTATCCTGTGAGGTGGAGGTACATTCCCCAGTCGGGTAGCTTACAATTACGCTCCCTACCTCTCTTTTCGCCAGAGCTTCGTTTGTCAGTCAGCAGGGTGCACCGCGTGCAGGTGAAGTTGGCTTTGGTTTTTTTTTATACCACCGCATAGAAAGCAGTTACCGTAGCCTATGGACGCCTGTAACACCAGAGGCATCACGTGCGCGTTGCCGACCCTGTAAAAACCTCTTTACGCCCTTTTTGAATTTGGTTCACAGATGTTGATAAACCACTTACACCCTCAATGGTACACCATTTTCCATGTTATATGTGTATGTAGGTAAGTTTATCCAATTTATGCATCCCCTACTTGCTTTCTATCATTCTTATTTTCTCTACCATAAGGTTGTCTGGAAGAGATCGTTCAACGATAAGACCGCCTTTTGTACTTTTATTGTCTTAATACGTCAGTAAAATCTTTAATTTGTAGCAATAAAGAATATTGTGTTGTATTATAATATTTTGACTTAGTGTCGTGTCTAATCACTTTGGATTTTTTAAGCATTACTTATCTTTTGTCGTACCATTCTTCCTTTGATTAATGAATCAAAAACTACTTAATTATCATTATCATATAACAGATATCTATTAAAATATCAAAGAACATAACACCAAACGTGATACCAAAAGCGATTACAATTCAATGGTAAAAGTAACCATTAAGGAAGGCGCCCACTTGACACGCGATCCAAAAATATTTCGTGCTGCTATGTGTTATTGTGGTTGTTTTTTATTTCTCCCCCAATTCTGTATCGTTTATTGAAATATCAGCTATTTAAGGAGACGTTTTTAGGGGTGGTTCAAATCTATTCGTTCCAAGTAGTTTAAGGGTATTATTAACTGAGTTTGATGTACATAAATCATTCAGTAGCAAAATTATATTCAGAAGGTTTATAAATGCACCGCACTAGTTCGGAAATGGAGTCGGGAAAGTAAGTCATGTTTTTTAGCTTTCCTAAAGTAAACAATACAATAATTTTATTTTTGAGTCGCATAGTCTTTTTTTTTATATACTACGTTGGATGGCAGACAAGCATACGGTCCGCCTGATTTGAAGCGGTTGCCGTAGCCATATTAACGCCCGCAACATAAAATATCGCTCGCGCGCCGCCACCCCCGCTGCCAACTCAGTATCTCCTTCCTTTCTGGTGACCTCACTCACTCGCAGGAACACAACACCCCTCAAGGGAATTGTTATTTGGCTGCGGTATTCTGTGAGGTGGAGGTACATTACCCAGTCGGGTAGCTTACAATTAGGCTCCCTACCTCTCTTTTCGCCAGAGCTTCGTTTGTCAGCAGGGTGCAGCGCGTGCAGGTGAAGTTGGCTTAGGTTCAAAGATGTTGATGAACCACTTACACCCCGAAAAATTATATGTTACACCCCGAATAATTATAGTCAAAATTGTTGTTGTTTATCCATAAATGGTCACTTAGCAATTCCGCACGCGTGATGATAATTGACCATGCACAGGTAACACGATCATGTGAGGAGTCGATGACAGTGCGATCACACATAAAGACCGACAAGCAGAACGAGGATGATCAGGACGCCTTATCGTGCCCAGCGTCGGACTGGCCATATAGTCGAGGTGGCATTTGCCAGCCGGGTCCCAGCCTGCGCGGGCCCCCCACGGGCCTGGCTTGCGGGGCTTGCGGCAACCGTAGAATAATATACCATCTACCATCATCTAGTCTCGGGCCCCGGGCTTGTCAGCCACCCGGGCCCTTCCGGCCCAGTCCGACCAGGGCTGGTACCCACCACATAACGTTGCTAAAACATTTTTCTCAACTAAAAGAAAGTCTAGGTGTGATTTTTTGTCAATCAGTGTTCTCGGGCTACGTAACAATATACTTTTAGTGCATGTCCAAATTAGTGGTACTCAGGAACGCAAGAAAATGTAATTGGGAATCCCTGTTATACTTCGCTCAACTTTACCTAATACATATTCAGCCATAATTATTGACCCACTAAACACGTTGCTAGGTGCACCCCAGTGTAATATCAGGTATGGAATCTATTGACGTAACTTGCAGGTGCAATGACCTGTGAAACGTAAAGTCATTCTACTTAATACACCACTTTTGGTGTGAACTCCTCGCTTGGAACCATCCTTCATAAATGTTGACGTTCCAAGTTGAGTACAAAGATTGAGTAACGAAAGTACATTACTTGCAGGTTTTCTTTCGTGGGTATCTAGTTCTAGTCTATGGTTTTATTTCCCCTTTTTTACTTATTTTTTTTATATGAGAGGGTGGCACACGTGCAGGTGGGTCACCTGATGGAAAGCAATCACCACTGCCCATGGAGATCAGAAACACCAAGGGGTCGCCGATCCTTTGCCAGCCTATACCCCTTCCTTTCCTTCTTTCTGGATACCTCACTCACTCGCAGGAACACAACAACCCACAATGGAATTGTTATTTGGCTGCGGTATTATGTGAGGTGGAGGTACTTCCCCAGTCGGGCAGCTTAAACAATACGCTATGCCCTACCTCTCTTTTCGCCAGAGCCTCGTCTGTCAGTCAGCAGGGTGTACCACGTGCAGGTGAGGTGAGGTTGGCTTTGGTTCAAAGATGTTGATGGACCACTTACACCCCAAAACTCAAGACTTGAAGTTGACAAAGGTAGTTGACCGCACCAGTCGCGTAGAACAGGGTCAGCTGTATGGTCATTTTGTTCTTCAAAAAAGATGACAAAAGCTAATTGAAGAATTATAGACCGATCTCACTCCTTACCAACTTGTTAAGCTGTTTTCAAGGGTTATCACGAATTGTTTGGCTCGAAGGTTTGATGACTACCAGCCACCGGAACAGGCTGGGTTACGTAAAAGCTACAGTACCGTGGACCACATACATACATTGCGGCAGATTGTGCAGAAAACCACAGAGTACAATTGAAATTTGAATAGCTTCGACACATCTTCGCCGCACAGATACTCCAATGCTTGAAGACTAAATTCTTCAACCAGTGCGTCCTCCCTGCAATGACCTATGGTGCAGAGACTTGGACACTGACCATCGGACTGGTCCACAGGCTAAAGGACAGCAAACGATGGAGAGGGCTATGCTCGGGGTTTCTCTGAGGAATCGAATCCGGAACGAAGAAATTCGTAGAGAAGTTGTCGACATAGCCTTCCGAGTTTGCAAGCTGTAGTGGCAATGAGCCGGTCACATCTGCCGATTAAGTGATGGCAGATGGGAGAGGAAGGTAATAGAGTGGAGGCCGCGTGTAGGACAACGTAGCCTTGGACACCCTCCTTCAAGATAGTCCGATGACCTTAAGAAAGTATCTGAGAGCGGATGGACGCGCAAGTTGGAGGATCGTATTTGGTGGAAAACATTGGGGAAGGCTTATATCCAGCAGTGGGTAGATACAGGTTTGTTGATGATGATTATGATTATAATTATTGAACTAAACGATAACTTAAAAATAATCTACAAAATTAATTAAAACAATTATAGCAGGCGCATATTTGTAATTTACAATGTCATTACAAGTAACTCAAAGAAAATTAACATAAAAAATTACATCATGCGTCCATGTGGGCGAAGTCACGGACAGTTACCTACTATAAAAAAAAGAACTATATCCGAAATAAATTTAATTATCATTATCTAACCATTAATTAGCTGTACAATTCTAGTTTCCGACTGTACCATTCAATGAGACCGGATATCTTTCTACAGATAAATAAATAAAAAGTAAAAAGCTAATGCTCTCGCTTTCTCTCAAGTCTATGGTTGATCAGAGAGTAAATATTTACCGAATCGAATGGTTTTGTTCTCTACCTATTTTCATAAGTAAAACTTGTTCAAGGTTGTAGTAAAATAAGGAATCTGTACGTGTATTATTTTGACATAAAATCGTTATTTCATGTATTATACTATATTTATTTATTATATCAGTTACATATTTTGGGGTGTAAGTTCTCACTATGATCTTTAGAGCCAAAGCCAACCTCACCTGCGCGTGGTGCACCCTGCCGATTAGTAAAGGAGGCTCTGACAAAAGAGTGGTAGAGCAGCGCAAGATGCACGACTGGGGAAGTACCTCCGCCACACAGAATACCGCATCTTGAGGGTAAAGGACGTGTTCCTGCGAGTGAGTGAGGTCACCAGAAAGGAAGGAGTTTACTGCGTTGGCGGCGGAAGTGACGACACGCGAGCAATATTTCATGTTGCGAGTTAAAATGGCTACGGTAACTGCTTCATTCTTTCTTCTTCATTTTAGTCAAAATTTGGCTTGTCTGATTTAAAGTTTAGACTGTTATTGTTTTGTTGATCACAAGCTTAACTTAACATCCTCGGTTAGAACCACTTTTGACTGCATATCTCAGTTAAAAGTGGTTTTGACCAACGTTCTTATCTTAGTCAAAACTATTTTGATAATAACTTGCAGTTAAACTGGTTTTGACTGATTATGAGTTTTGACTGTACCAAGACCTATAAAAAGAGATTTAAGTAATATTGAATATTTATTTACTTATTTATTGAATGTCTTTGGAGATAAATAAATGCCGTTGATGAGGCAGAGGGTCGAATATGGTGGCAATCATTTGAGAAACCCTCTATCTAGCAGTATGGAAATACTGACATGACGATCATGAGATACTGCCAGCATCCCGCGACTTCTTCTTCATCTTCAATCTTCGTGAACTTTATGAAATAAACAATTATTATTAATAATAATTGTTTATTTTGAGCCCGGTGGCCGAATGTCTACTTTGACTCCGAGGTCGCAGGTTCGATCCCCGCTCCCCGCAGACAAATATTTGTGCTCATGAACATGTTTGTTTATCATGGCCTGGGTGTTTTCTATGTATTATAACAAGTATGTATTTACAAAAAAAAAATTATATGTATTTCAGTAGATTTATCAGTTGTATAGTTACCCACAGTACAAGCTTTGCGATTAATTTGGGACTAAAAGGCGCTGTGTAAATTGTACAGAAATATTTTTTATCTAATCTCATACTGAAATTTACACATTAAAAAACTAAACACAGTATCTTAATGATAGTCTTTCTTTACACACAAGCTATGAAAATAAATTTAAAAAGTTATTTTTTGATACAGCTCTTCTATGGACAACTGTATCGTAAAATAACTTTTTTACCATTTCGATACAGCTTCAGCCCTGGATACAGGTATTTTAAACAAGTTGCAATGCAAATACATTGCAACTATGCAAATTTTTTCTACATAATCTGTGAACGCGGCGCCGCGCGGCGCGTCGCGCATGCGCACTACGCATGCTCGATCTGCAAATGGATTTATAGGTAAGAATTATTGCTGTTAAATTAACTTCATGGTTGTATTTAAAATATTATTATCATATATTTCATGAGATTAGATAAAGTAGTGTATGAAACTGCACATAATTAGGTATTAAAATACTCGTGTGGTCTATTATAACATTCGCCTTCGGCTCATGTTATAAACTCACACTCGTATTTTAATAACCCTTATTATGCAACAGTTTCATAAACTACTATTTTTTAATAATTGGTACTTTATTTTAAGGTCCATAAATACAACTGTAAAAACCGCTAACAATACCGGTTTTGTGTGTATTTTCGCATTTGTTTTACGAAATTCCCTATCGTACACTTAAAAATGAATGAATGAAACATTTATTTGTATCTCGTCTCTGTCTATCTGTGTGTACTACACATAGTTAGTTATTTCCAGTCTTTTAATAATTACTTATAAACATAAGTCAAATATAGTTTAAAAAAAAACACAAAAAGAATCATATGTGTGCCGCAGTAACACAAAATGGCTATAGCTCAGCCACTGAGGTAATTGTATTACTAACATAAGTTAGTAATATTACCTCAGTGAGCTCAGCTACATGTTTTGTTCTAAGATCAAAACGCTGATAATTCTGGCTGGCTACAGCCAGTGATTAGCCGCAACAGTAGTAAATATGAGCGAGTGAAACGTCTCCCTTCTGGCTGTCAATCTGTTACCTTGCTCTAAGGTGAGGTTAGAACCTGTTTGTGGCAGGCATTGGATGCTGTAATTGGGTTCCATGGGATGTTACGGCAGGTTATGTGGGTCATTGGGATCCAAACGGGATTTCTTGGCGTCGGTAATAGATCAAATAAAAATGAAACGGAAGATTCATCAACGCAGCGACTAACAGTATTTTGTAAGAATGCATACTCAATGGCGAATGCGACTGTAGGTACAATCATCTTCCGGATACAGTGAAAGAAAATAGTCTTTCATGGATTATAAGATATCTTTTTAGATTATTTAGACAAATGTTACTATTCGGTTGATGATTTTTTATGTGACACAATTAATGCATGACAATTAAGTAAGTACACAGTATATCTTGACATATTTTTTTGTGTAATAATCTATATTTCAGCTTGACATAATTATAATTAATATTTAATTCAGCACGACATACATATAATTTGACATTTATTTATCTTGTTAATCCTGATGATTTATTCATCAGTGATTTAAACAGTTCAATTGCATACTATGATTTTAATATTTGCACGCCATTATCAATGGCAGAATAATATGGAACATATTGAAAAAATTACAACTGTACAAAAACCTTATTCTGGCAAATAAATATTCATTCATTCATTCATCCTAGCAGCTTGTTCATACATTATGTTTGGAAGGATCTTTCATCAAACAAACATTTAGATTACATGAAAATAAACTTTATTAAAAAATAACATATTAATTTTATTACATTAAATAAGTAATAATAAATAAAGATCAGTAGTAACAAGTGGGTTCATTAATACATATTATTATTTAATTGTTATTTAACAATTCGTCTAAATAAGAAATAATTTCATTTGCATCTAAGCTAAGCACGTAGGACCTCCACCTCCACCACCACAATCAAATAACAATTTCCTAGAAGCCTGGGTCACATGGGTTATTGTGTTCTTGCGAGTGAAGTCACCAGGGCAGTGTTTCTGTGTTGGTAGCGATAGTAGCGATGAGCTGTTTTATGTTGCAATGACCTATCTATACCTAAACCTACAGGTTGTGTTAACCGCTTCGCACCAGGCGGGCCACATGCCTGCTATTCGAAGTAATATAAAAAACAAACAAAATTAAAACTTTTTTCAAACCCATGGAGATATTTGCGCTATAATGTGCTATATGTAATGAATAGTACCGTACCCCACTTTCATATATTTTCCCTACAACGTCTGATACCATAGAAGAAGATTACCACACCATCGACAAAAAATCGATAACTTTCATCGCATCGAGTATCGAGTCGTCACAAACTGGGATGGCGAGTAGGGCACGGCTAGTGGAAATGCACCTAGCACATTTCTCCATTTACGTTCGCGAAATGGGAACACACTAGACTATGGTTTCTAACATGTGAAATGTGACGAGAGTTAAGGCCATAGATACATTAGGAGAATGTATAAAACTAGTTTGTACACGCGGCTTCACCCCGCCTGAACATAGTACTTGGATAAAACGTATATATGTATAGAATAATATGTTCTGAATTGATCCAGAACATACTATTCTGTACATATATGTCAAATTTCAGTACATTTCACATGCATACGTGCTCACAAACTTTAATATTTATAAATATCCTTATCCTTCAACATGCCGAGGACCTGATATGGGTACAGCGGAAAAAAATAAAGATAGATTTGATAATTCACCATTATTCGTTCCAAACCTGCTGAAACTTGTACCAAAATGATCACGAAGGATAACGCTGGCGATAGCCCACGTAATATCTATAAAAATCCCGCGGCAAATAAAGGTCTGCAGGATTCGTAGCGTGGCACGCGAGGGGATTTAATTAAATATTAAATAGCTCAATAATTCAATATAAATATCAATAAGTATCCTTAAACTCTAACTGACAATAAAAACACAATAGAAACGTAACAAAAACAATTCACAAGAATTGCTTACAACAACGAACAAAACAGAAACTTTGACCTTTAATACGCAATAAAATACAAAAGTTAAGTCAATTACTTAACTCATCGCACTATCCAATGACTAAGCACAATACACACACACACACTCGCACGAACAAAGCTTTTAAGTTTAATATTGTTTGCTTAGCTTGAGTTGAGCGTCCATAAAATGCACATATTAACCAATTATTGTGATTAAAACGTTGCTTTTGATACTTGACAGTTATAAATAGTTATATTTTATGAATCGTGAATTGTACGGGGCATTTATAAATTATACTTATAGGTTTACCTTTTTGAGGTAGCGAGTTCTCTATATCGAGTTAGGTGGAAAAATATTTTTTTGTATGTTTGTATGAATTTTTAGGTTACCGCACTATTAATCGCAAAAATGGCTCAGATTTTGATAAAACTTGGTATATATATGTCATGATCGCATTTATTGATCAAAACCAAATTTATTAATCAAAGCCAACACCACCTGCACGTGGTGCGCCCTGCCGACTAGCGATAGAGGCTCTGGCGAAAGAGAGGTAGGGTGTTTAAAAAATGCCCGACAGGAGAAATACCTCCACCTCACAGAATACTGCAGCCAAATAACAATTCCCTTGAAGGTTGTTGTGTTCCTGCGAGTGAGTAAAGTCATAAGAAATGAAGGAGTTGCAACGGGGGTGGCGGCGCGCGAGCAATATTTCACGTTGCGAGCGACAATGTCATAAACAGCATTAGAATGTCCGTGGTCGTACTTCAGTAGCATCTGTGAGCCCCATTCCACGCGAGCCCGCTTCTGCTCCGCTGTCAGTTCATGAGGGATCCAACGACAACAAAGTTTCCGAACTTTTAATTCTTCGTGTAAAATTTTCTGAATTTGGCTCATACCAATCCCCAATAGTCCTCGAATTGTCTCCTAAGTAATCCGCGGGTTTTCTTCAATTAGCCGCTTAACAGTAGCCACATTATTTTCGTTGACGGCAGTTGAAGGCCGCCCTTCACGAAATTCGTCATGTAAAGAAACCCGACCTCTCTCAAATTCAGCAAACCATCGCCTCACGGTGCTTTAACAAGGTGCTTCTCTCCCAAAAACATTTTGAAGACGAGCGGCACAATCTTGCAGAGAGAGAGAGAGAACTTTTAAAATCCTAAAAATTCATCGCTCTAAAATCTTTTCGACTTAGGTAATTCCATTTTCGTTGCGTACGTAGAACTTTGACGTGTGATAAAAAACAATTGACAAATGATTTCCCGCCAATTTTTTTTTTATTACTAAGAAGGTTGCAAGTCGTTTCAAAAAAATATAACATTCGAAATTAAAATAGTTCCGATTAGCTAGAAGTGCAAAACTTTTAGTGTGCCCCATGTACAATGTGTGTAACCACAAAAACTTTGGTTCTGCAACATGTACTTCCAATAAAATTGTTGTCGTTGTTGTGTTCGCTGCATGAACCGTACCACACACACACATATAATACAGTATAATAATAATATCGTTTTACGTTTGTTACTCTTTCAGTGTAACCGGCTAAACAGTCGTGATCAACCCGTGTTTCAAAAAGAGTTTTCAAGCCCCGCCCTAAGGCCACTGACTTGGCTTCATCATCATCATCATCATCAGGTCCATTTTAGTCTCCACTACAGGAGCATGACCCTCTCTCGTCCGTCCTAGACGGAAGGACGATTTGGCCTACACTCCCCACGCTGTCCAAACGGGTTGGGGAGGCCTGATCGATATTTGACAATGTATTTCTCTTAGTCGCCTTGTACGACATCCACGGGAAGAAACGGAGTGATTCTATTCTATACTTGGCTTAAAGACTGTCATCTATTGACAACAGCCGGGACTGACGGCTTAACGTGCCCTCCGAAGCACGGAAGTGCTTGAGATAAATAAATCCATCTACAGACAGGCTGCGGTTGACGTTGCTTAACTTGCGTGTTCGATTAGACTGGCACGCGCAACGACGCCATCGAGCTCCTATCGTAACAAGTTTAAATACGAGTATTCTTCATTATGCCGCGCCCCAACAATATTTCCCATACGCTTTCTCCCGTGTGAACTGCACACAATACTTTAGAAATGGAGACATCGTGTTTGTCTTAATTCATTAATTATCTTCACAATTCACATGCAGTGGCTGTATTGAAACACCTCCATCTTGAAGAAGACCACAGTAATTAAATACTCGTACAGGGGCGTAAGTGGCTGAAATGATCTTTGACCAAAGCAACCTCACCTGGCGACGTCATGCACCCTGCTGATTAAATAACGGGGATTTGTCAATACATATGGACGAAAGGCCTAATTTGAAAACGTCTAATCGTTGTAAAACGTAGGTATTAGTTAAAATTCAATATTTTAGGTCCCCAATAGTGTTAGAAACTTAAAATCCGTGGTGCACGGCAATTGAGTTTCACTTGACTTCTTTAGGCTTTTAATGCCTTATTTGCCATATTGCTGTCTCTCACATTGCTAAGAGGGGAAATTAAATTCCAAAAGCTTCTTACTCCTACTAATTTCTTCTGATTAAATTCATTGTGAGTTCCAAGGTAGCCATAGTTTCTTGCCTTTTTTTGTGGTTGCCGCTGTTAATCCTTGCTACACATGTGTGTCAAATTGTAGCTCGATTGCTCTTGGAATGCGTGTGTACCTCACATCTCCACAAATATAAGTCGAGCACAGCTGGCTTGGCTTTTGGTCATCGCAAGCTAACCTTTTTTTTATGTGGGGAATCTGTACAGGATACCACGCTGCCCATCGGGGCAGCGTGGTTATGTCTAAGTCTACTGCCATAGGGAAGTGGCAGCCCTACTAAAACCTCGCGGTCGGAGTGACAACCCTGCCGAAGTTTATATTTCATGTAAACTTGGGTGTATTGGTTTCGTTTCATTCAAGAGTTAAGTCCTTTCGTCTATAGGGGTATCTGTCCTTATGTGAATCAACTTTAGATAAACTGTCCAATATGTATAATAAATTTAGGTATTTTGTGCAGTAGGTGTTTTCAAATTAGGCCTTTTATCCTTTTATAGGTATTATGTATACACGTGTGTACGCTGAATATTTGATTAGTCGATGTATTATTATATAATAGTCGATATATTTTATTAATAAAATCTGCTTTTGTTTGCTTCTTCAGAACCGCATTCGTAAATTTCTGCTTGCCCCAAAGGTAAAGCCTTAAGGTCAACGACCCTATACCTATAACTAATGCTCCCCTGTGCACCAGCCTTTTGGTTATAACACAGAATTGCCAATCTCTCGCCCAGTAAACCAACCAGGCAAGAAGACCTTTACCCGCTCCGCTATCGCGCCCAGTAAACCAACGCGGCACTTAAGCAAATTGGTAGCAGGTCTTACTCCCTTTCGCCTGCAAGCAAACTACTTACGCACTCTTAAGTCGGTAGCGTTAAAGGTCTATAAAGTTTTTAAATAAAATTAATAAAACATTTTTGGCGTATAGAGCGGGCGCTGTATGGAGTTGAGTGTGCAAAATATGAGGACCGCATGCTATAAACAGTTTTGAATTCAGAAAAGCTTGTAGATTATGATTCTGAATGTTGCCAGGAAGTTTCTTGGTCCAATTTTTGTTTATACCTCATTCCCTTGGATATCGAGTAAATGGACTGAACAAATGCTTTAGAACAATTTTAATCATTGTTTTATTGAAAATATCCAATTGTTTCTTATGATTAAAGATTCTTATAGCTATTTAGTGGAAATAAAAACAAAAAAAAAATTGTTGGAAAAAAAATATATTACATATAAGAATATTTTATGTAATATTTTTTTTTATAAAAAGAAATGATTACATAAAATGATTTATTTTCTTTTTCTTCTTTGTCGCTTCACTCTTGCCAGAATGGTCGTGGTTGTCATGATGAGATGAGGCAGCAGCTCGCCTCACGACGTCTCGCCATCTCTGCCTGCTGGTCGTCTATGGAGTCGTTTCCGCGGCGACTAACATGTCCAAAGAACCGCAAAATACGACTCTGCACCAAGGTGGATAGACGTTTTGTAATGCGTAGTTCAGCAAGGATTGAGCAATTTGTGCGGAATTCAGTCCACGAAACTCGGAGCATCCAGCTCCAACACTACATTTTCAAGGCGCCAATTTTCTTTGTCTCCGTCCGCCGTATAGCCCATGTTTCTGCGGCATATAAGAATATAGGAAACACCAACGATTTGACGAGCCGAATCTTTGTGGCTTTTGTGATGTTTCTATTGGCCCATATTTTCCTGAGGTTTTCCATCTCACTCCTAGTAATAGCCATACGTCGATTAACTTCATCTATACAGCCCCCTTGATTTGACATAAAAGCGCCAAGATATAAGTAGGACTGTACGACATCGTAGTTCGCGATTGGTTTATATTCTGCAAGATGTGTTGGGCTCTGTCTACAATCATTATCTTAGTTTTGCGGCGGTTTATCTTCAAACAAAAGTCTAGGCATACACTTTCCATTTTTAGGAGGATGGGTATCTACATTTTGCATAATAAGGATTTGCATGTTTTGTTAGTATTATTATTATTTCTATTTAATACTTTTTTATTTTTTACCCGCGACGGAACGGAGACGGTATATGCGTTTGGGGTGCTAGGATGTTTGTGCAAATCACTGTTGCCAATTATCTCCAAAACTAGGAGTCCGATTTTGATGCGGTTTTCAGTGATAGGTTCGGGTTTGATTGGTGCATGTTCTTCGATAAGTGTTACGGTCACAACTCACCAGGGGGCGCTACAGTAAATATTTGTTTGTGGAACCAATGTTGCCATTTATCTCCAAAAGTACGAGTCCGATTTTGATGCAGTTTCCAGTAATGGGATCGGGTTTCAATGTAGCATGTTCTTAGATAGGTGTTACGGTGACAACTCACCAGGGGGCGCTGCAGTAAATATTTGTTTGTGAAACCAATGTTGCCATTTACTCCAAAAGTACGAGTCCGATTTTGATACAGTTTCCAATGATGGGATCGGGTTTGAATGGTGCATGTTCTTAGATAGGCGTTACGGTGACATCTCACCAGGGGGCGCTGCAGTAAACATTTGTTTGTGCAACCAATGTTGTCTTTTATCTCCAAAACTACTAATCCGATTTTGATGCGGATTTCAGTGATGGGTTCGAGTTTGATTGGAGCATGTTCTTAGATAGGTATTACGGTGACAACTCAGCAGGGGGCGCTGCAGTAAACATTTGTTTGTGCAACCAATGTTGTCATTTATCTTCAAAACTACTAGTCCGATTTTAATACGGATTTCAGTGATGGGTTCAGGTTTGACTGGAGCATGTTCTTAGATAGGTGTTACAGTGACAACTCACCAGAGGGCAGTAAACATTTGTTTGTGCAAAACCAAAACTACTAGTCTGATTCTGATGCGGTTTTCAATTGTAATACCTATGCTTGCTCTCTAAAAAGTTTGAAATAAAAACAAAATTAAAAATTTTGAAAATCCCACGACGGTTAAAACGTAGTTGAAAAAGGATAAAATAATTTTGAAACCCCCGACTTAAAGAATTTATGCTATGAACTTAATAAAAACAACCCAAGAAATTCCGTCGGGGGCTGCTGTAAATTTCAACATAAAAATAAATAAGTTACTATAAAACTGCCAAACTAGTTCATTTAATGGCAGCCCCAAGGGATTTTCTTGGTTTTTTTTTATTAAGTTCATAGCATAAATTCTTTAAGTCGGGGGTTTCAAAATTATTTTATTCTTTTTCAACTACGTTTTTACCGTCGTGGGTTTTTCAAAATTTTTAATTTTGTTTTTATATTATTTAAAGCTCTATGTTGTACAAATGCTCTGTACCAATTACCAAACCCATGTTAATGTTCCCATCAAGCATTCCATAGTTGACTGGAAGAAATCCCTGCATGGGTAAGTCCGCCATTGACATTTCTTTTGTATAATCTACATGCGTGTTTTAGTAGTAAAAAGTTTACAAATTAAAATTAAAATTTTTGATTACTTATGTAAAAATTTCCTATTATGTTTTTTTTTTCAGCAATATTTGTTTTTTTTTTGTTTTTTTATTTCCACTTAGTAGCTATAAGTATCTTTAATCTTTAATCATAAGAAACAATTGGATATTTTCAATAAAACAATGATTAAAAGTGTTGTAAAGCATTTCTTCAGTCCATTTACTCGATATACGAGGGAATGAGGTAAAAAAAAAAATTGGACCAAGAAACTTCCCGGCAACATTCAGAATCATAATCTACAAGCTTTTCTGAATTCTAAACTGTTTATAGAATGCGGTCCTCATATTTTGCACACTCAACTACCTGTGGCGCCTGCACTAGTAAGAAAGTATGAGCACCCACGAGATCATCTAAAAGCCGGCGCTCCTTTGAAAAACTACCCTAATGACGTATTTGAGCGTGTAAGGTAACTGTTTGGCATCTTTCATAATACACTTCATTGCATAAAAATGCACCGGTAGAAGGGAGCTATTTACTTTTGCACTGACACTTGGCAGGAATGCGGTCAGCCAGTGTAAATATTCGTTGCAGTGTATTAGTGCAAGTCTATTGATCACAGTATAAACATCACGAACAGTAGCGACAAGGGATCGAGTAAGCATGTCTAAGGATGCAGTATAGCGATCTTTATATTTATTTTTCTATTATATAAACATTTTACGTTCCACATTCCAACACAGCCGGATGACTGAATAGCTGGATTCCAGGGTATCGTTACATGACTGCAGTCTCATGAGAAGCGGAGGCACCTCACCAGACGGACTCGGCATGCCCTTCTTTCGACAGAATTTCATTTTTTAATCGGCAGGGTTACCTTGTGATGAGCCCCTAACATTTTCATTGTTGTTTCTCTCTCTATCTTAATATCTTTTTTTTAGGTAGTTTAGTAGAAGGTAACTATAGAGATATTCATAAAAGAAGTAGGAAGATATTCATTTTGCCTCTCCCCTACGGGAAAATATACAATATTTTCATCGTTTTCGCAGCGGAGCAGACGCGAGTGGTGTTATGGGTCGAAAGAACAAAACTCCTTCCAAAATAAAATCTACATGTTATACAGTAAGTCTACACACTACATGGGAAGTCTACCATCGAGCTTCATCCATTTCGTCCACTTTCCCACAATTATGCCTACTGTTTTAAAACAAATATAATGTGATAGGTTTTTATGCACGGTTAGAAATATTTGGACGTTCCTCTAAACTAGGCAAACGTCCGCCTTCCATCAGCAGATTAGTTAAAATGCTTTAGGCATTGCAAATTAGGCTGTTAATTTTCTATGTAGATGGATATCTATCAGGTCTATTTTATCACGCAATAAGTGATCTTTAATGATTATGTAGATTGCCACAAGCCAATAATTGCCTTCGAAATAGATATAGTTTAGAAGCCGACTTTTTTGTATTATGTCAAGTTGCCAACAAACATACGGTCTGCCTGATGTGAAACGGTTACAGGTTAGAGTAGTTATCGGGACGACTGTAGTGGTGAGAATGTGGACTGGGACCCACCAGTCCACATTCCCACCACTGTGTCTCCTGTATAGCCAGGATTAACATAACAGCGGCGACCACCAAAAATGAACAACGAAGTCCACTACTGTCCCGGGGGTAACTACGACTGCCTTAGAGCTCACAACGAATTTAAACAGAAGAAATTAGTGGAAGTAGGAAGCTTTTGGAATTTGACTTCCCCTCTTAGCAATATCAGAGACAGCTACATGGCAAATAAAGCATTAAAAGCCTAAAGAGATGGCTAATCAAGTGAAGCTCATCTGCCGTGCATCACGGTTTACAGTTGCAGTAGTTAATCATTCTTAGCACGTTTATCGCAGAGAGTACAGCTCTTGAAGTGATTAAAGACTACAACAACCTCGGACAGGTCATACAGCTTGGCCAGGAAGAAATCGATAGGACGCATGGACTGAGCTGCAGGTTTGAAAAGCACATCCTCGACGTAGAGATACTCCGATGTTTGAAGACCAAAGTGTTCAATTAGTGCGTCCTCCAATGCCCTCCCGTGCGTGCAGACGTTGATTGGACGTTGACTGTTGTTGTTGCTTGTTGTGGTTCACAGACTAAAAGCGAGCGATGGAGAGAGCAATGCTTGCAGTTTCTCTAAGGAATCGAATCCGGAACTTAGACGGAAAATTAGACGGAGAATCAAAGTGGTCGACATAGCTCTTCTCAGAGTCAGCTAGATGAAGTGCCAGTGGGCTGGCCACCTTTCCATCACCATCTGCCATCGCTGGCTCTGCCGAGTCAGCGATGGCAGATGGGGATGGAAAGTCCTAGAGTGGAGGCCATGTATGGGATGACGAAGCGTAGGGCGCCTCCTCGCTCCTTCTGAAGCATACTTTACACGATTAGTCACAATGGTGGAAGTATGTTGTTCCAACATTTCGTGGCTTGATAACCTGTCATCAAAACCGATTTCAATGACGTTCGTATCTCATTTTATTTAAAAGACATGCTCATTTCATTAGCTAACGTAACACAAAGTCAGTTTGCGTAACGTGCGAGTTTAATCGTGTCTATTGGAACATTTTGCATTGTTTCCATGCGTTATTAGATGCAAGGTATTCTTTCCGTAAAATTACGAGCCTTTGTTTCCATTAAATATATTTTTCAACATAAATTTCTCATCGTTATTTAAATTTTGTTTGTTCCTGGTTATACTAAATACTCGTAGATGTATAATTAACATATAATTATGTAAATTGACTATATCTGGGCTTACACATTGTCTATATTATTAATACGTGTAGCAAAAACTATGTTTTCCCTTTTTATGAAAATTCCGCGGACGGAGAAGTACGAAATTTCGCATACTCATAGTTTGTATAGAGAAGGAGTGCAGAATGCTAGTATCTTAATAAATTATGAATAAAAAAATGATTAAATTAATAAAAAAAACATCGGACGCGCAGCATGCGCCACCATAGCGAAATTTATTTATTTATTTTGGCCACTTTCCCGAATTGATATCGGAAAATCAAGGTCACTTTACATTACTACTTTTTGATGTTCTACACGAATCCGAAGTCAGAATTTCGAAATTTTGAGTTTCATTGCAACGGACGGACAGACAGAACGACCGGACGATTTTATAAGCTCAATAAATTTCGCTAAACATTACACAAACTACCATGTATTTGACACACACACGCTATACTGTTTTGTTAAAGTCATAATTTAAATTAATTATGGTCGAATATCGACCAATGGGCGACCACTAGTTTAAATGTAAGTATAACTAGCTGACCGGATGGACGTTGTCCTGTCTTCTTAACAATAAATATTGAATTCGAATTAGTTTTGCGCAATCTGTCAAATAACTGACAGTTCTGACAAACGAAGTTACAGTAGAACAGTAAATATGGTCGTTCAGTTTTCTTAAATTTACTAATTTTCCGCGCAACTTTCTTATATTTTTCTTTCATAAGAACCTTCTCCTGACAATAACAAATACAACATAACAGAAATATCGAAATCGGTCCAGCTGTTCATGCGTCATGCCGTGACCAAGGGAATCAGGGATTCATTTATATATATATAGACTAGCTGACCTGACATACGTTGTCCTGTCTAAACCTTACCCAGTATGTCCAGAACACCCCACCAAAGTTTCATTACAATCGGATGAGCGGTAAACGAATGGATAAAGGACAGACAAACATTCATTTTTATATTTAAAGATGTGTAAGATTTAAAAAAAATGACACATGAAAATTTGACTCAGTTTTATATGGGTCAAAAAAGGGCCAAGAACTCTGCAATCTTGTTTTATAATAGCATTAAAATAAACCAACAAACAGACATAAGACATCCAACATACCTTTATCTCATGTGTAAATTATGCAAAACCGGGAGCTTCTCAGCAATAATGATAATACGCTTAAAGGTTAAAAGCCTAAAGCGATTCGACTGGAATCTACGATAAAAGGCGATAATAATAAAAACAACAGAATCGGAATTAAAACAGAAATAAATGATTCAGAGAGATAAAATACATAAATAATCAGGGCCTCTTTGTATGTACTTGCGTAGATATCTGATAAATACATTATAATACTTTTTATTGCGCCAACCACAGACCAATATAGTAGACATTTTGGATTATCTGACAGAATACTTTTTATCCCGGCAGTGTGCAAAATTATCTCAAAATGGAGCGCTTCCCTCTCCCCCGCACGCGATGTTCCTTAGTCCTTATTTAGCGTAATAAATTATTTGATCCTTCATCTATCCATTGGTGTGATTGAATTTTGGTTGGAGATGACAGATATGTAGCTGTAATACCAAACTGTATCCCCCGATTTTGTTATCATTCGTTTTTTGTAGTGAAAACTTCTTTAGCGGCGTTGTGCACTTTTTTGGGATGGGTAAAAAATGTTGAACTCGCGTGAGGATCACATGTCCTGATCGAAAATCCGTAAGATAAAGCTGCGAAACTACAAAATTCAACTTTAAGCAAAGACGATACGATTGAGATTGCTTTGCATAGGTAGTTTATGTTTGTGTACGATAGCGCAATAAATGAATATTGTATTTTACCAGATAAATGATAGTACTGTTATACTGATGAATAAAGCAATTCGTGCGAAATTATTTCCTAACCATTCCAAAATATTCAAAAATGCACAACGTTAATGTTCAAGTTTTCACTTCTACCGACACTCCCGGAGTGCAACCCGTTGTTTTTTTTAATTACCTCCCTATGGAAGCAATTTTAAAGACGTGTTCACGTCAACAGCCCAATAGAATAATAGGACAATAGTGATAAACGACCTGAAGTAATACTATTGATATATGTACCATCCTTTGTTTCAGTTGAACGTACTCTTTCAGGCGTTTACACAGATGAACAAACGAACTACGTATGCGACACGCAAAACAACTTGTTTTCGGAAACTGCGCCGAATTGAATATAATAATCAGGAGTTAAGTCTATTGTTCTTTATGACGTCATTAGTAACAATTGAAAAACTAAAAATAGTTGTATAACTAAGTGAATAATTTTAATTATAATTTGACGAGCTTGGTGGTCGAATCGAAAATATCTTATTTGATAAAATAATCAAAACCTTTTAGTTGTTGATTAGGAGGACGTCACGTGGATGACGTACACACATAGGATTGATGCTCGGATTTACCTGTAACAAGAAAAGTATTGTTAATTATTATGTTAATACGTGACGCAAAAACTTTGCACTCCTTTTTACGAAAATTGCGCGGACGAGAAGTATGAAATTTCGCACACTTATAGTTTATGTAGAGAAGGAGTGCAGTCCCCTTACCACCAACTCTTATTGCGATTCAATAACTGAATACAGCATGGGGTTCTTCAAAAGGGGCGTGAAGAGGTTTTTACAGGGTCGGCAACGCGCGTGTGATGCCCCTGGTGTTACAGGCGTTCATAGGCTACGGTGCTTTCCATCAGGCGGGCCGTATGCTTGTTTGCCACTTTAGTGGTATAAAAAAAAAAGAATAGAATGCTTATTCATTGGTATGACTGCTTATTCATACCAATGAATAAGCAACTCGCTATTTCATTAGAATCGCTTATTCATTGGTATGAATATGCATTATATTCAGTTAAATGATAATATCAATAAAAAAAGCAATACACACACACTACCATGTATTTGACATACACATGCATATGTATACTCTTTAGTTTTTTTTTTTTTTTTTTCAGAATTATAATATTAGTTAGGTATATATATTATAACTTTTATAATTTTTACAATTATATTCTAAAATGTATATTAAACTAAAACTAATCTAAAAGCCTATCTAATTTATCTATAACAAAGAAAAAGTTGTGAGATAAAAAATAAATATATAAATAAATACAAATTTACTTACAAATAAAAAATATCCCCAAGATCGTTGTCTTTCGGCAGTGTCCCCAGAACACTGGCAGCATTACCTCGCTGAATAGCTATACTTATTCTCTGAGCAAGGTAATGGCCAGCCTTCTGGTTATTGGACGTGTCGACCAATTTTTGAGAAATATCTCTAAATATTTTGTGGGCTGACGGGCCCCACGGCCCCAAGGTCTCTACCCCAAACGGCTCAAATATGTAACTATTGTTTAGGTTACTATATTTGCGGCGTTTGAGGCATTCTGCAGAAGCCGCTGCGGCACCGGCCTTAGACCCTGTTGCCGTGAGGTGAGACGGGGCCAGGGTATCGACGCATGTAACGTCCCACACCAAGGCGCGTCCCAGCCTCCAGGGCAACAGAGTCATTCCATCAGGTCTCTTGCCATCGTCTCGAACCAAACCATTAGGTTCTAAAATGGCTGGAACGCAGACGCTGACAAGAGCCCGTCGAATTATGTCATTAAGGCCGGCGTGACGAGACATACGTCCGGCGCTTCTTCTGCATGAGAGGCCGTGATGCCCCAGCTGGTCGACGACGGTACCACAAGGACAACGATGGGGGATATTACAGGGTGCCCCTATACGAAGGCAGGTGGCTAAACGAAATGAGGTGTCATCCAGTAAGGTCCCGACGTTCGCCGAAGGTATGGCCTGCAACCAAAGTCCGGACTCCCACTCCGAAACGGCTAAGAGACGAGCCCGCTCCGTAGAATCAACGGATGTTTGGATTAGGTTATCCCGTAATATTCTACAAAGCGGCTCGTCCCATTGTCTTTGGGAGTAAGAAACAACAGGAAAATTTGAATTTGTTTATTGAATTTGTTTATAGATAATTTTGTTTATTGATAAAGTCATAATTTAAATTAATTATGGTCGAATTTCGACCACTGGGCGACCACTAGTTATTGTAATTGCATATAAAATACATTAAATTTTTTATTGTTTTGGGTTGATCAGAGAAGTCTCCCTGCACCATGTATACATATATAGACGTTTAGTCTAAAACATCATAAAAATCATATTGTTTTGTGTGTCTATGTGTGTTGATAATTAATAAATCGTAGGTATAACATTCATTCATAAAGTGATAGACCCTTAAGTTTATCGCATGTATATATCTATCAAAATGCGATAAACTTCATATATGGCGCATGACTTTGTTTTATATAATACGTGGTGATATAAATTATACTTTACATTACAAAATTATAATTCGATATGTAACAGAAAACAGATATAAAAACTACACAATATACCAATAATTTCCCAGCGGATTTCAATTTGTTTTGTAATTTATAACATGAGAACGCGACACGTTCCGACGCACATGTGACTTGTGCAATACTCGGTGCATACAAAACGCATCGTAATATAAAAACAATTGTATAAACGATATTACTTACATATTGTGGCATAATATGTTAAAAGTAAATATGCTCTTCGATAAACATATGAGTATAATGCTACAAGACATAATTTTGAAACACTTTCGCATCTCTAATTTTACTGAGAAAATCGAGATTTTGAAACTTCGTGTTTTAAATAGGTAGCATTTTGTATTGCAAAATAATTTACTTATACTAAGTCGTTTCGCAATATTTTGATATGATAACATCACTTGTACTGTTCCATTAAATTAGATTTATTTTTACCAACCGGTTTCGCTTTTAAAGCATTATTTATATATACAATATGTAAAACAAAGTCGGGTTAGGTACATTTTAATTCAAACTGGACCGATTTTTATGAGGCCCCCCCTCCCCCCAGCTGTTTGTTTAGTATGATAAACGTACGCTTCCCCTCATCTGCTAAAAACATCAAATGTTACATAAAACATGTTAGCGGTAGTTGATCTAAACAGGCCTACTCCTAGCTAGGCCAACGAAATAGATTCAAAAGAAACTAAAAAAGTACGTCTAGAAAAAGATAATTAAAATCCTATTAACCAACACCGGTCTTTAATAAAATACTTTAATTAAACAGCAGGCCCGGCTGGTTATTGTATAACCAATCCGACTGTTATTTCACGCTCTACTAAGTCAGCATTTTTGCACAGTAAGGCGGTAGGCGGGTTTCATCGTGATAAGTTCATTACACTGTATGCATAATGCATCAATATTGTACAATCATCATTATCATCATAAACTTATATTGCTGAGTATAGGCCTTACTCAATACCTTCCCCTACATATCGACGGTGAAGTGCCAATATCTTCTAACTAACACAGACAAAATTTCACAGAAAGTAAAAAAAAAAGTTTAGTTTCCTGAAAACTTTAAAAATAATAAATTCATTTGTATGGTGAATATACAAATGTGGAAAGCTAAAGTTTCAATTAAATATGAATATATTTGAAATATAAAATAGAAATTGATTTTAAAATTGAACGGCATAAAGAAAGTCAATTTCTCGAAAAAATGTTAGATAGGAGGTATTGGCACTTCGCCGTCGATATGGGGTTGCCATCTCTAAACGCTAGTATAAAGACAAGATGCGTGAAAACTCTGGATTTTCAATCTTAAAACCAGATGATGATGAAAGGGATATCATCAGTGTTCTTAGTACTAGTACTATTTTTTTATTCTGTGACAAGGCGGTTATTCGCAACATGGAGCGGACGGTAGTGATTAAATACTTTTAACCTTGCACTACAAATGAAACCCCGCCTGGACGCCGGACGCGGGACGCCCTTTAAACTAGGACACATCCGGGGAAACCCGGAAGGATGGCAGCCCTAACTACATACGACCTTCCGGTTTCCCATCTAAGTATAGGGACGGAGAACTAGGTTTCGTAGCCTCGTAGTATACTTTATAATATACGAGTACGTGGGATCTTTCTTCCCCCATCTGTCAGTACCTACTTGGCAAATGTGTCCGGCCCACCTCCACTTCAGCTTGCTAACTCTGAGAATTTTCCTTTAAAAGGCTGGCAACGGATCGGCAACCCCTTGCCGAAATCCATGGGCGGTGGTGATTGCTTTCCACCAGTTGATCACATGATTCACCAAAATAAAATGCTTTACCAATCTATTTCTCGACTTTCTTCCATTTCCAACAGTCTATACTAGTGGCTTATTAGTTTAGTTTTTGTTACGAACTGCTACCACCCTCTACCTACGTTATATAATGTAATAGGAGCGGAGTTACGCAAACAATTTTCTTATTCTCCCAACTGTGTCGATGCACTTAGTAGAAAATAAACACAGTAATCATTGAATTTGGCAATATTCTACCTACTTTTATCTAATGATACAAACTTTATTCCATGGTTTCACAATCCACGGAAGCGGACCCATAAGGGTTTACGAATTTATCCGAAGGAGTCCACGGACTAAGGTAAAAGTTAGATTTTTTTAAATTCCCTAGCTTATACTTTTTCTTTTCTGTTTCCGTTTCTTTCGATGCAAAACAGATACAAAACCCCATTTCAATTTCCCGTTATTAGTTTTTATAGAGCTGATAGTAAGTAGAGTTTATATACTAGCTGGCCCGGCAGACGTTGTACTGTCTGACAATGAATATTGAATTCGAATTGGTTTCGCGCAATCTCTCAAATGACTGACAGTTCTGTCAAACGACATAAAGTTACATTAGAAAAGTAAATATGGTCGTTCAGTTTTCTTAAATTATCTATTTTTCCGCGCAACTTTCTTATTTTTTTCTTTCATCAGAACCTTCTCAACAATAACAAATACAACATAAAAAGAAATAGCGAAATAGGTCCGTTCTCGGGTGATGCCGTGACGAAGACAAAATGGAGTTCATTCTGTAAGGTGGCGTCCTATCGGTCGACCAAAATATTGCTGGAGCGACAAACAGCCCCCTTACCACCAGCTCTAATATCTAATCTGAATAGAAAGCTTATTCGATTAAAAATAAATAAGCGAATCTATTTCAAATTGAATAAGCAATCTATTCAGTTATTGAATCGCAATAAGAGGGCTGGAGGCTAATCTGTGCAAGCTTGATGTCAACAACTGGCAAGAACTTGCACAAAACAGGGACAAGTGGAGGGTTCTTATGTCGGGGACCAAGACTCACTTGGGGTCGTTGCGCCAAAGGAGTAAGTTAGTAATAGTACGTAATAAATACAGTAAGATGAACTACTTGTACAATAAATGACTTAAAAATTTATATCAATCAACCGAAAGAAAGGAAACCGAAGTTTAGCGGGCACCTGTAATTACGTAGCACAATGTCAATAAATAATGACTAATATAGTAGTATAATATAATATAATATAGTAATATAGTAGTATAATATAACTAAATACATTTTACATTTTAAAATTATACTTTACATAAGTATTTAAATTGACAAGCCCGGTGGTCGAATGGCTAGCAAAGTCCACTTTGACTCCGAGGTCGCCGGTTCTATCTCCGCACAGTACAAACATTTGTGTGCATGAACATGTCTGTTTGTCCTGGACTGGGTGTCTTCTATGTATTTTAAGTATGTATTTACAAAAAGCTTTGCGCTTAATTTGGTGCTGTGTAAATTGTCTAGAAATATTTATTATATGTATATATTGTTGGTACAAAAGTTATATTATTGGAATTTCAATCGTGGAAGGTAATCTTTAGCGTCAAAAATTTAAATCGTCTTTAACACCCAAGGTTAGAATCTCTTTGTTGAGAACTACAATTGGCTTGTGCATTACTAATCGAAATATTTATTTCATGCTAGTGATATTATCTAAATTATTTAATGTAATATTTATCAGTGCAATCGACTTCCCTCGTAATTCCTTGTAGCTGAATGCGCAATTAATGTTTCCTGCATCAATTAACATAGTGGTTAATAAATAATAAATAAATATTCCTGAGCAAACTATACACTGCCTTCTAGCAAATCAAATCAAAATATCTTTATTCCTTGGACTTTATAAAGCACTTAGAAACGTCATACAAATTAAATATAAGAACATGTATCTAAATCATTACTACTCTAAATCCGCAGAGCTTAGATTCTCTTTCATCACACTATCTTGAATGTGAAAGTGAATTTAAGTTTAAGTAGCAAAGCTTGTTATGGGTACTAAGATAACTGATATACCCAGATATACCTATATACTTAAATACATTTTTTTGTAAATAAGTACATATACAGAAAACACGCAGACCAAAACAAACAGACATGTTCATGCACACAAAAGACCGACCGACGGCTTAACGTCATAAATAAACCGATCCAACGACAGGCTGCGGTCGACGTTGCTTAACTTAAGTGTTTGATTAGACTGACACACGCAACGACGCCATCGAGCTCCTCTCGAGAGGCAAACGTGCTGTAGGTAAATCCGAGGGATATCCGTATATTTACATCAATAGAAAGTGAATTGCCCACCTGCTCAACTGTGTTCACGCACATCCAAGCACACGCAATAAGCGCATCCGATAACATTTTACACACATTGATTTTTTAACTGTTAAAAAGAAATACTTAGATACTTTTTATATTACTATACTTTACCAAATCGTATTTGTAAGCTGCTTGACTGGTAAAGTACTTCCTCCTCACAGAATACCGCAGCTAATAATTCCCTCGAAGATTGTTGTATTCCTGCGAGTAAAGGAGGTCTTCAGAAAGGAAGGCGTTGCTGCGGTGTCAACGAGGGAGGTGGCACGCGAGTGATATTTCATGTTGCGAACGTTAATGTGGCTTCGGTAACCTCTTCACATCAGGCGGTCCGTATACTTTTCTGCCACCCGACATAGTGTAAAAAAGACATTTCAGAATGTTTACTTTATTTCTTCTCTAAAACTACCTACTTATGTGACTATGAATAAATTGAATACGTTTTACCTATGTAATAATTACTTGTTTTATTATTTTATTGTTGACTATTATATCGATAGACACATTCGACTGGGCTGGGCACCTTTTGGGCAGCTTCGGCACATGCTCACCGCAGATATACCCCAATGCTTGAAAACCAAAGTGTTCAATCAGTGCGTCCTCCTCGCTATGACCTATGATGCAGAGACTTGGACGCTAACTCTTGGTGGTCGCTTATTCATTGGTATGAATAAGCATTCTATTCAGTTATTGAATCGCAATAAGAGATGGTGGTAAGGGGGCTGGTCCAGACTAAAAGTCGCATAGCGAGCGATGGAGAGAGCAATGCTTGGAGTTTTTCTAAGGGATCGAATCCGGAACGAAGAAATTCGACATAGAACCAAAGTGGTCGGAAACATAGCTCTCGAAGGCAGCGAGTTCAAGTGGCAGTGGGCTGGACACATCTGCCGAGTCAGCGATGGCAGATGGAGGAAAAAGAGTGGAGGCCACGTATGGTGGCGAAAAAAGTGACTGGTAGCCGTTTGATGCGGAGGAGCGGAGGATCGCATATGGTGGAAAGCATTTTTTTTTATACCACCAGTGTGGCAAACAAGCATACGGCCCGCCTGATGGAAAGCAGTTACCGTAGCCTGTGAACGCCTGTAGCACCAGAGGCATCACACGCGCGTTGCCGACCCTGTAAAAACCTCTTAACACCCTTTTTGAAGAACCCCATGCTGTAGTCCCCTGAGAAAACCTCGACAGGCAGTTCATTCCACAGCTTGACAGTACGCGGGAGAAAACTTCTCTGGAACCGCACAGTACGTGACCACTTAGGCATAGGGAAAGACCTATATCCAGCAGTGGGTTGATACAGGCTGATAATGATTATGATGATGACTATGTACCAATAACGAAGTTATTAAACATTGTCGGTTCAATTAAATCAATAAAAACCATGGGAACATGCAAAGAATAATCAAAAAGATACATCTACTGTCACTCATTAATTTCATGTTTATTCATTAGGTAATTAAACAAGCAATCATTCGATTATTAATCGATTCAGCCACTCGATTCGTTCCCAATACACGGCACGCAACTGCAACTCGAATACCTAGTCGAATAGAATATGAAGAAATGTGACAGTGAGTTGCATTAGTAACAACAATATACATACCTATTTGTGTTAGTTGTTAGAGAAGCTCGATGGCGTCGATTTTGACAAATGTCACGTGATCTATCTAACGTTCGTTACGCTACGAATTACACTTGGCTAGGAGGGCTGGTCAGTCTAATCGATCACGCAAGTTAAGCAACGTCGGCCGTGGCCTGTCTATGGATGGGTTTATTTATCTCGTGTTTCTCCTTGCTTCAATGGACACCTTACGCCGTCGGTCCCGGATCTTGTCTTTAGATGACAGTCGTTAAGCCAAGTCAGTGACATTTGGGCGGAAACACTGGACCCGCAATTGAGCAGAGTGGTGAAGTATGCTTTAAATCCCTTTCGAAGGGAGACCCGTATCCCAACAGTGGGATGATTATGGGTGACGATACATATTTGTGCCCTTATGCGAATGATCTACTGCAAATGATGAATTCGATCAAACAGTACACCATCTCTGGGAGTGTGATCTTTGGCGGCGGGAGCGGGACGACATGTTGAATTCGTATGCACTAGGGTAGTATACTAACTATTCTGATTTGGTAGCTATAAGGGAAAATTATCAAGCGTTCAGAAGAATGTATTAGGTAACAAACTCATTGCATTATAGTCATAGTGACCAATAACGTTAGATATTTAAAATCCGTGGTGCACGACAGTTGAGCTGCACTTGACTCGCCATCTCTTTAGGCTTTTAATGCTTTATTTTCCATATATCTGTCTCTCACATTGCCAAGAGGGAAAGTCAAATTCCTAAAGCTTCTTAATCTTTCTTCTACTAATTTCTTCTGATTAAATTCGTTGTGAGTTCCAAGGCAGTCGTAGTCTTACCCCCGGGACTGCAATGGACTTCAATGTTCATTGCATTTTTGGTGGTCGCCGCTGTTAATCCTGATTACACGGGAGCACAGTCGTGGGAATGTGTGGTGGACTCCAGTTCCGCATAAAAAAGATCTCTTAGAATCGCATTTTTTCATGTTCTATCCTTTTCCTTCGCTCAGGTATGATAACGAGAAAAGAAACTCAGAATAAGTTATTAACAATGATAATTCCTTACAGGGCTACTACAGGAAAGGTCACCAGGAAGCTCCTGCAGAGGTACTGCGTAAATATACAATTTAAATAATGTAATATAAACACACGATTTTGATAATTATTTGCATATAAATATGTATAAATTAAATTCAGTGTATAATCCTTCCGTCATTGCTCGTCTTGTTTCCTTAGTAAACCGGAATGCAAATAAATCTAAAATAACCACAGACATTCAAATTGAATGTCTGTGAAAATAACAAGTTAAAATAACAATAACGAGTATTTACAACTCGATTTTAAAAATATCGAATAAGTCAAATAGTGGCATACTTAAAATCGAGAACAATGACCACTGCTGTTTTTGTTATATAATTCGATACAATTTTTATAATCGATTAGAGAATCGAATTCAAGGGCGTGTCATCGGTTCCCACGGAAGATTTGGTCATCGAATTTCCGGATGGTCGCACTTCCGGTCGTAAAAACTCTGAAAGTATTCAATTGTAAACGTAAATACGTACAATTTTATTGTACTCGCGTAGTATTGTAACCATCGATTGTGACGACTCGAACAGTAGCTAATAAACTATATACAGGCTGATCAATTGAGATGGATAAGGCAGTGTAGGAAATCTGACTTAGTATTTTTATAATAATTATTATATATTATTGTTATATTATTTATTATAACTAGCAATAGAACCAGTTATGGCAGGCGTCAGTCCCTCTTCTGTAATAGCCCGGTATTTAGTTCACCTAGATCTCATCTCTTTAACCCATTTATTTTCCATACGCTGTGAAATAATCTCAACGCCTGCCGAGACTTATTGATATATCCTGGAGCGGGTCACGGCGGGCGTACAACATTACATCAAACTTCTCAAAGGGCCTCTGCGCGTTGGATACATGTCCCCGCGCACGCCTATCAAATGACCGGGTTTAAGCCCGTGAGTCCAAGAGAGATAATTATATTATTATAAATAATAATTTTCTTACAATACAAATAGGCACAAAGATTCGTGGTGGCAGTCCCCCTTTTGAGCAAGTTCTACTTGTATATATATAATTTCTACACTTCTTTACAAATACTTCGAGATTATATACTAAATATTCGTCGTCAACCTTATTTATCCCAATGCTGTATCCCGTATCCCAATGCTCCCAGCAATCAAGGGATTTGGATCATACTCCACCACGCTGTTCAAATGTGAATTGGCGGAGACCAGTGATTTCAAGCCGTAACTAAAGGCCTCTGACTTGGCTAAACGTGTCTTCCGAAGCACGGAGGAGCTCGAGACAAATAAACCCGTCCATGGATAAGCTATGGTCGATGTTGCTTAACTTAAATGATTGATACACGCGCAACGGCAAACCATCTTTCTTGCTCCTCTGAAAGAATTTGTAAGTAGTTTTCAGCGAATAATTTTTCTTCGTTTTATTATTTTTGTTTATGATATATTATATTTTGGTGTATATTGTAATTTTTGTGTACCTACTGTAAATGCAGCATCGATCCAGCGATTATTGGACAAGATATTTTGAGTGCATTATAATTTTGAGTACAAGAGCATTCTCTTTTGGTCTTGGCTTAGAACTCTAAAGAGGTTCAAAGTTTTTCTAAAAAGAATACATCATTTTTAGGGTTCCGTACCCAAAGGGTAAAAAGGAACCCTATTACTAAAGCTCCACTGTCCGTCCGTCCGTCCGTCTGTCACCAGGCTGTATCTCATGAACCGTGACAGTTAGACAGTTGAAATTTTCGCAGATGATGTATTTCTATTGCCGCTATAACAACCAATACTAAAAAATAGGATAAAATAAATATTTAATGGGGCTCCCATACAACAAACGTGATTTTTTTGCTCGTTAGGTAGACGCTTGAAATTCTCACATAATATTTAGTTATATATTCAATTTAAAAATAAATTATTAAATAAAAATAAAACAAATATTTAAGGGGGCTCTCGTACAACAAACGTGATTTTTTTGCCGTTTTTATAGATAATGGTACGGAACCCTTCGTGCGCGAGTTCGACTCGCACTTGGCCGGTTTTTCCTGTATTTTTTGTCTACATTTAAAAGTCAGGTATTGTACGGATACCCATAGTAAAAGTCTATATACATTATTGTTAAAATTTCTGGTAAATATAACAAACGCTTTTACCAGAAAAGCATTTGTTAAATTTGACCACAGACTCCCTGTCGTCTATAACTCTAGTTATTTTATATGAATTTTAAATTCAAATAGTTTCCAATTCATTGAAAACCTATATCAATGAACGCATACAATTTATTAGAATTCTAAACACGACACTGCCTTTAACAAAATGCAAAAACTAACTGAATCTACATCAAACAGAATTTAACCTTGTGTCGTGATTCTAAAGTTTATTCTCATTTAACTATGTCAAAGGCTAATTTCAATGTAATTTGACTGAATTGCATTATAACTTTTAATAGATTATGAACTTTATTTGAAGGTAATAAGAGCGGTGTTAAATGGCACTGGTTTTTTGAGATGATTATGTCATCACCACCGGTCACACCTTGATTGGATGTTTAAACACGATTGAGTGTAAAAAAAATGTTTATTGATTGATTATGGAAATTTTAGAATATTAAAAATATTTTTTAGCACTAAGATAACAAAAGCAGTGTACTGCCTGCGTGAGTGACAGGAGTTACAAATGAAATTATTTGTAAATAATTATAGTTTAAAAAAAATAAAAAAAACACGTTAAAAAAAATAAATGAAAAATATGGCAAAAGCACCCGACGCTTTTTTCACAGTAATACTAATCTTTTTCGTAAATATATATTTTCTGCATATATTAAAAAATGTTTTTCATTTTTTATTTCGATTGATCATTAAAGCGTGTTATTTAGTTTTTTTTTATCTATATTTATTTTCCATTTTTTAGTTCGATGTGATACGTGAGGAAATTAATGCTGGCGATCCTTACCAGAATAATTAAATAAACTCAAATCAAAATATTGTATTGGCATCGGTCCTTGATAAGTATACAAAGTTTAAATTAAATCTGACCGTTCAAAGTGGGTCAAAATCAAGTTCAAAGAAGTCAGTTATAAAATGTGAGGATAATTGAACCCTGATATGCGGAATAGTTCCAACCGACAAATTATGCCAAATTGAGAGATATAACATAATAAGTTTTATATATTCGCAACAGATTCTACCAGTTTTTATTCCTATTAAACTTTATATAGTTTTAACTTAAAAGTCGGTTGGATCTATTTTGCATAACTGCCCCATTACCGCCATCTCTTATTGCGATTTAATAACTGAATAGAATGCTTATTCATTGTTATGAATAAGCACTATACTCAATTATTGAATTGCAATAAGAGATGGTGGTAGGGGGGCAGGTTCCAAATGTAAACTATCAACATAAACTGTTTAGCAATTTAAATGTTTCCGTAATTCAGTGTTGCCAAATGTGAAAAAAAGTTACTGGAAAGTGACAAATTTGCAGCATTATGTCGCTAATGTATGCGCTTGTCCAAAAAGTAGTGATTTTTTTATTTTTTTTTGTAAAAAAATGAATGTATTCTCTAGAGTTTTTTCAAAAGGCTTCACGGATGGCTGAACGTTAAGTAATGGAAGTAATTTGCGTGAAGTTAATTACGATAAGATTGCATATTGACTTGTAAAAGAACAATTCGTTATAGTAGGTATTTAAGCAAATTAGGTTGAGAGAAGGTGATCTGTTGAACTTAAGTTTGCGGTTTCGACAACTTGGACCGGATTGTTTGAGACATCTATTTGCATTGCTATTTACTGGCAATCTCATAATAAGAAATCATAATCATCATCATTGTTTCTGTTTATTATTATCCACCGCTGAATAAAGGCCTCCCCAATTGAATTTCCGATCCAATACCACCTGCATTGAACAACTTTCCGCAATAACCAGTCAGTCCATCTCGTAGAGATCCGTTGCGTGCTGCGCTTGCCTGTACGTGGCTTCCAATCCAGGACCTTTTTGCTCATCGACCGTCTAGGGTCAGCTAGTTTATATAAATAAATCAAAATAATACGTAAAGAAAAAGAAAAAGTCTTCTAGAAGACTATAGCTCAAACATATCTGTTTAAGCTATAATCTTCTATAACCTTACCTGTATATTCTTTATTTCAATTTTGATTACATAACAATATTTAATAGTAATTTGTTACCTACGGACAGTTCAATAACTTATGTAATTTATTTTCTGTCAGCAAGCGTAAAAACACGGTAGCCATTTTGCGAATGCCGAAGTAAGGTCGGTCGTTGAATATTAATAACTAACTAAAACTAGTTCTAGGCTGTACTTCGGCTCATATGAAATACCTAAGTAATGAAATGATATATAATATTAAAATTATTTACTTATATAAGATTTTGAAAAAGACTCAAAAAAATTATCTCCTCTATAAAATATTATATTTTGTAATCGATGCGTAAAATGTGCCGAAAATCGTTTTCCGCAAATTTCGTTGCAACGACTACTGGATTCATTGTTTCATCAATTTTGTAAGTTAAAAAAAATGTATACGGCTTAATAAACAATCGTGTAACATAGCTTTTAACGGACTCCAAAAAAGTAGGTTCTCAATTCGGCTGTATTTTTTTTTTAATGTTTGTTAGTTAATTACTCCGTGATATAAAAACCGGTTTTAAAAAAAAACATTTTTTGACGTGACAACGTCTTATAAATTGGTTAGCCGGGTGACACTTCAAGAAACTGGCTCACGTTATGCGCTTACAATGAGAGCGAGTGAAAGGCACGCGTCCCTTCTAAGAGCGAGAGAGACAGACATAAAAAGTGAAAGGCATGCGTCCCTTCCACTCGAAAACATTTTACCACTCAAAGTCGTTGTCACGTAAAACTTTCGCCCGTATACCGACTTTACAGGCAACCAATTTTTATTCGAAAGGGTATGCTTCCAGATTGGTCCCATATTTTTTTCATCATCGTCATCATCAACGTAAGCCTGTATCTACCCACTGTTAGGTTTGTTATTTCATTACTCCGTCATTTCTAAACCGATTTGAAAAAATATTTTTTTATTTGAAAGAGTATATATATGTACTTCCAAATTGGTCCCATATTTTTTCATCATCATCATCATCAGCCTGTATTTACATACATAAATGTAGAGTAATGCTTGGAATCGGTTTTTTTTTTGTTAAAATTATTTGATTCGTTATGTATTTAGCGAGTTCAAAAACGTTATTCTGGCAAATAAATATATACATTCATTGACATATTTATTCTTTCATTCATTCATTCAATAATATATTTTTTTATTAGATTGGCGCTAGTTTTGCAGCTAGGGCCTTAATAAGGCTAAGGTAACCGTTTCAAGTCAGGCGGACCGTATTCTTGTTTATAGCAAAATCAGTACAGATTAAAAAATTGATGCCTTAAGATACCTTTAAAAAGTTGCAAATTCATTAGCATTTTGCTATTTCCGTCAATAAAACGAGAAATCCCAATAAGTAAATGTAGGTAACCATTTCAGTTACTAAAGAATATACTGGCTACAACATAGTGGCTTCGGAATCTTGTTTGGAATATTTCACGTGTCATTGAGTTGAAATGTTATTCATAGAGATCAGCCAATGATGTAATTAAGACGAGCGTTGCTCAGACAGAATTTATAACGTCTTATAAATGGATGAACGCCGGCTGCACGCCTGAAAAAGCACGACTCATAGTCACGTTCCGCCTGAGCCATGCGTGCAAGCGAGAGCGAGGAACAAGCGGTAGAGAGTCACGGTCGGCTTAAGCTTGTGACGCATCTATTACTTTTCCACTCCATCGGCCGATGTTTTCTTATGCCGTTATCACGTAAAATTATCGTCCGTAAACCGACTTTACAGCGGGAATCGAACCCGCGACCTCGGAGTCAAAGTTTATAAAATAATACGAACTGTGTTGTATACATACTTAGTCATTCAAGCATATAAAAGTATAGGTATATACATCAAACACAAACACGTGAAGCTTCGATCATAATTATGTGTCAACTCATTGTATATTAAATTGGTAAATAGAAATTTTTCCACTCCGCACATTGTTAAAAAATTTAAAAAATCATCACAATTTTGTGAAGCTAACAATATTTACAACTTTATACGCGTTATCGACCCTTATAATCCCACTGCTGGGACATGGGTCTCCCCTCAATTGAAGAGGTTTAGAGCATACTCCATCTAGCTGCTCAACTGCGGGTTGGCGCACAACTTATACGCACGTGCCTAAAATGTGATACAACTGATTATCTCCAATGGTAACTAGAAATATAAGCAAAACACGAAGATTTTCCACTTCGAATATGTAATTGAATAACCAAATACTAATACGTGACATGCCTATACATCTGTAGAGTGACGTAAACACACCTGCTGCGTATTTGTATAAGGAAAATAATAAACAAAAATTTTACGCTTTGGAAATTAATTGAAACGAAAAATTTTTATCTGTCTCTGACTGGGTCCTTTTGGGCACTTAGACACGTTTTATACACTTTTATAAATCAAATTCTTATTGAGCTGAATCTTAATGAATCTCACTTGGGGGTGAGGGGGGTCTTGGCAAATATCACATAATTTTTTGGATATGTTGGTTCCAATAGACTCTTGTCACATCTACCCACCATATGCGAACCTCCGCCTTCCGCATCATCCAACCGCTACCAGCCACTTGAGGTTGTCTCGGTCCATCTAGAGGGTACGGTACTTCTAGAGGGAGCGCCCCACGCTCTCAAATCTAGTCCTATATTCAAATTAAATTTATATACTACCCCCTGTGCTACCCCCCTTTCTATCTTTTTTTATATATATGAAGGGCCCCTTCATATATATAAAAAAAGATAGAAAATATCTAAATAAACGATTAAGCTATTTTTAAACAGTGTCAGTATTGGAACGTACGACGGTATACGCAAGTTATTTTTGCGAACTTGCCAGATTACTTAATTCAGCTAATTATGCAAAATTGCTTTTTTATATTTATGTAAATATTATGTAGGGCTCGTTGTATCTGATTTAATGATAGTGTATTTCAATATGAATTTACATCGCAGTTGAGAAATATTGAAGGTTGTCGATAGAGGTTTGTAACAAATTAATGGTAATTTGTAGAGAAACCAAACATTAGAATTTCAATTTAAAATATATAAAACAATTTATGAGTATGTGGGGAAGTTAAACATTTCTCCTGAAAATAAAAAAAAATACTTGCGGTTTAAAATATGTATGTTATATTTATAGCAAAGCATGTAAATAACATTGTCTTGTACAACTTACATAATACTATACATATACTAATTTTATATTCTCTACCTTATGGCTCACCTTCTCCACTCCATACAAATGCCGTATTTACTATTACAGAAACAAATGACGTCTGTGTAAACCATGAATGCGCGTGTGTGTGTGTGTCTCTGGTCAAAGAGAGATAGGGCATAACGTAAATTGAAATCTGTCCGACTGGGAAAGTGTTATCATACAGAAGACCGCAGCCAAATAATAATCCCAAAGGGCCAAGATGGTTGGATGTGTTCTTGCGAATAATGAGATTATTGATCAGGAACCTTTTATGCCACCTGACGTAGTATAAAAAAAAGGTTAACTGTAAAGTCGGTGTACGGACGATAATTTTACGTGATAACGTCATAAGAAAACCTCGGCCGATGGAATGGAATAGAGATAGCAGCGTCATCACATCAAAGGTGTATCACAAGCCGAGCGTTTAGGCCGATCGTGCCTAGAGAGGCATCGCTTGGTGGTTCCGCGCTCTCGCTTGCACACTCAGCTCAGGTGGAACGTGACAATGAGTCATACTTTTTTCGTGCGTGCAGCCGGCGTTCATCGATTTATAACGTCAAAAAAATACGGAAAGCCTTTTAGCAAACTAAATAAAAGCTGATATTGATGACACGAAGGCAATGAATATATATTACCTACTTAGTCTTCTAAGTTTATTGTTACGCTAACTACCACTAACGCTTAAACGATCACAGTTTATGTAACAAAGAATCAAGCTTAATATCTCATCGGTACAGACGCAAGTAACGGCGTTCGTTCATAATGTTTTAAATCTAGATTTTTGCTCCAAATTTCACGGCCGCAATCTGATGATGGGGTGTGGACATGGCACGTATGCTGTCCGTGTTACTCGCTAGTGTTAACTTGTAATTGGTATAACTGTTACCTCACCATTGATAAGCCTCGATGTAGTCATAGTAGACTATAGAACAGTATACTATAAGTACATGCATGTGGCATCTCGCGCAACTGCAACTCGAAGACCTAGTCGAATAGAATATGAAGAAATGTGACAGTAAATTGCATTAGTAGTTGCAAGTAATAACAGTTTACAAATCATGAATTCGATCAAACAGCACACCATGTTCTCTGGGAGTATGATTGTTGGCGATGGAAGCGGGACAACATGTTGAATTCCTTGCATGTTGCATCTGGGGTAGTTATTCTGATTTGGTAGCAACAAGGGAGAATTACCAAGCGTTCAGACGATTTTGCAATTCATATTATTGGAATCGATGCGTTAGGTAACAAACTCATTATTTTAGGTTCACAATAGCTTTAAATATTAAAATCCGTGGGCACGGAGTTCTCACATTGCCAAGAGGGGAAGTCAAATTGCAAAAGCTTCCTACTCCTACTAATTTCTTCTGATTAAATTCGTAGTGAGTTCCAAGGCAGCCGTAGTTTTACTCCCGGTACTACAGTGGTCTTCATTATTCATTGCCTTTTTTGGCGGTCGCCGCTGTTAATCCTGGCTACACAGGAGACAGACTGGTGCTAATGAGTAGGAGAGAGGGCGTCTCGTAGAACAGTATGTCAACTCCGATATCCGAAATTGATATGCAACGATGTCAACAGTAACAGACACCTCTTACCCTTACCAAGTTAGTTTTTTTTATATAAATATGTTGTATGTTAGTTTATATGGTATTTATAATATGGGTGTATTGATTTTAAATGTAAACATTACCAGAATTAAATGATTATTTATTATATAACGCGCCACCTACCTAATTTTATAATTGTTTTTCTTCTAAAGGTTGTCTGGGAGAGATTGCTTTTAGGTATAAGACCGCCTTTTGTACTTTTGATTATTGTAAGTTTCTTTGTCATATTGGTGCAATAAAGTGTAGGTATATATTCTATTATTAATAATTTTGTCGAAATTAAGGAAACATTTAATTTAATGTTACAATTATATCTATTAATATATATTTTAAACCTTCGGATGTAAAAATTACCATATCCTTATATAAAATATTTAACCAGTTTATGAATTCACTTTGGCTGATAATCTCTATCCGGTTTGAACCGGTCTATCATTTATATTAAATAGTATATATAAATAGTTACCAGCATTATAATTAATATCTAAAACCATTGCTAACGATTGCCCACGACTTCTGTCTCGTGATTTTACGGTTGAAAGAAAACGTTCATTAGATAGATAATTATTAGAATTATTTTTAATATAAATATCTATGTATTAAAAGTATGTATTTACAAAAATAAATGTATTTAAGTATATTTATCAGTTGTCTAGTACCCATAACATAATCTTTGCGCTTAATTTGGGGCAAGATGGCGGTGTGTAAATTGTCCAGAAATATTTCAAAATGGCCGTGTGGTTTCCGGCAGATAAGAATAGAATCACTCCATCTCTTCCCGTGGATGTCGTACGTAAGACGTCGTCGTAAGGCGACTAAGGGAAATACATAAAACATCAATCAGGCCTCCCCAACCCGTCTGGCTTAGCGTGGGGAGTGTAGGCCAAATACTCCTTCTGTCTGTGACGGACGAGAGAGAGTCGTGCTCCTGTAGTGGAGACTAAAATGACCTTGATGATGATGATGAATGAAATTAATAAATTCGCCGAATAACGTAAGTGGTCGACATAGCTGTTAGAGTCGGCAAGTTGAAGTAAGTATGAAGGTAGGTGTCTCTCCTCCGAAAAACAAATTATTTCTCTCTATTTGCGAGGTACAATTCCAGCCAACCAACAAAATTAAGATTTACGTTTCGTTATAGGATTACATTCTTTAATTTGTAATCGATAATGTTATTTTTTTATTGATTTAATGTATTGTTTATGCATAATAAAAAAAAAAAATGCATTTTGCACTCCTTGTCTATATAAACTATAAGTGTGCGAAATTTCATACTACTCCGTCCGCGCAATTTCATAAAAAGGGGTACAAAGTATATGCGTCACTATACAGATTAATTGTGTTGGTGTGTGTGTAGGCGCAGACTAATAATTTTTGGATATCCGCATTATATTTTTTTAATGAACGGGTCCACTGAACTCACGATTATAGAAGTGTTACTATTGTTCACTACTGTTAGTGTTCACTACTGTTCATTACTGTTACTGTACGAGTAGTTAAGGGTTATGATGGCGTACGTAAGTACAAAGTTTTGCACCAAACCACAAGTAGATAAATAATCTCAATATTTATAGTCTGTAAGAGCACGTGCTTGCCGGTAAAGTTGGTATGAAAGTGAAATGAGGGCGTACAACCGCGCTTTTTAACTTTTTTGCGCGCTCGCTCGGAGGCAAACGGTTTTGAACGCTGTAATGATGCCTCTAGCCTACATTTACACTTACTTTTGTTTATTGCGGATAATTTGAGTCCAGTTTTATTACACAGTTTAAGATTTTTGATGCAAGCATAGGTAAAGTCACAGTATTACTATTTTTCATACAGTAGGGAATCGCCTTTGACGTGGCACGATGCCGCCGCCCGCGTAGGTATCCACGCGGTCGTTCGCCGATATGCAAGGGTTGTCACAAAATTCAAAATCAAATAATCTTTAATATTTTTATAATCATTTATCAACAAGAATATAATATACATATTTACAAATGTTGCACTGCTAAATATTTACGTGAAGGTTTAGTTTTAGATTTCAATTTTCTATCATTAAATTTAACAATATAATGAATTCGCATTCGGATAAACAATTTGATCATGAAAATATGGGGGAAACATAAGCATGGCTGTGATATAAACTGTACTTGTTTTAATAATGCCTACCTATAATTTATCTAAAAATATTGTTTCCTACAGCACCTGGTTGGTGTTGGTATGTTAACTTATTATGGCGAAGACAAAAGTCCCTATGTTCATTCGTAACTAATAAACGTCTGAACCAATTTTGATTAGTTGTAAAATTTTTCTTTATTGCGCCAGTGTCACGGAGTATATCAAAATTAAAAAAAAAAATAGCGGATTTCTGGTGCCAGCCAAGTTGATGTAGGTACCAAACAATTAACGATTTAAATTTGATTACGACTTTACTCACTTCATTTTCGCAAGATACTTAATAATAGAAACTAGGAATATCAATACTCAAAATGCAATGACGGGATAGCAAAATTTACTGTATATATATAACTAAAATGTGTAAAATAAAATAGTAAATAAAAATTATCAAAAAACGTGATTGTTTAAAAAAATTTTAAAAAAGAAACTAGCCCTGAAACAAAGATCTTAACTACTAGGTATGGATAGGCCATTCTAAGGAGATAATTTGTCACGAACCGATGAGTCATTTGGCTTTTCGACAGCGAAAATAATAAATATGAGAGTGTAAGTTAAAAATTGGTGTCCCATTTGTTTATAAAGTTTATAGTGTACATTTACGTAACATAAACATACACATAGGTTCGTCCCACACACAGCACGTGCATATAGTCGCAGAGACAAATTTTATGTTAGAAATGGCACAGCCATACGTAGTAATTAATATCTTTGCCCAGAAATCTTGAATATAGGTGAATATAGAACCTTGTCTTTTTCTGTCGGTTTAAATAAAATCATAACAGTTGGATATTAGACAAATACCTACTCCTTCTGTGTCCGACTTCACAACTATTAAGAAGGTGTAAACATAATAATTACACTTTGGGCAAGAGCATGCGCCGTAAAGAATATATATACCTACATATTTACAATTGAAAACCCCGCTAGGTTGGAGTTCGAGTTACGAAGTACTTAACTATTTAGTCATCTGTCGTTGGAGCACAAGAATTCGGTTATTTGTTTGGAGTAACAAAGACAAAGTAGGTAGGTTTTTACGAAATTATAGAAAAAACTTACCTTGCGTCACGGGGAAATCTATAAAATTTTAAATTCTTGATGTGTTCCGACATCGAGTTACAACCGTATACAGAACAATTTGTATTCACCATCATAATAAATAGGAATCACTGAACGTAAATTAAAAAAACCGTTTAAAACACTCAGTACGCGCACGTGACTGCCTTTCACGGTGGCTCCCACAAACTACGCTTGTTTGTGGGACGCTGACCGCACCGCCCGCTTCTCCGCGGGTTCCCCTCCCTTGCTCTGCGCAAGTACCTTCGCTTCCCAACTGTATGCTTTTAAAACTGTGGTAAAGTCTTGCGGTGTTTAAAATTAATTACATTACGCTATTTTTATCAAATTTTGTGCTACACAACAACAAATTTTGTTTTTAGGTTAGGATGGACACGATGGATTTTTCGGATATAGTTAACAAATATTCGATATATTTCAATGAAATATATCAACTTGTATGTAAATATATCGGAGAGCTATTCTGAAAAATATTCGTAAAAAAAGTCGTGTAAGTATCGGAAAGCTATTCTGAAAAATATTCGTAAAAAAAAAAGTCGTGTAAGTATCGGAAAGCTATTCTGAAAAATATTCGTAAAAATACGCATCCGTCCTCACGGTTAAGTACGCCACACAGAGGGTTGAAGCCGATTCATATCGAGTATTTGGCTTCTAAAGACAGGTCTTACATTTAATTAAATAATTGACAAACATCTGTAGCTTAACCGGTAGAGCTCCAGGGTTTCTATCAGCTAAGCTAATCACAATTACCACAAATCTCAGCTGAAGTTTAAACTTCGCAATCTAAAAATCCGATGGTTATCGACTTCAGCTTAATAGCCGGTAGGGCCTTAGGTCACAGAGTAATCGTCCAGTTTTGGTGCCATACTATTGCTCCACATAGTTAGTTCTAACGATAAGAGCCATTCATTTGTTTTACGACACTTTAAATAAAAAAACCGGCCAAGTGCGAGTCGGACTCGCGCACGAAGGGTTCCGTACCATTATCTATAAAAACGGCAAAAAAAACACGTTGTATGGGAGCCCCCTTAAATATTTATTTTATTCTATTTTTTAGTATTTGTGCTATAGCGGCAACAGATATACATCATCTGTGAAAATTGCCATTGTCTAACTATCACGGTTCATGAGATACAGCCTGGTGACTGACGTACGGACGGACGGACGGACGGACAGCGGAGCCTTAGTAATAGGGTTCCTTTTTACCCTTTGGGTACGGAACCCTAAAAAAGGTCAAAAAATGGGTTTAGTTCTAAAGATAAACATCTTACACCCCATTTAAACAGAGTTGTATAATGAGCAAATAAATGATTTTCTTCTTCTTCTTCTTCTATAAGAATATAACATGAAAGTGATGGCATCTTTATATCGTCAGATCGCACCGAGTCTATTACAACACCGCAAATATTTCACTCCGAGTCTAAATCTCTCGTCTAGGATCGACATTGCCTCAGACTATTTGCTTATTGTACGACGAACGTGCTAGATCTAACCGGAACGTCTGAGCAATATTCATTTAAATGTGAACACGCAGTCTGCGCTTGTTTGCTTCTCTGAATGGTTTTAAAAAGGAAAAAAACAATATATGTTTTGTAAAATTACCGTTTGGAACACCTGCGGTTCTTCTATCGACATAGGTCGACATTACCAGATTTATTTTATACCAAAACGGGATTTTAAACTTTTGAAAGTAAAAAAGCGGGACATGTTTGAAAAAAGCGGAACTATAAATAAAATTCATTAGATGGTTTTTTTTTTAAATCAATGGATGAGTGTTTTTGGCATGAGTGTACATAATCAAAAGATCAACAATATTTCAGCGCTTAAAATTTAACGTAAAAATATAAAACGTTTAAATTGCTCATATTTTCCAGAGATTCTAATTCTGTCATTCTGCCCATTCATTTATGTTGATGAAATAATTTTTGGCATCCACCGCGAAATGCCAGACATGCGGTGTCGGACATTACATTTTAGCCTAAAAAGCGGAACGTGCCACCAAAATCGGGACGCTGGCAACGCTGATCGACATCCACTGAAAGAGCAGCGGCCATAGCGGCCGGCAGTAAAGCAAATGATCATATTCGGGACAAGTCTCTAGAAGGCTCGTGTTGTTGTAGGCAAAAAACTGGCACTAAGCACTCTGAACATAAAATTTTCCCCGTCAGATTTCACAAGAGCAAAACCGCTGTTAAAAGTTAGTATAAAAATAACAACAAAATTATTGCCTGCGGGCCGCGTGATGCTCCACAATTAATTTACCAAATATCAGCGCTAATTTGCCTTGTATTATGCAATAGAGTAGGTAATCCGATATTTTGACCGCCCATTAATATTTTATGCTGATGTTTTAGCATCACCTTTAAATATCACGAAAATTGAATGTCCACCACATGATTTATATTGACTACATAATCATTTTGTCATTCGTATACTAATGTATCTTATAGTCTAACATTTATAAATGTAAATCACATATGAAAAGGACTCTACCAACCTGTATTTTAGCCAGTATGGGCATTGTTTTGTGTTACATTCATTTCTCAAATTACAAGACACGGTGACTGCATTTCATCAGGCGGACCGTATGCTTGATTGATTTATTAAGTATCTAGATTCATACTCAAATCAAATAAAGTTTGACAATTTTCATTGTCAATACTTCTTTTAAATCGGCACAGGCCCACCGCACATTCCTTCTACTGTGCAGCAAGGATTAACAGCGGCGTCTATAAAAATGCAAAGTCCACTGCAATCCCGGCGGTAGAACTACGGCTGTGAAGTGTGAACTCACAATGAATTCAATCAGAAGAATTTAGTGGGAAGCTATATGATGGGAAGGAATTTTGGAATTTGACTTCCCCGCTTGGCAGTGTTCTCTCTTGACGTAAGTACAATGTCGAATGGCCACTTTAACTCCGAGGTTACGGGTTCGATCCCCCGCACTAGACAAATATTTGTGTGCCTGAAAATGGCTGTTTGTCTTGGTCTGGGTGTTTTCTATGTAATAAATATATGCATTGACGAGCTCGGTGGCGTAGCGGTCAATGACGCGGCTTCGACAACAACGCTCGTGGCTTCGATTCCCACATAGTGACAAACATTTGTTTGCATGAACATGTCTGTTTGTCTTAGTCTGGGTGGTTTCTATGTATCATAAGTATGTATTTACAAAAAAAAATGTATTTACGTATGTTTATCAGTTGTCTAGTACCTATAACACAAGCTTCGCTTACTTTGGGGCTAGATGGCGCTGTGTAATTTGTCTGACAATATTTATTTATTATTTATTTACAAAAATAAATGTATTTAAGTATAATATCAGTTCCGTAGTATGGTCGTGTGGTTTCCGGCAGACTAGAATAGAATCACTCCATCTCTTCCCGTGGATGTCGTACAAGGCGACTAAGGGAAATATATTATCAAATATCGATCAGGCCTCCCCAACCCGTCTGGCCAGCGTGGGGAGTGTAGGCCAAATCCTCCTTCCGTCTAGGACGGACGAGAGAGGGTCGTGCTCCTGTAGTGGAGACTAAAATGGACCTGATGACGATGATGATCAGTTATCTAGTACCCATAGCACAAGCTCTGCTTATTTTGGGACTAGACGGCCGTGTGTTATTTGTCCAGGAATATTTGTTTATTATTTATTTAATGTGAGAGACAGCAAATAAGGCATTAAAAGCCTAAAGAGATTCGAAGTCGAAATAAGTAATTGTCAATGCTTGCAACCTATTCCATTGCAATAGTTATCTGTAGTTGCGTGTCATTAATACGTAAACAGTAATGGATGACTTAAATTATTAGCCATATTTCATTTAGATCCCTTGAATAAGTGACAGCTAGAGATCTCCATAATTATAAAGATGTCGATCGTTGCCCACTCAAACAAATTCGCTGAAATCTATACAGATAAATAAAATTGAAGTGTCTGTTTGTAATATTAAAATAACCGCTTTTTACTAAATGTATATGTATGTATGGATGGATGTTCATGTAACAAAATAACTTTTTTTACAATTTTTGTCTGTCTGTCTGTTTGTTAGGCTAATCTCTGAAACGGCTGTACCGATTTTGACGGGAGTTTCACTGGCAGATAGCTGATGTAATATAGAGTAACAGGCTACTTTTATTTTACAAATTTTATTTATTTTTATTAATATAAATAAATAAATAAAAAACTATTCCACGCCGACGAAGTCGTGGGCACAGCTAGTACTTAATAAATCAAGCAAGCATACGGTCCGCCTGATGAAATGTAGTCACCGTAGTTTGCAATACAGTGTAAATTTGAGAAATGAATGATGATAAATAATAAAAAAATAACTATTCCGCGCGGACGAAGTCGCGGGCACAGCTGGTATTTTCTAAAATCTCAGAGCAAATTCCGCGTTCGACTTTCTATCGAATATTTTCGATAATAGTAAACTTCGTGCATAAAACGCAAACAGTTTCCGATATTATTTTTATTACTTACTCTATTTGTGATGCAACTGCCTTGAACTTTGATGTTTCTGCAAACAATGATGGACTGACGAAAGTGCTGTTTATTTGCTGGAAGCGATTGAAATGTTGCCTTTTCTTTTGAACTTAAAAATATCTTTGATGTTGTAACTTTTTTCAACATTTCGATTGAGCGCTTAGGTAGGTACTTAGTCACATATTTTTTATTTCTGCTGAAGATTCTTGAAATACCGACGAAACTACAGGAAAGAACTAATTCGACTGCAAGTTTTTTACTAGTTCTCAAATACTTTGTGCGGTTTTACAACTTACCACATGATTGCCTAACTTTTTTTAGACTACGTCGAATGACACACAAACGTACGCCAGCCTGATTTGAAACGGTGCTCGTAGCACACCCCGGGCACTCCGTACAAATGACGCGTCGTTTACTACTACATAAGCAATGACGTCTGTGCAGAGCGTGAATGAGCGTGTATGCGTGCGGCGCCATAGAAATTGTTCCAGATTTGTCCCAGAGGGGAGGTGAGGTCGACACGAGAGAGCGGCAGGGAGTGGAAATACTGTACTTAGTACTATTACTTATACTGTGACCGTAGCCTACAGAAGCCTGCAACACAGAACAACGTTCGGGCGCCACCACCCAGCTGCCAACGCAGCCGCTCCTACCCTCGTGGTGACAAATCGCTCACAGGGAAATAACTCTCTTAGATTTTTATACAAATTTTCAAAGATTCATTCTTTATGAATATTTCAAACAAATCCCCAAAGATTTAGATTTGGGGGATTTTTTTTTATTTATAATTTGTTTTGTTTTCTATCTGTATGTATATATTTTATTTGTACATACATATTAGAAGGTTTAGAAGTATTGCAAGTTTTATTTCTTAGTTATTTTAATTTTAATTTGGATAAATATAAATATATATTTACCAAAGATCTTATGTACAGAAAACACAATTTGATAAAATGGATGGTACCAAATAAAATTTCTTTGATGTTACATTGAGTAGATATTTTTTACTGTTGCACAATAGGTACCTTAGAAACTTAATTACATAGATAAATCTACAGACTCGCTAATGAATATGTTAATTAATAAATCCCATCATATAACTTTACTAGTTTATATAACGCACAAAAAAACCTTAGTAAATATTCATACGCTAAAAGATATCGATTTAACTAATTTACGACATGTAAATATTACAAAAAGTTGAAAAAATATTCAGAGTGCGCAAAATAAAAGAGGATTCACAGTCGGATACGCTAAATGTCAAGGTGAACCGCAAGATGGCGTTATTAAAACAAAAACGGTTGCCTTTAAGACTGCTCAATACATTAATTCGTTCTCACTTTTATTTTAATTTTTTAATCCTCGTGAACGCGGCGCAGTAGTTTATTTTTTTATTATTCTGCTGTGGTCATTGAAATCAAGTCCTTGAAGCAGTTATTTTTTATCAAGTGTTGCACTATTATTAAGTTGTAAGTTTATTTCGAGCATTGATAAATTTCAAAGGACAGTTTTAATAAATAGGTACCACCCACATCGAAAAGCAATTTTTTTCTAAGTATACTACGTTGGGTGGCAGTCAAGCATCATACGGCCCACCTGATGTGAAGCGGTTACCGTAGCCATATTAACGCTCGTAACATGGAATATCGCTCGCTCGCCATCGCAGCAACTCCTTCCTTTCTGGTGACCTCACTCACTCGTAGGAACAACCCTCAAGAGAATTGTTATTTGGCTGCGGTATTCTGTGAGATGGAGGTACTTCCCCAGACTGGGGTAGGAAGAAGCGAAAAAGGCTCTGGCGAAAGAGAGGTAGGATACAGCTACCCTACCTCTCATTCGCTAGAGCCTTTTTCGCTAGTCGGCAGGATGCACCACGTGCAGGTGAGGTTGGCTTTGGCTCTAAAGATCGTGGTTACTTACATCCCGAAAAAATAAAAATATTGTTTCTTCTTAAAAAAACAGGCATCGCAAACGATTTTTTATAGTATGTTGTTAGATCACTTAGGTCCCTTGAGAATAGTTTATGCCCAAATTTGCAACCCAGAAGCTTCTGTGCTGTTCGAGATATTGCAAGACAAACAGACATGTTCATGCACACAAATATTTGTCTTGTCGATCAAACCCGCAACCTCGGAATCAAAGTGGCCATTGCTAACCATTCGACCACCGAGCTCGTCAAAATGAATACAGGAGTGAAGAGAAAAAAGTGTTTAATTTTAGTAACACGAAACATTAAAAAGAAACCAAACAAAGCCCAGTTTATATAGGATTACATCAATTGTATAGCTCTCATATTCCATTTATCAACTCTGCGCTCACTAAAGGCTGCTTCTTAGACGATTTAGATAAAATATTGCATAGTTAGTCGTAGATAGGAGCCTAGGAGCATATTCGCAGTTAGAAGGACAAGTATATGCGTGGGAAGGTCCTATAGTGAGTGTAGTTATGCGCTAACAAGGATATTATCAAATCAGCCATCTTGTATTATAGATTCTACCCGTCCGTATCAAATGATCTCACTCGATTATTTGATGATTGGAAACCAAATCATAATCATATGACACCTACAACAATGTCGTTTTGAATGTTTTACGTGTTGAACACTATGCGTCGGATGCGTCGCGACGACATTATTGACGATCTCGGTGGTCGACTGGTTAGCAATGGCCACTTTGACTCCGAGGTTGCGGGTTCAATCTCCGCGCAAGACAAATATTTGTGTGCATGAACATGTCTGTTTGTCATGGTCACGGTGTTTTCAATGTATTATATGTACCTATGTATTTACAAAAACAAATGTATTTAAGTATTATATCAGTTATCTAGGTATCCATAGTACAAGCTTTGCTTAGTTTGGGTATTAATTCCTTTACTCTATGGTTTGGGACTAGATGGCAGTGCGTTATTTGTCCTGTAATATTTATTTATTTATTTATTTACCTACACGTCACATGAAATTCACCAACAAAATATCTACATTACAGTAATTCGTTTAATTTAATCTACAATGTACAATAGTTATGTTAAATTGACTACAGCGATAGAATTGTATACCAATATTACATTGTGATCATAGAGAAAGGATAATATAGAGAAACCGTCCCATACAAAATATCGTGCCCCGGAAAAAAGTCAAAATTCCGTATTATTTCTAGATGGTGTTGGCAATAAGACATGAAAAAATTTAATACCGAATATTTCTCAACGAAATTTGATACATAATCATAAAATAATTTTAAAAATTACGCAAAATAGTTTTTGTCTGATATATAACACTAATAATAAAGTTAACAAATGATGATTTTCACTAAAAAAAATTCTTCAATTTTACCCTTACCAATAGATGTCGCTCATCAAAGCTTTTATGGTGATGCTTTTCTTTTTATTTAGTTTTGGCGCTAGTAGCGGTAGATAGCGCCGCAGTCGAAGAAAAAAAGCAACTTGTGAACGAAATCTTTGCTCCTAGGAAAGTAAATATTATGTAATCTTATCATATCTCAGGCTGACTTATTGTCAGCCTAAGGGATGATAACAATTTTTTTTTTCATACAGTCACCATATTTTTTTAGATACCTATATTGCACAATATTGTAATTGCAGTGAATGATGGGACTTAAGATTTTTAACTTTTTTCTCGAGGGACGTTATATTTAATATCATTGTTCTCTAATTTCGTGCATATGTTTTAAAAATATTTTTTGAAAATCAAATCAAAATTTGCTTTTAAAAAACATATACAATGAATGCGAATTCACAGCAATAGAATATAAAATTTCGCCACTAATATAAACCTGTCTGATAGCTCATTTGTTAAAACACTCTACTCGTAATACATAGTTCCTGAGTTCGAGTCCACCACCATTATCCTCCAATTTTGACATTTTAAAATTATTTATAACAAATTAAGGTTTTTTATGAATGTTTTGTAGTAGACTACATAGCAATGTAGTAGAAACATTCCTAAAAAACCGTAATTTGCATTTTTATACAATGTGTTCTACCGATTGTATAAAAGAGGGTGTGTTCAGAGGAGTTGTTTGACGTGATGCCCACGGCTTCCTTCTACAGTCGCACCGCTCGCCATCGACAGGGAATTCATCCTCACACATTAGAGCCTAAGTGGTTGCGTACTGTGTTTAACCGCAGGTTCCAGAGAAGTTTTCTCCCACGTACTGTCAAGCTGTCGATTGAACTACCTGTCGAGGTTTTCTCAGGAGACTAACAGCATGGGGTTCTTCAAGAAGGGTGTGAAGAGGTTTTTACAGGGTCGGCAACGTGTGTGTGATGCTCCTGGTGTTACAGGCGTTCATAGGCTACGGTAACTGCTTTCTATCAGGAGGGTCGTATGCAAAACTGTTGGGTGAAAACAAGCATACTACCCGCCTGTTGTGGATCGGTTATCGTAGCTGTATAAATGCTCGCAACATGAACATGAACATGTTTGTGACCTTACTCACTCGCTGGAACATAGGGATGTTTGGCTGCTGTAATCTGTAAGGTTGAGATACAACCTAGCCGGGATAGCTAATTACTAAACTGTGCCCTACGTGTGTTTTGCCAGTCTCGTTTATTAGTCAGCGGGGTGCACCACGTGCATTGGTAAAATGATTTATTTCTTAGTATTTAATCATTAAGCTATTTGTTTTTTCATTATAAAATAAACTTATTTTTTCCAGTTTTAACAATGAATATTGTATCATCGAAATCGTTGATTCGACAGTTCGATCTTTTTGGAGTTATTATTATTTAAATAGTTGTCTTGGCCAACTTGCCAGATAAATATTTTTTGAAAAATGGAAAAAATCACCTGCCCCTCTAGGTGGGATTTGAACCCACGACCTCTCGATGACCGGTCGAGTGCTCTTCCAACTGAGCTACCAGGAAGGTTGGTTTTGGTGACGAATTTTTGCATCTTATGTATTACTGTGTGACGTCATCAACCTATTAAGTAATTACACTACTAAAGTAGTTTTTGGAGTTTTTGAAAGTTGTGTGGACTTTTGGAATATAGATATTTATTCTACATTTTCAATAGATAACCAGGACATTAGATTGTACTGTCATTAGATGAGAGAAAAAGTTGAAAACTTTCACGCGCCGTGTCAATAAAGTCCAATTTACGCAACAGAATTTTAAACGAAAGATCGTTGTTATTATTAATTTATCAATCATCATGCTACGATTGTAATTGATAATGCATATTAAAATTTTGTGCAAAAATTGATAACAGTAATTTTTGTATGAAGCTTTTTTCATTTCAATAATTCATTCTATTTATAACATAAGAATTCTTGTGTCATGCGATCGGTACGTAAAACGGAACGTGTGGTTTTAAGAAACTCTCATCGGCCATCGTATTTTGATAAACAGTGGTACATACCTAAACCTAGGTAGTGGTAGGGTGATAATAGTTCGCGCGCCATCTAGCTATTTTTGATTAAAACAGAAAAGCATAGTTGAACAAATTGAACCTTCGTGTACTGATTTTGTTACTAATCAAATTACCTATATCTAATTTGACACTCTTAGCGACCTCTGTTTTTCTTTAGAGGTACTAAATTCCGATATACGGTATTTTGTATGAACATGAATAGTCTTATTCCTATATCGTCGTTGATTGTGATATAGGTATACCGTAAAAGTAGTGTTGTAATTCGTTTTATATTTTCCCAGACGGGAATTTACCCACCGTCCAACTCTACTCATAATATTTATTCTAAAAACTTATATATTATTAAATTAAATTTAATAATGAATAATAAAATAAATTTAATAATAAATAAACATGTTAACGCACACAAAAAATTGTCTTCCAAACATAATGTATGAGCAAGCAACTCGGATCAATCAGCTTAACTTACAACGTATCATTTGAACCTTATTTCAAACCTGAGGTTCACACTCTACAATAGACACGGAAGACGGAAACCAAAGACAAGAGACAAACAGGCCAATCCTATAATCAAATTGCTTATAAATATTTCGCTCAGACGAACTCTACGGTCTGGTCTGGTCTGGAATGTATCGAAATGTATTAGACCAATTACATCGACATAGCCTTGTTATGGTTTGGGTTTTAAGCGATAAATCGCTTAACTATCTACACTTAACGGTTAAGTTCTGAACACATTCCTTTGCAACAAGATTTAAGTAGGTAATTATTGTACTTGGCAACCACGCTTTGGTTGAAGTTTTAGCAGAAATCGATTTTTTCTAGCATTGTGACTCAGTTAGATCGATTTTTATTATGAATTTATTAATCTAACGATCCAAATTAATCTAACGATTTTGATGCAAGTTATTTTGTATAACTTGCATCAAAATCGTTAGATTAATTTGGCTTGAAAACACTGGACTCCGCCAACCCGCAGTTGAGCAGCATGGTGGAGTAAGCTTTAAACCTCTTCGATTGAGGGGAGACCCGTATCTCAACAGAGGGAAGATTATAGGTTAATGCTGAGAGTGCCGAGACCGACGGCTTCAGCTTAGCCGGTATGGTCCCAAGTCTGCTTCCAGCAACTTTGACCTTCATTATGGGCTACAAGAGTTCCTACCTGTCACGCCTTTTTTTATATATGAGAAGGGGACAAACGAGCATGTGGGTCACCTGATGGTAAGCAATCACCACCGCCCATGGAGATCAACAACACCAAGGATTCGCTGCTTTGGAACTCACAATAAATTTAATCAGAAGAAATTAGTAGAAGTAAGAAGTTTTTGGAATTTGACTTGGCCTCTTAGCAATTGTTAAGCACCTGTTTATTAAATCCCATATGTCAACGTTTGCCGCTAGTGTTGGTTTCATGAAAATCTATAGTAACTTTTGTTTGGCATCCGACGCGAACGTTCAAAGGTCGCAATTATAAAAGAAAAATATATACCTAATGCTTACAAAAAATAATAAATATGGTTGTGACAAACTGTTGATATGCTAGAATCTCATCAAATATACAAAATCAGTCGATTAAGATTCATAAAATCGAGTTTCGTAGGTGACCATCGTTCTTCATATAACGTCAAACAACTTGAATTTCGAGGTTCGGAAATATCATTATCATAATTCGGAGGCCACGTGAAGGCAGTTTTGGTAAAACTCGTGGTTTTAATATGATTGTAGCGTAAATATGTTTGATACACAAAAATATCAGTGATGGCGGGGGAGGAGACGTGCGTCGTGCGAGCAATATTTCATGTTGCGAGCGGTTATATGGCTACGGTAACCGCTTCACATCAGATGTGCCGCATACTTGTTTACCATAAAACGTAGTACAAAAAAGTATTGCAAAAGCCGCGTAGAAAAGTTGAGTACCTACAGCTGGGGGGCCCTACCGCCGAAGCTGAAACCGATTACCACCAAATATCTTGATTCGAAAAATATGTCACGTTTAAGTTATTGTCAAACACCTTCAGCTTAGTCGGTAGAGCTCCATCGTTTCTACCAGCTAAGGTAAACACACGTAGCATAAATTAATAAATAAATATTTCTGAACAGCACCATCTAGTCCCAAATTAAGCGTAAAGTTTGTGTTATGATGGGTACTAGGCAACTGATAAATGTACTTAAATACATTTTTTTTGTAAATACTTATATACACACACAAAAATACAAATCTTTCCTCTTTATAATATAGTGTAGATGTAGATGTAAATAAATATTCCAGGACAAATTACACACTGCCATCTAGTCCCAAACTAAGCAAAGCTTGTACTATGGGTACTAGAGAACTGATATAATATTTAAATACATTTTTTTTGTAAATACATACTTATAATACATAGAAAACACCCAGACCAAGACAAACAGACATGTTCATGCACACAAATGTTTGTGTTGTGCGGGAATCCAACCCGCGACCTCGGAGTCAAAGTGACCATTGCTAACCATTCGACCACAGCTCATCGTAAATCTAAGTTGAAGTTTGATTTTCGCAATCAAAAGTTCAGCCCCCTTACCACCAACTCTTATTGCGATTCAATAACTGAATAAAATGCTTATTCATACCAATGAATAAGCGACTCTATTCAATTTGAAATAGAGTCGCTTATTCATTGGTATGGTATGGTATATATAAGCATTCTATTCAGTTACTGAAGGTAAGGCAAGGGGGCTGATGGTAATTCGGCTTCAACTTCGGCGGTAGAGTCACCAGTTATGTTAGAGGCTGTAGGTAACTAATATAATAATAAACCATATTTTGGTGTCATCGTTGTCAATCCTTATTCATCCCACTGCTGGGATACGTGCCTCCCCTCAATCGAAGGGGTTTAAAACATACTCCACCACGCTGCTCAACTGCGGGTTGCTAGGCAAGTTGTTTTCAAGCCGCCGTAAGGCCACCGACTTAACGACTGTCATCTAATAACAACAGCCGGCACCGACAGTTTAACGTGCCTTCCGAAGCACAGAGCTTGAGATAAAGAAACCAATCCATGGACAGGCTACAGTCGACGTTGCTTAACTTGCGTGTTTGATTAGATTGACACGCGTAACGACGCCATCAAGCTCCTCAAACACTGGATCTACCAATCGGAAATGTACAGAAATTACGATGTAGTTAGATTTTTCAAAATTCTCTCTTCGGTTTGATATTTTTTTCGGTTTGATATGTAGGGAAGGGACGTCTCAATAATATAACCATAGGTGAAACAATTAGGTACTTCGATAGCACAAAAATCTCTCGAGATATGTTAATTTCATAATCACAATTTTGGATTTTCACGACAACGCTCCATAAGGCTACTGAGTTATGACGTCACAGGTTTGTATTTTGTATGCATCAAATCAAATCAGAAATTTGTACGACAGCTATGTTAAATATTACGTTTATGTAATTAGTATCATAGTAAAAGTTATAGTATTTTTTATTGCTTCTCCAATGGAAATATTATTTTTGAAGTGAAAACTTCTTTAACGGCGTTGTGCACTTTTTGGGTTGGGTAAAAAATGTTAAACTCGCGTCAGGACACGTGGCCTGATCGAAAATTCGTAAGACGGAGGGAGAGTAGACCGCCGGCGCGGCGTAGGAGAGGAAGTAATATATAAATGTATGTACGGCGTAGGAGAAGAAAATGTATGCCTGCTCCTCCTTTTTTTTTAATGTAATATAAATTGTCATGTTTGTGTACGATAGCGCAATAAATGAATATTTTATATGTCAGTGCTGCTTGCGAACAAAGTTGCAGACGAAAGTTTCTTGGAAATAGACAACGAAATGACTACTGCCTACAGGTCTACTTGAAGTACCAAAGGTTATTCATCATCTCGATAACACCGACACTAGTGATGTAGTTTAAATCGATGGGCAATCCGGTTTTGAGAGGTCAGCACTTTCACGCGCCATCCGCGTGCGTCTATTTCGTTGATATACGTAATATGAATTCTTACTAGCAATATTTTCTTTTTGAAAATGAATTCTAGGATATTTGTAGTCTTATATGTATACTAGCTGATGCCTGCGACTTCGTTCGCGTGGACTTAATGATTCCGGCGTATTAATAAAAATACGAACTAATCTAGATACATAAGAAAATATTTTTTTTATTTAACATTGTAACCATAGTTTAAAAATATATATAAAATAAATTAAGGGAGTCTTTCCTTCGAGAGCTAATATAAAAAGATCTGAAGCGTTACAACTCTCGAGAAAGCCACGTAAAGTTGGCCATGCGAAAAACGACCAGTCCTAAGCTTGACCAGCGAATTTTAGTGATTTCTTTATTGTCATAGCAAAGCAAGTGGTCACAGAGAACTGTGTACGTTTAAAATTAAAATGTTTTTTTTTTTAGAAGAGTGGTATACGCGGAATTAATACAGTTTCAGCGGCACCACTCCCAGTGAGAATCTCAACTTCAATTATATTTCGCTGCCAAGCATTGACTTTACTTCAGGAAGGAGATCTTCCCCAAATTTTTTAATATTCTTGGTAACTCTTGGGCACGTAAAATTATATCTACAGCTTCTAGTGCCTTACTGTTGGCCATTTCGCATTCATCTCAAACGATTAGACAGAAATCCTGAAACACCTTCGCTTTGTCACAGTTTCGTTTCACAGAGCATGTCGGTGTTTCAATTCTGTTTAAATCGAGTATGATATTGAACATTGTATTTGCGTCCTTCCGCCTAGTAATAATGTGGCTGCAATGCCTGGCGATGCTGCTGCGAGATCTTATTTTGGCGCCTGATTTCAGCGTGGATTGCTCTCGTCAGGTATGTTTTTCAGTCCCTCCTGGAGCATCTAAGAAAAACAGTTTCCCCTCGTTACTTAAAACACTTTCCACCACCAAATCAAATAAACTCTGATCTTGCTACATAGCGTCCCGCAAATGCACATATTCTTCTGGTTTGTGCGAATATATACCAATCGTTCCATTTCAATTTTAGCGTACACGTCTATAATAAACTGACTAAATAGACCACGTTACCTTTGTAAATAAAATAAAATGATTGCGTCTAACTTGTAGCAGGTAAGAATAAAAGTAGCAGCTCGCGGTTTTTTTTTACGATACATTCAATATTTTGTTAATCTATTTATTGTTATTTTAAGTAACTTTTTTAGTTCTATTTGCTATTATAGCGTGTTTTTTTTTACTTTTTTTTTAAACTATAATTTATTGTAAACACGTGTTGTTTATGCAAATAAATTTAACTTTGTTCTGCATCATGTGTTCCAAATTTTGGATTTTTATACCTCAACAAAAAATCCTCATCAGGCTGAACAACTTTGGCTAAGGAGTCATTTTTAAATTTTTTATAGTTTACCTGAACCATTATGGTTCTGCATCAGGTGTTCCAAATCTTGGATTTTTATACCTCAATAAAAAATGGTCATCAGATTGAACAACTTTTGCTAAGGCGTCATTTTTATATTTCTTATAGTTTACCTGAACCATTAAGGTTCTGCATCATTTGTTCCAAATCTTGGATTTTTACACCTCAACAGAAAATGCTCATCAGGCTGAACAACTTTTGCTAAGGCGTCATTTTTATATTTCTTATAGTTTACCTGAACCATTAAGGTTCTGCATCAGGTGTTCCAAAGCTTTGATTTTTATACCTCAACAGAAAATACTCATCAGGCTGAACAACTTTTGCTAAGGCGTCATTTTTATATCTGTTATAGTTTACCTGAACCATTATGGTGCTGCATCAGGTGTTCCAATTTCCAGAATCAATTATACCCTATATTTTGCCCAGGATTAACAGCTATATAACAAAAAAAGTTTCATTCGAATCCGTCCAGTACTTCCAGAGATTAGCGTGTACAAACAGACAAACAGACATACAGACATACAGACAAACAGACAAACAGACAGACATTTTTTTTTAAATTCTTACTCTATTACTATATCTCCATCGCCTCCAATTGTTTTTTTGTAAATATCTTCAATGTACAGACACATTATTTTTACTGTTTTATTATATGTATAGATAGATTTTTTAAACTATAATTTATTGTAAACACGTGTTGTTTATGCAAATAAATTTAACTTTGTTCTGCATCATGTGTTCCAAATTTTGGATTTTTATACCTCAACAAAAAATCCTCATCAGGCTGAACAACTTTGGCTAAGGAGTCATTTTTAAATTTTTTATAGTTTACCTGAACCATTATGGTTCTGCATCAGGTGTTCCAAATCTTGGATTTTTATACCTCAATAAAAAATGGTCATCAGATTGAACAACTTTTGCTAAGGCGTCATTTTTATATTTCTTATAGTTTACCTGAACCATTAAGGTTCTGCATCATTTGTTCCAAATCTTGGATTTTTATACCTCAACAGAAAATGCTCATCAGGCTGAACAACTTTTGCTAAGGCGTCATTTTTATATTTCTTATAGTTTACCTGAACCATTAAGGTTCTGCATCAGGTGTTCCAAATCTTTGATTTTTATACCTCAACAGAAAATACTCATCAGGCTGAACAACTTTTGCTAAGGCGTCATTTTTATATCTGTTATAGTTTACCTGAACCATTATGGTGCTGCATCAGGTGTTCCAATTTCCAGAATCAATTATACCCTATATTTTGCCCAGGCTTAACAGCTATATAACAAAAAAAGTTTCATTCGAATCCGTCCAGTACTTCCAGAGATTAGCGTGTACAAACAGACAAACAGACATACAGACATACAGACATACAGACATACAGACAAACAGACAAACAGACAGACATTTTTTTTTAAATTCTTACTCTATTACTATATCTCCATCGCCTCCAATTGTTTTTTTGTAAATATCTTCAATGTACAGACACATTATTTTTACTGTTTTATTATATGTATAGATAATATTTTCCTTTTCAACACTAAAAGTTTTTCTGGTCGAGATTTCTATTAGAGATAAGCTCGTTTTTGTACTACATTTTTAAGCTATTGCATAGCTTTTATCGCGGGCTTTGAGCATGGAGACCGAATCAAGATATTCCGTAACGAAAATAAAACCTAAACCCCCCACCTAATATGACCTTTGGACTCGACCTGGCTTAAGAACATTTCCTTATACAATACATACTCGTATTTCGCCAGTGAAATTTTTCGCTATTATTATTTTTGACATTCGATTTTGACATCATTATTTTTTTTCTTATCGGTCACCACGCTCAAAACGTGTAAGTAACTTGAATTAATATCAAAGAAAAAACTTGAATTAATATCAAAGTAAAAAAAATACTGCATTAATAAATAAGTAATTATAATTGCATAAGTTGATAAAAAATGCTATGCAATAGCTTTACCACGGCAGTCCCCGAGTGCCACACGTATTTTTTTTTATGAGGGGGGGTAACGATCATGTGGGTCTCTTGATGGAAAGCGATCACTACAGCCCATGGAGATCAGAAACACCAAGGGATCGCCGATCCGTTGCTAGCCTATACTCCTTTCTTTCTTTCTGGTAATACAACAACCCTCAAGGGAATTGTTATTTGGCTGCGGTATTCTGCGAGATGGAGGTACTTCCCCATAGGGGCAGCTTAAAAAATACGCCATGCCCTACCTTTCTTTTCGCCAGAGCCTTCTTTGTCAGTCAGTAGAGTGCACCAAACGCAGGTGAGGTTGGCTTTGGTTCAAAGATGTTAATGAATTTACTTTTACTTCTTTTTCTTCGTTACGCTTTCAACAGAGCGGTTGTGGTCGCCATTGAGGTAGATTTGAAGACCGTCGTCGGTGACGTAACTGACGTTAGACGGGCCCTGTAATAGTGTATATTATTCTGTGCCTGTATTAAAACTTGATGGGGGGCCAGAAGACTCCCCGGCCCTGACGTGTTGGGGTCCGGCGTATCTACTCGAAACGCCGGAGCGCGGCCTGGGGCTCCGTATGATTGATATGGCTGACATGGCGATAGCTACGCCCCTCTGAGGACTGTCGCCGCTTGTAATATGCCCTTTTACTTACTATTCTGATTTTAAAAGATGATTTAACAAGCAATCGTGTTCATGGAGTTCATGGACATGGAGACATTTTACTGTGTAGTGATAGAAATAAAATGTGATAAAAAAAATCCGTTTTCCGCAAATTTTATTTCAATAAGTATAGAGAATAGGTACTATGTTTCGTCAATCTTCTAAGTTATAAAAAAAGATGATTTGGTTATCAAAAGTCGGGTAACACCAAGGTAAAACAGTTTTTAGGGTTTCGTACCCAAAAGGTCCAACACCTAAGACTCCGCTGTTATGCGTCAATTCCGTCATTTTATATCTACGTAATTCTGCAAAATTTATAATTAATTACTACGTAATTCTGCAAAATTTATAAGTAATTTTTATAAAATCATTTTGTATAAAATCTTTAAGGACATTATTTATCGATTTACATATCTCGAAATTTATCTTGATGCAATAATCGATGGAATCGTTAATATATGCTCGTACATCAGCGAATAAACGCTGTGATTATATGTAGCTGATTATTATTATCTTGTCTCTCAACAAATGAATGGCGCCAAAAGTAAATGATTGTCGTTGTGGTACCAACCATTTTTAAGTAGGTAATGTAGGTATAGACAACATTCCATAACCATAGACAGATAAATTCATAGTAGGCTGTGTGACTATTTTTTCGGTTTTTTTTAGGGACACAGTAATATAATTACTAAATATGTATGTTATATATAAATAAGTAAAAATTACTTCGATATCATAAAAAAAAATCCGAGATATTTTAAATTGAAAATGACAATTTTGGACTTTCCAGTTGCCTCTCGACAACGATCCTTACAAAAGGCTACTAAACTGGCTGTTACGCCACAACAAACAAGGTTTCTGTTCGCCTGATGTAATGATCCCCTCGTCATTACATCAGGCGGACAGTAACCTTGTTTGCCATCTGACGTAGTAAAAAAATCCCATATTTTTCCATACCATACACAGATTCACACTAAATTATACATGAGTGCTGGCAAGTTTTCAGGAGTTGGTCCAAAGTCACCAAGGATGAAACTACTTACAAATAAAACGATATCACGGATTCAAAAAGACATCGAAATCGGTCAAAGTCATTTCGATTATTCGTAGTAGGTACTTCAATCCTTGATATCGACAAGTTTATTCTTACCTGACTACGGCAAAGCCAAAAGGAAGGGTTGTTGTTGTTGTTGTTGTTGTAAAGTCTTTATTGTACAAAAGATAATAACATAACAAGACAATAAAATCGTTATGTACAATGGCGGACTTATCCCAAATGGGATCTCTTCCAGTCAAGGGTTATGATTTTAGCAGTAAAAACAACAATGCTTGGCGTGTCTAACTGCCCGCAAGGGCCCAATGGCATATAAATATATTTGCAGTCTATGTATATATGATTGCATTAGGGTAATATGTCTATGTCCATAGCGTTTAAGCTTTCAACCGATTTTGATGAATAGGGGGACAATCGATTCATTATTAAGTACGGCCCGGTATTCTGTGGCCCGGGTAACATTGGGTACATTTTAACCGACGTCAATAATAGGATTCTATTTTTACTAAAAGGTAAACCTAAACATTTTCTAGTTGTAGCAGGTTATTCTCGAAATTAAAGTATGCAACTCGTTCGTTATTCAAAAAACGTTTTGTACCATAGACTTAGGATTCTTCGTTAAGATGTTTTGAATCTTTGGCTTAACCGATAGACAACTAATTATATCTTGATGGAATTACACACACCTAAGACCACCAACCAAGACAATTCCTAGCAATCATTTCCACGAGTACATATGTAGTTGATGTAAAATATAGTAACGTGGTGATACCAAACTACTATTGTGGCGAGCCTACGAATGCAACTTATAATTTGCAATTAAGGCATAGAATGTAGGTCTTTAGGTCCGCACTGCAAGTAACCCGCATTCCCTGCATGAATATATAAAATGTTCGTTATGTTGGCAACACTTTAAAATTCTTTGAGAATATAACTACTACCTCTAAAATTTTTTTATGAATGTTGTTATTAACTACTAGCTGATGCCTGCGACTTCGTTCGCGTGTACTTAATGATTCCGGCGTATTAATAAAAATACCAACTAATGTAGATACATAAGAAAATACTTGTTATACGTTAAAAAATATTTTTTTTTATTTAATATTGTAACCATAGTTAAAAAGAAAAATTAAGGAAGTCTTTCCTTCGGGAGCTAATATAAAAAGACCTGAAGCGTTACAACTCTCGAGAAAGCCACGTAAAGTTGGCCACGCGAAAAACAACCAGTCCTAAGCTTGACCAGCGAATCATAGTGATTTCTTTATTGTCATAGCAAAGCAAGAAGTCACAAACGTGGTCACAAACTATTAGACAGCAATCCTGAAACACCTTCGCTTCACAGTTTCGTGTCACAGAGTATGTCGGTGTTTCAATTCTGTTTAAATCGAGTAGGATATTGAACATCATATTTGCGTCCTTCCGCCTAGTAGTAATGTGGCTGCAATACCTGGCGATGCTGCTGCGAGATGTTATTTTGGCGCCTGATTTCAGCGTGGATTGCTCTCGTCAGGTATGTTTTCCAGTCCCTCCTTGAGCATCTAAGAAAAACAGTTTCCCCTCGTTACTTAAAACACCTTCCACCACCAAATCAAATAAACTCTGATCTTGCTACATAACGTCCCGCAAATGCACGTAGGTAGTCTTCTGGTTTGTGCGAATATATACCAATCGTTCCATTTCAATTTTAGCGTACACACAGGTCTATAATAAACTGACTAAATAGACCACGTTACCTTTGTAAATAAAATAAAACGATTGCGTCTAACTTGTAGCAGGTAAGAATAAAAGTAGCACCCCGCGGTTTTTTTTTTACGATACATTCAATATTTTGTTAATCTATTTATTGTTATTTTAAGTAACTTTTTTAGTTCTATTTGCTATTATAGCGTGATTTTTTTTACTTTTTTTTAAACTATAATTTATTGTAAACACGTGTTGTTTATGCAAATAAATTTGACTTTGTTCTGCATCAGGTGTTCCAAATCTTGCATTTTTATACCTCATTAAAAAATGGTCATCAGATTGAACAACTTTTGCTAAAGCGTCATTTTTATATTTCTTATAGTTTACCTGAACCATTATGGTTCTGCATCAGGTGTTCCAAATCTTGGATTTTTATACCTCAACAGAAAATGCTCATCAGGCTGAAAAACTTTTGCTAACGCTTCATTTTTATATTTCGTATAGTTTACCGGAACCATTGTGGTTCTGCATCAGGTGTTCCAAATCTTGGATTTTTATACTTCAACAAAAAATGCTCTTCAGGTTGAATAACTTTTGAGGCGTCATTTTTATATTTCTTATAGTTTACCTGAACCATTAAGGTTCTGCATCAGGTGTTCCAAATCTTGGATTTTTATACCTCAATAAAAAATGGTCATCAGATTGAGCAACTTTTGCTAAAGCGTCATTTTTATATTTCTTATAGTTTACCTGAACCATTATGGTTCTGCGTCAGGTGTTCCAAATCTTGGATTTTTATACCTCAACAGAAAATGCTAATCAGGCTGAACAACGTTTGCTAAGGTGTCATTTTTATATTTCTTATAGTTTACCTGAACCATTATGATTCTGCATCAGGTGTTCCAAATCTTACATTTTTATACCTCAACAAAAAATGCTCATTAAGTTGAACAACTTTTGCTAAGGCGTCATTTTTATATTTCTTATAGTTTACCTGAACCATTATGGTTCTGCATCAGGTGTTCCAAATCTTGGATTTTTATACCTCAACAGAAAATACTCATCAGGCTGAACAACGTTTGCTAAGGTGTCATTTTTATATTTCTTATAGTTTACCTGAACCATTATGATTCTGCATCAGGTGTTCCAAATCTTGGATTTTTATACCTCAACAAAAAATGCTCATTAGGTTGAACAACTTTTGCTAAGGCGTCATTTTTATATTTCTTATAGTTTACCTGAACCATTAAGGTTCTGCATCAGGTGTTCCAAATCTTGGATTTTTATACCTCAACAGAAAATGCTCATCAGGCTGAACAACTTTTGCTAACGCGTCATTTTTATATCTCTTATAGTTTACCTGAACCATTATGGTACCGCATCAGGTGTTCCACTTTCCAAAATCAATTATACCCTATATTTTGCCCAGGCTTAACAGCTATATAACAAAACAAATTTCATTCGAATCCGTCCAGTACTTCCAGAGATTAGCGTGTACAAACAGACAAACAGACATACAGACATACAGACATACAGACAAACAGACAAACAGACAGACATTTTTTTTTAAATTCTTACTCTATTACTATATCTCCATCGCCTCCAATTGTTTTTTTGTAAATATATTCAATGTACAGACGCATTATTTTTACTGTTTTATTATATGTATAGATGTATTTAATTTGATTTCAATTCGAATGCATTTTCGAATATTGATTGCATCGCAAAAAAAATAGATAGAATATGCTTTATTTGCACAATACAAACTACTTACAGAAACAATTTAAATTGTCAATGAACGGGTTCAAGAGTGTACTTAAATTGTAAGTAGCTTTGTCTTAACGGGATGTCACGGTCACGTTTTGGGGTGAAACTGGTTCATCAACATCTTTGAACCAAAGCCAACCTCACCTGTACGCGGTGCACCCTGCTGACTGATAAACGAAGCTCTGGCGAAAAGAGAGGTAGGTAGCGTAATTGTAAGCCACCCGACTGGGGAATGTACCTGCCTCCACCTCACAGAATACCGCAGCCAAATAACAATTCCCTTGAGGGTTGTTGTGTTCCTGCGAATGAGTGTGGTCACCAGAGAGGAAGGAGATGCTGCTTGGCGTACTAGATTGAATCTTCTTTTTAAGGACTTTCGACAATATTCGAAAAGGATCTCACTAAAGACCGCTCATATGACAATTTTCATAAAATTCTGGTAGAGTCGTGACTCTACTACGACTACAAGTATACAGATTCTTTAAGCTTGTTAACTATAAGTCTTGTGGTTCTATTCTCATAGAGAAAACTCCAAAAGTGCTTAATATTTTTTTAAAATACACCGTAGATTTGAAATATTTTCAATATGTTCCTAGTCAACAAAGATCATAATTGCAGTACGAAGTGAACCTTCACTGTAATTTTGAATAAAACATGTATTTATAAATGATACTTATTCAATTTGCCTTAAATTAATTTCTAGAAAATTATTAGAGCTACAAAACAACTTTCAAGAAATTTTTAATACCGCAATAAGTAATACATATATATTTTATTAAATACATTATTAAATACATACATATTTTAGTCACTTGAATGTACAACGTAATTTTTATTAAACCCTTATTACAGTTCACAGTGTTGCCTTTTTTTCATTCTGGACTTTTACAAAATAAACATATATTTCTAATAAAATTATTATTTGTCATTAATTCTCATTACAAAATTATCTGTAGGCACTTATTTTCAATTTAATAAATAATAATAGATTTAATGTCATCGTCATCCATTATTCATCCCAATGATGGGATATGGGTCCCCCTCAATCGAACGGGTGTAGAGCATATCCCACCACGCTGCTCAATTGTTTTTAAACCGCCTAAAGACCACTGACTTGGCTTAACGACTGTCATCTAATGACAACAGCTGGGACCGACGGCTTAACGTGCCTTCCGAAGCACGGAGAAGCTCGACATAAATAAACCCATCTATGGACAGGCTACTGTCGACGTTGCTTAACTGACACGCGCATTGACGCCATCGAGCTTCTCCGTATTTAATATAACATGTGATATTTTATTGTGGTGAACTCACCACACAGTCAAACAACCTGGTGGATGTCGAACGAGGAGTAGCCTAAATAAAATGTACTAACACATTCCGGTAGACTACAATGACAGCCAACCGGCGAAAACTTATTCAGAGGGCCGATATCAGTCAAATGATATGGAAAGAGGCATGGAAAAAGAATATTGTGATGTGCTCACCATCATACCTCAGCTGCACGTGGTGCATCACGCCGAAATAGTATAAGTTAAGCCCGATTGAAGATATTCATGATAACCTTATAAAAGCCAATAAAAATACCTTACGGAGTCGTTGTGAGTTTTGTAAGGCTACCAGAAAGCCCCTAAGGAGATGCTGCATTAGCAGCGGGGGAAACAACGGACGAAAATGTTAATTACTTAAATTGGATGTTTCTTTAGGTCACGGAAACTACCTATTACGTACCATCCAGCAGGACGTCTGATTATTTGCCACTCATCATATAAGAATAAATAAACCATAAATTGAAAATAATGATTGGACTCGTACGCGCTTAGACTAACACAGCGGTATAATAGACGTAGAATGTATAACACACAGACAGCTCCAAAGCAAATAATTAACCGGCTAGATGAAGAATTTCACCAATCGTCTAGTCAACAGCGCCTACCTGTTGCGGAAGTCCGAAGGGAGAGTCGACCCGTAGCTGTTTTCCAGTTTTCACATTCACTCCTATCCAAATCCCAACAATTTTCAAAAAAAAAATGAAAATGTAAACACTCAAATAAAAATGCAGTCACCAAAAAGTTCAGAGTCCTTCATCGCATTCACTTTCGCGTTCGTAAAAAAACAAAACAAAGAATTTAAAATTCGAATTATGAATATTCTAGTACATAGACAAATTTGAAAATAGGAATTAGTAAATAGAAACGACACTGTATTAAAGATGCGTTCGGTGAACGGAGCATAAACGCGGCGTGTTCGCGTCAAAGAGGTCGCTTATCAACTGGCGTAGCGAGAGGCTGGGTGTGTTTGGGGCCGCGTGAATGTAAAGGTTTTCCGATCTTTAATGGCTGGTCGGTGGATAATAAGCCGGTGCCATCGTCGGAAAGGTGAACTAGGCTTGTAGGAAGTGCGAGGAAGAAAGACCTCAGGGTTTCCGATCTTCGTGAACATAATTTGGAAATTAATAGTTCGTGCGTATAAAAGGCTCACCATTATTTTTATTTAGAGCGAAAGACACCCTCCCGTGCACGTGGTGCGCCCTGCCGATTAACGAAAGTGGCTCTAGCAATAGAGAGGTAAGGTACAGCGTATTTGTAAGCTGCCCGGCAGGGGAATTACCGCACAGAATTCCAAAGGGTTGTTGTTTCTGCGAGTGAGTGGTCCCCAGAAAATAAGGAGTTGCTGCGTTGACAGCGCGGGTGTAGGCGCGTGAGCGATATTTCATGTTGCGAACGTTAATACGACTACGGTAACCATTTTCCATCAGGCGGGCAGTATGCTTATCTGCAACCCGACATACTAAAAACATCGGACGCGCAGCATGCGCCATCATAGCGAAATTTATTCATTTTGGCCACTTTCCCGAATTGATATCGGAAAACCAAGGTCACTTTATATTACTACTTTTTGATGCTCTACACGAATCCCAAGTCAGAATTTCGAAATTTTGAGTTTCATGGCAACGGACGGACAGACAGAACGACCGGACGATTTTATAAGCTCAATAAATTTCGCTGAAAATGGGGTGTGGCTGTGTTATCGACACGTCCGTGTATTGTACGTGAATACGTTATATGCACTAAAATTATCTCAAAATGGCAGCGCTGAGCTACCTCCTCCTCCTCACGCGACGTTCCACAGTCCTTACTTTGCGTAATAAATTCTTTGATCTTTCATCTATCCAGTCGTGTGATTGAATTTTGGATGGAGATGATAGATATATAGCTGCAACACCAAACTGTATCCCCCGATTCTGTTATCATTCGTTTTTTGAATTGCTTTGGAAGAAAGACATATTCACGTCAAACGTCACCTTACAAAATAAAATACAGCACATAATTCATATTTTTTCTTTATTTTCTTATTATTCAAATATAATTTACTACCATATGCTTAATGCTAATATTCCTTGAAATACAATATTAATTGCCTAATTATGTTGTCTGAAAAAAAATGGACACTACCCAAAAAGACAACGTAATTTCAACTTTATAGCAAACATAATAAAAGTCTTTTAAGAACATTACTTGCAATCATTATATTATCATATGTTCTATAGTCATAGACATACATACAGCCACACAGCAAATGAGTTGGTAATGGTTGAACATAGAACGGAATTGAGTCTTAATTTGTGGATACGTATCCAGAGACCGATGATATTTTTTCTGGACAACTTCGTTAGTCGAAAGGAAGGAAGGAGTTGTTAGGATGGCAGCGGGGCAATCTATTAATTAATATATTAATATAATATTGGAACTTTGCAAGCGTCTATAGTCTATACGTTACGGCCACCGCTTTACATGAGGCGGGCCGTGACTGCCATCCGATCAATATAAAAATAGATAAACCAAGTAGTGGCGAGTAACAAAGATAATACTAACATAAATTTGAAATGGTTGAATTTTTTTTCTATGAAAAAAGTGATCGGAGTCGCCTGGGACAGAAAAAATTGTAAAATGAGAAAATTTTGAAAAATTTGTCAGTCATTATTATTTAAATAGTTGTCTTGGCCAACTTGCCAGAATTTTATAACTTTTTTTGAAAAATGGAAAAGTTTACCTGCCCCCATACCTCTACCATAGATCCCGCCTAGGGGGGGCAGGTGAATTCTTCCATTTTTCAAAAATATTTATATAATTAGTCAGTCGTCACGAACTCAAAAGTTACTACTTCGATTACAGTAAACACGTGAACTGTATGTATATTATTTACCTATCCACAAAAATTCAATAAAATCGGATTAGCACTTTGCGAGTAAGTAGTAATACCTAGCAAAATATTTATTATCACAAAACTACTAAACCAATTTCGTAGAGACACAAACATACAAAAATATGATTTTCTTTTCTAAATGTTTTGAGGACCTCAATCACCAAGTTTTATGAATGCGCGCGTCGGCATTTTGACTACCCTAGCGTTTCGCGCGAGTATAGGTACTATCAAGAATGAAGTACAATTCGGATGCACGAACACAAATTTTAAAGATAAGGATTTAACCTTGCACAAACTTCCGAATAATCCCGAAAGGTAAGTAAACAAGTACTAGTAGTAATTATAACTTTAGTTTAACTAGGAAGTAGACAAATTCAATGCAGTTATTATTATATTATGTACATGCATGTGGTTTACTTCTGTAGTCTCTGTATTTTGCGGTATAATGTAGACACATTCAATAAAGTCTTTTTTTTATTCTCATGGGGGGGTCTTTAGTCGTTTCACACCGCAGCTGTTCGGACCGCGGTGCGAATCGCCCAACTGCTGATTTTGAATGGGGCCATTCACACCGCAGTGGTTGGAGTGGTGTGAAAGGCCCAAGGTATTTTTTGTAATAGGTCGATTCGGACCACGGGGCGAAACCACGGATTCTAATTATTGATTTGTACAGATATACAAAAAGAAAACTGTTTTGTTCCCCACTGCGGTCCGAATCAGCCCATTACAAAAAGTTATTGGGCGATTCGCACCGCGGTGCAAAAGGACCCATTCAAAATGAACTCTTGGGCGATTCGCACCGCGGTCCGAACAGCTCGCGGTGTGAATCGACTAAAGACCCTCATGGGGTATCAGGGTATAGAGCAGGGGTTTCTAACCGGTGGTCCGTGAGAGGTAAATTATGGTCCGTGATACAAACTTAAAATGAAAGAGATGGAGCACTATTATAGAAAATACTAACAAGTCGAGTTATAGAATAATGGATTTCTAAGACACTTGGGAACCCTACACCCAACAAAACTCGTAGTGGTTCGCGAAGAAAAGAAGTTGGGAACCACTGAATTAGAGGGTTGGCATGATTAAAACAAGTTGTTTTTTAAACAAATGTTTAAAAAAATGTTTGAAACATTTTGAATTAATAATAAACGATTATTATTAATTAAAACCGTGTTTCTTATTACATGCCTGCCAGGTCAATATTGACATGAAATATTAGAAAAACTCACTAGAAAAGAAAGTACTTCAATAGACTAATCGGTATTCAGTATTCCCCTTATTGTGATTAGAAATTACGAATATTGGCGTATTCCTTTTTAAAAAGGACCCTTACAAAATACAGTGCAGTATAGATATACAGATACGCAAAATAAAACAAATGTTTATTCATTGCTTGTTCTTTGCAAATATTTACTATGACAAATTGGAAAATAGCCTAGAAATGACATATTATAGGGTTAATTGATTTGAAATTAATAGCCTAAACTAAAAGGAAAAAAAAAAATACATAACAAACAAAAAATACACTTGTATATAACAATATAAACTGTTTTTTTTTTCAGCTCTGAGAGTATACATACAAAGTAACGGGCAAGAGCTAGTAAGTAACTGAATTGCATTTGTTTGACACAGCATATACACACACATTTACACCATCACACATCTTTTTATGTAGTTAGACTATGGCTAATGAGAAAAGATATCAAATTATAATCAAAGATAGCATGGCATTGTCAAAACATACTATAGAAAGAGATAGGCTCAATTTCACCGCTGCAGAATGGAATGGTAGCATCAATTTTGTCTCATGCATTCCTTAATACTCGAGCATTCCAGCGAATTCGTGCGCCTCCACGCGTCATTAGCTAGGGGAATTCTCCAGAATGCGCGAGGATTCCCCAGAAGACATACGACCTTTTTTGGTTCGTATTTAAGTTTATATGTCATACAATAGGCTAGACGACAATGATCAAAAATTATAAAAAATATTTATCAATATTGTATGTATACAAAACTAGAACGATCTGCGATCTTGAAATTATTATTATTAGTTATGTCCGACTTGTTTTATGGTCGATCAAAGTTTGGTGGGAAAGTCCAATTTAAAAGAATGAAATTACCTATATAAAAAAATATTAACTTTGGAAAAACAATGAAAAATACTATAACTTTGGTACGGCACTAGCAACATAAACGCAGTATTTAACATAGCTGTCGTACAAATTTCTGTTTTAACATATAGAAAATATCTAAGTGTGACGTCATAATTCAGTATACCTTTTCTATGGAGCGTTTTTGGGAAAGTCCAAAATTGTGATTTTCAAGTTATTATATCTCGAGAAGTTTTTATGCTATCGAAGTAATTCTTTCACTTATATTTATATTATAATGACGTCCTTACATAACACAACAAAAATCGTCGTGTAGCCTATTGACACAAAGTTCGTTATGCTATGAAAATTTTTTTTTTTTCAAAATGTTGCTTCCATTCCATTCCGCAGAGGTGTAAATAGATAGTAGACTATCAGTTCCATAGTTTCGTTTAGTGAATAATATGTTACATTGCTTCTCCATGGCCATACTTTAGTATTATACATAACAAAGTGATTAAAGGAGTGTCCAAATGTCCTTATATTTTATCATCTACGGTGGTAGCCACCGTACCTTCTTGAGTCCTATAACTGTGGTTTGACATCTTTGTTTAAGATCAGTGCTGGGTTCTGCATGTCAAGCTGACATTGTGCAATATCGCTCAGTGCTCCTTGTATCTTCTCTAGGAGAATTTCTCCTTGGCGAACCACCTGAGGATGAAAGTATTATTTAATTTGTATACCTAATGACTATACTAATATAACCACAGCATGCCTTAAACTATTCATGAACACATTATTGGCAGTCAACCTCTCATCACTTCCCTCCTGTCTCTACAAACTATTGCCAAACATTACTTGCTGATGATTTACGGTGAATATAAAGCATCACATCATAAACTAAAAAAAAAACTAAAGCTCTGGTAACCTTGTGCATCACACTCAAACATACAGCTTGCCTTATGGTAAGCAGTTACCAAAGCCTTTGCACATCTGCAACACCAGGGGAATATGTGCGTTGCCAACCTTGTAAGAACCTCTTCACACCCTTTTTGAAGAACCCTATGTTCAGTCTGCTCGGAAAACCTCGACAGACAGTTTACACTTACTTATATTTAGAGTGGAAGTCAAATTCCAAAAGCTTCTTACTCCAACAAATTTCTTCTAATTAAATTCATTGTGAGTTTCAAAGCATCCATAACTTTAGCCCGGGCCCACCAAAAAAGGCAAAGATCAATGGACTTCATTGGTCTCTGCCTTTCTTGGTGGTTGCCGCTATTAATCCTGGGTACACAGAAGACACAGTGGTGGAAATGTGTCTTGGTCCCCCACCCGTTAAGGCATTTTACACATGATCCTTGTTGTTACTGTTGGAATAAGTATACAAAAATAAATCTATCTCGCTCTGTTTAATAGACATCTGTCTTAGTCACACAATATTGTTTATAATATCTTTAAACAAAGGGCTACATTGTTAAATGCTCTGTATGCCTTAGTCAGCTAACCAAGCTCTGTGGTTCAGTAGAAATCATATTCCAGTTCAGTGTATCGTACGACTCCTTTGTAGTAGAACACACCTTTCTAAGAGTGCATAAAATAAATTTAATTATTATAATTTGCACTGAACGAATCTTTTATTTTTGGCTTCCTAACCTAACAGGTTATGGGCCCAGTGTACAGTACAAAGTGGACTTTTAAGTGATTGAAAGAAACAGACTTTTTTTTTAAATACGATAAAAAACGCTTTAAGTGGTAACGTTTAAGACTTGTGATTTTTGTAATTTTGGTAGAGAAACTATTTACGTATTCTAAGTGACTTTTTGTGTTATTTTCTAACTGTAACGATGGACGGTTCAAAAGTAAAAAGAAATATTAGACTGTTTGACGGCGAAAAGTATTCTTTATGGAAACTTAGAATACGCAGTTTATTAAACGAACTTGAAGTGCTGCAAGTAATTGACGAAGAGCCTCCTGTACGCATCAACAGTGATTGGACGAAGAAAGAAAAGATAGCGAAAAATACCATCATCGAATATTTATCAGATTCTTTGCTGGGGTTTGCTAATGAAGAAACAGCAAAACAGATTTTCATAAAACTCGACGCAGTGTATGAAAGAAGAAGTATCGCATCCCAATTGGCATTGAGAAAAAGGTTATTGAATTTGAAATTAGAACGTGATACTCCATTGATAAAACATTTTCAAAATTTTGAAAATTTGATTATCGAGTTAGTGGGTGCCGGTGCAAAGTTAGAAGAAGTAGATAAAGTCACACATCTATTTATGACTTTACCGAATTCTTATGATGGTGTCATCACAGCAATTGAGACATTAGCTGAAGATAACTTGACCTTATCTTTCGTAAAAACAAGGCTTCTTGATCATGAAATTAAATTATTAAACGAAAGGCGCGACAATAGTTTAAAAGTCCTGCAAGCAGAAACCAGTGGTTTCAAAAACCAGCAATGGAATTTCTCTTCAAAACGCAAGCCAAATCAACTTACTCATAATTATAAACAAAGAAACAATAAAGTTAAAAATAGAACATGTCACTACTGTGGAAGGAAAGGGCATATCAAAATTAATTGCTTCTTCTATAAGAGGGCGAAACCAAATTATGAAAACCGCAAAGCGCTACAGCAAACTGAAAACCAGAGAACGCTTCAATCTATAAATATTGCAGACAGAGAAAAATCGAATATCTCAGGGTTTGCTTTCATGGTTGGAAACGAATGCTATTCCGAAGAAGGCAAAAGTACCAATAAAATTACATTCATATTAGACTCTGGTGCCTCAGATCATTTAATTAACAGAGAAGATCTAACACGTGGGTTCATAGAACTTCAGTCTCCAGTAAATATTTCTGTAGCTAAAAACGGAACATTCATTAGTGCGACAAAAAGAGGCACTCTATCTATTACCACTGATACGGGTATGAGTGGATTGCTACAGGATGTTCTTTTCTGCTCAGAAATTCCATATAATTTGTTATCGGTCAAAAGAATGCAACAGGCTGGAATGACCATAATTTTTGGTCAAAATGGTGTACAAATACTCAACAAAGAGGGTAAGATGGTAACAAAGGGTGAGTCTTTGAATAATTTAATTGGTATTAATTTCATGCTTAATAAATGTGCTTTGAATTGCTCATCAAATAGGGTCATGAATAGTAACTATGATTTGTGGCATCAAAGATTGGGTCACATGGGCAAATCTAAGTTCTTGCAAATTAAAACCAAACAAATGTTTTCTGATATTGATCGATTAAATAATATTACACCCAGTGAAAGTTTATGTGAAGCTTGCATATATGGAAAACAAGCAAGTCTGTCATTTCATAAAAGTAAATCTAAAATTATTATACGACCTCTATTTAATGTGCATTCCGACGTGTGTGGTATGATCACTCCTTCGACACTTGACGGCAAAAACTATTTTGTGATATTTGTAGACGAATACACTCACTACTGTGCGACATACTTAATAGCTCATAAATCAGACGTTTTTGCTGCTTTTCGAGATTGTTGCTAAGTGCGAAGCTCATTTTAGTTTGAGACTTGTCAATTTATATTGTGACAATGGTGGCGAATATTTATCGAGTGAAATGAAAGAATACTGTATGCAAAAAGGTATAACCTACCATTTAACAGTGCCGCATACCCCTGCTTTGAATGGTATTGCCGAACGTATGATAAGAACGTTAACAGAACGAAGTCGAACTTTAATAGCAGGCGCTAAGTTAGACAAGTCGTTCTGGGGTGAGGCTGTGTTAACTGCTACTTATCTTATCAATGTCAGCCCCACAAAAGCACTGAAAGTAGATAACACACCGTTTGAATTGTGGCATAATAAGAAGCCGCAACTTAAGTATTTAAAGGTTTTCGGTTCAACTGTGTATTTTCTTAACAAAAGTAGAAAAGCAAAATTCGATGAGAAATCCTTGAAAGGGATATTGGTTGGTTATGAACCGAATGGTTATAAGGTGTGGAATGAGGTAGAAGAAAAGTTTGTAAGAGTCAGAGATGTAATTGTTGATGAGATTAATTTCTTGTCAAGTAGGCCAGTGAAGCCTGAAGGTATTGTATCTGAAAATACCAATAACTCTGACGAGCACATGTGTAGCAGGTTGTGCGCATCTGATAATATAAGATCAGATGATGTGAAACAAACGGGCAGTGTACCCTGCGCATTAGGTCCACCACCTAATAAATCTGTACGCAGTGCAGATGGGCATACATGCTATGATTCATTTCAAGATAAATTGACTGGATCTCGGAATGAAGTAGCTTCTAGTAGTTCGAGTGTTATTAGAAGAAGTGATCGAATTAAAAATTTGCCTACAGTGTCTTATGATGAAAACAGTAATGATATTTCTGTGAACTATTTATTATACGCAAAGTCATTAATATGTACAATTCCTACATCGTATACCGAAATTCAAACCAGGCATGATAGGCTTTTGTGGCAAAAAGCTGTTGATGAGGAAATTAAATCACTTATTGAAAATGACACTTGGACGCTTGTTCCGAAACCTGAAAACAGAAATATTGTTGACTGTAAATGGATATTTAATATTAAAAATGATGAGTTTGGCAAACCTTTGAAATATAAAGCGCGTTTGGTCGCTCGTGGTTTTAGTCAAGAATATTTAATTGACTATGACGAAACTTGTGCGCCAGTTGCAAGAATTTCAAGTTTTAGATTTATATTAGCATTTGCAAATCAATTCAATTTGCTCGTTCACCATATGGACGTCAAAACGGCATTTTTGAACGGCAAACTAAAAGAGGAAATTTACATGAAAATTCCTGAAGGAATTCCAAACGCAAACAACTTAGTTTGTAGATTGAATAAAGCTTTATATGGTTTAAAACAATCTGCACGTTGTTGGTTTCAAATGTTCGAACAAACTTTGATTGAAAAGGGTTTTCAATACTCGTCAGCTGATCGTTGTATTTATTTCCTAGATGCCGGTGACATTTCAAAAAAAATATTTATGTTGTACTTTATGTCGATGATCTTGTTATTTCGACTGCTGATATAAATACCATGAATAGTTTCAAAACTTATTTAATGAAAAAGTTTAAAATGTTAGACTTGATGGAGATCAAATGTTTCTTAGGAATTAAAGTGGAAAGATCACGTGATACAGTTACATTAGACCAAGCAATGTACATAAAAACGGTCTTAGAAAAGTTTAACATGAATGACTGTAATTCTGTCAGTACACCTTTGGAAAACAAAGTAGATTTTGACGCTTTGAGTGCAATTGAAACAACAAAAGCTCCATGTAAAAATCTTATCGGGTGTTTGATGTATGTTATGTTATGTACTCGTCCCGATTTAAGCTTTGCTGTAAAGATTCTAAGTAGATTTGGTAACAGAAATAATAACTCACTTTGGTCACATTTAAAACGAGTGTTACGTTATTTAAAGGGAACTACTGACTTGAAACTAACTTATAAGCGGAATCCAAATGTTTATAATAACATTCTCAGTGGCTTTGTTGATTCCGATTGGGGAAGTGATGAAGTTGATCGTAAAAGCACAACAGGATACTTGTTCAAATTGTTTGAACAATGCACAATTTGTTGGCAAACAAAGCGCCAGTCAACAGTGGCAGCGTCATCTACTGAAGCAGAGTATATGGCTTTGTTTGAAGCCGTGAGAGAAGCTCTGTGGTTAAAGTCATTAGTGACTAGTATTCATGTAGAAATTTCAAATCCGATTCCTATTTTTTGAGGATAATAACGGATGCATAAGCATTGCAAGTAATCCGACAAGTCATAAACGGTCAAAACATATTGACATAAAATATCATTTTTCTAGGGAACAAGTTGAGAAAAATGTAATTAAAATGATTTATGTGTCCACAGGTAATCAACTGGCAGATATGTTTACAAAGGCATTACCAGCCGCTCGTTTTTCGGCACTGAGAGAAAAACTCGGTGTATTATAATTTAATGTTAAAGTTCTGTCTAATGAAAAGTGTGTAGTGTAAATATATACTGCAAATGAGATTACATAAGAGCATAATTAAGTTGACTTGGTCTGATTAGGTTTTACTGGGGTTTCCCTAATCCTGCGCAACGAATGTTGGACCAAGATATTGATGATTGTTTCCCCAGACAAAGAATGGTGTGTTCATAAGTTTGATATTGTAAATAGCTTGTGGTAGATTTTTTTTTTTATTATTATTATTTATTTTTGAGGGGGCGTGTTGGAATAAGTATACAAAAATAAATCTATCTCGCTCTGTTTAATAGACATCTGTCTTAGTCACACAATATTGTTTATAATATCTTTAAACAAAGGGCTACATTGTTAAATGCTCTGTATGCCTTAGTCAGCTAACCAAGCTCTGTGGTTCAGTAGAAATCATATTCCAGTTCAGTGTATCGTACGACTCCTTTGTAGTAGAACACACCTTTCTAAGAGTGCATAAAATAAATTTAATTATTATAATTTGCACTGAACGAATCTTTTATTTTTGGCTTCCTAACCTAACAGTTACACTCATGTATGCCATCTTAAATGTAATAAAAAACCTACCTCTTCCAACTGCTCAGCAGCCTCTTTATTTTCAGCCTCCAATCGCCTCAAGCTCTGCACTTGCAACTCGGCCGAGCTCTCTTCACTAGGCAACGACTCAATCAATGTATCTATGTCCTTAGCACATCGCGAAATCAATGTCGCAAACAGCACAGCATAATCCTCTTGGTTTTGCTGCTGTTGTGGTGTCTGTGAGCCACTCCGGTCAAACCCAGGGAACTTGCTGGGTGTAGAAAACTGTTGCAATATACCGATACTGTTGCAGAAGTGCTCCGCTTGCTGTGAAATTCAAATGAGTTAATATTTGCAAATAGATTGAAGGAAATGTGCTTGGACTATTGTAAGTAAACACTAATATCATACCTGATTTATAGTATCTTGAAGTTGGGTCAAACGATCCGCCATTGTATTTGTAAGTTAAATAAAACTAATATTTTCACGTGAAACGAAAGTACATATATATTTCCAATTTTTATTTTTTAATATAGAAAAATATTAATTCATTACAACAAACACAGATGAACAATAAAAAATTGACATGACTGATGACAGTACTAGTAGACCACTTGACAGTGACACTGGCTGACAGAACTTGGTTCTCTCTTTGGCGATGACTCTTGAGTCGAAGATTATTTTTGTCAAAACAAGTTAATTTAATCATGCCGATTATAAAGATATGCCGAGAATATCGTCAGGAACCCACTAGTTCGAGAGAGCAGCTTTTTCGGCTATTTTGCACCACTTGTTCCAAGGGTCATGCAAAATAGCCAGCGACGAAATAATACTCGACAGCAGCGACTTAAATGCTTTAGATCTATGATTTCAGTAAATTTCGCACTACGATGATCACTTGCACCTTTACACTAACTGATTATGATTCAATATACGTTAAATTATGAAAATTTCTTTATAAGCATAACTGCGCTCAAGTTGTCACCAAAAATTCCAGACAACAAACTTGTTCGTCAACCAACTATATCATGAGTTATAAAAAATTAATAAAAAAGTGTCGTAAATCACGTAAATGTTCATTTGTGTGTTTCTACTTGTCGAATAAAGTATATTACTTTTCTATGCAGTTATTATTCATAGTATAGGATAATAAAAACATGATGTTTAAACTCTTTAACATTTGTTCATTATTACTATCAAAGACTATTATAGGTACTTATATTAAATCTCTTTGAATGTTATGAAATGTTAACCTGTAGCCCTGTAGTTTGAGACAAAATTCTTAATAATTCGTTTAATTATCTTTTCAGGAAAAACCAATCAGTACCTACTATTACTGTCTGCCACTTCCAGCTGAGGAAATAATAGATTCCCATAGAAATTTAAAACCTTAGAACATGTAAAGGTGCTTGTACAAACTCAGCAGTGGTAAAGTAAGTACCTAGCTACAAATCATTTCCATGATATTACCTCTTTCTGTTTAATTATTCGTTTTTTTTAATAGATATTTAAAAAAAAACTGCTTCCTTTTCATACTCTTCACAATACCGACAATGTCAAAATGAGAGGCACTCGATACTTTGTGCACCTCGCACAGCTGCCACCTTATAGCTATATATATGTAACCTTTAACTTCCAATCATCTTATACTTTTATTTAATTGCCTAAAAGTAAACAGTTCAAAATTGTCTAAATTCTAATTGGGTAAAGTAACCGCTTTGCGAACACCTAATAGGCAGGTTTTACTAATTTAGTCAAGTATTTTATGAAATATCAATATTTTTTTTCGTTTAATTAGTAATTTATAAAAAGAAAATGGATATTTCGAGAAGAGGCGACCACAAATTTACCGGTTACCGTCGCCTTATTGTTTGCACAAATTTTGGTCATAATGCGAAAGTGAATAAGCATGAATTACAACAAAGGAGGATAACAAAAAAGTATCCATCCACACATTGGATTTTGTCCCGCGTACTATCAATTTGTGGAGTGAACTGCCTGTCGAGGTTTTCTCAGGAAACTACATACATGGGCTTCTTCAAAACGTGAGTAAAGAGGTTTTTACAGGGTCGGCAACGCGCGTGTGATGACCCTAGTGTTACATGCGTTCATAGGCTACGGTAACTGGTTTCCATCATCAGTATTCTTGTTTGCCACATACAAAAATACAATATTTGGTATAGTTTTATTTAAAAAAAAAAGTGTTACATAATAAGTTATAATTTTAGTTGGATATGAATGGCTGAGCTGTGAGTAGCAGATGTAGTTATGCTAAGTACCACATACTACAGTGCTACAAGGATCTAAATGAACGTGAGTGACATTTGTAGGAGGGCGTTACTGTGACTTTCGGGTTGCCAATTAGGGAAAATCTCCTTACTTCGAGGGAATTTTTACATATCCTAATTAAGACATTTAAAATGCTCAATCTTAGCTGGGCAGAAGTTAATTACTTTAAATTAATTCTGTAATGAACACCATATTATAGTATTTTAGTTAAGTTTATTAAATAACGATACGGCCTAGATAAAAAGTTAATTAAAATGATTATAGTCATTTCGTACCTATCTTGGGGTGTAAGGGGTTCATCAACATCTTTGAACCAAGGCAAATCTCACCTGTACGTGGTGCACCCTGCTGACTGACAGACGAGGCTCTGGCGAAAAGAGAGGTAGAGCAAAGCGTATATTTTAAGCTGACCGACTCGGGAAGTACCTCCTCAAATAAAAAATCTCAATTTTATTTCACATATTCCTCATTCCTTCATTTCACAGATCGTTGTTATCTGTGAAATGAAGGAATGAGGAATATGTGAAATAAAAAAACAACATATACAATTTAGCTTTTATTTATATATTACATAGGATACATACATATTTATTAAAATATGGTCATCAATCATTTATCTATTTATTGTTCATTATGAATAATTATTTTGCACGAATGGAACTTATTAGAATCCACAAGGATTTACGAAGAGACGCGTCTTATAAAACTCGTGAATCTTTCTTCATAAAACTCCAAGATCAAAATCATCCATTATGAGTTTATCTTTTCTTGTTTTCCTGTTCTTACCAGGTGTAACAATTTTACTGCATGATGCCTTAGCCAATGTGCCTTCCTTGACAATGTTTCATACAGTGTGTAAAGTAACACTTGAAAATAATTTAAATTCATAAATATTTACGTATAACATAATAAACCAAATAAAACTTTTTACTGTGGAACAAAGTGGGAATTTAAGGTAAACACACAATACACACATGTCTGGCAACATTTACCTGTAGCAGCAGCGACTCGCTCGTTAACCTTTTCAAAAGGAATTAATGGACCGTTGTTTTGTTTTTCTTTTACAAAAATCTCTTTCACCTTAAACACAACCTCCCTGACACCACTTCCTAAAACTTTCGGCATGATAATCGTACTGTATTAAGAGCCATATTACATTTTGACTGTGATTTTTGCGTAAAATGGCCAATTTCGGCGTTCTTGATCTCGGAAACAAAAATACATTAACAATGTTGACTTATTGAATAGTACAGAATAGCTATTGGCATAGTACATAGCGGCCTCGCTTTTTGTAAATTTTGCTTAACTTTTTAAATAAACCCAAAATTGCAGAGAAAGATTTCATAAAATGCGCGCATTCACTATTTTGAGCTCCTGGATTGTACTACTGTTCCAAACAAATGAAATAAAAAAAATAGAATGTTATTTGTTATATAGTCGTATAGTACATAGCGGCCTCGGAATTTTGAAATATCATTGATTTAATATAGAAAAAAAACATTATTTTAACCAAAAAAACTTCGAAAATCGCTTTAAGTAAACTGTTAATTTCTCGAATAAACGATAATATTATTGAGCAAAATTTATACGAGAATAATTGTTACTTCATGATGAATAAACTTTGTAGCATGAATTTATTATCTTATTTCAATAAAAACGATTAATATAACTTCAAAATTACTACAAAAAACGATGCACCGGCGGCCTTAGCGGGTTTAGTACTGCGCGAGAGCTCGTCAGCGTGCAAATGTAATAGGGCTCTTAACAAAATATACTTTAAAATCGCACCACAACATTCAACTGTGAAGAACTGTCAAAAGTGACGTCTTACAAGATGGCGGCTTTAATTCCGTTTTCTGCCACGTTCATTTAGATCCTTGTAGCACTATACATCTGTTTCTCTCATTAGAAAAAAACACTTCAACCTTGAGATGAAGACAGTGAGACAAGATAAAGAGAGAGTGGGAATAGAAACATAAAGAAGACAACGCTTGATCATAATGTATGGATGTAATGTCTCAGCTGAGATTAGCAGAGGTAATATGCTACCACTGTTCTGTGGAGCATACTACCTCTGCTTTTCTTATTTGGGAAAATGCTTCAACCTGGTGATGACAAGATATAACTGCTTTCCATCAGGCATAGGCTACGGTAACTGCTTTCCATCAGTAGGTACCTATGCTTGTTTGCCACTGTTTCCCTCATTTTGATACAAATGTAATACAAATGAACCTCAAATAATACTATCTTACTTCTTATAATTGGAGCCCGGTTGTCGAATGGCTAGCGCACGGAGTCACTTTGCCTCCGAGGTCGCGGGTTCGATCCCCACACAAGACTAATATTTGTGTGCGTGATATGTGTATAGATGTAAGTTACTGTTATTATTAATTGTATTTCAGCTTTATCATTGATGTGAGGGGGAGTCAAATTCTCCTCCTACTAATTTCTTGGGATTAAATTCGTTGTGGGTTCCAAGGGTAGTCTTACCCCCGGAACTGCAATGGACTTCACTGTTCCTGGCTACACAGGAGACACAGTGGTGGCAATGTATTTTTTTTCTGATAAATTGTATTGCTGACCTGTCATCTCTCAACAAAACAAGACTAAATAGAGGTATTCACAGAACTAATAAAGAGGTTATTCAATTTATCTCCCATCATCTCGTCATTATTACTACCTATTCCTGAATAATTAGAAGCGAAGACCAAAGAGAAACCGTTGCCCAGTGCCTAGAAAATATAATATCTTCTAGACACTAGGATAGCAGTGGCAGGCCTCTCATAGATTTAAGAAGATGACACCATATACTCATGGCTACCTACATCTGTTACACCCATCTGAGACAATGCTGCAAAACAAAACGATAGAATTTCAACACTGTTGTATGTAGTTAATGTCTCAGCAGTTGTAGTATGCTAACATTGTCCTAGACCAGAGGTTTGGGAACCCGGTTGGGACCAGTGGACACTTATAATGAAAGAGATTGAGTACTATTATACACTCAGCGGCACGGAAAGTGGCCCAAGCGCTTTTTAGAGATTTTACTCACAATAACAATAAAAATGCATGAAGTTATTGATTAAATGTGTGTAATTATTAATTTGACAAATGGCTAATCAGTTTAATGTACAGAATACTGAGATTTTTATCGAGTTTTAACAATTTATGAACTAAAGACATTGTACACAAAAAACAACATTGAACATAAAATTTTATTAAAAAAAAGAAACGACACCAGACTTAAAATTAATATCGGGTATTTCTACCTCTGCCTCTGATGACCGCCTGCATGTGATCAGGCATGCTGTGGATTAGGTTTTTAACCTCTACTTGAGGCATTTCTTCCCAGGCAGCCAGCAGTTCGATTTTTAACTCATGAAGAGTCGGTGGAGGGTTATGACTTGTTCGGATTTTCCTTTTTAGCATGTCCAAGACATGCTCTATTGGGTTCATGTCTGAGCTCCTTGCTGGCTACTGGAGTTTTTGTATCCCGACGTCCAAAAGATAATCATTTACGCAACGCGCTGTGTGAGGTCGAGCATTGTCTTGCGTTAGAAGAAGTTCTTCACGACCGATGAACCCCTAGTATGATAAAACATGATCTTGAAGAATTTCTTCAATGTATCGTGTTGCTGTTAAACGATCTTCAAGCGCTACTAACTCAGTACGTGCTTCAGAACTGATTCCTCCCCAAACCATGATTTACCCTCCATGAAAACTGACTGTTTCAGTGGTAGTAATTGGTTTATATCGCAATCCAAGCCATCTCCACACACGCTCCCGACCGTCTGGGGTTCTTAAGGCCACTCTGCATTCGTCTGTCCACAGAACTTTTCTCCATTCTTTATGAGTCCAATCAGCGTGCTCTCTGGCAAAGCGAAGTCGGGCTACGCGATGGTGCCGGAGGAGTTCTGGACCTCGAGTTGGTCTGCGAGCACGCAGGTCCCGTTCCTCTATCCTCCGTCTGATTGTACGCTCGTTAACGTTGACCCCCCTGGCCGCTTGTAGGCGTTGTCGCATTTCGACCGCGGCGAGGAACCGATTTCTTAAAATTGCAAGGGCAATAAAACGGTCATCGCCCGCTGAAGTACCCCTTATTCCACCACTTCCTGGTCTTTTCGTATAGAGCCCAGTCTGGTGGTACCTCGTCAAGGTATACCTTAGAGTTTTACGGGGTACATTTAAAGTTTCAGAGATTTCTCGCCGAGTTCGGCCTTGTTCTCTCAACAATACAGCTTGTGCAACCTGAGCTGGAGTCATGGGCAATATTTTCCAATTCTGGAAACAAGAATAACCTATAGATTAATAAAAAAAAGGAAAAAGCAAGATTAAACCCACTATGATTTTAATATTGAATTTTAACTTACCTTTGTTCTTTGCGTTGTCACACAGAAATGCGGTTTAAATGTCATAAAATTTAAATGAACGATCATGTTCTTGTAAAAACCCTCTAAAACGAATAATAACAAACTTACTGATGAATTGTAGCATAAAGCTTTGATATACGACATCTATTTGACTTCTTATCGCTTTGTTTATGTTTGGGCCACATTCCGTGCCGCTCAGTGTATGAAACATACAAATCTCGAGTTATAGAATAATGGATTTACTTATACGACAGTTACCGGGACCCTATTCGCAACAAAAACCATGTGCGTTAGGACCACGGGTGTACATCACAGAATTGAATTGTTTGTCTACAGAAAGATGGTACCTACAGTGTACCTTAGTGTACCCTTAATGATATCCAGTGTACCTCTTTTGATAAAAAGATATATAATAAAATATGTACACCCGCCATTCTAACGTTAGAACTGCGGGTGTACATTTTTTTTTCGCTAAGGAGATGCTTATTTAAAAAATTTCTTTTAGTTATTATGCGTACCTACTGTGTACCTTAGTATACCCTTAATGAAATCCGGTGTATTTTTTCTGATAAAAAGATATGTAATAAAACATGTACACCCGCCATTCTAACGTTAGAACTGCGGGTGTACATTTTTTTTTCGCCAAGGAGATGCTTATTTAAATTGTTTTTTTTTTGTTATTATGCGTACCTGCTGTGTACCTTTATATAAAAATATAAAATAAGCAAAATGTTGACAAATACGAGTAAAAAACGTCAATACCGCAGCGTATTGCAGCTATCACTTTCAGTACCATTTTTATTTCACCTGGATACTTACTTTATACATTTAATTTAAATAAAATGACAAATACCAGTAATTGTATATTATGCATATACATATTAATTAATTAAAATCAATTGTATATAGTTAAAATAAAAGCTAACGCGCTTCAAGAAACTAAAATTCTAATTAAGTAGGTAGATTTTGTTTCTGTGATAGCTTTATCCTTATTAATATGTATTTTATTTTATTATTACCTTTTAAGATATCTCAGGTATCTCATGCTTCTAGGCGCGAAATGTAACTGTAGATGTATACTAAATACTGTAAATATAATCTGCAATATTGCTATGTTGAATATATTTGATCAGTCATGTTCTTATGTGAATATTTAAGCCACTTACGCCCCACTTTCAAATGTAAAAGTGTATAAGTGTATTTTTTTTGGGGTGTAAGAGGTTCATCAACATCTTTGAACTAAAGCCAACTTTACCTGCACGCGGTGCACCCTGCTGACTAACTAACGATGCTCTGGCGAAAAGAAGGGTAGGAAGCGTAATTGTAAGCTACTCGACTGGAGAATGTACCTCCATCTCACAGAATATCGCAGTTATATAACAATTCCCTTGAGGGATGTTGTGTTCCTGCGAGTGAGTGAGGTCGCCAGAAAGGAAGGAGATGGCTGCATTTACAGCGGGGGTGGCGGCGCGCCAGTGGTATTTTATGTTGCGAGCGTTAACCATATTAATATGACTACGGTAACCGCTTCACATCAGGCGGGCTGTATGCTTGTCTGCCACCCGACGTAATAAAAAAAAAATTGTTAAACGTCGTCTTCGTTAAAAATAAGCAAATTCGCAAAATCTCGCAAGTATTTTATATGACCTACCTATCGTATCTTCGATCGGATCTTGGATACTACTGAACCTATCGCATTTTCTCTGTTTGATTTGAAATCTTCTAATCCAGTTTCAATCAATTCTCTTAAATAGGTAATGATAGGTAAATTAATAATAAAATAAAATACATATTAATGAGGATAAAGCCATCGCAGAAACCAAATCTACCTACCTAATTAAAATTTTAGTTTCTTGAAGCGCGTTAGCTTTTATTTTAACTGTATACAATTGACTTTAATTAATTAATATGTATATGCATAATATATTATTACTAGTATTTGTCATTTTATTTAAATTAAATGTATAAAGTAAGTATCCAGGAGAAATAAAAATGGTACTGAAAGTGATAGCTGCCATACGTTTTTTACTCGTATTTGTCAACATTTTGCTTATTTCATATGTTTATATAAAGGTACACAGCAGGTAACAAAAAAAAACAATTTAAATAAGCATCTCCTTGGCGAAAAAAAAATGTACACCCGCATTTCTAACGTTAGAATGGCGGGTGTACATGTTTTATTACATATCTTTTTATCAGAAAAAATACACCGGATTTCATTAAGGGTATACTAAGGTACACAGTAGGTACGCATAATAACTAAAAGAAATTTTTTAAATAAGCATCTCCTTAGCGAAAAAAAGTGTACACCCGCAGTTCTAACGTTAGAATGGCGGGTGTACATATTTTATTATATATCTTTTTATCAAAAGAGGTACACTGGATATCATTAAGGGTACACTAAGGTACACTGTAGGTACCATCTTTCTGTAGACAAACAATTCAATTCTGTGATGTACACCCGTGGTCCTAACGCACATCAAAAACCTCGTAGTGGTCCACGAACAAAAAAAAGGTTGGGAACAAGGGCGTCGCCAAAGGGGGGTAGGGAGGGGCAGCTCATTCTCCATGTCAACTTGCCCCCCCTGGGCCATCGGCTGGCGACGACCTTGGTTGGGAACGACTGTCCTAGACGATTAAACTATAACTGTTTATTGTATTACTGTTTTATCATTAACTAGCTTCCACCCGCAGCTTAGGCCGCATTTACTTTTTTGTTATAAAAAGTATCTTATTTCCTTGCTAATTATTAGCTTTGAGAACATGTTTACAAAGTATCAAGAGATATTCACTTATGTTTGTTTAAATTTTATATAGTTTATCTTTAAAGCGATAAGATTGTGCTTACTGCCTGTTGTGCCTTATTATATGTTCACTATGAGTCTAGTCTATACTCACCTTTAGAAAATAATGTAATGGAGAATACAAAAAAAGTACGAACCTGTAATTTTATTTTTTATTCCAATGGGAAATTCTACAGTAAAAAAAAATGGATTCATGGAAAATAAATTTAACATTATAATCTTTATTTATGTAAGCACTATACATAGTCTCGTATATGACTAGAAGTATAAATATCACAATCCATAACTAACTTTAATGCATAAAGTGGGATCGAGCAGCTGATGCCATCCAATTTATTAAACCATAATGGTCCTAGGTACGCTTTAGGTGCATAATGTCAAAGTTGCAAAATATCCTGCATTCGAGGAATGTCCAAGATATGTTTCACACCTTCAAATGTCCAAATCGCGAAAAATCCAAAAATGAAAAGTCATAATATTAAAACTACAAAACGTCATAATATTAAAATTACGGTAAGTTAAAATTACAAAATGCATTTACCTTACTTACCGTAATTTTATTAGTATTTTAATAGTATTTATATCTTTAAACTTAGTAACTACTATGCCAGGATTTAATCTTCACATTTTTTTTTAGTGGCATCAATTTATTTATACGTACGTATAATATTTACCAAAATATCAAACGTATTTTTAAACTATACTCCTTCATAAGAATGCCAATGAAATTGACATTGAAGCTTAGATAACATGGTTGCTTTATGAGCCATATATTTCAATCGCGATTTTGCTTACGATTTTATCCTCCGTAAAAAATGTTTATACTTATCCTATCCTTTCTTTAAGTTTAATAAGTCAATTGGACATTTCGCGATTTCTATATTATAGATAACTTAGACATTTTACACCTAAGTCCTACGCTATCTTTAAGTATCTCCTATTTGTCATATACTAACATGATCGCACAGTAAAAAGTAAAAAATTACCTATTCATTTCATTCTGCTTTTATTTTCATGATAATCAAGTTATATATTAATTCTTTTTTTTTTTTGCACGATTGTGAGAGCATAGATATACAAATAGGTGACACTTTGGGATTTCAGAGATGAGGTGTGTAAATTTTAAGTTATGTATATAGGTAGCTTAACCTACCCCATTTATAATGACAGTGTGGCTTTATTACAAATTATGACCGAATACTTATATCTAAAAAGAGCTTGATTTTGTGTCGCGCAATTTCAATATGAATAAGGAAATTACAATGTCAAAAAATTATATTTTAAATTATAATAAGTACAATTGAGACTAAAACTATTTGACTATGTAAAAAACATGTTTTAAAAACTAATACCGTTAACGTTTTTGTACGTAATAGATATAAAATATTTATTTTAACAAATCTATCGAACTATTCTAATTGATTAATGTTATGAATAGCTTTAAAACAAGGCATAAAATTCGTGTAAAGATATGTAATGACTCCAATAAGTACCTACAATAAATAAGCAAAAAATAATTAGTGTCATAGTTTTTTTTCTTTTTGTCCAAAAATGTCCAGGTACCTTATGTAAAACTATAGCGTTACCGGAGTAAAAAAAACAATATTCGCTAAAGTACACAAGTCATAAAACTGTGTTACATGATTGTTTATTAAGCCGCATAGATATCAAAATTTTCTACAACCCCTAAAATCTATAAAATACAACGAAATTGTTGAAGAAAAATGTGCCAATAACGGCATATTCCGCAAATTTTACTTCTTCAATAAACTACAATTAGTAACAAACATCTAACACAGTTTGTTTGTTGGGTTTTTAGCGTATAATTATTTTCTCCCTCTGGTGCTAGTATTATAGCACGTAGTCCCTTAAATAAATAACTGACTTTAAAATGTCGTGGCGATCAACAAAGACTTAAGTACAAACAATTACAGCGCGCTTAAAAATGTTAAAAATTTAAAGCTCATCAATAAGTTGAAAGCTCATGGGAACTTTGGCAGGTAAGGTCGATCATGTTAACGTAAACATTATGTTATGAATGTATAAGACGCGTGTTACATATCAAAATTATGTGGCTTACTTGCTCACATTTTGAAGTGTGCAACCCGGCTAATTTAGATATGCAACACGTGTCTGGTGAATTCACAATATAAAACTTTTTCTCAATTTGGTCGGCTTGTAATCGTTAACACGTTCGAAAGTGTTAAAAAAACTCGCAGTAAGCACTCTGCCCCCCTAACCACCGTCTCTTATTGCGATTCAATAGAATGCTTATTCATACCAATGAATAAGCGACTGTATTTCAAATGGGGTCTATCTATTTCAATTTAGGGGTGTCGGTGGTTCATCAACATCTTTGAACCAAAGCCAACTTCACCTGCACGCGGTGCACCCTGCTGAATGACAAACGAAGCTCTGGCGAAAAGAGAGGTAGGGAGCGTAATTGTAAGCTACCCGACTGGGGAATGTACCTCCACCTCACAGAATACCGCAGCCAAATAACAATTCCCTTGAGGATTGTTGTGTTCCTGCGAGTGAGTGAGGTCACCAGAAAGGAAGGAGATGCTGCGTTGGCAGTGGGGGTGGCGGTGCGCGAGCGATATTTTATGTTGCGAGCGTTAATATGGCTACGGTAAACGCTTCACATCAGGCGGACCGTATGCTTGTCTACCACCCGACGTAGTATATAAAAAAAATGGAATAGAATGGATAATCGCTTATTCATTGGCATGAATAAGCAATCTATTCAATTATTGAATCGCATTAAGAGATGGTGGTAAGGGGGCTGTTCCTAAAATCTGGCATTGAGTACAGCAGTAAAATTACTCTATCGATTTTACTGTTGTGTAAAATTAAAATGTACCTACATAGTATCAAAATGTATATTTATTGAGAAAAAAAAACGATAACGTCCAAATAACAATAATTGTCGGTCACAATCCTGTTGATGAAAATGTAGCCCTTGTCCTTATTCAGTGTGTATCCATACCAAATTTCAGCGCCATTTAGCTACGATTGAGTAACCGACAGTGTGGCTTATTAATACTTTGAACCTAATGAATAAATAGACATTTTGATACTATGGACATTTTAATACGTAAGACCTTATAAATCGAAAGGATTTTAAAACGAAATGTTCCTGTAATAAAACCGGGGTAAAAACGAAGATAAAACATACCAAAATCCGTGTTTAAAGGATTTTCATAAAAATACCGTTAACTGCCTACTGTTACTGCTTTATCGATTAATATGCTAAAGATATTTGTAGGGACCTACATAAACGACTTTTGTATTAATCGATACTCATAGAGTTTAATAAAAGTGTCACATGATTATTCGTATTCTTACGAAAATTAATAGGTACGATAAGGTCGATTTTAGAACGACACGGATGGACAGCATGGAAAATATATGTACAGGTCGCGCAGCGAGTGTTGAGGCGAACACAGTACCACAGACGTATTTCAATGTCTACAGGTGAGATAAAAAGTGCTTTCCATCTCACTTGCTCACATTACAAGGCGTCTAAAATGCTTTCTGTGAGTATGTACTGTTTGAGCCTTACTTACGCTACACGACCAGAGTGCTAGTGCGAGTTTTTTTGTTTGCGTCCAATCATGTCAAGCTAAACAATCCAACCAAATAGAGAAGAACTATTATGTTGCGAATTTATAAGACGCGTGTTACATATTTAACTTATGTGGCTTACTTGCTCACATTTTGAAGTGAGCAACCCGGCCAAATTGGGTGTGTAACACGCGTCTGGTAAATTCACAATATGGAACGTTTTCTCAATTTGGTCGGCTTGTAAACAACGTTAGCACGTTCGAATGTGACCAAGAAACTGGCACTAAGCACTCTGTATAACAAATAATCTTCATTGACAATCAACAGCCACATAAAAGTACTTAACATTAAGAATCAACAACACAACTCTTTGGTAAACACAATTTTGTGATGCATTAAATATGAACATTAGATTAAACTTTACTTTACTTTTTGGCCAAATATTGCTATTCGCTAAATTCTTAATATAATACGAACAGAAGATGCTATACCTGAGAAAGTTACTTAAAGTAACAAAATCAAAATAATAGCTTTTTATCAGCAATAACATTTACCATTAACCCACAAATAATTTGTGGCGGGCTTGCATGCAGAAGTCATGACAATTAGGTTTATTATAAACGAATAATTTATAGGATTTTTAAATGAGTGCATAGTCTCGATTGAGAATTGGGAAAGATATATCAGACAGCGGGTCCAGCAACCGTGCAGCTTACGGTTTAAGATTGACAGCACGGAATAAAGCTACTTTGACTGCGAGGGTTCGATCCCCGCAGAATACAAATATTTGTGTGCATGAATTGTCTTGGTCTGGGTGTTTCCTATGTATTATATGGATGTATTTACAAAAAATAATGTATTTAAGTATAATATCAGTTAACTAGTACCCATAGTACAAGCTTTGCTTAGTTTGGGACTAGATGGCCAGGAATATTTATTTATTTACTGTGTTGCAAATTTCTTCTATGTAGGTACAATAAAGATATTACAAACAAATATTCTCCCGAGAAGTAAGAATATGACAAATAGCTATTTTACGACCATGATGAAATTACAAGAATAAAAATCATCTTCAGAAAAGTTGTATTCATTGCATCACTAATAGGGAATACAATCTCGTTCTTGCGAGATCTCGCGCGGGGCGGTCGGCGGACGAGGTCTAAGCGAGACCTCGTCCCCCGATCGCTACGTCAGGCCCCGCCGCCGCCCCGCGCGAGATTTCGCGAGAACGAGATTGCATTCCCTAATCACTAACAATAAATTGACATTTTGGACAAACTTAAAGCCGTCGAGGAACACAAGAGGTGAGAGCTAAGACGAGAGCACAACTCAAGTTAGTGGACTTAATTAACAGTCTTTTAGTGTGAAAGATTAAGTACTTAAAATACACTATAGTAATTATTGTGTCTGTTTATTATAGATTATATGAAGGTGATCTAACCGCTGCGTATCAGAAAGTCGAATAATAATATGCAAAATGACCATGATGCATTAACGTCATGAAAGTAAAATTACCTACTAGTAAAACGTCTGAAATGTCTCAAATGGAAAATCATACTAGGAGAATGTCTCAAATGAAAAACGTCATGTTAGACAAAAGTACTTGGCTATGCTATAATCTACATTCAAATGCATTTTATAAATTACTCCATTGTTTTCTTTATTCTAAAAGTGACTGGCTTCATTTAGTACCGGCCATTTGTAATGTAATATAACATATTATGAATATGACATTTTTCATTTCAGACATTTTTGCTAGTATGACTATTTTAGATTTCAGACGTTTTACTTGTAGGTCGTTTTACTTTCATGACGTTAATGCATCATGGTCATTTTGCTTATTTGACCTTCTGATACGGAGCGGATCTTAGGTTTATTTTATAAAATAAATTGCTACTATTCAATATTACTAGGTACTTCTATAAGTTATTTACGTAGTTTGATGAATATGAATTTTGCTTTGTTATTATATTTTTGACATTCATGGTCAGAGTGCTTATTGGAAGTTTTTGATCACATTCGAACGTGTTAATGTTTACAAGCCGACCAAATTGCGAAAAAGTTTCATTTTGTGTATTTACCTGACGCGTGTTACATATCCAAATTAGCCGGGTTGCTCACTTCAAAAAGCCAAATAATTTTGATATGTAACACGCGTCTTATAAATTCACAACATGAGAGTTCTTCTCTATTTGGTCGGTTGCTTTACGTTGACATGAAAGAACGCGAACTAAAAACTCGCAATAAGCACTCGGGATGCGAGCCTAGAGTACGTCTCTAAATCTGGAACTGATACTAAGGTGCGTCACTCACTGGACAGTCGCCTCACAGAATACCGAAGCCAAATAACAATTCCCTTGATTGTTGTGTTCTTGAGAGTAAGGTGAGGGAAGAAGCTACTGCGTGCGTAACTGCTTCACATCAGGCGGGCAACATGCTTATTTCCCACTCGACGCAATATACATAAAAAATAACATTAACAATCACTGACTTTTTGTTTACATTTTGTGTCATGACATTCTGAATCATAGTCAGCCAGTGGCGCCGTGTATTGGTGCTTCAGTCTAGGAGTAGACATTTGTATCTATCTTTTAGAATAGCATACACACACAACGGAACTCTCTTTTTTTTATACATTTACTCAAAGTACCGCTTATCGTACTGTTACCAGTTACCACACTAGTGCTTGTTCTTGACAAGTTATTTCTATTTTCTCACAAATGTATTAAAAATATTGTATTATAGACGGGTATAAAGTTTTTACACACTTCCGGTGGTAAGCCCTCGCCTCCGACTCGGGCTTACAAATATCACTCGTGTGTCAAAACCGGTTTACGACGTTCATATTACAATGTAGTATTATTTTCTCTGACATGATACCATGCATTATAATGCAAACTTTTGGTGGACAACAGCTCACGCTGAGCCCTCAAGACTAATGAAGCCTATCTGAACTGCTTTATAGAAAGTAGAAACAAAAGATCACCTATAAATTTATGACAGCACAACCTACTATTTGATTTACAAATTCTAAATTTATTTAAAGTATTGCACTTTCAAAAAACTTAAAAGTAATATTCTTACTATTTCCTCATCCGTCATTTGTGAACGTGAGTCTCTATGGTGGCAACAGGGTATATGAAATTGGAAAGTCCTAACAAATATAGGAGAAGCTTACGGATAAGTTACTTAACATTACATGACTAGTTACGTAGTTATAAGCAGTCTCTGAAAAAAAAGAGCTGCATAAACATAACGTTATTGCACTATAACAAAACAATAAGGTACATTGTGTGATAATTTAAATATGTGAGATTCAATAAATATTTGAGATACTGTTCCTAATACTTATTGAGCTAACACACCTAATTTACTCCTCAAATGAGAATCGGCGGGTAAAGACAATGCCCACTTACGTAACCCAACTAACAATACTGAACTTAACACTAAAATAGCTCCGCACACAGAAAATTTACTAGGTATCTCATTAAAAAACATCACCTGCCATAGAAACGCAAATACAATATCAGCAGACCGAGCGATGGCGACAGGGCCAGCCTGTTCCATCTGCAGGGACATTGTCAACAATATCTGTCCTAAATAACTAAACAAAGCTAAACAGACGACTAGAAATCTTTCTGTACCACAGTTCGGCATGCATAATACCCCAAAAATGAATGAGTAAAACAATATCTGCAATATAGCAATAGCACCAAAATTTGTCATAATTACAGAGAAATGCAGACCTTTAAGTACTCGTAGCAAAACATAAGCGTTGGCTCCAAATATTGTAGAAATAAATGCAGCCACCGCACCACGGAACTTGTTATAATTTGGATTGTGCTCAGTAGCAGGATCGTCACCAAATAGAAATGGCGGATGAGTGATCAATACCACTCCTATTAGTGTTAGTATGATTGAGATTGTGTTCCAAATACCGCAGGGCTCTTTTAAGAATACTCTCGCAAATAATGCTACAAACACTGGTACAGAAAACACTATTACTGATGCATCAGCTAATGGCATGTCTCGAAATGCATAGAAACTTAACATTAAACCAATCGTTCCAACTATGGAACGTAATGTTAGTAATAAACGTTTCCCTTGAGGAAACACTGGTTGTTCTGTGTATATAACAATCGGTATTGTTGGTAATAACACACCAATGAACCTAAACATTGCAAGTTGCATCGGATCGATGTTTACGAGGCTTTTGACGATTACCGAGCATAGTGAGAAGAATAATGACGATAATGTCGCTAGTATAAGCCCAAGGTAAGGGCATCGTTTGATAAGCGGCCTTTTATTTTCAAGCAGATTCGGTATTGTTTCGTCACCGCTCCCAGCAGACAAGTCCACTAAGTGCTGAAGTTCCAGGTGCTCCGGCATGGCTCCTCGCGCCAGCCCTGGCGCCCTGTAACCGAATCCGAAGGAATAGTTTCAACACTTAAGAGAATTTATATTTGTACAAATTGTTGATTTTTACCTGTACGTGGTGTGGTGTAATACAGATAAAATCACTTTTCGTTTTCAAGCTGCCATAACAATTCATTCAGTCCATTTTCATTATGCAAAAAGTACCTATTTTTATAGATTTATTTGCTAATTTTGCTATTGCTGAACTCCGGCCACTGAAACAGCTAAAATCTTTTTTGACACTTTTGACAGTGACAGATGTGATAGGACAGCATGACAGCAGGATTGTGTGGCTACCATGGAAGTAATTACGTACAACAGGAATGAGCTCTATCTGTGCATCTTGCAGCTAAAATAAACAAAATAAAACCTTATGCTAAGGTCGTAAGAGTCTTGTTGCGCGTAAAATAAAAATGAAGCAGAGTGAGAGGGCAACCACTGAACGCTGTGTCCCGTTCTAACAGTGACTCAGAGTTGCCAGAGTTAAGTTGATTTCAATTCTTTCGTTAATTGTAGAAAAATATGCGATTGATGTAATGTAATGAAGTAAAAATATTTACTTCTAAAATGTTTCTAAATATAAATAATAATTGATTACCGACATGATAAAGCAATATTATTTGTTGCTACGTGTAAAGCCTTATTAACGCAAAAAAATTGCGATTGGCGTACAGGTTTTCTTTTATTTGTATGAAATACGTACACCTGACCTGACAACCCCACATGAAATCGCCGACTCGGACGTTAATGGCGGAGTGTTTTTTGATTTCGTGATATTTTTGAAGAAATTAAGTTAATATGGGGAGAATTTGTATCGTGGAGGCTTGCGGAAGCGAGTATTATCCGGATTGTGGTTTATCTTTTCACAGGTAATAGTTTTAAACATAATATGTTAGTGAAGAATTACGGTGACCATGCATGACTATACAATCCCAGTTCAAGAACAAATAACACATACCTATGCATTTTTGGGGTGTAAGTGGTTCACCAACATCTTTGAACCAAAGCCAACTTCACCTGCACGTGGTGCACCCTGCCGACTGACAAACGAAGCTCTGGCGAAAAGAGAGGTAGGGAGCGTAATTGTAAGCTACCCGACTGGGGAATGTACCTCCACCTCACAGAATACCGCACGTACGTAGTACTTATTACTTCCATGGTGGCTACCAAGTGGCTACGGACAGATCTTTTTTTTTTTCTTTATTTAGTCCGGGCAAACACCCTTCATAATAATCATCATCATCATCATCATCTCAGCCATTGAAAGTCCACTGTTGGACATAGGCCTCCCTTTTTGATCTCCAATAAGACCGGTTGGAAGCGGCTTGCATCCAGCGCGATCCTACGGTCTTAATGAGGTCGTCTGTCTACCTTGTGGGTGGACGTCCTACGCTGCGCTTGCCGGTACGTGGTCTCCACTCGAGAACCTTTTGACCCCATCGGTCATCCGTTCTCCGTGCTATGTGCCCTGCCCACTGCCACTTCAACTAGCTAATCACCCTTCAGTCGAAGATAATTCAATCGAAGAGAAGAAATCTCAAGTTTACTGTTGTGTGACTTGACTTCTTGGGACAGCTCAGCTCTGTGTCGGCGATTTAACACTTATTTAATCAAAGATTCTACCAATTCTACATTTCTACTAAGTTGATGGAACTGAGGTAATGAGAATGAAGTAAGAAAAAAAAAAAGAATGTTGTACGTAATGTTTTTATTTTTTCTTAGCTCAAGTTTACTGTTGTGTGACTTGACTTCTTGGGACAGCTCAGCTCTGTGTCGGCGATTTAACACTTTTATTTAATCTAAGATTCTACCAATTCTACATTTCTACTAAGTTGATGGAAGTAAGAAAAAAAAAAGAATGTTTTAAGTAATGTTTTTATTTTTTCATATTCTTGTAACACATACCTAATCATATATATTTATCATAACCTCTCTTGCCGGCTTTTGCAAAGTTGTTTCTTGTTAATATAGATGCTTTGTTTTGTTTTGTTATTTTGTTAGTTTAGTTTGTTACATTTAAATTCGATGTAATTAATATTTTTCTCCTTGTTTTATCTCTGTAGATTGTTTATAAGATTAGATTTTGTTTTCGTTTCAGCTGGAATTTCTGATTGGACTTTATATATGATGACAAATAAAGCTTCTAAATTACCGGCAATTGCAAAACATTTATTGGACCAAATAGAAAAACGAATTACATCATTAGAAAATAAGCAGTGTAATTATTTGTTGGTTTTATAAAAAAATCTAATAAAAAATTAGATTTTATTGGCATCATAAACAAAACAGTTTCAGATGAGGAGTTATTATCACTGCATTCAGTGTTTGGTGTGGTCTTGCAAAGAGCGTTGGATATATTAGAGAAATACCCAACATTTGTGGCGTACGTTACATTACAAAAGACGAGAATTCTGATAGAAGTGAATGGTGAAAACGATCGTTGCTATCGAGTTTTCCCAAGAATTAACTTCTGTCCATGTCGTGCCTTCAAACACCAAGTCTTGGAGAAGAAATCTCAAGTTTGCTGTAAACATATTCTAGCAGCTCGAATTGCGCTAATTCTAGATAAAATTACCTACCACCAAGTGACTCAAGACCAGTATTTGATGTTGTTAAGTTCCATGTTTGATTTAGAGGATAATAATGGATGAAGGCACTTCACAATACTACTTTACAGCGTCTATGGACTCTGGTAAAACATTGTGTAGTTTGTTGAAAGCTATACAATTTCAAGAGGTAATTTCAATGTCTTATTCTATTTTTCTACTACCACTAATGGAATCACTTTAAAGTGCATTCCCGGAAATGCATGTCCATTTGTCCGCCCTAAACAACGTTGATATTGATAATCGGAATTCATATAATATCTTACCTATCAGGGTGGATAGATGTGCAGTAGAAACTCGATTATCTTGCCCTCTGTTATACGGATTGGCGATTATCCAGACTACCAACCGCAACCAATTTTATTAGAACAATGTCACTACAAGTTTAATTTATGCAAGCATAAAAAAATAATGCAAATAAGTTAAAGACTAAGGTTATTATTATTTTCCAACGGGGACGCCGGTTGTCGGGCGGGTGATCAGCCTTTCCTGAGGCCATTTCACCCAAGACTAAGGTTACTTACATACAAACGAAAGCTACCCACTGACCAAAATATTATATGAACATAAAACCATATGTTATTGTATACATAAACTGACCATTTATTTTTGTACTCAAAATGGGACATAAGTTTTACCCCAGTTAGCAGGTTAACAATGACCCAGCTTTATTGAAGCAAAGTTCCTCTGATAGTAATTATTAAATTATATGAAACAAATTTTCACAAGCTTCGTAATATTAAATATTGACGCGGTTTCGGAAAACAGGACTATTTTGCGTTCCGGTACTTTGTTTGGGGACAAGTGTCCGAGAAAAAGGACAGGTCTCATTCGTAACGGGACGTATGGTCACTTTATGTATATATAGTGTTGTTTTATTGCACACATGTCCCCACGTGTGACACATGATTCAGTAGGCAGTCGTCCGTGGAACTCTGACACACCCGTTGTGACGCATAGTGTTCAACACGTAAAACATTCAAAACCCAAAATGTTCATTTTTTTCATTTTCCGATATCAGAATGTTCAACAGGCAGAATGTTCATTATGCAGAATGTTCATTACGCAGAATGTTCAATACGCAGGATGTTCAACCACACCTTGCAGCCAGAATTCCTCGTACATGCTAATGTAATTTTCTTTCAGACTGCTGTGCTCTGTGCTCTACCGGAGGGTCTCAAGCTAACCGTTGAGGAAGGGAAATGTGTGCAGGCATCTGCATATGTTCCTGCTGATAATTTCACTGAATACCACGTTAGAGAGGATGTGGATGTCATGTTTAGGGTAATGTATCATTATTATTCACTACTATAATATCATAATAAATTGACATACAATAAATTATTACACTACTATAATATCATAATAAATTGACATATACTACAAACAATTATTATTTTGACATTACAAAAGGTACTTAGATTAATTGGACAATTTAATTTTATTTAATTTTTATTCCTATATTTGACCTTGCTTTTTTATTTGATGTGATATTTATTAAATTGACACTCTATTTTAACATAATTTTGATAATAATTTTGACATGTTAAATAATTAATTCATACACATTACATTGGTACAAGGTCCAAGTATTTGAGAAGCAATATTTGATCGCGTCGTTGCGCTTGTCAGTCTAATTGATCACGCAAGTCAAGCAACATCGACCATAGCCTGTCTATGGATGGGTTTATTTATCCTTCTATTAGGCCAGTGTTTTCAAGCCGCCTAATGGCCACTGAATTGGCTTAATGTCTACAGCCGGGACCGATGGCACAGAATAATATACACTACAGAAAATCCACTTTCGACACAATTGGACTTCGATACGCGCTAATACGGTCCAAAATAATTCTGCAGCTGTACTCGTACCTAAGTCTTTCAGCGGCAGGGACAATCGAAAGTAACCCCTATATCTAACGCGTAACGAGCGATCGCTGCTGCTTTTACAAAATCCTGTATCACGGCCTTGACGTAACCCGGCTGCTTGTTGCTCATAGGTTTGAATTGTGGTTGAACATGAAGCGCTTGCGATCGTGCCGCGTAGATAGGTATAAATACGTACGCTTGTTTGTTAATCAATAAAATACATATTATACTGAAACCACCAAAAATTATAGTAGGTAGTTATGTTAATACTTTGCTGTACTATGTTATCAATTACTCTGTGATTATTAAGTAAGTACATGGGTAATAATATTAGAATGTTGGTCAAATATAAATAGGCTATTTGACCAAAATTTTTTTCGGTTTGATATCTAGGAACGTCTCAATAATATAGCCACATGTGAAAGAATTACTTCAATAGCACAAAACCTTCTCCAGATATGATAACTTGAATTTTTTTCCAGAAAACGCTCCATACAAAAGGCTACCGAGTTACGAGTATGACGTCACACGTTTGTATTTTGTATGCATCAAATCAGAAATTTGTACGACAGTTATGTTAAAGATTACGTTTACGTAACTTAACATGCCCTCCGAAGCACAGAGGAACTTGGGGTTAATAACCCGTCCATGTATGGTCGCCTCATTAATATTTATTAAAATAATAATAAATATTTAAATTGCAAATGTTTTTCCGTTTCAGATAAGTATAGCAGTTTTAGCAGAATGTCTGAATATATTTGGCTCTACAGAGGAGTCCAGTCTGAAGATGTACTATAGATGTGAAGGATCACCGTTACTGCTTGTGTAAGGTTTTTATTTTATTATTAACTGCTTTAGGGAATTCATCATCACACATCGGAGTCTCCATCTCACGCAGTCCGTTTGGCTACGGTTGTAGTAATGATGTGTACTGATGTGCCAGTTTGTGTGCTTGTGAGCACACTCGCGAATTTCATGGTTATACATGCTGAAAACAGTATGCCTGTATAACTGTATTCGCCTGACAATTACCTGTATAACTGTATTCCATCTCACAAACTCCATTTGGCTGTAGTTGTTACTACAGCCAAATGGAGTTAGTTGTTACTACAGCCAAATGGAGTTTGTGAGATGGAATGTGTATTTTTAATGTAGTCATTGCATTTTTAAATACAAGTGAATCTGAAAGTAGCTTTTCGTTCCTAGTGCGGAAAATAATTTATAAAATCAAAATTAACTTTTAAATTAACATAAAAAAATGTTAGGCTTTAGAGAATCTTTATGGTTTAAAAGGACTCTGTATTGCAACGAAATTGTGGTGTGGTAACATAGACAAACTCTTTGCCGGCTTACGATAAATTTCATACCATGCGTTGACATTACTTTAGTACTATTACTTATACTGTGGTAATAGTTCTCGTAATTTTATCAAAAAGTGGGCGAAATAAATAGTCTATGACATTGGTTTGTGCTCTAAACAAGAAGTACAATTTTCCATTTAAAAAATAATAGATCAACCTTGCATCATTTTCGGTCGTAAGCTACGTACCTGCTCTAGCCGACTCGAGGCGACGTGTCCTATGTGCATACGAATTTCTCCTCGCCACCTCCGCAAACAAAAGTACTTCGCATCGCAAGCAATACGGAGGGAAATTTTCAAGCATTTGGGGTGTAACTGGTTCATCAACATCTTGGAACCAAAGCCAACTTCACCTGCACGCGGTACACCCTGCTGACTGACAAACGAAGCTCTGGCGAAAAGAGAGGTAGGGAGCGTAATTGTATGCTACCCGGCTGGGGAATGTACCTCCACCTCAGAGAATACCGCAGCCAAATAACAATTCCCTTGAGGTTTGTTGTGTTCCTGCGAGTGAGTGAGGTCACCAGAAAGAAAGGAGATGCTGCGTTGGCAGCGGGGGTGGTGGCGCGCGAGCGATATTTTATGTTGCGAGCGTTTATATGGCTACGGTAACCGCTTCACATCAGGCGGGCCGTATGATTGTCTGCCACCCAACGTAGTATAAAAAAAAAAGAAAAAAAAAAGCAAACTGATCGCATTCGCTTCCGCGTTCGACCCGCGTTTAGTCAAGTAAGACACTTTCATAGGCGTCAACTGTTGGTTGTCTTCGCGCTCACCGCACCCGATGACGATTTTTTACTGTAGCTAAACTGACGGTTGCGACCGCAGAAAGAAATTGCTGCGGTGGCAGCAGGTGTGGCGGCACGCGAGCGATATTTCATGTTGCGACATGAAATATCGCTCGCGTGCCGCCACACCTGCTGCCACCGAAGCAATTTCTTTTTTTTTTATTTTTTATTTAATGAGCTTAGTCACACTTGTGACTATGTCGCTCCGTTATGCATCCTTATGTTAATTACTGCCTGTGTTTGAGGCGTAACCTAACCAATTTATATAGTAGCCTTGCTGACTCCGACATTGGAGTCGCCAGAATACTGTTACAACCTCCTATTTCTGACTGGATTAAAAGTATATTGTCAAAAATTTCGATTTTCTTTCTTCCTGGTCATTTCACTCAATCACAGGAACGCAACTGGTTGCTGTATTCTATGAGGTGGAGGTATTCTAGCAGTCGCACCTCTTTAGGATAGGAGGTCGGCTTTGGCTCTAAAGATCGTGACGAGCCACTTACAGTCCGTTACACGTTCGCGTCATGATCGCCTACGCAAGATGTCTTCTTAGGAAAATATGTCAAAATTCATGATGATATATTTCTTGTATCATTATTACGAGCTGACCCGACAGATGTTGTTGTCTTCTTAACAATGAATTTGTATTCAAATTGGTTTCGCGCAATCTGTCAAATGATATAAAGTTACATTAGAAAAGTTAATATGGTCGTTCAGTTTTAAATTTAATTTATTTTTTTCATAAGTACCTTCTCCTGACAATAACAAATACAACTTAATAAAATATAGTCAAATCGGTCCAGCCGCTCATTATAACCGACTTCAAAAAAGGAGGTGGTTCTACTGATTCGAAATGATTTTTTTTTTGTATGTATGTTCTTTGATATCTTCGTGAATTGTGAACCGATTTCCAAAATTCTTTTTTTTATTTGAAAGGGTATGGTTACAAAGTGGTCCCATATTCACCAAGTCAGGATCTGATGATGAGATCCCAGGGAAATCAAGGGAATCCCTTAAATTTTATAAGCACGTATGGTCAAATTCTATTTGTTTATTAGAAAGGGTATGATTGCGAGGTGGTCTCATATTCACCAAGTCAGGGTCTGATCATGTGATCCCAGAAAAATCGAAGGGAAACCCTTAAATTTGCCGGGTGGTTGCCGGCAGAATAAAATTGCGCCACTCCAATGGTCTGCGCTGGATGTCGTACAAGGCGACTAAGGAATTTTGTGTAACGCAATAACTTTTCTCCCGGAAGACGGGCAGCAGCGTCTGCTGGGGTATTCTACCAATAAGCTGCGCTCGCCAACTGAAGTCGATTTTTTTTAAAATCAACTATAATATTTATAGAATATTACTTTTTATTACAAAAATAAGATCATTAGTCAAAAAACTGACTTTATTTGACTACTTTCTTGGTCTTTTCAGGTTACAACCTCAATCAGTGAACAATGTTATGACGGACTGCGAGATATTCACACAAACAGCGGACTCTGTGCTGGAACTCCGCGATGAAGACACGCCAGAGGTCGCCAAGTTAGTGCTCAAAGCCCCGGCGTTCCTCGGCCTGCTCGCTGACATCGAGCGATCGAGCGATATCATAGAACTCAACTTGTCCCCTGAACATCCTAATGTCAGCATTATCACATATGGCATGCAGGTTGGTAGAAGTTAAACTTTTTTTTTGATTAATAAATATAATTGTTTATTTACTGCTCACAAGGGGGCGTCCATTAATTACGTGAGCCATTTTCCCTCTCCCCCCTCGGTGAGATGTTGTAAGATTTTCCTCGACGTCCTCCCCTACCCTCTCTCACGTAAGATTTTTCAAAATTTGTATTTTGGGTGTAAAAGCGTTGGATTTAAAAAAAAAAAAACTATTTGTTTAATTATTTTTATTTAAGACTAGCAAAGACTAATACTTATTTGCTAAAATCGCTAATTACTTAATTAATTTTAATTAATAGTACTTATTTGCGTATATCGTAATTTTAAATCACAGTGACAAAATTAGATAATAAATATTTAACCGAAATCCCCCCCCCCCCCCCCCCCCCCCCCCTCCCCCAAATAGAAATGAAATTAAATGAAATTCTTTATTTGCTCATTTACAGTGGTTATTGTAAATATTAGGCCAATGTCACATTGTTTGTCAACTGTAAATTGCCTTTAGAATGTAGCCATGCAAAATAATGGAATAAGTATCTATAATATAGATCTTAGGTTTACGTTAATGATAAACATCTGCAGCTTAGTCGGTAAAGCTCTATGATTTTTATCTGCTAAGATTAACACAATTACCACCAATCTAAGCTAAACTTTGATTTTCGCAATCAAAAAATCCGATTGTAATCGGCTTCAGCTTCGGCGGTAGCCCCCCCCCCCCCCCCCCCCTAGCCAAGTGTAATTCGTAGCGTAACGAACGTTAGATAGATCACGTGACATTTGTCAATTCGAACATTTTAGTATGAGGTTCACAGTTCAAATTAGCGATCGCTATGCTTTTCTACTTTGCAAACTGCCATTTGGCTAGCTCCCCAGGTCCTTGTGAGAGTCTGAACTAAGCCTAGACCTGTTTTGCTGTTATGAAACCTAAAAGTTTGAGCGAGCAGTTCCCAATATTAGCTTTTCTTTTCTTTTATACAACGCGAGGTGACACGCAAGCACTCTTGGAATTCAAAGAGTATTGCTTGCGCGCTGGTATCCCCTGCTAACCCAGCGTCCTGAAATCTATTAATCTTGCTCACTCGTAGGAGCACAACAATCTTCATGGGTATTTGGCTGCTCTGCCCAGCTGTATAGCCTGGCCAACGTAGACGTAGTCTTTAATCTCTTCAATATTCTACGATCACCAGGTTAGGGATGACAATGTCGTTGTACATTACTTTCGTTTTGTCAAAAATCATACCCAGATCGAGACGTGAAGAGAAAGAAAGCTTTGCTTAGTTTAGACTAAAGAATGTTAAATTATAGGACAGATCCTGCATCGACGTACCCAAGTCGTCGGATATGGTGCAAAGTTTCAGCTGCGAGCAGTCGGTTACTCTGAAGTATCACTTGCATCACTTACGGCTCATCATGAAAGCGCTAGCGATATCGACTAAGGTTTGCATTAACTCCATATTTTTTATACAGGTTTAGAGCGTACTCCAGCACGATACTCAAGCAGCTACCCCTCACTGCTCACCCTTGGCCTTGATCTACACTACCTACTTTACTTATTTCCGCCACCAATTAGTTCATGCAAACTATTGCTGCGGTCGTCTGGAGCAGAGGCGCCACCAAAGCAGCCACGGCAGTCGCATGCATCTACTAACGGTAACTGAGTAGGTGGCGACCGGCAGTAATTTGCAAATTAATTGGTGGCGGAAGCACGCACACCAGTGTAGATCAAATTCCCTGTAAATTTGATTTTTCCTTGAAAGAGTAACTGCGTGCATTTGTTCTTATGCCGCATGCAATAATAATCAATATGGGTCTGCAAGAGTGTCATGATGTGGTATTGACTGTACATTTCAATTGTCATCAGGTGGTGTTGAGATGCAGCTCCAATGGGCTGCTGTTACTGCAGTTGAAGTTAGAAAAAGAAGACCAGAGACAAATGTTCTCGGAATTTTATATTGTCCCCTTATTGGACGACTAATTAATTAGTTAGTTCAGGTCACAATACGACCTTAAAAATTTACGTGCATTGTAAAAAAAAAAATAGATAAATACAATAGGCTTCTAAAAAATGTTCTAAAGTTATTATTAAAATAGTTTATTTCGGCGTTTTTGCTGGAATATTATAAATATTTTTAAAATGGAAAAATTCACCTCCCTAAACCTAGGTGGGACTTGAATCCACGACCTCTCGATTACCGGTTGAGTGCTCATTCCAATTGAGGTACTAGGAGGGTTTGTGATAGTGACGAGTTGTTTCATTTCTATTTACCACTGTAAACTGAAAGAGCACTCGACCGGTAATCGAGAGGTCGTGAGTTCAATTCTCACCTAGGTGGATGTGATTTTTCCATTTTCATTTAAATATATTTATAATGGTCTAAAATTATAATAATTATTTATCAGTATCGTAAAATACATAAAACTAGGACGATCTGCGATATTTTAAAATTTTTATTACTTTGTCTCACGTGTTTTATGGTCGATCAAAGTTTGGGGGGAAAATTTTAAAAGAATGAAACTATTTAAAAAAAATATTACTGTTGGAAAAACAATGAATAAATGCATTATTTAACATAGCTGTCGTACAAATTTGTGATTTAATGCATATACAATAGGATGGGTGTGACGCCATAACGGAGGCCTTTTGTATGGAGCGTTTTCGGGATAGTCCAAAATTGGAGTCGGTACCATCCACCCCGGTCGTCCGACCCCGTTAAAGGGACGGTTGGGAAAAATTGTCTCATCGCTCCGGTAGTGCCGACTTCGTCGTTTAACGGGGTGGCTGGCACAGATCAAGATTCATCTACCCCGGCGTGGTCTTAACGGAGCGGTTAGCACCGATTGAGTAGCATACGCCCCGGTAATATTTAAAACAGGAAAATTAAATACATAAAATATGAAATGAAAATAAAAAAAGAAGTTTGTATGCAACAATCAGTTTTATTATGTCAGTATAAAAATTTAATAACAATCATATATTTAAAAATTCTAGAAATCATTTTGTTTGTCTTACGAGTGTACTAAGATGACAAAAACCGTTAAATATCCTACTATTTCTAATAAAATACTTAAACAATATTAATAATCGATTTTAACGTCTAAAATCACATATAAACATGTTAAGCAGTACTTCAGCACCTAAAATATCAAGTATTCTTTCTAATCAGTCCTATAATATGTAGTTGACATGATAAAAACAAACATAGTAACTAATATTACACCTATAAATAATTACTTTGATTTATTATAATCACAGGTTCGTTTTATCACCTTCATTGACTATACATTTATCAGCCTTTATTTGCTAATCAGTATTATTGATATTGAAAATGTTACGATCTCTAGTAGTTCAATTATTAACCTCTCAACTGGCTAGTCACGTATCCGTGCTCACCGTTCGTATGCCTTGTACCGTATCCGGTACTGAGACTTCGTCGCGGACGTTCACACGATTTTAAAATTTAGGAGTCAATGAATAGTGTTTAAAGTTGCTTCAATCGAATTAGAATGTATACAGTCACAAAAGAAAACAATCACATGTGCAAAGTACGTTCTATTATGGCCATTATTCATCATTCATTATGGCGACACGTAGGCACCGGTGTGTTGCTGCGGTCAGTGCACTAAAACTGATATTTTTTTTGTAAAATCTTGTAAAAGGGAAGTAAATGTTCAATTTTATTGTTCTTTGATGTATGTAGAAGGTGTTTATGCAAATGATGAGTGTAAAATAAATCTAAATTTCAAATATTTCGACGAACAAAACTCGTGTAAAAAAAAACCGTTATTAGGAATTTTGTTTTCATTACGTATTTTATTGTTTTGATTACGGGTTATGGGGAGTAATTGTCATTTTGAAGAAAATTTTATGGAGATTACGAATTTGCTGTCACTTTTCACAAAAATACAGTTTATTTTAGTAAAATTTTGTATTTTTGAACTCGGGTAGTGAAAGTGCACGCACACATACGTAAACAAAATGGCGGATTTTTTATGTGTTTACGCGAATTGACGCGAATTTTGAAATGCCGTAATATAGGATGTTAAAAATTTACTATAAATAAAACAAAAGTACATTCAATTTTTATAAAAAATTGATATAAATAAAATAAGGATTGCAAGTTTTTTTGCGAGTCACATTTTTTTACCGACTTCAAAAAAGGAGGTTATGAATTCGACAAGTATGCATATTATGTTTGTACGTATGTATAAAAAACGATCCTTTTATGTTTGGGGTGTAAGTGGCTGATCAACATCTTTGAATCAAAGCCAACTTCACCTGCACGTGGTGCACCCTGCTGACTAACAAACGAAGCATTACAATACATAGCAATTACTATAATCATTTTAATTAACTTTGTGTCTGGGCCGTATCGTTGTTTGCTCGTGATTGAAATTACTCGAGACGTTATTTTTATGATTTGATTTTATTAAAATTCGAATCCTAAGTAAATAAGTAACAATACAAGTAAGTCATAAATAAAAAAAAAGTACATTCAATTTTTATAAAAAAATGATATGAATTGCAAGTTTTTTTTGAGTCACATTTTTTTACCGACTTCAAAAAAGGAGGTTATGTATTCGACAAGTATGTATAAAAAACGATCCTTTTATGTTTGGGGTGTAAGTAGCTGATCAACATCTTTGAATCAAAGCCAACTTCACCTGCGCGTGGTGCAACCTGCTGACTGAAACGATGCATACAATACATAGCAATTACTATAATCATTTTAATTAACTTTTTGTCTGGGCCGTATCGTTATTTGCTCGTGATTGAAATTACTCGAGAAGTTATTTTTATGATTTGATTTTGTTAAAAATTCGAATCCTAAAATAACATTTAGCGCAAGTGAAGGCACGGGAAAAACTAGTATAATTTGCTCGTGATTGAAATTACTCGAGACGTTATTTTTATGATTTGATTTAGTTAAAAATTCGAATCCTAAAATAACATTTAGCGCAAGTGAAGACACGGGAAAAACTAGTATACTAATATTTAAAATTAACAAGCTCATTAGATACGGTACAGATAAGAAATGAACACACCAGTACTTTGAATGAACCAAAAGTGAACACTCTATATATGATTCAAGGATACGGTGGCAAGGCACGTATACGGTACAAACCAGCTAGAGGCGTTTGTCATTCACGCACACATGCTCACAATTATCGCGAATCTCCACGCCAATTCCAATTGGAAAATCCACTTTTTTTCATCGTTTTTCTCGTTTTTCTAAAATATCTTGTATAAAGTCTTTGTTGGTGTGTATCGCGAAATGGAAGCATATTTTGTCTACTATAAGGGTCATTCTAAGTTAAGAGGTAATTCGTTGTATGAAATGGCGGCACGGCTTTTTTTATATATTTTTACTTATGTTACATTTTTTTTTTATGGAAACTGGTAAGTTGAAAACGTTTACAAAGTGGCCAGTGAATTTGTTGCTTTTATCTCGTTTTATAAGTGACCAGGGGAAATGCACAGTACAGGGGAGAGACAAGATGTACAGGGGAGGATACTTTATGAACAGGGAAGAGATAAACAAAAAAAAACAAGGTTATTTTTCAGTCTTGATTTCTTGCTTATGTTACTCAAAGGTTTTATTTTCATTTCTTTCGATAAAACATCATATTTTTTTACTATTTTCCCGCTTAACACTCTCCTGAAGACTCTTCTTTCTTGGTTGGTGGTGAGATTTGAAAAATTTTCATTAAGTTGTTGAGTAACAACTTCACTGAAAACTTATATTAGGTCTTTACCTATGAAATTGCCGTTTTGTATGAAAAATTTTAAACAATTTTTTTTTAATGTATTTTTTATTTGTATTAATCGAAGTAATCACCCATGCAATCAATGCATCTTTGCCAACGCAGTGGCAGTTTATTGATGCTCTTCTTCAAGAAATCAGCTGGACGGGAGGCAACAAATTCTTCAAAGGCATTTTGTACTGCCTCTCGGGTATTGAATTTTTTTCCCGCCAAGAAGTTATCCAAATTCTGGAAAAAGTAGTAGTCTGTAGGCGCAAGGTCTGGCGAGTAGGGCGGATGACGGAGAGCTTCCAACCCCAATTCTGGCAACTTGGAGACCGTCTGCTGTGCAGTATGAGGTCGCGCGTTGTCGTGCAGGAGCAGCGGAGACGAGCAATTACCAATGCTGGTTGGAGACGTGCCAGCTTCTCCATCATTGTGTTCAGTTCTTCGCAGTACACATCTGCAGTAATGCTCACCCCGTTTGGTAAGAAGCTGTGATGAATCACACCGGCGCTAGACCACAAAACAGTGACCATCACTTTTCTAGGGGTAAGTATTCGTTTAGGGCATTGTTTAGGTGCTGAACTAGGATCCAACCAACTTGCTGAGCGCTTGCGGTTATCAAACAGAATCTATTCTTCATCGCAGGTAACAATGCGGTTCAAAATTCTTTCATTTGTGTGTCTGTTGAGCAGTGCAAGGCACGTCTCGACGCGTACTTCGCGCTGGCGATCATTGAGTTCGTGGGGCACCCATTTGTCAAGCTTTTTTACCTTGCCAATTTGACGCAAATGGACCAATAATGTTTTGACGCTAACGTCGAAAGCTGCTGCTAATTCAGCCGTAGATTGTGTATCATCAGCTTCCACAATCGCCTTTAATTCGTCATTGTCGACCACAGTCCAAGAATGCCATGTTTTTAAAATAAAATTAATTTGAAATTAGAATTCTTAGCTAAACAAAAATTATTTTGATTTGAAATGGCCAGTACTGCAGTACGGTAATTTCATAAGTAAAGACCTATTATCTTAGAGTGCTAAACGACTTCTACGAATTTTTGCTTTTTATCTCCATATTTTTCTAGCCTTCCGCTGCTCTCTGGGTGTCATTTGCTTCACAGTCTTAATAGTTCCTTTATCTTTCTTCTTTTCATATTTTTCCCTTTCCTTAACTTTTCCTTAATTTTTTATCCTTTGATATCGTAATCGTTCTGCTATCCTCTTCTTTTCAAGCCGTTCTTCACGCGTTCTTTTTTTTTCGAGGTGCCATTTTTCTGTAAAAAAAACGTAATATTGTAAAGCTAAGATAGACATAACGCCAAGTAAAGGTTTAGAGAAAACTAGAGTATTAATGGAAACGCGTAAAAACGTATCTCCCCTGGACATTAAGTATCTCCCCTGCCATCAAAAGAGCCAGGGGAAATACGCCAGGGGAGATACATTTTCGATAGAAATCTAAAATAGCCGTAAAAGTATTTCTCGCACGTAATTCACAAACAAACATAACAATGTATACACTATTCATAGTAAATATTTAAGTATATGTTAGTATTTTAATAAATAATTGCAAAGTAAAACTTACCAGAGGAAAGACTGCATTCACTAAACACTTCTGCGCCCAGCGAGTGGCGTGATCGAAATGGCCGACAATATGACTGCGCAGTTGCTTATGCGCCACTTGCTGTTAACTTAACGTTACACACTATGCATTCAAGGTCACAACTTCTACAGACCAGGAAAGCAAAACTGATTTTTGAACGAAAACAAAAGACCAGGGGACGAGACACGAAACGCGGTGGACAAATTTCGGTGTTAATATTTTTTTTGAAGAATTGGAATATAAGCACTTTTACTTGTAAGAAACTATTACTAAGTTATAAAATGTCTTTATAAAATTAACGATGTTAAAGTAATTATTGAATTTTAATACATTCATAATTACTGATTTACAAATAAAGTCGGTTGGGGGACAGACCAGGGGAGAGATATTTTTCTTATATTAGAGCTTATTGTGACTTAATTACGTACATTTCTGCAATAAATTTTAGTGACCACGTCGGACACATTTACTTTTAAGTGATAAATAGGTTATTTATGAAGTTTATTTAAAAAACAGGTATTTTTTTGTCGTTGCCGTCGAAAGTACTTCTTAACTTAGAATGACCCATAAGACAACACTATTTTCGCAGGGCACAGACAACAAACTTGTTCTAAAAAAAAGTTTTTCCGCGACTTGGGTTTTTCCGGGAAAAGCTCCCGTTTTTTTTTCCTGAAAAATATATTTCTCGTAAATTCTGGATTATAGACTGTTTTATGTGAAAATCAATAGACTAGTTACGTAAATATGTGCTTTCCAGCATCTCAAACCAAGTAATTACGTCGTGGGAGACATTCAAAGTTCAGTTTCAAACCAGTGAAAATGGCAAATTTTTCGTATCAAAGTTGTACTTTTCAAACTAAAAATATATATCAATATATTTATTTACTTACTATTCTTTCATATCAGTGGGTGTATACACTAATAAATATTGTTTTTAAAATAACACAATGAATAATAAATAAAATTTTATTACAGAAATTTGTAAATTCATACAAGTACATCATTTTCAAGTAATCATTCATGATCAACAGTCTGTGAAATATTTATACAAAAGTAAGGTGACATAAGAAATAGCACGAAACATTCATTATTTATCTGACTTTACAAAACAATCGGCACTTTATAGTGTTTCATAGAGTTTTTATGCAAAATCATCATTTTACTTCGCAAGGTCACAAACCGTCTCAAATTCGCAAAGGTTTCGCACTTCGCCGGATCAAAGGTTAAGTAAAACTACAAATTATCGCAGTATTTCCAGGAAATGACTTTTTGTTATTTGTCCTGTCATAAATTCTGAAGTTTTTCAAGGATGAAGTTGTCCCAAAGTAAAGACTTCTGCGTACTCTGCGTACACTGGGTTGGTTTCGATAGATTTTGAACTTGTTACTTCTACAATATTTGGCCGAAACGGCCAAATAACTTTGTTTAATAAAATAACTTTGTAAGACTCAAGGATATTGGTAGTCCTATGACGCTACTCAAATACGCACTGACTAAGCATATATTCACGGAAAAGCTCGCTGTTTTTGTCGTCTTCGCTCTGCGCAGCTGTATAGAACCAACCACTAAAAATTTGATCTTGTGGCAAGTGTGGGAGTACTGCAGAATATGCAACTTGCCTTCGGGTTATTTTGGACTTGGTTAGTCCTAAATCTTTGCCCATTTTCCATATAGCTCTTGAAAAATTAAAATAACAACCTTTTCTAATTACAGTTGGAAACACTGTAATAATAGCATTTATGGCTGCTGTCTCAAAATCTGTTTTGAAAGTAGTTAAATTCCATTCTGGTTTGCGATTTAATTATATGAAACAGGTTCTCATGTTTTAGTATCTTTGTTGCTTAGTAATGCATAAGCAACTGGAATAATATTTGTCGATTGGGTGGTAATACCAATGTCACAATGTATTGTGTAGAGTTATAGAAATGGAATTGGACAGCTTTTGCATGTTTTTTTTATACCACTAAACTGGCAAATAAGCGTACGGCCTGCCTGATGGAAAACAGTCACCGTAGCCTATGAACGGCTGTAACACCAGAGGCATCACACGCGCGTTGCCGACCCTGTAAAAACCTCTTCACGCCCTTCTTGAAGAACCACATGCTGTAGTCTGCTGAGAAAACCTCGACAGGCAATTCATTTCACACAGTACGCGGGAGAAAACTTTTCTGGAACCACATCATACCTAGGAAAGGCATACCCGGACCTGGAGGACTACGGGGTCTTCCCAATAACCGGCATACTGAAGTACATGGAACATGTCTCCAGACAGTCAAGGGTGAGTGACTAAAGGATTAGGGAGAGCACATAAGATCTATGAGGGTCGACGTGTCACCGGTGCTGCAGCACTGGACCCACTATAAGATAAGATAAGTTACTTACTCACATTAAGATACCACACGCAACTTTGAGCGCTTCAGAGCGACTGACGTCACTGGACAATGCTTTTGTAACTCGCTTCCCTTTTGTTTTGGTTAAACGATAGATATAATAGGTAGGGGAAAAAGTCTTTTCGCATTATAGTATGTATGAACTTGTAATAAAATCTCTTTGGTTATACCATTTGTATCTGGCAGGTTTTGATATCTTTAAAAAGTTTAAATTTTAAAAAAGATAATTCCAAATTCAAATTAGGTAAATGTGTGATTTTCATTTGTTTTTTTTTACTGTCAAGATGAGTGAATCTAATGAAGAAATTCGATTCATTTTAAAATTTTACTACAAAAAAGGTAACAATGCAACGCAAGCTGCGAAAAAAATTTGTGACGTTTATGGACCTAGTGCAGTGTCTGTGAGAGTAGCACAAATTTGGTTTAAGCGTTTTCAATCAGGAAATTTTAATGTGAAAGATGCACGTCGCTCTGGTCGCCCTGTTACGGATAAAATTGATGCCATTTTTGAAAAAATGGAGCAAGATCGGCATATCAGTAGTTATGACGTAGCTGAAGAATTAGGAACTGACCACAAAACAGTTTTGGCGCATTTGAAAAAAGCTGGGTACACTAAAAAGCTCGATATTTGGGTGCCTCACGATCTCACTGAAAGAAACCTAATGAACCGTGTATTCATTTGCGATTCTTTACTAAGACGTAATGAAAGCGAACCGTTTTTGAAGAAGCTTATAACTGGTGATGAAAAGTGGATCACGTACGACAAGAACGTGCGAAAAAGGTCGTGGTCAAAGGCCGGTCAGGCTTCACAGACTCTGGCAAAACCCGGGTTAACCCGCAACAAGGTGATGCTGTGTGTATGGTGGGATTGGAAGGGCATTATTCATTATGAGCTGTTACCGCCAGGCAGGACTATCAATTCTGAACTCTACTGTGAACAACTGATGAGATTAAAGCAAAAAGTTGAGAGAAAGCGGCCGGAATTAATTAACAGAAGGTGTGTGATTTTTCATCATGATAACGCTAGACCTCACACATCTTTAGCCACTCAGCAAAAATTAAGAGAGTTTGACTGGGAGGTGTTAATGCATCCGCCGTATAGTCCTGACCTTGCACCTTCTGATTTCCACCTGTTTTGGTCTCTTCAGAATTCTTTAGGCAATGTCAGGTTAACATCACGAGAAGACTGCCAAAACCACTTGTCGTGGTTTTTTAAACAGAAGTCCCAAAATTTCTATAGTAATGGGATCATGTCTGTACCTACAAGATGGCAAAAAGTTATCGAACAAAATGGCACCTACATACTTTAGTTAAATGTAAATAAACTTTATTAAAAAATGTTTTGAATTTTCATATAAAATACGAAAAGACTTTTTCCCCAACCTAATAGATAGAAATAGTACTATCCTTTTAGTACTATTTCTTTGTTTGTCAGGTCGTTACTATTTCAAACATTGTTTGAGTCATCTAAGCGTCTATTGTTATTTGGAATGTTACCCATAAAAACTGATCAAACTATTTTTGTAATAAAACTAATCAAAATGATTTGTGAAACAAAATAGATTTATTAGTAAAAATCTATTTTTTTTTTGTTATCCACGTGGATTTTGGGTCTAGTAATAAAACATTTTCGCGTTTCCAAAATTAATTAAATAAATTAAACGGGTCACTCGCGTCTTTTTTGTCGGGAAAGCCGACTAGTTTCGATCTCAAAAGGAGACCTTCATCAGGGCGAATGTCCAGACACGTCCACCCTTTGTCTCTCGCGCCGGACACTAAGTCCGGCAGCAAAAAAGACAAGAGTGACCCGTTTAATTTATTTAATTAATTTAGTATAATGTCTCACGTGAGTTTTAATAATAGGTATTATAATATATTATATAATATATAATAGGTATTTTTTACCCCTGGGACTGCAATGGACTTCATTGTTCATTGCCTTTTTTGGCGGTCGCCGCTGTTAATCCTGGCTACACAGGAGATACAGTGGTGGGAATGTGTGGTGGGCCCCCGTCCCATAAAAAAAAACAAAAAATAGGTATTAGAAGACGTAATTGAAGGTGATAAAACGAACCTGTGATTATAATAAATCAAAGTAATTATTTATATTTAGGTGTAATATTAGTTACTATGTTTGTTTTTATCATGTCAACTATGTTTCTTTATTTGTATATGTTTTATATTACTTGTTTATATTATAAGACTGATTAGAAAGAATACTTGATATTTTAGGTGCTGAAGTACTGCTTAACATGTTTATCTGTGATTTTAGACGTTAAAATCGATTATTAAAATTGTTTAAGTATTTTATTAGAAATAGTAAGATATTTAACGGTTTTTGTCACCTTAGTATACTTGTAAGACAAACAAAATGTTTTCTAGAATTTTTAAATATATGATTGTTATTATTTTTTTATACCCTTAATAAAACTGATTGTTGCATACAAACTTCTTTTTTTATTTTCATTTCACATTTTATGTATTTAATTTTCCTGTTTTAAATACTACCGCGGCGTGTGCTACTCAATCGGTGCTAACCGCCCCGTTAAAGACCACGCCGGGGTAGATGAATCTTGATCTGTGCCAGCCACCCCGTTAAGTCGGCACTACCGGGGTCGTTGAGACAATTTTTCCCAAACGTCCCGTTAACGGGGTCGGACGACCGAGGTGGATGGTACCGACCCCCAAAATTGTGACCTTCAAGTTATCATATCTCGCATTTTTTTTATGTAATCGAAGTAATTCTTTCATCTATAATTATAATTATAGAGACGTCCTTACATAACAAATCGAAAAAAAAATGCCGTGTGTTGTACGTTATATCATCATCATCATCAGGTCATTTTAGTCTCCACTACAGGAGCACGACCCTCTCTCGTCCGTCACAGACAGGAGGATTTGGCCTACACTTCCCACGCTGGCCAGACGGGTTGGGGAGGCCTGATCGATGTTTGATAATGTATTTCCCTTAGTTGCCTTGTACGACATCCACGGGAAGAGACGGAGTGATTCTATTCTAGTCTGCCGGAAACCACACGGCGAACGTTGTACGTTATATGCACTAAAATTATTTCAAAATTACAGCGCTTCCCCCTTCCCCGCATGTGATGTTTAATTTTGGATGTAGAGCATAGATTCGAAACTACGACGCCCCGATTTTGTTGGATTTTTTGGATTGCCCCCGTATGGTAGCAAATTTATAGATTTTTTATTCACGTTAAAATGGTTCACAAGCCTATACCTTCCACAACCAACTGGTCAATTGCTAATTGACATAAAAATAATTCTTGTTAATACACTATTTATTGTAAGTAAAAAAGGCTGTGAGGAAAATAAAAAAAATATTTTACAAAATATACGTTTTATTTCGTTTCAAACATTACATACAACTCATGAAAGGAATGTTCTCTTAACACTGATGGCAAGAAACCCTGCTGTATATGACAGGAATACTCTCACAGTTGATCTAAGTAACGTTTTATAATTTTTACGCGATTATGAGCAAATGAATGAACCCTGTATCTAATTTTGTTTTTAAACACGTAAGATCATCGAAGCGCGATCGATAATCAATTACAATAGATTTGATTTATGCGTCTCATTTATCAACTGTTTTACAAAACCTATTAATATATATATAAATATATATTATATTATATTATATAATAATATAAATATATATTATTTGTAAAAGACTATGGGTGCTGAGTTACGCATCTAGCGCAACGTTTAGAATTTACAGAAACCAGTAAAAAAATAAATTCGTTGTCTGTATTGGTACACGGACGATAATTTTACATGATAACGTCTTATGACAACTTCGGCCGATGGAGTAGGAAAGAGATAGATGCGTCACACACAAGCCGAACGCTTAGGCCGATCGTGCCTCTCTATCTCTTGGTCCGCGTTCTCGCTTGCACGCTCGGCTCAGGCGGAACGTGACAATGCGTCATGCTTTTTTTTGCGTGCAGCCGGCATTCATCGATTTATGAGACGTTATCATGTCAAAAATGCATAAATAAATAAATATTCTTAGTCAAATTACACACTGCTATCTAGTCCCAAACTAAGCAAAGCTTGTACCATGGATAACTGATATAATACTTAAATATATATTTTTTTGTAAATACATAAACCTAATATTTATATAGAAAACACCCAGCTGAAGACAAACAGACATTGTAATGGACAGAAATATTTGTTATCGAACATAATAACAATCAATTTATAAAAGGCTACTTAGATCACTTAAGATAAAGCTTACTTTATTTGAAAAAATGAGAAGTTACATTACACAACGACACATCAAGTTACACACCCTATCAGCAGCGGTTCAGAATGAAAATTGGCGCTTAGCGACGTCACGTTACATTACGAAGTATGAAGCATGCCACAGACAAACGCGGCCGGCGATGATGGCGGCCTGTCGTATAGTAATTAAAATATCTTTAAGTAATCTATGGCAAAGTGCGGAGGATCTGCCGCCCATAAAATTGCCAACTGAGATACATGCCTTCTTTCTTCCCAATGAACTGTGAACTGTGCTTTGATGCGTCGCAATGTCACTATGTGTATCTATACAAGTGGAAAAGACGAACAGAACTCCGAGAGAAAGTATAAAGATACGAAACGTCCTTATTCAGGAAATTCATCCTTCAGGAATCAGGAAAATCGTTTATCAAATCAAATATATATATATATATATATATATATATTTAATCTAATCAAGGACCCATGCCTACAGCTAATGCATCTCCGTGTACCGACCGCGTCCACAACCAGAGTCCTGAGTGCGAGTTTTTTGTTCGCGTTCGATAATGTTAATGTAAACAAACCTGTCAAATAGAGGAGAACTCTCATGTTGTGAATTTGTATGAGGCGTGTCACATATCAATCAAAATCGTATGGCTTACATGCTCACATTTCGAAGCGAGCAAGCCGGCCAATTTGTGTATGTAATACGCGTCTGGTAAATTCATAATATGAAACTTTTTCTCAATTTGGTCGGCTTGTACACGTCACATTCGAACGTGTTAACGTTGTAAACGTTGCCGACCGAATTGAGAAAAAGTTTCATATTATGAATTTACCAAACGCGTGTCACATATCCAAATTAACCGGGTTGCTCACTTCAAAATGTGAGCAAGTAAGCCACATAATTTTGATATATAACATGCGTCTTATAAATTAACAACATGTGAGTTCTTCTCTATTTGGTCTGTTTGTACGTTGACATGGTCGAATGCGAACAAAAAACACGCACTATGCACTCAGTAAACCAATCGGACAAGAGCATTTTGCGTGTATATCGTGTTTTAATGTGGTCAGCCAAAATGTTTTCTGACGGTCACTGCAGGTTAGTGTCCAAGTCTATACACCGTAGGTCATAGCGGGGAGGACGCACTGGTTGAAAAGACTTTTTAGGCTTTTCAACCAGTCTTTCGACTTTAGTCTTCAAGCATTGCGGTTTCTGTGCGGTGAAAATGTACCGAAGTTTTTCGAAAGCTGCCCATCCCAATTATCTAGCTTAACTTAAATTTATTAGGATTTAAACAAAAGTCTGTTATTTTGTAGCGCTGCTTTTTAGGGTTCCGTACCCAAAGGGTAATACAGACCCTATTACTGAAACTCCGCTGTCCGTCCGTCCGTCTGTAACCAGGTTATATCATGACAGACAGTTGAAATTTTCACAGATGATGTATTTCTGTTGCCGCCGCTATAATAAAAATAATTTTAATATTATAATAAATTCGTATTTTCATAATTAAACGCAAGATTCGTGATGATGACCTTGACTGCATATAAAAGACGTTGTATTAAAGGTTCTCTGCGTATTCTATTAATTTTTTCCACCTGTAATGCCATTGTATTCTCAAAACATAAAGCGATGAATATTGTGCAGTTATTGTATTATGTTCCCGTATAAAATCCTATTATAAAAGCACTCTTAATAAGTTAATAACTCTTGTACAAACCGACGGTCCCTACGTATAAAGCGACATGTCAAAAATTGGCAATTTTTTTTTATTGCATAAATTGCTATAGATTGCCCGTAAAAAACATTTTCTTTTTTATTTTATTGATTGTATATATCTAAAAAGTAAGAAATTAACTCATTTGTCCAATAATAATATTCTTTAATTACTATATCGTAGTATAACCAGACATGTCTGAAATGACATGTCGCTTTATACGTACGGACCATCGAAACATTTGGCTTCCAATGGTGATTTTTATAATATCGTCTACCAACAATCCTTATTTTATAGTTATCCAACTTCATCAATTCCAACAACATTGAATTAAGTACATTTAATTGTATATATTTTTTTATTAATTCTATACGTGTTATACACATGCTAGTGGTCGCCCAGCCCCCTTACCACCAAAATAGAGTCGCTTATTCATTGGTATGAATAAGCAATTTATTCAGTCATTGAATCGCAATAAGAGTTGGTGGTAAGGGTGCAGTGGTCGAAATTCGACCATAATTAATTTAAATTATGACTTTAACAATAAACAAAAGAGTATAATATGGGTGTGTGTGTGTGTGTATCAAATACATGGTAGTGTGTGTAATTTTTTTTATTGTAATTAATGTATTTTTATACATCTCTCTTAATTCACGGGTCAAGCCCGGTCATTTGATAGGCGTGCGCGGGGATATGGATCCAAAGCGTAGAGGCACCCCTTTTTTATTGATAATTATTACAATCTACAGACCCGGGTTCCGCACCTTTTATTAACAATTGTAGAGGCCCCTTTGAGAAGTTTGATGTAATGCTGTACGTCCGCCGTGACCCGCTCCAGGATATGTTAATGGAACGACATACCCATGAGCAGGTCTCGGCAGGCGTTGAGACTATTGCGAAGTGTGATGGAAAATAAATGAGCTATGGAGATGAGATCTGGGTCAATATATTATTATTATTCTGCACTCTTTGTCTATATAAATTTATAAGTGTGCGAAATTTCATACTCCGCGTCCGCGCAATTTTCGCAAAGGTACAAAGTTTTTCCCTCACGTATTAATATATACACATATGTAACTGCTTAAATTGTGTGTTAATTTGGTTAATAATAGTACTTTCGTGTAGTATGAACACTTCTCAGTCAAGCCGACTTGCCTCCCTACCGGGAAAGCAGTATCTATAGGTATATTTTTTTATACTACGTCGGGTGGCAGACAAGCATACGGCCCGCCTGATTTGAAGCGGTTACCGAAGCCTTATTAACGCTCGCAACATAAAATATCGCTCGCACGCCGCCACCCCCGCTGCCAACGCAGCGTCTCCTTCCCTTCTGTTGATCTCACTCACTCGCAGGAACACAACAACCGTCAAGGGAAGTGTTATTTGGCTGCAGTATTCTGTGAGGTGGAGGTACTTCCTCAGTCGGGTAACTTACAATTGCGCTCCCTACATCTCTTTTCGCCAGAGCTTCGTTTGACAGTCAGCAGGGTGCACCGCGTGCAGGTGAAGTTGGCTTTGGTTCAAAGATGTTGATGAATCACACACGCCAAGTTATATAGGTACTATATAGATTTATGTCAATTTCATATTTATTACGAACTATATTGAACTTTATATCGTCTGCGTAAACGTCACTGCAGATCTATTTTCCATGTTGGGGTCATTCCTATAACACAATTGGGGTGTAAGTGGTTCATCAACATCTTTGAACCTAAGCTAGCCTCACCTGCACGTGGTGCACCATGATGACTGACAATTGCTCGAGGAAGGCTATAATATTAGGAGCCATATTACATTTTGACTGTGATTTCTGCGTAAAATGGCCAATTTTGGCGTTCTTGATCTCAGAAACAAAAATACATTAACAATGTTGACTTATTGAATAGTACAGAATAGCTATTCGCGTAGTACATAGCGGCCTCGCTTTTTGTAAATTTTGCTTAACTTTTTAAATAAACCCAAAATTGCAGAGAAAGATTTTCATAAAATGCGCGCATTCACTATTTTGAGCTCCTGGATTGTACTACTGTTCCAAACAAATGAAATAAAAAAAATAGAATGTTATTTGTTATATAGTCGTATAGTACATAGCGGCCTCGGAATTTTGAAATATCATTGATTTAATATAGAAAAAAAAACATTCTTTTAACCAAAAAAACTTCGAAAATCGCTTTAAGTAAACTGTTAATTTCTCGAATAAACGATAATATTATTGAGCAAAATTTATACGAGAATAATTGTAACTTCATGATGAATAAACTTTGTAGCAAGAATTTATTATCTTATTTCAATAAAAACGATAAATATAACTTCAAAATTACTACAAAAAAACGATGCACCGGCGCGGCGGCCTTCGCGGTTTAGTACTGGGCGAGAGCTCGTCAGCGTGCAAATGTAATAGGGCTCTTAATAAGGCTATAGTATTTATAACATCACGCTACCACCAATAGGAGCGGAGCACCAATGAAAAATGTTGCAAAATGGGAAAAAATATTCCTTTTGAAAGCTTCCGTTGCGTGCGCTGTAAACGGTTCAAGTTACGCAACAATTATATACGACGGAATTATTCATCTTAAAAAGTTCTAAAAGTCCGTGATAGCATATAATAAATAAAAATTGTCAGACAAATTACACAGCGCCATCTAGCCCTAAAGTAAGCGAAGCTTGTGTTATGGGTACTAGACAACTGATAAACATACGTAAATACATTTTTTTTGTAAATACATACTTATGATACATAGAAAACAGCCAGACCAAGACAAACAGATATGTTCATGCACACAAATGTTTGTCCTGTGTGGGAATCGAACCCACGAGCGTTGGTGTCGAAGCCGCGTCATTGACCGCTACGCCCTTCTTCTTATAGATACGTCTGTGGCTACGCCAGCGTCGGACTGGCCATATAGTCGGGGTGGCATTTGCCAGCCGGGCCCCAGCCTGCGCGGGCCCCCCACAAGCCTGGCTTGCGGGGCTTGCGGCAACCGTATATACCATCTACCATCATCTAGTCTCGGGCCCCGGGCTTGTCAGCCACCGGGCCCTTCCGGCCCAGTCCGACCCTGCGCTACGCCACCGAGCTCGTCCATGTGTCTATCTTTTATGATTGGTTCACTATAACCTTTCAAATGGTAACCATAAGCTTCCTACGCTTCACTCTCAACGCTCTGTTACACGCAGGCGAAGTTGCGCGAGTCAGTTAGTAATATAATAATCATAAAGCATACGACAGATGTGTATAACACGCATAAGCAAAATCCGACCCAAAGGACCAGATAATACTTACATAAATAACATATACTTAGAACTAACATTTTGAGACAAAAATTACGCCAGTTGTTTCGTTCATACAATTATCTAGACAGTCGTTCCTAATCTATGATTGGTGACGTATTTCGTATCAATTTGTCTATGTACTAATATACAGAGTAATGATAATTGTCTAATTTTCACTTATCTCAAATTATTTGGTATTGTAACTAACCCCTGTATGACTAGACATAAATCTTATATAGACAGGGTGCGTCTAAAAGAGTACCGGTATTTGAGACTTGTAAATTGTTACCGATTTCATTATTTATTTATGTATATACAAATACCGGTTAATTATGTTTTTACCGGTTTCCTTCAACACGAGAGTTACATCTTCATGTTATATAACCGAAATAACCAACCGGTTTCTCTCAAATGTAACGATTAGCTTTACAATCTGTACGTAGTTGCAGCAACATGTAGTAGCATTGACTTTATAAGAAAGAATCCATAATATACCGATTACTAACTGTTAATGAGCCTTTATAAAAATATTGTTCTAATTACCTGTTGATACACTGGCGCACGAGGTAAACTATTTTAGTTTAGAGCTCCTATTCCCAAAAATTGGAATATTAAGTACCAAGCATACATATAGACAGAAATTTGGCTATGCCTTATTATAACTTACTTTACTAAGTATAAATAACCATTGCACAAATATTTTTTTTCTACGTAAACAATTCGTAAGTCGTAAGCTACGAATAATAAATGAAGAGAAGCGCAGCTGACCACCAAGGTTTGGCAATGGTTCGAAAAATCCCGGTAAATTAATAAAACTGATTCGCTTTAATTAAAAGGTTTCATTCTGCGCGAGACCGTAGTCCAACGCTTTCGTTGAAAATTAACCCTATTATATTCGTTAATCTAAATAAATCGGCGCTTCGAATGGCTAATATCAAGCACACTGGTTAATAAAGAGACTAAACAATGTTAAGATAACCGGTTTCGAAATCATCATCATCACAAACAGTAGGAAATGCGGCTTATTATAAGGTGTATTTGTAGACATTGACAGACAGCAAGTACGATTTTGAAGCGGCAAATAACACATGTAGTCTGTCAGTAGGTATATGCTTCATTACGTTTAGAACCGGTATTTAGTTGGAGTTACATTTCTCGTCTACTATTATTCGTAGGTCAAGCTGAGCGAGAAGGCTCCAATCATTAGCAAAGTATCTTGTAATCATAGCACCGGGAATTGACATTTATATTACCGGCGATTTTCATTTTAGTGTTATTTTAGTTGCTCTGTGCAGGTAAAGAGATTCATAAAGTCAGAAACCACTCGCTCAGTCAGTTCATGTTACATAAGAAAAAAAAAATACTTAATCGCCAAAATGTAATAAATTACTTAATTTAAATAAATAAAGCTTATCTACTTATACTAACAATAAATTAGAGATAATATCAAACAATGCACGAGTCAAATTATAGTATTTCGATAACCTGTTTAAGTACAATTACGAGTAGGTACTGTGAGCTTTACTATTTGAATTTGGTAATGTTCCTATGTCGCGAGCAATAGCAAGTCTAGCCACCATAGCACATCTTGAAAGGTTTGATTTGTTATCGGCGGCAAATAAGATTAGCACTACTATTCCGCGGAAATATTACGGCCGAAGTTTCAGGGTGATCAGTTAGGATCAAGGCTTGGAACCGGTATTTACTACAGGTAGCGAAATGGTAATACCGGAATTGAAAGATACTTTTACTATAGCGATAATAAAATACCTGCATTATTAATACCGATAATTTTTTTACCGGTATGTTGTTCACGCCTCATCTGGTATTTGTAAATACCGGTATTTCAGGTCATGGGATTAGGATTGCTAATATGGTGTATCCACACAAGCCGTCGCCTTGCAGACTGCCTTAGCGCGCGTACCGCAAGTAAAGCCGCGCCATGTGTTTATACGCCAATATTTGCTATGTAATGCGAAGTAATTTTCATAAAAGCATTGCAAAACAACAAAACTATGCCGAATTCGCGTATTCCTATATACTTTTTGGTATATGCAGTCGGCAAAGCGTGAGGATCGCACTTACACAAAAAATGTGTAAATACCTAGACTGTTGTTATGTTTTGGTTTAGGATAAGTATATTTTCTTAGTCGTGTAATTGTTAATTTTTTTTAATGTTTTCATTGAGGGAGGATGTTGTATTAACTAGATACTTGTTGTAGCAATTACAGTGCGACACAGAAAAGTAGACAAAAATAGGGGCGCCACTTTCTTCGTAAGAACAGTTCTCACATGGCAACCCTTGGCCACTTTTGTGTAAAAAAAAAAGACAATGTTGCTATTATTAATAAATTTAGTTCCCTTTCTACTCTTTTGTGTTCTACTGTAAATGTTCATGCTGTAAGGGTGTTTTCCTTACGTTGATTAGTGACTTGTTTGCTTGATGTGGAGTGCAGAAAGGAAAGATCACCAAAAGTTGTAGTTAATATAATTAGGTGATTACAAACAAGTCAGATGCTTCCTTTCTCCAATGTGTATTGGTTCGATGTTATGATAGCACTCACCGATATTAGTGACAATATTTACTTTTATAGTAATCAAATGTGACGCGTGCGCGCGGAGTCGCCGCATCAGCAAAATATAAAATATGTGTGGTGTAAACCGTACATTTTGGGAACACCAGAGAAGAGATAAAAAGTTAAAAGAAAATGCTCAACACAAAGAGATAAGGAAATGCCATAACAAAATAAATTGAAATTATTCGAAATTAAACGCGAGGTTCTTAATTCCACCGGTGCCGGTGACGCTCTGACGTGATGTCTCTGATGGCGGGACCTCAATGTGGATGCTCCGTTGCTGGGGCTCGTCCGGTCGCTGTATTATTTGAAGCTCGATATCTTCAGAGTGTTGACGAGCTGGTGCGCGTGGTCGGTTTCTTGCACAGTAGTGACAGCGCTTCCTCCCAACCAGCACCAGCACAGTAAAAATGACTGCTATTAGTAGAGTATAGCAAATGGCGTATTGATGTACGTCATGAGTAGATAGAGTTGGTAATCTGGCTTCTTGTTCCTTTTGATGGGCGATATCCTCTTCAATCTTCGCAAAGTCGGAGTTTGTTGTCTGTAGCAATCGTGGGACATCGTGGTAAGTTGTCAAGTTAACTATCTTGTTGATAGACGTGTTGAAAGCTGGGACCGAAAAATCATAATCCATCTTCATGCGGCTGTTATAGTGGCGATGAGAGTGGATCGTCAGTCCCTTAGATTGCACCACGCATCCTTGCGGCATTGTGATTATCCCGGATGACGTTATAGTATAAGAGGTAACGTCATTACCACATATAATACGTAGTGGACAAGTTTCACAACATATGATCAGCCAGCTGTTCTGTGTATGTAATTCAATCCACGAGTCGTAGCACGCTCGGCGCTCGACTTCACAAGGCTGAATGTTTTGATGCGACAGCAGTTTCGCTTCGCATGGTGCCTTGTTGTTGTGTAAATCGAATATAGGTGGATTCAATTTGCAGGTAAACTTGTTCGATTTCTGTAGTGAGCAATGTTTGAAGTCATCATCACTCATCAACATGTAGATGTTCTTTTCAAAGTTAACAGCTATGTACTTCGAAGTCACTCGTATATAAACCGCTTCTGAGTCTCCTTTTATGGGCAGTGCAGTAGGTTTATAGAGTGTGAAGTCCTCGTTCGATATGAGTGGAATGTTCATTTCGAAAAGAAAGTAGTTTTCAGTTACTCGTGCTTTGACATGTATCTGCTTGTAAATGTCTTGGATTTCTTCCTTATAGTTATCTGCCGGTAAAGATAATGTTTTCGGGATGGTTCCAGATATCTCATTGAGTTGCTGAATGAGATGAGCAGGCGTTATCAAATGAACGTCGACATGTCCTTGATAGACGTTAGTCAGTGTGTCAAAGAGCATCTCTTGAAAAGTTTTCAGGCTGTTCATCAGGAGATACAAAGTTAGTGAAGCTGAGTTGATGTAAGTTGTAGCTGACAGGACTTGTATTTCTGTCTCTAGTGCACCAATATTCTGGTTAGTTTGATTCACGAATTGATCGATCATAATGAATTGGCGCTGAATGTTATCTTCACTTTTCTTTAGAATCTTATTCTCAAGTTCCACAATAGTTGTTTGGTTTTTGATAAGTTCCAATAGATAGTTGTCATTGTTTCGAAGAGATTCAATATCTTCTTCGTATTTGTCAGCAAATCGTTGGTCTAAAATGCCAAATAAGCTATTAGCGAGGTATCCCACTCCGTCCACTAATCCTCGTTTCTTTCGGCTTGCAGTTAGATGTTTGTGTGGGTTTATTAAAATGTCGTTATAATGTTGTAAAAGATCCATCTCGTGACTTAGTTGTTCCATTGTAGTGTTGCATTGTAGTAAGTTGGAGTTATGACACAAGTTTTTCAAGTTATTGAAATAGTCGTTGATACGGCGAGTTCCTTCCCAATAAGTTGATAAGTTGTAATACATAACAAGCGTCCACTCATTATGCACCGTATGCAGTTTGCCCACCGTGTCATAATAAATAGGTCGGCTGTTTTCTAAGGCCGTAACCCGAGCTCCAGACGACCCGGCGTCGAGGGAGCCATATGATGGCGATAACAATGTAAACATTGTCAGCATTGTTATTAATAGATTGGAAATAAGTTTATTTCCTTTCCGTTTTTTCTGTTCTGAGTTCTTTTTTTGTTTATTTTCAGTTTTGATTGTGCAATAGCGTGTGGTGTTTCAAATTACATTCCTTGCACGTTTTCTGCGACTTGCATACTTCGTTATGTCGAAATAGACAGTTTTTGCATAGTTTCAGTTTTGCCATTGTGTTATTGCGTTGAGCTATGTCCATGTTAATGAAATTAGGACAATGCATCAGCACATGATTTCCGGTGCAATGTGGGCAATTTCCGTTAGTAGTATGATAGTTGTATGACTTCTTGAATTCCATTTTTTTGACGTTTGTTTCGGCGAAGGTTTTTCCATTGAGATGATTTTTCAGTCGGTGTATTTCCATTTCTAGTTGATCTGGCGTTTTCTGTCACATCGTGTTTCCAGAGACAGTAGTCGTTTTGTTAGATAATTCGTCGTTTTGCGAGATGAACCATCCTTCTTGTAGTTAGTAGTTATAAGTTGATAGATAGTTCCTAAGTTGAGAGTAGTAGAATTAGATGATAGTTGATAGATAGTTCTTGAGTTGTGCTGCAGTCCAGTTTGACTGTAGTGGTCCACTCCTCGTAGTTGACGGAAGAGCTTCCCAGAGTTGTGTTGTAGTCCATTTAGACTGTAGTTATAAGTTGATAGCTAGTTTAGCTATAAGTTCTGTTGTAGTCCACTCCTCGTAGTTGACGGAAGAGCTTCCCAGAGTTAAGTTGTAGTCAAGTTAGACTATAGCGGTCCACTCCTCGTAGTTGACGGAAGAGCTTCCCAGAGTTGAGTTGTAGTCCAGTTAGACTGTAGTTATAAGTTGATAGCTAGTTTAGCTATGAGTTCTGTTGTAGTCCAGTTAGACTGTAGTTATAAGTTGATAGCTAGTTTAGCTATGAGTTATGTTGTAGTCCAGTTAGACTATAGTGGTCCACTCCTCGTAGTTGACGGAAGAGCTTCCCAGAGTTTTGTTGTAGTCGAAGAGTCCTTGCGATAGTTGACACACAAGGTCTTGTTGTTCACAAAACAGGTTTGTTGAAGTTCCAGCTTCTCCATGTTGTTGCGTTTGTGTGGTTATAACTTACAATATCTGGCACGGATTGATGACAGATATAGTGTTGCTTCAGTTAGTTGTGTAAATATCTGGCACGGATTAATGACAGATATAGTGTTGCTTCAGTTAGTTGTGTAAATATCTGGCACGGATTAATGACAGATATAGTGTTGCTTCAGTTAGTTGTGTAAATATCTGGCACGGATTAATGACAGATATAGTGTTGCTTCAGTTATTTGTGTATCTCGAGATGAAGAATCCTTGCGATGGTTGACACGCACGGTCCTTATGTTCCCGAGACGAGCTTGTTGAAGTCATAGCTCCGGGTATCTGGCACGTAGTTGACGGTGACAGGCGTAGAGCGTTGCGTTGGTTCGTTGTAGCTCTCAGTGTCCTTGCACTCTATACGCAGTGTGTGCGCCTTCTCAATCCAGCTGGTGATTCTCGCTTGTGAGAGGCCAGCCGAACCGATTCGCCACTGTCGTTTAGAGACACAAAAAACACCAAGTTCTTGATAGCTCGAAGGACCAAATGTAAGGGTGTTTTCCCTTACGTTGATCAGTGACTTGTTTGCTTGATGTGGAGTGCAGAAAGGAAAGATCACCAAAAGTTGAAGTTACTATAATTAGGTGATTACAAACAAGTCAGATGCTGGCAATTCCTTTCTCCAATGTGTATTGGTACGATGTTATGATAGCACTCACCGATATTAGTGACAATATTTACTTTTATAGTAATCAAATATGACGCGTGCGCGCGGAGTCGCCGCATCAGCAAAATATAAAATTTACATGTGTGGTGTAAACCGTACATTTTGGGAACACCAGAAAAGAGATAAAAAGTTAAAATGCATAGGTCGCTGGTTCAAATCCGGCTCGAAGGACCAAATGTAAGGGTGTTTTCCTTACGTTGATTAGTGACTTGTTTGCTTGATGTGGAGTGCAGAAAGGAAAGATCACCAAAAGTTGTAGTTAATATAATTAGGTGATTACAAACAAGTCAGATGCTTCCTTTCTCCAATGTGTATTGGTTCGATGTTATGATAGCACTCACCGATATTAGTGACAATATTTACTTTTATAGTAATCAAATGTGACGCGTGCGCGCGGAGTCGCCGCATCAGCAAAATATAAAATATGTGTGGTGTAAACCGTACACATGCTAACAAATCTCTTTGGCAACAAAAAATAGAGAATGAGATAAACAGAGGCTGAACATCGCCACGAATCGAATTTTATATCGAAAAGTTGTTATTTTCTTTTTTGCATTGACAGATATGTTGCTTGGTGGCTGTGAACGCGTAGCTGTCATAAATATTTTAACATTTGATGAACCTTTTTTCATATCTAAATTATTACTAACATGGAATACGACTGCATTTCATTTGTTAATTAACTACAAGAGTGGATTACCACTAGAAATCGTCAGGACATCCTTGCCGTGGTAGTTCGTACCACACGAAGTTTAAAACTCACCAGTAGCGTTCATTCTCGGTTAAACTTACTGTCATCAGTTTTGACATTCCAGAGTAGGGCTGCCAACTTATCACATAAAGTATGCTTTTTCCGACTAAAATATGAAAACACGGTACGGCCAGCTACAGAGGCGGACCCTAGGCAACATTGTATTTCCGGCCCTAATATAGAAGTTTTCACTTCAAAAATGAAAATTAAAAACCTAATTTTCGGGCTTAAAAATAACGGGCTCTAGGTACGTGTCTGTTGTCTAGGCCTTGTCAGCCCCTGGCCAATAACAAAAGTTAATTAACATCCTTATTTCAAAATATCTAGCTGGAAACTTTATCTTTTATTAACTTATTAATTGTAAATTTCATAAACATAGTCCGATAACTAGCTAAAATGACACTGAACAATGAACTGGCCACTAACATCTGACATTCTTTAATAATGTGGTAGGTATCTTGGCAACCCTACTTAGGTGTGTTTGAAACTACACAAGAGTCCCAAAAGGTTTAGAAGAGACGACACGTTAGGACACTGCAGACTTCACCTCCACAGCACATGCTATGTTACACGAAGCTATACTGATTGTCGACAGCTCGCAAGTCTACGTGAGCGCCGCTGGCGACAAGTAATGCTTCTAGTTCTGCGCGCCGCATGCGCACGTCGCTACCGTGTGTGACGCCCAGCTGGAAGGAGAAAGGGTATTTTAGTCTGTTGACTGACATAGTGAAATTGAGAAATAACCAGGGTTTCTGTCAAAGCTGAAAAGGAATTAGATTGAACTTTTTGGGTTTGAAAATTGGGTCTTGCTTTAGATTCATCATATTCATCATCAGGTCATTTTAGTCCACTACAGGAGCACGACCCTCTCTCGTCCGTCCCAGACAGAAGGAGGATTTGGCCTACACTCCACACGCTGGCCAGACGGATTGGGGAGGCCTGATCGATGTTTCATAATGTATTTTCTATTTAATTTATTTGCTTTAGATTGTCGATAGGTATTTGTCTTTCGTCGGTAGGAACTTTGCTGCTGCAACGACAAAGCCTACATCGCCTCGGAATGGAAATGGAAGCGACTTTTTGCAACGTAATTGTACATAGCATAATGAACTTTATGTCAATTGCCTATCATATAATTGGAATCCTCGCGCATTCTCGAGAATTCCCCTATTTTTGGCACGTATTTACGTTTTTTTTTGATGATTATTGCAGACCCTGTGTCCGTACCTTTTATTAACAACTATTTTTATCAACAATATTCTTACAATTTATAAATTGCACGTCGCTATTATGATAATAATTATATTATTGTCTATTACTACTTAACCTAAATAACGTATTTAACTTTATATGTTATACAATTGACATAAATTTCATTATGCAATGAACAATTTCGTTGCAAAAAATCGCTTTCATTCGATTCCGCGGCGGTGTAAATTGAGCCTAAGGTGATTGCAGTGACTCTGAATTTCGGACCCACTAACCTATGCCTGGTTTACACGACTGGACTCTGAATTTCGGACCCACTAACCTATGCCTGGTTTACACGACTGCAGTGACTCTGAATTTCGGACCTAATTGGGTACATGTAGACAGGATGGGCAGTAAGTCAATTGGCAAAATTCGGTTTCATTTTCACTTAATTTACCTACGTCACGTGAAGCACTTTACAAGCTGGCAGTTCCGAATGCATCCAGACAATGCCAGTCGCACTGGACCCGAAAATATAACTGGACGGCTGGACTGACTTGCAATCGGTAGTCATCAGCGGATTGGTTTGAAACAAGTGTCCACACAAGCCCAGCAGCAAGTCAGCGCTGTATTGAACTTAAACCGCAGTAAGTTTGGAACCAAAGAACTGTATCTGAATCGGCTTCAGCTTAGGTGTCAGGAACCCAGGGCCGACGATACAAATAAATACATCTTAAAAAATAATTTGTGTAAAAGGTATTATGAATGAGGCTTTGTTCTTTTACTAATACATTACGTAAACATTACGTAAAATTTCGATATTTCAAAAAATGGAATCTGGTTCCCCAAAAATATTGAACTACCACCGTCTAAAACCACACGATCTCCTCTCCACCGTATGACGAAACCTTGAGGACCCTTCTACCTACCTACCTACCGGACTTTAGAGCAAATCCCAACTTGCCTGCGCATGGTGAACGGCGCCGTAGGTATAGTTCGACTAGGGAAGTAACTCAACCTCACAGAAAACCGCAGCCATATAAAAATAACCTTAAAGTTTGCGTTCCTGCGAGAGAGGTCACCAGAAGTGCGTTAGTAGCTGCGGTGTTCACGAGCTATGTATCACGAGGTATTGCAAACTAGTCTAGAACTCTAGAGCTACGGTGACCGCCGTATGCTTGTTTGACACCTGGTAACCAAGCTGTGCCATGAGTCTGCCGAGGTTTTCTCAAGACGCTATAGCCTGTGATTGTTGAAAGTGGCAAAAATCTAATCTGAATTTTAAGAGCCCTATTACATTTGCACGCTGACGAGCTCTCGCGCAGTACTAAACCCGCGAAAGCCGCCGGTGCATCATTTTTTGTAGTAATTTTGAAGTTATATTTATCGTTTTTATTGAAATAAGATAATAAATTCATGCTACAAAGTTTATTCATCATGAAGTTACAATTATTCTCGTATAAATTTTGCTCAATAATATTATCGTTTATTCGAGAAATTAACAGTTTACTTATATACAATAATATTATCGTTTAGTTTATTTTCGTAGTTTTTTTGGTTAAAAGAATGTTTTTTTTCTATATTAAATCAATGATATTTCAAAATTCTGAGGCCGCTATGTACTATACCACTATATAAGAAATAACATTCTATTTTTTTTATTTCATTTGTTTAGAACAGTAGTACAAATCCAGGAGCTCAAAAAAGTGAATATGCGCATTTTATGAAAATCTTTCTCTGCAATTTTGGGTTTAATTAAAAAGTTAAGCAAAATTTACAAACAGCGAGGCCGCTATGTACTAAGCCAATAGCTATTCTGTACTATTCAATAAGTCAACATTGTTAATGTATTTTTGTTTCCGAGATCAAGAACGCCGGAATTGGCCATTTTAAGCAAAAATCACAGTCGATATGTAATATGGCTCTTAAATTGAACGCCGTGAACCGACTTCTTAGTTCCTTCAAGTCATTACTGGCAACACACAATGTTCTAAGATGGTCTTTAGGTTTTGGGGTATTTTAGACAATATGTGACGTAGTTACCCGAATGCTGCCCACTCGAGTTGGATTCATTTGTTAACCTCTTGGTCGAAATTACCTAATACTTAATTAATAATCAAATTCCAAAAGCTTCTTACTCCTACTAATTTCTTCTGATTAAATTCGTTGTGAGTTCCAAGGCAGCCGTAGTCTTACCCCCGGGACTGCATTGGACTTCACTGTTCATTGCCTTTTTAGGTGGTCGCCGCTGTTAATCCCGGCTACACAGGAGACACAGTGGTGGGAATATGTGCCCCCCCCCCCCCCCTAAATCTAAACAATTATTATTAAATTATAGAATATTATTTACACTTTTGAGACTAATAATTTCGCAACAAGTACTTATATATACATATCGTAAGCTAATAAAAGCAAGTGATCACTTACCAAAAATGAATGTGCATAACAAAAACACAGGCAAACCAAGGTACAAAACACAAAGTATATTTACTAACAGATGTAGTCACGTGATTGGAACTTGCCTACGTCATCAGCTGTAATTGGACTCTGTTATGCAGAATAGATCCAAGCCGACATTTTGTTACTTTCAAGATAAAGCTATTTAAAGTTTAATAGGAATAAAAATATCACGAAGTAAGTTTTGGGAAGTATATATCCTCAAACTGCTAGAATCTGTTGCGAATATATAACTCAACACACTCGAGATGAAGTTTCCCGCTATGTATATTATCTCTCAATTTGACATGGTTTGTCGCTGGGATCTATTCTGCATATTCTGTATACAAACTAAAGAAACAATTTAGTCAGCATACAGAAAATATCCACTTATAGAATATATATGTGCAACAAGGCGGCCTTATTGCTAAAAGCAATCTTTACAAGGCAGCGTTAAGGCAACGGATTATGTCACGGGAAGAATATACCTTGTTTTTGTACCGAACAAAACGAAGAAAGACATACAGCAAATAAAAAAAAAACACGAAGCCATTCCATAGAATAAGTTTAATAAAGTAATAAAATTTACAACCAAACATATTACGTTTAAAGCTCGGAAGAACAAGATTTCGTTTATAAAAAACGTATATATACTACACTATTAGTACATTACAATAACAGCTCTTGACGATAAAATAGGATAAATAAGTTTTAACTTACGATTTTAAAGACCCTCAAAGAACCTTTGGGAGAATACCCCTGATTTTAGTTAGTAATGCATACGTAAAACAAATATATAGATGGCGCTAGTGTTAACTACCAAAAAAAGAAACAAAAATTAAGACTGCGAAAATTTGTATTTTATTTACAAATGTGGTTATCTCAAAAACTTTTATATTTAATAAATTGTATACATTTTTGTGATCGCCTTATTTTTTTAACCCTACTTGCAGGGTTCGCAAAAAATCCGCTTTTTCACTTTTTATGTAAAAAGCGGTTAACCCCGTTCAGCAGTTACGAGAAAACATAGTGTCAGACATACATAAATAATATAATACAGTTTAAACATATAACCCCACCTTTAGACGCAGTCGGTTAAAATCCCATAATAATTACATTATTCGTCACTGGTCATAAAATGGCGCCACTAGCGTATGCATTAAATTGATGCCGGAATTTATTATCTATAAATTTTATTCCGTATCTTTGAAGTTTGGGGTTGCCATGAAAAAAATTAAAATTATATAAGGCACTAACAGCATCCTTTAATACTATAACAACGACACCATACAAAATGCAATGGACTGGTTCTAATGACATACATAACTAAATCTAGATGAGTTATGGGTAGAATAGAAATAATTAATGTACTATTGTGATATCAACACTATTTCCCACGTTTTAAAGTAGGCTTGTGATATTTAAGTAAATGAACAATAAAATATAATAAACGCAACATGATTATTTCGAAATCTCATACAAATCTTAGAAAACTACTTCAATTCACAAAAGCTATTGTTTTAAGAAACATGTTTTATGTTTTTTAAATGCGTTACGTTCGTAATATTCTTCACTTTTACGTAAAGATTAATACCCCATTTATTTTTTAATAGATTCAAAAATGGGGTGAGGCTGTGTCATGGACACGGCCGTGTATTGTAGGTACGTGAATACGTTATATGCACTAAAATTATCTCAAAATGACAGCGCTTCCCCCTCCCCCGCGCGCGATGTTCCATCGTCCTTACTTAGCATAATAAATTCTTTCATCCTTCATCTATCCAGTGGTGTGATTGAATTTTGGATAGAGATAATAGATTTATAGCTGCAACACCAAACTGTATCCCTCGATTTGTTATCATTCGTTATTTGAATTGCCTTCTTATAGAAGCAAATTTAAAGACGTATTCCCGTCATTAAAAGTGTAAGTGGTAAACGTAAGAACGCCAAGTACAATAGTACAAGTAATGTGCATGTAAGGTAGTACAATTACTTGTGCTACTTTATCCTTGAGTAAAAAAAAATTATGTTCGAGCCGTTCTAAACTGTATGATTTTTTTTTAATGAGAAGTGTTGATATGATATCATAAAACATCAACACATTACACACGTTAGTTCATTTCGTTTTCTAGATGTATCTGCACTCTGGTTATATGCTACCTATAGCGACATCTGTTGTTGGGCGATCTATACTAATTTTAAAATTGGAACAGACCAGAGACAATATAAAAATATTTCATTGGATGTTTCCATTATTTTTATGACACATTTTATAGTCATATTAATTTTGAATTGAGCTTTTGTATGAGACATTCGCAATAATCAAAATTAAAACTTTTTACACATAAATATGAATAATTTACACTTGTCACAATAAATAAAATGCAAATGGCAAAAAAAGTGTTTTATGAAGCACACAAAAACACGACATTATGTTTTTATTACGTCAATATGTACATATTGCACGCAAATTAAATAGAAAAAAAAGCATCAATACATAAGGCTATGTATTTAGTTCCCCTAATCCACAGCGAAGGAGAGTTATTATAGAGGTATTTGTGAAAATAATTCGATTTTCCTGTAGAATTTGTCAGAAAAAATCGGGTTTTTATTTAACTGCGTGTACTAAAATAAAAATAATCACGATTTCTTATGTAATGGCTAAATATGAAAAATGACCTATCTGCATTTTAGATTATCATTTTTTTTTTGCCATTAATTTCTAATAAAATAAATATTTATAATGTCAATATTATATTATATTTTACACTCAAATTTGTTTATAAGCAAATTATTAAAAGAAAAATCAATAATTAAAATATTGCAATTGATTATAATGAGTCAATATTTATAATGCCAATATTATATTATATTTTACACTCAGTTTTTTTTACGAACACTGTAAAGTAAAGTTAATAAAAGAAAATCAATAATTAAAATAATGAAAGCAACAAAATAATAAATTGTATTGGGATGAAACCATAGACATTAAATACTGGACTGCATATTCCACATTCACAACCTAATTCGACTGCGAAGAAATATTTGCAGATTAATGTGATGTGACTTCACAGTCGAATATATTAATTGTAAAGATCTTTCCCTTAAACCTTGCAAGGCTGACTACAAGAAAAACGTGAAATGGACATATTTATTAAGACAAGGAGACAAAACTACCATCTCTTTCGAACGTAAAACGATGTCGCAATGTGAGACCGCTTTTGTCGTGTCAGATGTGCTGGACGCTATTAACATATAGGGATATACGTCTTGCATCGTCGTATGATGTGATGTTCTAACTCAAACATGTATGTTGTAGATAATATTGAAGAATATGTATATAAATCTTATATATGTAAATATTCCTTAATATATATAAATTTTCCTTTGCCACGATGTGTCCGCGATAAACTTAGAAACTATTTAACCAATCTTAATGAAATTTTGCACACTGCAGCGAATAGGAGAGCTTTTATCTAATTCTTCACCTTTGTATGAAAGTCCATACGGACGACAATGCCGGCGACCGCTAGTATCATATACATTTTGTACTAAGTCATACATGTGTTGAATTAAATATTTAATGTATGCCTTGTTGTGTATATTTCAATACTATTAATTTCAATTTTGTCCATGAATAAAGTGAGATCCATTCGTATTTAGTGCAACCGCGAATTCTAGACTCTATACGCAGTCCAGTCTTTTACATCTATGTTTGGAGTATAGCGTCTAATGACAATCGGTGGGTCTGTGTTGCCTCTTTATAATTGCAAAGGACTAGCTTTCTAATAGCAATGTTTTTTTTTAATATTTATAAGTTATTTTTGTCGGTTTAATGTATTTTTCGTCTTCCAGCTAAAGCCTGGAAAATTTAATAAATGTTAGATATTTTACCTAATAATTTATAAAATATAAATCAAAGTAATAATTAGATAAAGAATGATATATTTCCATGACTATCGCATTATGCAGATAATGCTATAAAACGTAATCAAGTCTCTTATTTTCGAGTTGTGATTTTTTATTTAACCTACTTGTACTTAATCACAAATAATGTATTAGGGTCAGCTAAAGTAGAATGGAAAACTGCTGGAGCATTACTCACAAAAAATATCGCATTTCTTATAAGAGACATTGAGCATTAACAGACATACATGCGCGCTCATCAGGGGACAGCTGAGAATCCGTGTTTTTTGCACAATGTGCAAAAAGTCACACTGAGCTGTGGCCATTTGCTTGCTGCAGCACACACATGCATCTTTTATTCTGTGTTCTGCTTCCTAATGTATAAGTTCTCTCCTTGCTATTCTTTAATTTAATTTTTGTATGTGTGTGACTGTAGTGTGTAATAAACTTATCAATCTATATCTATACTGTAATGGTAATCACATCCTAAGCAGATAAGATGTATTTAGATTAGACCATTACCACAGCATAGTAATACAACCAGTAGTTTAACTTCATACTAGCGCCCAAATCGGCGCACGCACACAGTCAAGTATCATTTACACGACCGCTCAGGAAACCAAAACTTCCTGAGCGGTCGTGTAAATGACGCTTGGCTGTGTGCGTGCGCCGATTTGGGCGCTAGTATGAAGTTAAAGTACTGGTTATATTACTATGCTGTGGCATTACTATAGGCGAGACAAGAGAGGCATATGTCGCAGTCTCTTACACGCATGTAGCATCATCTCGCTCTATATCTGCTTTGTATGTGATGCCTTAGATTCAATTTACACCGCCGCAGAAGGGAACGGAAGCGACCTTTCCAACGAAATTGTACAAAGTATAATGAACTCTATGTCAATTGTATAACATTAACATATAAATACGTGCCATAAATAGGAGAATTCTCGAGAATGCGCTAGGATTCCGAGGGAGACGACCTTTTTTGGCTCGTATTTAAGTTTGTAAGTTATACAATTGACATAAAGTTAATTATGCTATGTACAATTTCGTTGGAAATAATTAGCTTCTTTTCCATTCCGCGGCGGTGTAAATTGAGCCTTAGCACTTTGCAGCACAAATGGCAAAACGCGGGTGTATTCCGGGTATAGCAAAAGTTCATACACTACGCATAAACGCTTAGCATCTGGCGATCTGTATACTAGTTTTAATTCATTATTCGGTTTTTATACTACGCTGTCTTTATATCAACTAATAAAGATTTTTTTATTGATAATAGTTTTACGGCCCTAGATTCGAGCCCTTTAAAGATCGACTTTTGTTTAATTTCTTCTTTTTGCTCGATTATGAATCGCATAGATAAAAATCTCATTTAATTTTTATCCTGAAAAGTTTAATATATTGGTAATAATTTATTATCGGTAAGTATTTTCAGATATTATCTTGGTTACCGTGTATTCCTTTCTCTTAATTACGCGCGCGCATCATTATTGTTCTTTGCCCGTTGTTGTCAGATTTTATTTCAGCCAAGTGAGACCAGCTGATACTTCTATATCGACTAACATTAATTTCTCTTATCTATTGCTAAAGCAATCGATATTACACGCTCTAGCCGTCTCTTCCACTCAAATTCATTTGCATACTATTTTGAACTTTACTCCGATTGAAAAAGGAACACAATTCATTGGCAATAGAAAAAAAAAACTTTAGAATTTTCGCTTCCGTCTAAACTGACCCTAAGGGCGTTTACACAATAACACGTATTTAAATAGTGTTTTTAAAAATACGTCTTCATATTCCTACATTTTTGTATATTCTGAATACAAAATGTAATACAATTGAGTTTTGTATGTTGATATCGCATACATGAAAACTAGTCTACTTTTTACAAGTAAAGCTTGAGCGTTAAACATAGCTTACAAAGATAACATAATCTCATATCTCCTTTAAGCCACACATCTACAGACATAATTCTCGATTGTTCTTTGAGAATAAAAAAAATTGTGACATTTAATAACAACTTAAGTCTTAAAAAAATCAAAGTATTCTGGGCAGAGTCAAACCAATTGGCTTTGGCAGGATTTCTTTGCTGACTAAAAATATTACTATCCGACTTGCTTACGGACAAATTTCTACCTTCGTGTAATTTAACCTGATATCAGGGTTACCATTTCTAAAAATAAAAACGAGTGTGCTTTAGACCACAAGACTGAAGTAAAACTTTGAGCTCTACTAACTTATATCTCCCTCTCAACTTCCGATCGCCGTTTCTGTAACGCTCTCGTCACTCATTAGCTTACTACCAGCTTACTTCCAAAGTCAAGCGTGCAAAAAGAAGTTTTACTTCAAAATTTTTACTAGAAAAAAGCTATCCGGATTTTTTTTTAATATAGTTACAAAATTATGTTAGGCTTTACATCAGTCACAAAATTGCGAAAAGCTCAGATGGAACGAAAAATCAGATATCTTCTGTACTCCATTCGCGGGGAGTTATAAATATTATTTGGAAATCGGTTCGAAAATTGACGAGCGAGATGCTTCTCGTAATATTTTTGGTATGCCTCTAAAACCGGGATGCAGACGAAAAAAAACATAAATGCCGGTCTATAAAGGATTAGTATCCAGGGCCGTAAACAAAATAATAATAAAAATATATCTGTTAGAAACCAACCATAACATTAATCCTTCAGAAGATTGCAATTTATAGTCTGGCACAAGCACTGCATTTGGAACTGGGTGCGAATCGAATCGGTGGTCTTCACGCAACCCCAGAGGGTTGGGGAGTCCGTGCCGGGGTTAACCCCTCTACGGAAGTGTCAAATCGCTATACGTGAATACGTATAGGGCGTTGTGTTGTTGAATTTTCACTCAGCTTGAAGCGCGAACGCACGACTAGCGGTTTGCTAGCGTTTTTGAAGCGTTTTTCTGGCGTCTTTTGTATCTCCGTCTCTTTCTTTCAGGCAGCGCGGTCGACGCTCGCGAGTAATTCGCGTGCGTAGGGTCGTCCATCGGGCGGGCGTGTATGCAGAGGTGCCAGACTGCGTATGTGAGGCAGATCCGACGCATCCGCTCGCTCGAACATGTCCTTTGAGAGGCGTCGTATGAAGTCGTCGATGCTTTCCATACGTAGGTCCCTTTCGATAGTTGTGTTTCTAACGTAGCGCGGGGCTCCGCTAAGTACACGTAGGGAGATTGCTTGCTGTGCTCTAAGTTTCTCAGCCTGTCCTTTGCATAGCAGGGCGTACCATGCTGGCGTGGCGTATGTAAGGCGAGATCGTATGTACGTTTTGTACACACCTAGCTTCACTTTCAATGGCAATCTTGAGGAGAGCACCGGATATAGTTGACACCGCGCTGCTCTAGTGTTCGCAATTATTTTTCTTGTGTGGGCTCGCATAGTGAGGCGTCGGTCTATTACAACTCCTAAATAAGTCGCTGTATTACACCAGGCGATTTCCTCTCCTAGTAGTTTAAGCTGCTTAGGCGGTTTCAAGGCTCGGCTAACAAAAATGGCTTGTGTTTTTTGCACGTTCACCGAGAGTCTCCACTTGTCTAACCACTCGGGAAGAAGATTCAGAGCGCGTTGCATTCGGAACGCCGCAAATCTAGTGTTTCGATGCGTCGATAGATATGCTGCGTCGTCTGCATATAGCGCTAGCGTCGTGTCATCCGACGATGGGATGTCATCGGTGTAACGTGCGTATAATACCGGTGACAAACAACTGCCCTGTGGTACTCCGGCCCTTATAGGCCTAGGAGAAGACATCTCTTGCTGCACGACTACGCGGAAGCGTCTGTTGTTGAGGAAGGAGGCCAGTAATCGCACGATGCGTTTCGGTGCGGTCGACGTAGCTAGCTTGTATAACAGACCTATGTGCCAGACTCTGTCGAAGGCTTTTTCCATATCGAGAAATACTGCTATTGTGTTATCCTTCTGGTTCCAGCCCTGGGACATCACGTGCAGTACTCTCAATAATTGGAGAGTCGTAGAGTGTTCCGCTCTAAAGCCATATTGCTCGTCGCGTGGAGTGATGTGCGGTACTAAGTAACGTAGTAGTAACCGCTCTAACACTTTGGATAGAGTGGGAAGCAAAGTTATCGGCCGATAGCTTTCCGGTTTCAGTATATTTTTACCGGGCTTAGGAAGCATGACTACACGTCCGTCCTTGTAGTCTATCGGGAAATGTCCTGTGCGCAGGCAACCGTTGTACATACGCGTCAGCGTCGCGACGGCGCGCGGCGATAGTCGACGTAAGGCTTCGTTCGTTATTCCGTCTGCGCCGGGTGCCTTGCGTAGTTTAGTGCGCCGAATGGCGCGTTGTACTACGCCCGGTGATAACACAATTGCGTCGTCGACCGGTGTGATGGGCTCGGCGAAGTAGCTGCGCAGGTGCTCCTCTACCATTTCGATGTGAGCAATGTTGGCGGTGTCGTTAGGGCGGAATTGACGCTCTAAGTGGTCGGCAAAGATTTCAGCGCGGTCTGCTGCGTGATATCTCATCGTTCCGTCGGCCGCTAATAGCGGGCGTATAGGCTGCGGTGCGTTGGATAGTTGACGGCACAATCTGTGAATGCTGTTCCAATCGTCGCTAACATCGTCGATGTGCTTCTGCCAACTTTCTGTACGATGAGAATCTAGCTCGTCCTTTACTTGCTCCGTCAGACGGTTAAGCTCAGACTTGAGTTTCGGGCACCTCGTCGTTTGCCATAGTTTGCGTAGCCGACGCTTGGCGTCCAATTTACGCTTGATGGCGTCCGGAAGTGGCGAGTATCTCTGTCGCGTCCCTTTTTTCTCAATGGTTGACGTCTTGAGGGCTCCTTGGATGGTTTCTGTGATGTGAGTCGCGAGTCGTTCCACGTCATCAATAGTGGACACTGGAAACGATGTTAAGTTAGAGTCTACGGTGGCGGTGTATTTCTCCCAGTCAATTAAACGCCTCGGCACGGGGGGCGCTACTGATAGTGGAGTCTCAGGAATCGTTACTAATACGGGCAAGTGATCTGAAAACATAGAGTCCAGCAAAACTTCTTGCGTAGGTTGGCATTTAAGATTCTTATGAACTATAATGTCCAAGACATCGGGTGCCCACCGATCCGGGTATGGGTAATGGGTGGGCACCTCGGGGCCCTGCACAATATAGCCATTTCGTTCGGCATCGTCCAGTAACCGACGTCCGTTCGAGCACACTTGCGTGGCGCACCATGCTGTGTGCTTACAATTGAGATCGCCGGCTATTAGCACTGGAACCGGAGTGTCGACCAGACGACGAATGTCAGTCACGTCTATCCTACCGGCTGGCGGTCTATAAGCTGCGTAGATATGCATGGATTGCCTACCCGCGTGGATGTCAACTCCGAGCGCATTAAGCGACTTCGCTCCTTTGTGGACTGGAATCGGTTGATGAACTAAGCGACGCTTGACCATAACTGCCAAACCACGATAAGCTCGCCCAGTTTCGCTGGCTTCGTCTAAACGGTAGATGTGATAGTTAGATATTTTCAAAGTCTCAGACGCCCTAAGGTGGGTCTCAGACACTAAGCAAATATCGATGTCCTGAGTATCAAGTAGCGTCTTGAGCAGACGGGCTTTCTTTCTTAAGCCGTCTGCATTCCAATGAAGGATTCTAAGTCCCCCCATGTTCAAGTCTCAGCTGGATGAGCTTCGCCATCCCTCCTAATAACACGGACACGGTGTTCTGACCAGTCCGCAGAGCCCTCAATACGTCCTCCATGATCATTAGAGCGACGTCTAATACAGCGACTGACTGTTCGTTGGGCGTCCCGACGCCTGGCGTCGGTATGTGCGCCTGTACAGTCGCTTGTTGTTTCGCCGGACGACCTGCTTGTTGCTTCGGTGCCTCCGCTTTGCGTGTAGCTACGGGCGCTTGTGCCTTTGTAGCGGTAGCGGTCTTTGTCTGAGGCGTCTGCCCTTGCGCGGCCTTTTTCTTCGACCTCCTCCTCTTGCGTTTTGTAGACGCTCCCTTGGTGGGTGGATCGTTGGCTTCGGCCATCAGGGTGGTCGGTTGTGTAGTCTGAGCTACTGTTGCGACTTTCCTCTCTTGCTGGGAAGCGCCGGCAGTTACAGCTACAGTCCCTGCCCTCTTGTTGCGTGTTTCTCGACGAAACACAGGGCACTTCGGGTTGTTAGCCGTATGCGCTTCACCACAGTTGGCACAAGTGGGAGGCTGCTCCAGTGGGCGTGGACAGTCACGAGCTGCATGCTCCTCTCCGCATCTGACGCAAGCTTGTTTGCGATGACAGCAATGCGATGAGTGTCTAAAGCGCTGGCACCTGTGGCATTGAGCCGGGCCGCGCTTTCCTCGCCAAGCTTCGACGGTGATGCCAGGCATGCATAGCAGCTCCGTTACGTCGAATATTCGCGGTGTCACGTTCGCAGTTTTCTTCAGCTGTGCGAAGAAAATGCATCCGGGTCTGCCTTGACGCGCACGAATAGGGCGCACGTACTCAGGCACGAAATTCAGTTCCGCTAGCGCTTCTGAAATTTCTTCCGGCTTCGTGTCTGCGGGTAGACCTCGAATAGCTACCTTTGTGCTGTTTTCAGCCGGTAGCGAATATGAGAACCAGCTGAGATTCTGGTTCTTCTCCACCTCGTATAGGTATCGCTGCACAATGCGGTATTCATCTTCCGATGTAGGTGTGAAACGCACACCTCTACCGAAAGGCCTCGCATTTGGATTGTGTCCCAGGCGTGCCTTCAGAGCCTTAAAGTGGACCGTCCAGTCTGGTAGTGTTTCCACTATCAACGGAGGGTACCTAGGCTTCGGCCTCGTTGCTTGCTTCGGCGTCGGCGCTCCACTAGCCGCAGCTTGCGGTTGCGATGGCTGGGTCGGCTGGGGCGCGGCGCTAGGCATCGAAGACGCATGTGCACGCACGGCGTCGGCGAACGACACATGTTGTGTCACGGAATGCGCGGGCGGCGGGGGCGGCGGGGGCGGAGGAGGGGGTGCGGCCCCGGCGCGACGTAAACGCGGGTCGCGTTGTTCGCGAGGTAACGGCGGCGTCGACTGCGGTTGACTCGCTGGTGTCAATGGGCGCTCGATCGAAGCACAGACTCGCTTTGCTTCTAATTCAGCGCTGTCGGGCGACCTAATGCGTCGCATGCCTCTGTTCCAAGCGGCTTGTACGGCTGCTTGCGCGTCGGCGGCTTCGCTAGCTGATGGCGTGACGGTTGACGCGTCAAACAGCTCTTCTTGGGCGTCCCTGAACGCCATGGCTATACGCTCGGTCATAGCCTCCGAGAAGACGCCTTGCTGGATCATAGCGGCGAATTTCACCATGTCATCCTCAAGGATGGACGCTGGCGAAAAGCCTGAACCCAACAGGCGCACTCTCGGTGTATACGACGCGGGTTTGTAAGCCGGAGGCGTCGTTTTGTCCGGCGACGGCATCTGCTCGACCTCTTCGGGGAGCTGCTGTCCGGGTAGTGGCGGTGTCGGCGAGTCAACACGCGGCGGCGGTGGCGGAAAAAGCGTCACGGGCGCGGGCGCGGTATGAGGCGCGAGGGCAGGGGTCGACGAAATACGCGGCGACGTCTGCACACGTGGCAGCGACCTATCGCGGCGTCGCGACTCGGATTGCGACCTGGATCGGGCGCCCTTAGAAGGGCGACCCTTTCCGGCGCTGCGTCCAGCCCCCGACGGTTGGGTGGCGCTGAGGGAGGCACCGACGCCTGCGGCGTCGATGCCCCTTGTTCCCTCTTTCACAAGTTTTGGCGTCCTAGGACGGGCGCCCTGAGAAGGGCGGCCCGACCCGGCGCTGAGGGAAGCACCGACGACGCCGGCGGCGTCGGTGCCTCGTAGATCCTCCACAGAAGACTGCGGCGTCACATAGGGCGACTGCGGCGCAGAATGACTCGGTCCGGTAACGGCGGCGGCGGCGGCGGCGGCGGTGGCATGCGCGAGCGACGGATACTCGTACGCAAAACGCGGCGACGGCGAGAGCGACGACGACGACGCGGCCGGCGGCGGCGGCGGCGCTTGCTGCCTCGGTAGCACACCTCGCGGCGCAGGGGTTGGTGGCCGCAGCATACGCGGCGGCTGCCCAGGAGTAGGGCCAGCCGCTGGCATGCGAGGGGCCTTGAAAAAGGCCTTCTTGCTTGCGCCCTTAGAAGGGCTAGACATCTTGAAGTCTCTTCGGGCGACTTTGTCCGTAACCGCAGGACTGGCGGCTAAACCACACACCCTCAGGCCCTAAGGCACTGGGTGCGAAACCTTTAGATTCCAGCTTTTATGTGTTATTATTTTTTTAATAATCGCAGCTTTCAAAGACAAACCGAAATATATTTTCGAAAAACGTTTAGTTCTTTAAGTTCTTGTAATAACACTACGGCAAAACCGATGGTGCAATTTTACTGCTGTTTTGCATTACTTCTTGGAGCAACTCGATAACGGCGTCATACATCTTAAGAGTGCTATGAATTTTCCGCAATATAATGATTATTTGCAGCATAATACACTATCAGTATTATGAAGTAATATTAATAAACGGAAATAACGAAAAAATATTAGATACACAACTTCATGCACCGAGATCTAGCTAAAAAGTAGCTGCGAATTGAAAGTTTGTATTTTAACATCCATACTAACTTATAAATGCAAAATGTATGTCTGCTTGTTGCCTTTTCATGCCTAAAAGACTGAATCCGGTTCAGTACTTTAGGCAGTGAATGAAAATTTGCATGGACTTAGACTCTAACAACGAGGAAGGCTGCCATTTTGGTGGCATAACCGACATTCACACGGGTGAAGTCGCGGGCAACTAGAATAACAAAAGTATACCCTTGTGATGAGGAAAAAAATCACCGGTAAGATATCTCATAGAATTCTTTCTGCAAGAAACTAGATAGAAAAAAGCAATCTTGCAGATCTTAAATCTTCCGCCTTAGGTTCAAGCCTGCTCAGCCTGCTTTTGAATCTTAAGAATCCCTATTCAGAACAATCGAAAACCAACTATGTACACTAGGAAACCGTGAGGCTCACTTGGTGCCTATTCCCGTCCTGGCAGACGACGTATTCGGTGAGCGTGACGTCAGCGGCGCCCCCTGACTCCAAGGGGATGGGGTGTGCTCTGAAGTGCTCCAGCATGTCGTGCACGTTGGGGAACCAGAGGTGCTGGACTCGACACTGGCCTGTCTCGCTTAGAGTCATACGGAGGTGCTTTGCACGGCCCTGGAAGATATTAAAATAAGTTTTTTTTAATACTTACTGCTTAAACGCTTTGGTGACCTGACCTGACCTGACCTGGGATTCGTGTGTCCACGAGGGACACGTGCGGGCCTCGAGCTAGTGGCTCTTTGCCCGAGCAGTCTACGAGGGTGAGTACACCCCCGCGTAATATTTGGGCCGCTCTAGTGCGGTATGGGTGAGAAGATGATTAATGCAGGTCGGTCAGTACAGATGATGATGATGGTTAGGCCCCTAGGGGCTGAAGAGTCGTGCTTACTAGCGTACACGTACAAGACAAATTAATCCGCTTGTAGTCACAGGTAGAGCTCGGTAGAGCTTGCCTGGGACCTCATCCGACATCAACCAGGCAACACTCTACCGTGTACTTAGGTACAGTGTGTGTGGACAAATACACCCCTTGGGTGGCATTTGTCCACATCCACCGTACAACTACAACAACATAAACAACGAAGGACAAGAGACGAAGGGACTACATATGTCTGAATACCCGGGTTGGGCGTATTCAGACATATGTTTTAACCTCTGTAACAGAAATACCAACGTCCGTATGCATGCATAAAGATGCATACATACGGCTGCTTTATACTTACATGCATACACGTACACACACATGTATAATACATATATATGCACCCATATACATATTTACATACACATACACGCATGTATGGTACAAGAACAACGTAGAAAGGGACTGCATATGGATGAATACCCGGGTTTGGGCGTATTCATACATATGCCTCAACCTCTGAAAGAAAGATGTTACCTACAGCCGTATAGATGCGCCTAAGCACATTTATACGGCTGCTTTAGCAATAGTAAGAACTTGTACAACATGATTTCGTAGTAATGGACAATACGACACTGGTGGACAACATTTACATACCAAGTAATGATTTTATGATAATACTTTTTAGACAACAACACTGAGACTAAACAACACGGGACCAAAAACAACAGGACGTTTTACGACCACGAGTAACATTTATACACATATTGTTTGGACACAAAACATGACCTATATTTGTATTTTATTGGTTGATTTTAAAGTTAATTTAAGTTATTAAATTTTAATTATTTATTTATTAAGTTTTTACATAAAATGATTTAACCATGACATTTACGTAGTTTGAGAGTTAGTTTTAAAATATATTTATTTTAGTTTATTTTAGTTTTGATGGGCTTGAGTGCCAGAGCTTAACTAAGCTTTACGTATTAAAGTATTTTTTAGGTGAGCTTTTGGGTTTGGGTTGGTGGGCGGGCGCTAAACATGCGCCCGCCCAGCAACCCAAACTTATAATTTGGTTTTACTAATAATTAATAATTATTTTTTATTTAGTTTACAGATTCGAGCGCGCCAGAGGCTCGGAGGAGGTCTCGTGGGCCGTTCTTCCACCGCCCGTCGGGCGGCCTAGCGTGCAACGGAGCTATACCACGTAAGTGTTTGTGATTAGAGTTATCGGCGCGGTCGAATATTTTGCGCGCCGATTCTACTATAAAGTCGTGGACAGACTGTATGCGCAGATCTTTAGCTATTACCTCGTTTGAGACATAGCGTCCCGCGCCGGCGCACCAACGTAGAGAAACGTTTTGTACTGTTTGCAGGCGCCTCTTTTGAGTGGCGGAACATAACGCATACCAAGCGGTAGCTGCATAGGTCAGTCTGCTGCGGACATAAGTTTTGTAAATACCGAGCTTAGTCCGCAGCGGCAACTTGGATTCCAAGACCGGTCTTAGTGCGGCTCTAGCCGCCTTTGCTTGTGTCACCATGTTGTTGACGGTGGGGCACATATTCAGAGACCGGTCTATGTAAACGCCTAGGTAGCGCACACTGGTCCGCCACTCAACGGGTTGCCCCCTCAGTGTTAAGGGGGGTGGAAAATTCCGCGCACCTACCTGCAGCGCGACGGTCTTGCCCACATTGACCGTCATGCGCCACAGGTCGAACCATTCCGGCAACAAGTCCATAACCCGCTGTATTCGCCTGATGGCAAGTGCTTTGTTGCGAGATGACGCAAAATAAGCACTGTCATCGGCGAATAACGCCAGCATTGTGCCGCGCTTCCCCTCGAGCTCTACCTCCTCGGGCAAATTTGGAATATCATTGGTATACAGTGAATACAAAAAAGGAGAGATGCAGCTCCCCTGCGGGACACCTGCCAATATCTGCCTAGGTCGGGAATTGACGCCCTCTACCGACACCGTAAACGTACGTTCAGACAAAAACGACGCTATCACTCGCACCAGTTGCGGCGGCGTGCTCGTTTGCTCCAGTAGTTTGTAGAGCAACCCAGCGTGCCAAACTCGGTCGAAGGCCTTCTCTATATCTAGAAAGACTCCGACCGAGACGCGGCCGCGGGTGTACTCTACTGCTAAGTGGTGTAGCACGCGCACTAACTGGAGCGTCGTTGAATGTTGGTCTCTAAAACCGTGTTGTTCGGGCCTTGGTACAAAGAAACGCTTCAGTCTGCGCAGGAGTAAGCGCTCAACGAGCTTAGAAGCTTGTGCGAGAAGCGTAATGGGCCTGTAATTGGCCGGGTATCGCCTGTCTTTCCCCGGCTTTGGAAGAACTATTATTTTCCCCGGACACCAACATCGGGGAAAGTGCGCGGTACGAAGTACACCGTTGGTAATTTTAGCTAGCGCTACTATTCCCCTTCGGGGTAGCAATTTGAGCATCTGGATCGTTACTCCGTCGGGACCCGGAGCTTTCTTCCCCGGAAGGCGCCGGAGAGCTCTCCTAAGCTCTGCCGGAGAGACAAATAGATCCCCAGCCAGTTGTTCGGTGGGTGAATTTAGAAACTCACTCACACGCTCCTCTACGCGTTTGTGGTGTTGGTTTATTTCGTCTGCGATGTCGTTTGGAGCTTCGTTAGGGCGGAAAGTATCGGCCAAATGGTCTGCTAACACTTCCGCCCTTTCCGCAGGACTATACACGCGCTCGCCCGTAGCGTTATACAAGGGACAAACAGGGGGACTCTTCCGAGACAACTGTCGGTTAAGCTGGTATAGGTTTGCGCGGTCCTCTGAAACTTCGTCAATAAGTTTCTCCCATTCCGCGCCCCTCCAGTTTCTAACTCCCTCCGACAGTTGTTCGGTGATTTTGTTCAAGTCTCTTTTAATTCTCGGACAACGAGTTTGACTGTGGAGTTTCCTAAGGGCCCTTTTCTCACGTAACATGTCCTTTAACGCCCTAGGCAGTTCACCGCGACCTCTACGGGTCTCTGGCGCCGGGGAAGTAGCCGCTTCCTTAGCTGCGGACATTGCAGCTTGAAGGCTAGCGACGGCGGCTTCCACCTCCGCAGGAGTAGAGACGCTCCCGTCGAGCGTGAAATTAGCTAATTTGTGCCGATAGAGGTCCCAGTCGATCCTACTTTTAGGTGCTCTAACAAGTTTGTAAGGTGCCGCAAGATCAACTGGGACCAGTATCGGCAGATGTTGAGAGACAGTTGTGTACAGCACTTCTATGGAAATGAATTTGTTAAGTGCCTGTACCAGAGCGATATCTAATACGTCCGCTGCGCATCTGGGATTGGAAGGAACGTGCGTGGGCGACGCCGGACCGATGACGGAGTAACCGTACGTCTGAGAGTCGCGCCTTAGTGTGCGTCCCGCGGGGTTCGTTAGACGCGAGCCCCATACGGGGTCTTTGGCGTTTAAGTCGCCGACTATTAACGTTGGTCCCCTTCCCGTAAGTAGAGCTCTGAGATCCTCTGTATGAATAGTTGGCCCAGGTGGGCGATAGGCAGAATATATACATATCTCGTCGTCGCCCGCCCTAAGCCGAATACCTACACTCGCTAAGCTATGGAAGGGGACATGTTCGAGTTCGTCGTGAATTATATCGCGCCTAACGAGCGCCGCGGTGCCTCTATAAGCTAAGTTACGCGGAGAGATTTGATCTCTCCGGTAGCAATGGAAATTGGGTATTCTAAATGCCCTGTTTGGGTGAAGTTTTGTTTCACCCAGGAGTATGACATGAGGGTCATACTCCTGGGCGAGTAGCCTAACATCCGGAGCCTTTTTATCGAGGCCACCGGGATTCCAGTATAATACCCTAAGTTCGTCCATGGATTGTCAGGAACTGCGTAAGGGCATTTGTTGCCGCCGTCCATATTTCGACCCCGGCTGCAATTTCGCGTAACATCTCTACTAGGATCCCTACAATTATAGATATAGGGTCCCTAGTAGAGAGGGACTGAGGGCGGGAGGGCGCCCGACTAGTAGTTCGTTCATTGAGGCGCTGTGAGGCCGAAGCCGGCGCGACGCTGTCGATTGGGATCGTATTAGGCGCTACATGCGCAAACTGCGATGTCTGAGGGCGACTATAAGCGTCGCGACGGCTCGGACGAGCCGCAGAAGAAGTCGGGGCCGCAGTACTCGGCCCGCTGGGAATATTAACGCCGGTATCGGCACGGAAATGAACCACCGGTGATTGATGCCTTGACACAGGGCGCGACGAGGGGCGGGACGAGGGGCGTGAAGCCGGTTGCGACGCAGGACGCGAGCTTGTTTGCGACGCCGGACGGGACGCTTGTGAGGTACCTTTTTTGTTTTTATTTTTACGCGACCGTGGTTTGCGTTTTGCGCGTGCTGGATTCGCGGGCGGTGCGAGAGTCGTGGGCATTTGCCCCGCCTGATTTGAGCGTGTTTCCGGCGCATTCTCGTTTCTAGGGTGGGCACGTTTCTCCCCTGCAATTTGCCACCCCTCCGCCCTTTCTTGCTGTGTAAGCACCTGTGTAGGGCGGGCGGCTTGCTGGGAGCGCAACTGGGGCGGTGGAGGGCCCGGTAGTTGTATTCCGCGCTTCCTGGCTTCTTTTCTTAGCGATGGGCAGCGCTTATCATTCGCTGTGTGTGCCTTCCCACAGTTTGCACACGTGGGCGACGCCTCTCTGTCTACGGGGCAATCGGCTACTAAATGCTCACCTGCGCAGCGAATGCATTTAAATGGTCTGTAGCAATTTGAGGAGGCATGGCCGAACGCTTGGCATCTGTGGCATTGTGCCAAGCGCTTTGTGTTACGCCATGCCTCGATTTTTATGCCAGGCATAAATAATAATTCGTCTACGGCGTAGAGCCTGGCCAGTTCGTCCTGCGAAAGGTGGTCGAGCTGAACATGAAATAGGCAGCCCGACCGACCCCAGTTGGAAGTCACAAGTCTGACTAGCCGCACTGAGTATCCCAGCGACTCAAATGCGGCCTCTACATCAGCTGGGTTGGTGCTTCCTGGCAGCCCGCGGACTGCAATTTTTGTTGGGAGTTCCTCCGCAACCGAGTAGCAATACCACGATAGGCGAGGCTCGCGCTCGCCTAGGTTGCGGAGGTAGGCTTGAGTACACCTGTACTCCTCCGGGCTCTTGGGTAGGAATCGCACGCCCTGTCTATACGGGCGTGCGTTTGGTGGGTGACCCAACTGGACACGCAACGCAGCGAAGTGTTGCGGCCAGTTGGGTAATGTTTCTACCACTATTGGAGGGTAGCCCTTCGCCCTTTGTTGAGGTTGGGCTCCCTCAGTGGTTGCTATCAGGGGTGGTTGCGTAGTTGTAGACGTGCGTCGCGCTGTCTGAGACGCTATATCTGCGTACGACATATTATGTACCGACGGCGGCCTATTTGTATGTTGATTATGATCCCTATCGATACTAGCGATTTGGGCGTATGTGGTATCATAGTAGTCCTCCCCCGCAGACTCCTTAGGTCTGTCAGGGGAGTGAGAACGCGATCTACTAGGGAAGTTTGCGCCTTCTATAAACGTCGGCGATTTGTGCGGCGATTTTTGCGGCAATTGATGCACTGGCGTGCTACGTCCGGTGGGCGGGTGATTTAATTGTTGCCCTAATGGCGACACAATAATAGAATTCGCAGAGCTCGAGTCTGAGTCGTCGGAGTTGGAATTCTCAAACTCTGAATCGTCACGTGCTTTGTGACGTTTCTCTTCGTGAGTCTGACTTTCGTCAGACTCAGGCGAGGGTGGGTCTACCCGTTTGGGGGGCAAGTTGGAGCGCACCATAGCTGCGTGTGCTTCCGTAATGGTATTAGGGCGCGAATCGCCTTTAAACAGAATGTTTGTTATGATTTTTGGCGGCTCGCGCTGCGGTAGAATCGCAGCGGGCCGGTGAGGGGGAGTAGGAGGGGTGGGGGGACGCCCCGCGATGCCGAGCTGAGCGGCAGGTACTTCTGCGAGAGTATTGTCTACAATATTGCGTGAGACAATAGTTCTCCCGCCAAGTGGGATCTTGGAGCGCTTACGTCCGCGATTGGGGAATAAAAGCTCACCTAGCGCAGGCGCGGAGCTGCCTGGGGGGCCGCGGTGAGGGGGCAGGGGTGGGGGTGGCGGTGGGTCAGCCATCCCTAAAACGGCGGGCTTAGGCCCGCTTACACGGGGTAAAGAATTGTGGAAGGATTATTGCAACAATAATCCTCCACAGATCGACTCCCCGTCCAAGCGGTACTATGCCATATGAGATGATTTCCTAGCAAATCGACTAGTCGATTTACTAAGGAACCTTAACCGAGCTTGCTGCCCCCGCTGCTCGTTAATACGAACACCGGGTGCAACAAACGTAAAAACAACAACAACAAACACTAAGGTAAGACGAACGAGTGAACGAATAAAAATAAATTAACAATAACTTCCTTCCAGAGGGGAAGGGGGGGAAAGGGTACACAGGTAGAACAAGGACAACAACAATAACACAAGGGACAACACTATACGAGTGAGCTAAAAAGCTTAGGGGGGACGGACAACGACTATTCGTAGGACACGACGACTACAAAAAGGAACTGACTAGAAGCTTTTTCTCAGAAAAACCCTAGCCAGTTCCCGTCCCAGTCCCGTGAGTACGCCACGGGCCGGGTATGTGTGCCGACACACAAACCAAATAGTTTGGGACAGTAAGACGCAGTGCGAGGTCGAATTCACTCGGTTGGTTGGGTGCAGCGAACTGCGGTGGCCCACTTTCCGACTACCCAGAGCAAGCTCGATGGGTAGTGTACTGATGGTTCTCTGCCACGTAATACCTCCGTAGAACCAAGTGAATCCGCTAGCCTATCGACCTAGCTCACACTGCGCGAGATGGCAAGTGATTGGTTAAACGCAGGGGCGCTTAGCCAATCAAAGGCGAACCTCCCGCTTTGGTGAGAGTAGGGCATATCGAACCTGACTGGGGAATTACCTTACAGAAGACAAGCCAGAATTACCTTACAGAAGACAAGCCAAATACCCTTGAAGATTGTTATGTTGCTACAAGGTCTCGTAAGGGTCGGGGTATAACGTCAGTGTCACCAATGATGGCACTGAAGGGGGGGCAGCTAGGCGGCGATATAAGAAAAAAGGGCTCGTCTCATCTGTTGCTTATTTTATGTGATATTGCTCTGGTGGCAGAAAGTTGAAATAAGCTACACATTATTGTAGAGGGCGCTGTATTTAAGTTTATCGTGTTGAGCTAGCCGAAAGAGGGTATGTAGCAACAGAGCTGTATTAGCAGCGGGCTAGCAACATTCCTCGTATTGCAAGCGAGGGGACAATGAGTTAGCTTATTTACTTCTGCGAATGTCCTGTTTCGCTGCATGCCTCGTTCGCTTGGTCTGTCAAGGCTTGCCGGACTGCTTGCCATACTGCGTGGTATGAGGCTTGTTAAGAATTGCGCTATGTGTGGAAGCGTGCTGGGCTCATGTTAAGATAAATAAACAAACTTTTACCTCGCTACAATAAGTAATAGTGTTGCCAGCTAATGAATGACCGTATTGATATTAAGATCGATAAATATCGAATCGCGTAGAGTTAATTGGGCACTCACAACTAACTCTTTCCAGAGGTCGGTTTTAAATCCAAGTCTGAACAGATCATAATACTAGCTTTAATCTCAGACCTGGAAGTTGAAGGTGAGCACGTACTCCCCGCGCCGCGTCTCGCTCTGCCGCACGAGGTAGCAGCCGTGCGCGGCGGGCCCGCCGGCCAGCCCGCCAGTAGTATACTACTGACCTGGAAGTTGAAGGTGAGCACGTACTCCCCGCGCCGCGTCTCGCTCTGCCGCACGAGGTAGCAGCCGTGCGCGGCGGGCCCGCCGGCCAGCCCGCCAGTAGTATACTACTGACCTGGAAGTTGAAGGTGAGCACGTACTCCCCGCGCCGCGTCTCGCTCTGCCGCACGAGGTAGCAGCCGTGCGCGGCGGGCCCGCCGGCCAGCCCGCCAGTAGTATACTACTGACCTGGAAGTTGAAGGTGAGCACGTACTCCCCGCGCCGCGTCTCGCTCTGCCGCACGAGGTAGCAGCCGTGCGCGGCGGGCCCGCCGGCCAGCCCGCCAGTAGTATACTACTGACCTGGAAGTTGAAGGTGAGCACGTACTCCCCGCGCCGCGTCTCGCTCTGCCGCACGAGGTAGCAGCCGTGCGCGGCGGGCCCGCCGGCCAGCCCGCCAGTAGTATACTACTGACCTGGAAGTTGAAGGTGAGCACGTACTCCCCGCGCCGCGTCTCGCTCTGCCGCACGAGGTAGCAGCCGTGCGCGGCGGGCCCGCCGGCCAGCCCGCCAGTAGTATACTACTGACCTGGAAGTTGAAGGTGAGCACGTACTCCCCGCGCCGCGTCTCGCTCTGCCGCACGAGGTAGCAGCCGTGCGCGGCGGGCCCGCCGGCCAGCACGCAGGCGGCGGCGGCCGAGCGCGCCAGCGTGCCGTGGAACCACGGCCACTCCGCCAGCGACACGCGCGGCAGCGCCTCGCACGCCTCCTCCGCTATAGACCCTGACATTACAATATTTCATACAGAAATCTGTTTGATTGTTCAGATATATTAATACTCTTGTATGCGTTACTTGTTCACATTCACGTTGACTATTTATGTAATCGGAAATCACTGACTCACACTTTATCCAGTTACACTGCACACACAGACACACACACATAAGCATGTATTTTTTTTTCTCAATTTTCAGTCGGTCGTGCGCGCGCGTCCATCAGGCGACAGTTGAAAATCAGTATTTTTTGCACAATGTGCAAAACAGTCACACTGGGCTCTGGTCATTTGCTTGCTGCAGCACACACATGCATCTTGTTATTCTGTTTCCTAGTGTATAAGTTCTCTCCTTGTTATTTTTTAATTAAATTTTTGTATGTGTGAAGACTGTAGTTTGTAAACATTATGTACATTTTGGAATAAGTATTCTAGTGCTTATAACATTGCTCCGGACCTACAGAAATGTATTTTGGCCGAATTAATTATTGGAACGTGGTGCTCTTTGTAAAAAAACCTGCAGCTGAACAAGAATTTCCTTAAGGTTCTGCAATTCTCTCTTTGTGTTCCTGCGAATGAGGTCACCACATGTGAAGAGATGCCGTGTTTGCAACGAGGTGCCAATGCGCGAGTATTGCATCTATAGGTTATACTAATTATTTACGTCAGACAGGAAATAATAAATAAATAAATATTCGTGGACAAATTACAGACCGCCATCTAGTTCCAAACTAACCAAAGCTTGTACTATGGGTACTAGATAACTGATATAATATTAGGTTGGGGAAAAAGTCTTTTCGTATTTTATATGAAAATTCAAAACATTTTTTAATAAAGTTTATTTACATTTAACTAAAGTATGTAGGTGCCATTTTGTTCGATAACTTTTTGCCATCTTGTAGGTAGAGACATGATCCCATTACTATAGAAATTTTGGGACTTCTGTTCAAAAAACCACGACAAGTGGTTTTGGCAGTCTTCTCGTGATGTTAACCTGACGTTGCCTAAAGAATTCTGAAGAGACCGAAACAGGTGGAAATCAGAAGGTGCAAGGTCAGGACCATACGGCGGATGCATTAACACCTCCCAGTCAAACTCTCTTAATTTTTGATGAGTGGCTAAAGATGTGTGAGGTCTAGCGTTATCATAATGAAAAATCACACCCCTTCTGTTAATTAATTCCGGCCGCTTTCTCTCAACTTTTTGCTTTAATCTTATAGATCTAATCAGCTTATAGATCTCAACTGAAATGGTTGCCTATTCGTCAGCGTAGAAGTGTGCGCATCCTCACTACCCTCTTCTCTATCCTTAATGACAACGCTTCTCCGGTTTATCTAAAAACCAAATTCCAACCCCTCTGTTCTATTCACTCTAAGAACCTCCGCTCTGAAAACAATCTTCTCCTTTTTTGCCCTCCCCATCACTCTGGTTTTGTAGACCAATCTTTCCAGATTCAGTCCATCCGTCTCTGGAATACGCTACCTGTTGAAATCAGAAGAGCTTTAACTCGGAACTCATTTAAATCTATGACGCGTACCTATTTCTTCAAGATAACAAAGGATCTACAGACATAATATGTTTCTAAATGGATATGTATGTAGATGTATATATGTGTGTATGTATGTATGTATATGTGTATTTGTATGTATATATATGTGTATGTATGTATAAAGTTATGGATATGTATTTATGTATTTAAGTACTGATACGTATGTTATGTATTTTATCTGTTATGTATTTATATTCTAAATTACTATTTATTGATAATGCTTCTTATTATATTTAATATGTCAGTAATTTTAATATCAATATTCGCCTTGTGCACCTACCATGTCTTATCTCTGCATCACCCTAAGGTCGACTGGTAGAGAATGCTTGTATAGCATTAAGTCCGCCTTTGTACATTGTTTGTATGTGCATAAAGATTAAATAAATAAATAAATAAATAATCTCATCAGTTATTCACAGTAGAGTTCAGAATCGATAGTCCTGCCTGGCGATAACAGCTCATAATGAATAATGCCCTTCCAATCCCACCATACACACAGCATCACCTTGTTGCGGGTTAACCCGGGTTTTGCCAGAGTCTGTGAAGCCTGACCGGCCTTTGACCACGACCTTTTTCGCACGTTCTTGTCGTACGTGATCCACTTTTCATCACCAGTTATAAGCTTCTTCAAAAACGGTTCGCTTTCATTACGTCGTAGTAAAGAATCGCAAATGAGTACACGGTTCATTAGGTTTCTTTCAGTGAGATCGTGAGGCACCCAAATATCGAGCTTTTTAGTGTACCCAGCTTTTATCAAATGCGTCAAAACTGTTTTGTGGTCAATTCCTAATTCTTCAGCTACGTCGTAACTACTGATATGCCGATCTTGCTCCACTTTTTCAAAAATGGAATCCATTTTATCCGTAACAGGGCGACCAGGGCGACGTGCATCTTTCACATCAAAATTTCCTGATTGAAAACCCTTAAACCACATTTGTGCTACTCTCACAGACACTGCACTAGGTCCATAAACGTCACAAATTTTTTGCAGCAGCTTGCGTTGCATTTTTACCTTTTTTGTAGTAAAATTTTAAAATGAATCGAATTTCTTCATTAGATTCACTCATGTTGACAGTAAAAAAAACAAATGAAAATCACACATTTACCTAATTTGAATTTGGAATTATCTTTTTTAAAATTTAAACTTTTTAAAGATATCAAAACCTGCCAGATACAAATGGTATAACCAAAGAGATTTTATTACAAGTTCATACATACTATAATGCGAAAAGACTTTTTCCCCTACCTATTATATATACTGTTATATAGTGATTGTTTTGAATTTGTATTTAGTGTCCACATTATGCACTTAATCTTTACGTCTAACTATATATGTATTGTATATAATGGATATTATGGAAGAGCGGAGTTATCCTAATATAAGTATTTTATACTTACTTGGAAACTCCAAACCTTGTTAGTGTAAATGATTTTTGTGAAAGAAATAAAGATTTTGTATTTTTGTATTTTTGTAATATACTTAAATACATTTTTTTTTGTAAATACATAAATAATAATGCATAATAATCACCCAGACCATCACAAACAAACATGTTCATATGCACAAATGTTTGCCTAGTGCGGGGATCGAACGCGCCACCTCGGAGTGAAAATTGCAATTCTTAGGCATTCGACTAGGGAATGCAATCTCGTTCTAGCGAGATTTCGCGCGAACGACGGCGGGGCCTGAGGTAGCGATCGGGGGACGAGGTCTCGCTGAGATTCGCTTAGACCTCGTCCCCCGACCGCTACCTCAGGCCCCGCCGCCGCCCCGCGGCGAAATCTCGCTAGAACGAGATTGCATTCCCTACATTCGACCACAGAGCTCGTCGTCGAAATAAAGAAATAGCATCAAAATCAAGAAACTAGATACCTATTGCGAAGCACTTATTGCGAAATCTAGGAACATCAGGACCCTATGGTCCTAGATGTGCGTCTTCAACCTTCTGTTTAGACCACCAGGTCGAAGACACACATTCTAGCTTCAAAATCTTATACATTGGTTTGGGCTAAATAGCAAATACTTATTTATGACAACTTACACAGCGTCATCTAGCCCCAAAATAAGCGAAGCTTGTGTTATGGGTACTAGACAACTGATAAACATACGTAAATACATTTTTTTTTGTAAATACATACTTATGATACATAGAAAACACGCAGACCAAGACAAACAGACATGTTCATGCACACAAATGTTTGTTCTGTGTGGGAATCGAACCCACGAGCGTTGGTGTCGAAGCCGCGTCATCGACCGCTACGCCACCGAGCTCGTCAATGTGAATATGCTATAACCCTACCTCTCTTTTCGCAACTTCTTGATTTAGTTCCAATGAAATAGCGCCTTACCTAATTCAGCTTCCTCGGGCGTATCATTAGCTAAGTCTAGGTTGCTAGTGCTGGCAGGTAGATCCCTCCTCGGAGGAAGGTCCGGGGGCGCAGGCTCTGGCATGCCGGGCAGGGCGTCGGGCGGCGGCTGCGTCGTAGGAGGTGATCGCATGCAGTACTTGATTGTGGCCAACCACGATTTCATATCATCTACATCTTCTGCTTCTATTACATACTCCATGTTATTGTCTGCCTGTAATTATATAATTTTAAGGGTTTTAGAAGAGTAAAGACAACAAGCATGGCCGTGTGGTTTCCGGCAGACTAGAATAGAATCACTCCGTCTCTTCCCGTGGATGTCGTACAAGGCGACTAAGGGAAATACATTATCAAATATCGATCAGATAACCCAACCCGTCTGGCTAGCGTGGGGAGTGCAGGCCAAATCCTCCTTCCGTCTAGGACGGACGAGAGAGGGTCGTGCTCCTGTAGTGGAGACTAAAATGGACCTGATGATGAAAGACAACAAGTTACTCATATACAATACAAGGTCATACTGAAAGCAATATAAACCTATGACATCCAGCTCTGGGGATCTACATGCAAGTCTAACATTGCTATAATACAGCGAGCACAAAACGGCATCCTAAGAAACTTATCACACGCCCCATGGTTTCTGAGAAATTGTGAACTGCATAGGGAGCTTAACCCTTAACTACCTACGTCCTGTCACAGAGACCGCAAAGTATCTACTTGTGGCTTGTGCTTGACGAAAGTACCCATGCACGCATTTGGCTAGAATAACTAAAAATGTTCGGCTAGCGAAGGCCGAGACCGCACGTTGATGGTTAAGGGATTAAAATAGGGGGTAGGTGGTAAGGGTTTAACATCAGCACAGTTGGCGAGGAGATCAAACAATACTCCGTCAAGTACAAAAGCAAAGTTAGCAGCCCACCCAATCCTTTAGCGACAGATCTGCTGATAATCAACCATCCGAAGAGACTTAAGCACAACCATATAGTCGAATTGCAAAATTACCACATAGCACAAATTAAGCTATAGCTATGGGCCTTTTACATTATGTTGTTTTCTGAGAGCCTATCATGCAAGATGTTATCTATGATGGTAAAAAGACGATAGTAGAGCTCGATGGCCTCGTTCCGCGTGAACACACAAGTTAAGCAACGTCGGCCGTACACTGCCCATGGATGGGTTTATTTATCTCGAGCTCCTCCGTGCTTCGGAGGGCACGTTAAGTCGTCAACCCCAGCTGTTGTCGTAAAGTTAAGTCAGTGGACTTCAGGAGGTTTGAATACACTAGCCCCTGCCAACCCGCAGTTGAGCAGCGTGGCGGTGTATGCTCTAAACCGCTTCGATTGAGGGGAGACCCATATACCAACAAGGGGATGAATAAGAGCTGACGATGACGAAGAGTTTGGTTTAAAAGTCAAAATTATCACATAGCATAGACTATCTAAAGGTTCTATTACGTTACAAGGTTTTCTGACAGCCTATCAGGCAAGGTGTTGTTTCGCTAGTATTAATAAGGGGTAAGCAAGACGTTAATCGTTAATAAATTTAAAAACATTGCAATTATTTCTACTTTTATATAACCAAAATGTTATATACGTTACTAACTGATTGTGTCTGCGTGAGAGGGTTGAGTGAAGCGTAGGATTACCATTGAAAAGATTATAAAAGATAGACATATGAGGCATTTCACGTGTAGCAGACAGGAAAAAAAGTTAATGTTTCCAATTTTACTAATATCTGATTATGTTATCCCGATATATGTCCCCGACCCAGATATACAATATTTTTATAGTAAAGTATAGTTCATGAGTAAATAGGCGTTGAAATTTTTACTAATACCATATTATATACACTTCAAGCCTTAATTAAAATGTGTTAAAAAGTTAATGAAACTTCCTAACTGCATTTTTGGAAATTAAAATAATATCTTTTTTCTTTTTAAATTATGTTAATGGTTCTCAAATGTATGTGGTAATTTAAGGTTAATGGTTCTCAAAAGGAAAAACGAAACACATAACACATTTTCATTGGTTGTCAGGGCCCGAATGGTCAGGGCCCGAATGCTGGGTGTGCGAGATTTCTGTTTAAGCATACCATAGAGCCCGCATATGGGAACCGTTTTCATTAGTCGATGGGGCCCGCATGCGCCCGCATGCAGGCCCGTGCGTAGGAACTCGTGAACTGAGTTATATGAGTGAGTCTTCGTACCTGCGCCCCGCATGCTTTATATCGACTGATAAATTTCATTGCTCATTATCCCGATTGCGGGGAGTCCCCGCGCTTTCAAGCTAATGAAAATGAGCCATAAAATTCAATTCTTCTTTAAGGCAAATGTGATATTCTCGCCAATGACAATGCTTTTTATCCTTTGCATAGTTTATCTGTGTATGTGACTATGCTAAGTGACTCAGTGATGAATTGGCCTCATGAGTGTACATAAGTTTTAATTAAAAGCAGGCATGGATATGAAATTTCAGATTCGCATAGGGTTACAGATGTGTAAATAATATTACATCAGTTTTGGTTATGGATATGAAGATAAAGCATCAAGTGATGCAGTTAGTATGTTGTCTTGGCCGGCGACAACCTATTGAAACATGTCTCATTTAGATTCCACCTCTATCAGGAAATTATCGAAAAACTTTTTTATTGGTTTTGTTTACAGTTTTCCCATAAACATCCCTAATTGAAAGTCACTCACAATTATTGACATAATGAGAGAAATAAAGTAGGTTGACTATTATTAATTTAATTAAATTAATATTTCTGGACAATTTACACAACGCCAACTAGTCCCAAACTAAGCGCAAAGCTTGTGTTATAAGTACTACACAAGTGATAAATGTACTTAAATACATTTTTTTTTGCAAATACATACATAGGTGTTTTCTATAACATACATAGAAAACACCCGGACCAAGACAAACAGACTATAACATAAAGTTCAGATTTTTTACTAGGATTAATAGGGATTTGGATATCAAACCTTGCCTTTTAGGTGATAATCTCAGAATCAAGGCATTTTAGCACTGAACATTATTTTACTCTTATTAATAACAAGCTTTTATGCAGTTTAGGACTGCATAAAAACTTGTTATTAATAAGAGAGAAACAATCAGAAAAACAACAATTTATACATTAATTTACCTTCAATACAAATGTATTTTCATGATCAGGCATCTCCAACGCTGTAGTTTCCCTCGCCTCTGTTATTAAAAAACAGAAGACACCACTACGTGGTTTCTGCGACTTGGGTGGTGAATAGAACTCCAGCATATACCCGCCAACCGTCTTCACCAGCGCCAATCTACATTTTTCCCACTTCTGCGGGCTGCCAGGCTGTTCTAAGCTCTCCGGTGTCAAATAGTTTACCAAACCTTCTTTCCTACATTCTACTACTATTTTAGCTAATTTAGTCTTGTTATGTTTATTTAGATTAGAAGATAATTCTACTTCATCTGAATGTTGCTTGTGGAACAATCCCTTTCCTCTTCTCAAACCTTTGAAAGATAACCGTCTGAAAAATGGCTTATGTTGTGTTTTGGGCGAATCTGTGTCTTCAGAATAGTCACTCTCGTCATGACCAGTATGTGTTCCATTCGGCACTTTGTGTGATGCCTTTAACTTGCCCATTTCAAACTCGAAATGGTCTGAGAAACACTCGCAAAATTTCTTCATGAATTCTTTGTTTGTGACGGGCGGGCGAGTAGTAGTGTCATTTGTATTGGTCTGCAGGTAGTGTATGCATGCCTTGGCGAAGTCCTGAGCAGCGGTTCTCGCCTGCCGCTCGCAGAATTCCACCCAGCCATCGGGCTCGCCGTCCGACGGCCCCGCCATGGCAAGCAGTCTCTTTAGCAGCTCCACTTGGAATATTTTTTTGTACACAGCATTTAAAATATCTAAACAACAAAAGGAATACGTCAATACAGAAGTCGTTATACTTTTAACATTACATACAATTTTGCAATCAAAATAAAATTTCACGATGCTCCTCACAGTCACTCACAGTTTTCTCGCGAAAACAACTTTTGTTGCCATATTGAAAAAATATTCTTAAACAGGTTTTGAAGCGTTCCGAAAAATGCTAGAATAATTTGATTTAAAATAAAATACTCTATTAATAAATTATTTTAAGAAAAGTATGTAGTAAATATTAAGATATTATGTATTACAACCCGTTGCACTAAATTTCGTTTTATTTTTAGTTCATAAATAAAAAACGCCTAAAATAGTGCGGTTGGTATTTTTTACCACGCCATCTGTTATCAAATTAGTACCGCAAAAACACAACAAGTGAAATGTCAGCGCCATCTATTGTACCACAAATAGTGTTAGCTACTTAACGATAGATGGCACTGCCATGTATCCAACAAGTGCCGTTCCGTTAAATCCTAAATTTTCAGGAGAATTCATTATTTACTGTTTTGTAGAACATATTTCAGTCAGTAATAATGTAAATATTTAATGGGAATGGGCTGCAGCTTCGGCGGTAGGGCCAAAGAGAATGTAACCACTACGTTTTATGAGACGGATGTGCCATACAAATAGCGTAAATTCTAAATGTATGAAATGGGAGCGAAAACAATCAGAATTTGTACCAAATTCGCTTCCGATTCATAGAGTCGTTTTTTTACCTTGAGTTGCGCCAGGCTGGGTAGGGCTGTATATAATTATGTCTGTATAATATTCTGTGGTAGGAGGGCCTGAAAGTGCTTTACCAACTCTATCAAATGGTATCAATTGTAGTATAAAAGAAATTGATGTATCTATTCTAAATATAAAATACGATGCTTCCATTCAGTGAGAATTTTATCATTTAGGTTGGTGAAAGATTAGCATCTTGTTAATGCACGCGTAACATGGCGATAGTTAATGTAGGTAGTTCATAATTAAGTAGATGTCTATTATATGCGTATCAATAATAGGCTATTTGACTAACATTTTTTTCGGTTTGATATTTATGGACGTCTCAATAATATAACCCTATGTGAAAGAATTACTTCGATAGCACACAATTTTGGACTTTCCCGAAAATGCTCCATACAAAAGGCTACTGAGTTATGTCACACACAGGTTTGTATTTTGTGCATCAAATCAGAAATTTGTACGACAGCTATGTTAAATATTACGTTTATGTAATATTAGTAAAAGATATAGTATTTTTTATTGCTTCTCCCATGGAAATATTGTTTTTATTAATAATTTCATACTTTTAAAATGGACTTTCCCGCCAAACTTTGATCAACCATAAAATAAGTCGAGACGGGAGATAATAGAATGAAAGTTTGCAGATCTTTTTAATTTTATTTTATATATTGGGGGGGGGGGGGGGGGGGAGTCACCTACTGGTAAGCATACGACAGCCCATAGACCTCAGCAACACAAATTGTCACTAATCCCTAGGCAGCTTGTATATACATATATCATTATATTTATCGCGCTGCTGTTGAAAAATCCAAAGGTAATTTATTAAAACGTATTGTAGAAAGATTAAATAGTGAGGGCCCGTGGTCTCCCCTATATAACGAATTTAAAGCAAATAGGCGTATTGATCAGGCATACGTATCCAATATAAAATTTAATAATTCACATACCCTTGGTGTAGAAGAGACCGCTGAGACAATTCTGCATGCGTTAATTCCTGATGATTGTGCCGATAGTGACAGTGACTACCATCGTGAGGTTAGGAGCGCGGCGGATATGTGCCCTTCCACTCCAATATCAAATGTACCGTCGATGGATGAATTTATGTCTATTGTTAAAGCTTTGCCTACAAATAAAGCCTCCGGTGATGATAAGATTTCGAATAGAATGATTAAAGAAGCTTGTAAAGTAGCCGCTGAACCTATCTTAACAATACTTACTCGGTGTATTGTAGAAGGTCATTTCCCTGGCATTTTGCGAAGTGGTGTTATAAAAATAATACCAAAAGGCGGTGATAAACCACCGGACGATCCGAAGTCCTACCGTCCTATTACTCTGCTACCGTCGTTGGGTAAGCTGCTTGAGCGCTTGGTTGTGCCACGGTTGCTGCCCGGTGGCCCGCAATTTCATAAAAATCAGTACGGCTTCACCATTGGCAAGTCTACTGTTGATGCTGCGCTCGCAGTGCGCAAAGTTGTTGAACTCTCGGAGAGCAAGTATGTTGTAGCTATTTTCTTAGATATCTCAGGTGCCTTTGATAATGCTTGGTGGCCAATGTTGTTGCTGAAACTTAAGGTGAGAGGTTGCCCTAGCAATATCTACTCTCTCATTCGATCGTACTTTTTGAATGGTACAACTAAATTAAAACTTGGCCATTATGTTGCTTCAAAGGTGCTCACGCAGGGCTGCCCCCAGGGCTCAGTGTTGGGACCGTATCTCTGGAATATCGGTTTTGATGATTTTTTTAGCCTACCCTTACCGGAAGGGTGCTCGTTAACTGGTTACGCTGACGATGGTCTCTTATTAATCAATGCTAATTCAAGATCTAGCATAGAGAAACTAGCCAACACTAGCCTAGGCCTAATTTCAGATTGGGGTTATCGTAATCGTCTCGATTTTGCGCCACATAAAACATATCAACTCTTGCTTAAGGGAAATTTACAGGTTTCACCGCGATTTCATTTTAATGGAGTATCTGTTGCTAATAGGGGTTCGGTTTGTTACTTAGGTTTGCTTTTGGACAGAAATTTTAATTATATTGAGCACATGAAGCAAGTAGGTGAAAAAGCAAAAAAGAATTTCTATGCCTTAACACGAATTTCTACCTCTACGTGGGGATTAACTTTCAAAACGTTAAAAACTATTTATACCGCCACATACTTAGGTTGTGTTACGTACGGTTCACCTGCGTGGGCAGATAGGGCTACTATAGGTGCAGCACGTCGTAAATTGCTACAAAGCCAGCGCCTTGCTCTGATATTTTTATGTAAGTCGTATAGAACTGTAAGCACCGAGGCACTACCCGTGCTAGCAGGTGTGTTACCGGTAGACTTAGAAGTACAACGCCGCGCTTCAATGTACTATACATCTAAAAATATGGTCCCTGATTTCTTGAAAACGCGTGATCGTGAAAAAATAGTTAGACTGTTCAAACCTATTAATGAAGTATTTGAAACATTGCTGTCTGAATGGCAGGAAAGGTGGGAAACTTCTACCAAAGGACGCCACTTGTATCTGTTCTTTCAATCGGTAAGAGATAGATTAAAGAAAAAGTGGTTAGAAGTAGACCACCCCGTTGCGCAATTTTTAACTGGACATGGCAATTTTAAAGCTAAACTCTTTTCGTTTAAATTAGTGCCGTCGCCCTTATGCGAATGTTCTACTGCTAATTCTGAATTCGATCAAACAGCACACCATGTTCTCTGGGAGTGTGATCTTTGGCAGCGGGAGCGGGATGACATGTTGAATTCATTGCAAGTTGCATCCGGGGTAGTATACTATTCAGATTTGGTAGCAACAAGGGAGAATTACCAAGCGTTCAGACGATTTTGCAATTCATATTATTGGAATCGATGTGTTAGGTAACAACTCAATGTTTTAGGTCCCTAATAGTGTTAGAAACTTAAAATCCGTGGTGCACGGCAGTTGAGCTTCACTTGACTAGCCATCTCTTTAGGCTTTTAATGCCTTATTTGCCATATTGCTGTCTCTCACATTGCTAAGAGGGGAAGTCAAATTCCAAAAGCTTCCTACTCCTTCTAATTTCTTCTGATTAAATTCGTTGTGAGTTCCAAGGCAGCCGTAGTTTTACCCCTGGGACTGCAATGGACTTCATTGTTCATTGCCTTTTTTGGCGGTCGCCGCTGTTAATCCTGGCTACACAGGAGATACAGTGGTGGGAATGTGTGGTGGGCCCCCGTCCCATATCATTATATTTATTATTTTTATATGTAATTTATATAACTATTATTTGGTATTCTGTGATAAGTAGATATTGTTATACATAATATGTATAATTTATACAATTTTTGAACTTTGTCAAATAGCCTACGGGGGCCCACCACACCACACATTCCCACCACTGTATCAGTATGTGTAGCATGAGTAAACTGTATCTCCTGTGTAACCAGGATTTACAGCGGCGACCACCAAAAAATGCAATGGATAATGAAGTCCACTGCACTGCACTGCATAAAAGAAGAAGCAGTAAAATCGTTATTTACAAATAGATTATATCGACATGGATATATTATGGAATGGCCAAGGTGTACCATGGCCATTGGTCGGAAAACTGATGGTCAGGTCGGGTGTAAGTGGTTCATCAACATCTTTGAACCAAAGCCAACTTCACCTGCACGCGGTGCACCCTGCTGACTGACAAACGCAGCACTGGCGAAAAGAGAGGTAGGGAGCGTAATTGTAAGCTACTCGACTGGGAAACCTCCACCTCACAGAATACCGCAGCCAAATAACTGTTGTTAAATGGCTGTTGTGTTCCTGCGAGTGAGTGAGGTCACCAGAAAGGAAGGAGATGCTGCGATGGCAGCGGGGGTGGCGGCGCGCGAGCGATATTTTATGTTGCGAGCGTTAATATGGCTACTGTAACCGCTTCACATCAGGCGGGCCGTATGCTTGTCTGCCACCCGACGTAGTATAAAAAAAAATAGAGATATAACGCTTGCCCCTTTCATATAAAAATAAAAAAAACGTGTTGGTTGTTTCTATGGAAAGCAAAATAATAAGCTAAACAGTTAAGTAAATGAAATGGGCATAGTATAATATGACATGGGCTATGGGCTATTTACATAAAATCCAACATATATTATTCTTTCTCATGTTTGCTTTGCTTATCGTCTATGACCTATACCATGTAATGTACCATAGATATTGGATTATTTTCTGGCAGGGTACTTATTATTGTGTGTGTGGTTTGACTAAGTACTTGGAAGTGCTAAAGACTTCAAAAATAGATGCCTCATCCCAAAATACTCAAGGACCATTTACATGCGTCATCACTATCACATATACCACCGTAAAACCCGTCTAGCGTCGATCGTAAACTGCGCCTGCTATGTCAAATTTCCAATAATCTTATTTTGGCGCGCATCAGACTTGTCGATGACAGAAATATGGTAGCCATCTTGTGAACGACGCGCGCGCCGCGGGCGTTCACCTGAAACGCGACGATAGTTTTATGACAAGCCAGTTATATTTGCACAGATAAAAATAATATTACACCACAAATCTACCTTGACCACTCGTGAAAAATATCGGTCACTTTCTATCATCATCCCCTAGATATTTTTTTTAAAATTTTAACATTTTGTTTAACGAAAAGAAGAAGAGAGAGAGGTATGTATGTCTCATATATATAAAATAAAAATTTATTTATTTACTATGCTGGCTCCTCGACCCAAAATGAGTTTTCTTGACCTTAAAAATGAGAGCTAACCACCTTCTTTATATTTGAGTATAGTCTAACAGTAATTGTTTACCGAGTCGTTTATGAAAATACAGTTGATTACTAAACTATTTGATGTAGGTAGCTAACATTCAACGCAGAGTGGGTGGTCGGAATGGATTGAGAATCACTCTCATACCACTTGAAAATTCTTCAGACGGTGTGAATGATGAATGTGCATTGATCATTTGTTATATAACAGCCAAATATTGTATTATTTATTGCGAACTAGTTAACCCGACAGACGTTGTCCTGTCTTCTTAACAATGGAATACCTATTGAAGTCGAATTGGTTTCGCCATAGAGTAAATAAATCTCGTCCCTGGTTTCGCGCAATCTGTCAAATGACTAACAGAGGACCTACCCTACCGCCGAAGCTAAAGCCGATTACGATTAGGGTTTTTGATTGCGAATATCTAACTTGACCTTAACTTAGCGCTAATAGTAATAAGCTTAGCCGGTAGAGACAGAGACGCTCTACCCATTAAACTGAAGATATATATCGCAAACTTAAAGAGAAGTCCGATTTTCGCAATCAAAAATCCCGATGAGAATCGGCTTCAGCCTCGGCGGTAGGTCCTGTTCTGTCAATCGACATAAAATTACATTAGAATAGTTAATATTATGGTCGTTCAGTTTTCTTAAACTTTCTAATTTTCCGCGCAACTTTCTTATATTTTTTTTTCGGAAAGAAAAATACTTATAAGGGGCCATCCATAAATTACGTCACACGAATTTAATGATTTTTTGACCCCTCCCCCCGTCCTTGTCACAGCTGGTCACATTTGTGAGACTCCCCCCCTCCCTAGTGTGACGTCACATATTTTGCAAATTTACATATATAATAGGTAGCGGAAAAAGTCTTTTCGCATTATAGTATGTATGAACTTGTAATAAAATCTCTTTGGTTATACCATTTGTGTTTGGCAGGTTTTGATATCTTTAAAAAGTTTATATTTTAAAAAAGATATTTCCAAATTCAAATTAGGTAAATGTGTGATTTTCATTTGTTTTTTTTACTGTCAAGATGAGTGAATCTAATGAAGAAATTCGATTCATTTTAAAATTTTACTACAAAAAAGGTAAAAATGCAACGCAAGCTGCGAATAAAATTTGTGACGTTTATGGACCTAGTGCAGTGTCTGTGAGAGTAGCACAAATTTGGTTTAAGCGTTTTCAATCAGGAAATTTTGATGTGAAAGATGCACGTCGCTCTGGTCGCCCTGTTACGGATAAAATGGATGCCATTTTTGAAAAAGTGGAGCAAGAGCGGCATATCAGTAGTTACGACGTAGCTGAAGAATTAGGAATTGACTACAAAACAATTTTGGCGCAATTGAAAAAAGCTGGGTACACTAAAAAGCTCGATATTTGGGTGCCTCACAATCTCACTGAAAGAAACCTAATGAACCGTGTACTCATTTGCGATTCTTTACTACGACGTAATGAAAGCGAATAGTTTTTGAAGAAGCTTATAACTGGTGATGAAAAGTGGATCACGTACGACAAGAACGTGCGAAAAAGGTCGTGGTCAAAGGCTGGTCAGGCTTCACAGACTCTGGCAAAACCCGGGTTAACCCGCAACAAGGTGATGCTGTGTGTATGGTGGGATTGGAAGGGTATTATTCATTATGAGCTGTTACCGCCAGGCAGGACTATCGATTCTGAACTCTACTGTGAACATCTGATGAGATTAAAGCAAAAAGTTGAGAGAAAGCGGCCGGAATTAATTAACAGAAGAGGTGTGATTTTTCATCATGATAACGCTAGACCTCACACATCTTTAGCCACTCAGCAAAAATTAAGAGAGTTTGACTGGGAGGTGTTAATGCATCCGCCGTATAGTCCTGACCTTGCACCTTCTGATTTCCACCTGTTTCGGTCTCTTCAGAATTCTTTAGGCAATGTCAGGTTACCATCACGAGAAGACTGCCAAAACCACTTGTCGCGGTTTTTTGAACAGAAGTCCCAAAATTTCTATAGTAATGGGATCATGTCTCTACCTACAAGATGGCCAAAAGTTATCGAACAAAATGGCACCTACATACTTTAGTTAAATGTAAATAAACTTTATTAAAAAATGTTTTGAATTTTCATATAAAATACGAAAAGACTTTTTCCCCAACCTAATAGTTGCAAATATTTCTGAGTTTTTCGTTAATAGTTCAAAGTTCGTGTTAACACTTAGATTATAATAGATTTTGAAATGTCACGTCACGAAATTTAGGACCCCTCCCACCCCCTTGTCACACTATATCGACCCCCTCCCTCCCCCTTAACGTGTGACGTAATTTATGGATAGCCCCTAAGAAAGTTGCGCGGATTTTTTTTTCCTGACAATAACAAATAAGTACAACATAAAAAGAAATAGCGAAATCGGTGCAGTCGTTACGCGTGATGGAGTGACCAAGGGAAATAGGGATTCATATAATATATACATAGATAATGTTTGCTCTTGCTCTGAATTCCCATCCTCGTAAACAGTTGTTGTGCGGGAGCACCAAAAAGTTTGGCAACTCATTTCTCTGCCGAACCATAGTGTTGTGGAATTCATTGCTGGCACACGTATTTCCCTCTTCCTATAACGCAGGGTCGTTAGACGAAGCGTGAAGAAATATTTACATGAGTCGTCAAGGGGTGGACCGCCGGTGCTGAGCTAATCGCAATGATGGCGGTCCTCACATTTAGTCTTCAGTAGTGTACAATTGGGGGTTCAAAAACAATAAATCGTTTTTGAACCCTCCAATTGTAACCCTCAAATTCAAAAACTTTTTCTCTTTAGTCTCAAAACACATTATACAGAACAAAGAGTGATTGGAATGTGTTCCCTTAAATGTCAAAACTTACCTAGGTCTGAAGCGATGCACTTAACACACACGTCACTTCTTTCACCGAAAAATACACTTACATGTTCTCTAATAAATAACGTAATGTTTTTGAAACCCATATGTCTATGCTAAGAAACGTCTCGCTATTCAGCCTGATTGGTCATATCGGTGACATACATCGCAGCTGGTAGTGTTTAGAAAGGATTTCCCCATTTCTGACTAGGCCGTTTGCTCACACTGTTGACTAAGAACGGTTATGGTATGCACATCTTAGCTATTAGTGTCTAGTAGAAATGGTTCCATCACTGATCTAACCCGTTTGGTCACACTGATGACTGAGATGCAGCTATTGATATCCGAAAGCGATAATTTCCGTCGCAAAGTCATTGGGATTAAAACCAGTATCACAAAATTAATCTACCTGCTCACGCCGCGAACTATTGAATCGGTCTGACCATATATCGCGTGGTCTGGTTATGACAAATTTACTTAAACACTTTCGTTACAAACATTATACGATAAATTCACATTACGTGCTTAAGACACAAAGACTATTATTGTGTAACCAACATTTCAAGCAATGAAATGATAATTTTGCTTTTGTCGTAGCAGTACCAACTTACATAATGCGCTTTCTTTAATATAAAATAAATTCAAAGTGCTTACAACATAAAGTCTATTTTCGTATATTAAACGTTTTATACAACGCAATGTTAATTTTGCATATTTGTGTCCATTCAGCTTATCATATAGAATGTTGCAAGACCGTGAATCAATCGTGAGAAAATTATTATAAGGTCAAGTTCGTATGAAACAAGAATTTTGCTGTGGGTTTACTTACCATTTTTTTTTTATTTATTTTTTTATTTTTTATAATAAGTTAAGTTTATAAATATAGTGTAATATTATTATTAAATAATGTACTTTAAACAAAACATTGTGTTATTTTATGCTACGTTTGGTGGCAAACAAGTATACGGCCCGCCTTATGTGAAGCAGTTACTATATCCATATAAACGTAAATTAAAGCAATAAACAATACATATAGTACATTAACCAACATCGTGCTTTTTACACTGCATCCGGTGGCAAACAAACATACAGCCCGCCTGATGCAAAGCAGTTACCACATATAGAATAAATATAAATAAATATTCTTGTAGGCCAAATCCTCCTTCTGCATGGGACGGACGAGAGAGGGTCGTGCTCCTGTAGTGGAGACTAAAATGACCTGATGATGATGATGATGATGATTCCTGAACAAATCACACACTGTCATCTAGTCCTAAACTAAGCAAAGCTTGTCCTATGGATACTAGATAACTGATACTATACTTAAATACTTTTTTTTTTTTTTTTTTTTTGTAAATACATACATATAATACATAGTAAACACCCAGACCAAGACAAACAGACATGTTCATGCATACAAATATTTGTCTTGTGCTGGAATCAAACCCTCATCCTCTGAGTCAAAGTGGTCATTGCTAACCGACCGACATTCGACCATTCGACCACCCAGATCGTCAAAGAAGAATAATGCAATGAATCCAATCGTGGGAAAATTATGATAAGGTCAAGTTCGTATGAAACAAGAGTTATGCTGTGGGTTTACTTACCTATTTTTTTTTTATTTTATATATATATATATATATATATATTTTTTAGTTTATTTTATTATATAGCGTAATATTATTATTATATAATGTACTTTAAACAAAAACATGGTGGTTTTATGCTATGTTGGGTGGCAAACAAGCATACGGTCCGCCTTATGTGAAGCAGTTACCATATCCATATAAACGTAAATTAAAGCAATAAATAATACATATAGTACATTAAATAACATCGTATTACTGCGTCCGACGTCAAACAAACATACGGCTTGCCTGATGTAAAGCAGTTACCACATATAGAATGAATATTCCTGTTGGCTGAATCCTCCTTCTCCCTGGGACGGACGAGAGAGGGTCGTGCTCCTATAGTGGAGACCAAAATGACCTGATGATGATGATGATGATGATGATGATGATGATGATGATGATTATGATGATGATGATTCCTGGACAAATCACACACTGCCATCTAGTCCCAAACTAAGCAAAGCTTGTTCTATGGTTACTAGATAACTGATACTATACTTAAAAACATTTTTTTTTTTTTTTTTTTCTAAATACATACATATAATACATAGTAAACACCCAAACCAAGACAAACAGACATGTTCATGCATACAAATATTTGTCTTGTGCGGGAATCGAACCTGCAACCTCTGAGTCAAAGTGGCCATTGCCAACCACTCGACCACCCAGCTCGTCAAAGAAGACCTTCCGGACCGCGAATGATGCAATGAATCATCGTGGGAAAATTATTATAAGGTCAAGTTCGTATGAAACAAGAGTTGTGCTGTGGGTTTACTTACCAATTTTTTTTTTTATATATTTTTTTTTTTTTAGTTAAAATATTATATAGCGTAATATTATTATTATATAATGTACTTTAAACAAAAAGATGGTGTTTATTATGCTATGTTGGGTGGCAAACAAGCATACGGTCAGCCTTATGTGAAGCAGTTACCGTATCCATATAAACGTAAATTAAAGCAATAAACAATACAAATAGTACATTAAACAACATTGTGTTTTTGGCGGCAAACAAGTATATGATCCGCCTTATGTGAAGCAGTTACCATATCCATACAAACGTAAATTAAAGCAATAAACAATACATATAGGACATTAAACAACATTGTGTTTTTTACACTGCGTCAGGCGGAAAACAAACATACGGCTCGCCTGATGTAAAACACCACATAAACGCTCGCAATGTGATATGTTTTAAAATTGCTGCCAACAACTGATCAAAGTCACTGTTTCTGGTAACCTCACTCACTCGCGGGAACACAACATCAAGGGAATTGTTATTTTGTTATTTGGCTGCGGTATTCTGTGAGGTGGAGGTACATTCCCCACAATTATGCTCCCTACCTCTCTTGTCGCCAGACCCAGAACTTCGTTGGTCAGTCAACAAGGTGTACCGCGTACAATTAAAGTTGGTTTAGGTTCAAAGATGTTGATGAACCACTTACACCCCACAATTATTAACAATAAGGTTCTATTCATTTAAAATTATAATACATTCGATGTATTTTAATTACATTGTATTAAGGCAAATGAAAATTAAGTTCACGATGTACCCAGCAATAGGCAACAGTGTGTACGGTACCTTAATTGCACAAGGTTAGGTAACTTAATGGTATCAAGTTAAATATATCAAAGGATTGCTGACAATATGAAACTTTGTTTTTCCAATAAAATGTTGTAATAATTTAATATTGATGACGTTTCGTTAAAATAGTGGTTCTAAACCGTTGGATATTGAAAACATATTTTCTTCAATACATTAGTAAATAAACCATGTGGTTTACAATACCTGATTAATATTTCGAATCAGCAAAAAATCAGTATTTATACTGCTTGACAATCAAACCTGGTTACATCAGTTTCGGACTACACAAGACCTCACCTACCCAGACAACTCTCTTTGTGAGACCACTCTGCCGGACCGGAAGCCAAGCCAGCCGTGCTAGCCAGCATCCGCTAGCTGTCGCCGCCAGCCGCCCATAGCCAGCCACTGAATCTGCCCAGCTGCCTCCAGCCAGCTACTGAAGCGGACTAGCTGCCCACAGCCAGCACTGCCAGTTATTGACTACGAGCTTCAGGCTACTAGCATCACGAGAATCAACTGTGTTTCAATCATGTTCGTAAGTTTACATACTAATAAATAATTTTAATAAAGCACGCAGGTGACAATCGAGCATACGATCCGCCTGATTTAAAGTGGGTACCGCATTATATGAATGTTCGCAATATAAAAAGCAGGTTTGCATATTTCCACCTCTGCTATAAACGGAGCAGTGCTTTGAAACTTACTGGTTACCTTACTCACTCGCCCGACACAGCAACCTTCATTGGCGGCTATTCGGATACGTCTTACTGTAAGGTATTTCGTCAATCATGTTGTGACAATTATTGCATGTTGCAACAATTATTGCTGAGCTCTCCTTCATCATAACCATCATCATCATGTTATTATTTACAGGTCTGAGTCAGAGTATTCGGAGATCCAGCAGAATAAGCGCCTGTCTAAAGCCGAGAAGAAACAGCTCCTGGAGCAGTTTGATTCCGACGTTGAAGAAGCTGTTACTTCTAGGAAAGGGTAAGCATTCATTAATGATCCCTCTCGTACCCATGGCGTTAGCATGACTAGCGCTCGTTCATAAACTTAGTGAAAAACTTTTGGTGAATGTTGCTACTTCTATTTTTTAGTGCAAAAAAAAAAAAAAAAAAAAAAAAAAGTTGTAAACAAGCCTGCGGTTCACCCGATTGTAAGCGATTACCTACCACCAATATGTTGTATATGTACATATATACACAGACCTGTTAATTTATTTCTTTCACGCTATTAATATTAACTAATAGTCGTTACAGAACAACCCTATGAACCATTCATTCTGCGCAATTTCTTATGCACACCCGTAACCACACGGGATGTTACCCGCATAAAATCTTATGCGCACCCGTAACCACACGTGACGTTATACAGGTTAATAATAATGTTAAGCGGTTACCGTAACCTATTGACGTAGTATATAATAGTATATAATTAAAGACCTAACTCGCTGACAGAAACACAAGATCTCGAAGGAATTATTATTTATTCGCTATTGAATGTAAGCGAGTAAGGGTGAGACAGGCTTCGCTTGCGGCAGAGTCACATAAGTCGTTCGGCTGGTGCATTTAGGATACAAGGATACAAGGATACAAATATATTTTGAGCCACTTACACCACGATATGTTGGTTTAACGACTTAGCTAAACTCATGTCTAATAAAATATACTATTCTTTTCAGGCCTAAGAATAAGGACAATAAGGTCAAACGAAAGCTAGCGACGTCGAAAGCGCAGGCGTCGAAGAAAAGTAGACCGACGGTGTCTAAAGCAGGGGGAGCCGGCTGGCAGCTCTCCGACAGCGAGGAGGAGGAGACGAACCCTAAACGCGCTCCAGCTCTGCAGTCCGTATTGTCAAGACGTGTTGCTAACGGAGTGCTACGTCGCACCGCCAGTTTAAAGGGCGATGTATTTGTTGAATTAAAAATCTATAATGTCCGTGACATTATTAATATAGAACCGAAAGACCGCTGGGAACGAGCGGTCGTTTCCCTTAAGTATCAGGGTGAGGCAGACTCCCCAGAACTAGCACCGTTGAAAACTGTATTAACAGAGTGCCGTAGCCAGTTCACTGGTGAAGGCACTTTCTTTGCTAATAAGAAATTGTAAGAGCGTTATTGCTGGTTAGCACATCTGGCTTGGCTTCCGGTCCGGTAGAGTAGTCTCATTAAACAACTAGCCTATGAACGAGCGCTAAGCGCGTCATTAAATTTTTAATATAATGTAATAATTTATATTCAATTAATTTAATAATAAAATAAAAGCGAGTTATTAAATTTTTTATATAATGAGATAATTTATATTTAAATAATTTAATAATAAAATAAATGTAGATCAGAACTTTTTTCACTATTTTACTGCACTATTTTAGTCCCTATTAGTACTAAGAAGTTACAATATCACGAACATAATAAATATTGAACCAAAATACCGTTGGGTAGCAGCAGTCGTTTCGTGAAATATCAGGACGATACTTATTATGTTATTTTTTAATAGTTACCGCTTATAATTTGCAGTTTGATTTATTGTCCTTACAGAGGGTAGACTGTGGTATCCTTATTATATTTTGTTATTCTCTATTTCTATGATTATTGACAATGTCAAAACGAACAGTTTATTGTACAGTTTGCGATATATCTGTTAAAAGTAACGCTTTTTCATCGCATTTACGGACTAGAATACATAAAAATAATAATGTTATTGAAGTGAGTAATGGCATTGATAAAATAAGTAGTGCATTCCGAAATCGCATAGCATCATACAGAGTCCGTAAAGTAGGAACGTCGGAGAATAATAACGATAGTGTAGATCCACCAAGCAAATTTCTGCATGAATTAAGCACACGCGTACGGCAATTGCTTACTGCAAGGCAATTAACTTATCAGTCTATTAAAGCTAACTTTGAACTTTACGCAGAGTTTACGTTACCGAAAAATGATACAAGTGCAGTTAAATCGTTTGCTACTGAGAATATAATTCTCCATCAAAATTACGATTTCAATGAAATATTTTCAAGAGTGATTGACAGTATTACATCAAAGATCGATGAATTTCAGGAAAGAGACAGTGGTTGGGCTTTTTTACGTAACTTATACTTGGAAGTCAATATCAATAAGTATAATCCTATTAAAGCCGCTCAATTTATAGAATTGCCTAAATGGATTAAATCGAAACGCGCATGCATAAATATACAAAATAATGACTTGTACTGTTTTTTATGGAGTATAGTCGCAGCTTTATTTCCAGCTAAAAATAATTCTCATCGGGTTTCCTCATATCCGCACTTTGAAAATATACTTAATACTCAGGGTATGTCATTTCCGGTCGGATTTTCTGACATTAAAATCTTCGAAAAAAATAATAACGATGTAAGTGTTAATGTATACGGTCTTGCAAACAAGCCTAATATTGTTGGACCCCTGTACAAAACAAAACATAGAAAAAAACACCATATTAATTTATTGCTAATAGAAAAAAACGGAAGGAAACATTACTGTCTAATAAAAACAATGAGCAGATTGCTTAGAAGCCAGCTAACAAAGCATAATGAAAAAATATATTTTTGTGATGAGTGTATGATTTTTTTCCACAAAATAGACAAATTAACCTCTCATATTTGCAGCGGCATTAGAACCATGCTACCTCATCCAGGTGCTGTAATTCAATTTAAGCATTATGAAAGAATGCAAGATATGCCTTTCGTAATCTATGCTGATTTCGAGTCTTTATTACAACCAATATCGGATAATACCAGAATTAATTCAAATTACACAACTGCTTTACAAAAACATTTACCTGCAGCATTCGGTTATTATATTGTATGTTCGTATGATAGATCTCTCAACAAATATGTGTCATATCGTGGCCAAGACTGTGTTCAAAAATTCATCGAATATCTACACGCAGACGTGATTAAAATACATAAAATTTTGAATAAATCTGTTCCAATGTTACCGTTAACAAGCGATGAGCAGAAAAAATTCTATGAGTCGAAAATTTGTTACCTATGTGAGGAATTGTTACTAGATGATAAAGTAAGGGACCACTCACATTTAACTGGCTTATACCGCGGTGTTACTCATAGTTTTTGTAACATACAATTTCGTTTACCAAAGTTTGTTCCCATATTTTTTCATAATTTATCAGGGTATGACACGCATTTGTTTATTCGTCAGTTAGGAGAAACGTCAGGTAAAATAAAAGTTATAGCAAAAAATAAGGAAAACTATGTATCATTTACAAAATTTTTTAATGTAGGTCGTCAAAAATACATGCCTGTCCGATTTGTTGACTCATTCAAATTTTTATCTACTAGCTTGGAAAAATTGGTAGGAAATTTAAATAAAAATGACTTTGTCCATTTATCTTACTTTTACCCGCAAAGAGAGCACTTTGATCTATTAACCCGCAAAGGCGTATATCCTTATGAATACATGACGAATTGGAATTGTTACGAGGAAGATAAGTTACCGGCGAGGCATAGTTTCTATAGTACTATAAACGATGATATGATCTCTAAATCCGAGTATTCTCATGCAAAATGCATCTGGAAAACATTTCTCTTAAATAACTTAGGAGAATATACAGATCTTTATCTCAAAACAGATGTTCTCTTACTAGCAGATATTTTTGAAAACTTCCGTCAAACATGTAAAATTAATTATAAATTAGATCCAGCATTTTATTTAACAGCTCCTAGCCTAAGCTTTGATGCAATGTTACTTAAAACAAAAGTGCGACTGCAACTTATAGAGGACTTGGAAATGATACGTATGATTCAAAGCGGTATTCGCGGTGGGGTATGTCTATGCTCTACTAGATACTCAAAGGCAAATAATAAGTACCTACCGAGTTATAATTCATCCGTCCCTGATAATCATTTGTTATATATCGATTGTAATAACTTATATGGTTATGCAATGTGTTCATATCTACCGCATTCGCATTTTGAGTTAATCACTGAAAGAGAAATCAGTAACCTGAATATTCTTAATATACCCAATGATGCTGAATACGGCTATATTTTGGAAGTGGATTTAATCTATCCGGAAAATTTACATGACTTGCATAACGACCTACCGTTTTGTCCTCAAAAATTTACACCGCCAGGGTCTAAAAATTCTAAATTAATTCCAAATTTATATGACAAATACAGGTATGTGATTCATTATGTGCATTTAAAAACATGTTTACGACATGGTTTACAATTAAAAAAAGTTCACAGGGTTATAAAATTCAAACAACATCCATATTTAAAGAAATACATAGACTTAAACACAGAATTACGTCAAAAAGCTAAATCCCAGTTTGAACAGGACTTCTTCAAATTATTGAACAATAGCATTTTTGGTAAAACATTAGAAAACACTGAAAATAGGTTGAATATTCATTTAGTGAACCAATGGAATGATACTAGAAACAAAACTAATAAAAAATACACTGCAGAAGGGTTAATATCAAGATTAAATTATCACAGTTCTACTGTTTTTACAGAAAATTTTGTTGCAGTTCAAATGAAAACAGAATCAGTAATTTTAGATAAACCGATCTACATAGGGTTTACTGTTCTTGAAATAGCTAAAAATCATATGTATGATTTTCATTACTCCGTTATGAAACCTTTCTATGGACCTGGTTTAAAACTGTGCTATACAGACACAGATAGTTTGTTGTACGCCATAGAGACACCAGATATATACGAAGATATAAAATTAAACTTTCAATCTTATTTCGATACAAGCAATTATGTGGAAAATAATAATTATAATATTGTATGTCGAAACAAAAAGATTCCTGGGCTATTTAAAGATGAACTAGGAGGACAAGTTATAAGTGAATTTGTAGGGCTAAGATCTAAGCTATATTGTGTGAAAACTCAAGATAATGAGTTAAAAAAAGCAAAGGGAGTAAAGACAGCTGTAATTAAAAACATTAGTTTTAAAGATTATGAAAAAGTATTGTTGCGAAATAATTTGTTACGAAAAATAAATATAGTATTTCGTTCTCTAAAACATGAAATATTTACTCAAGCTGTAAATAAAGTTGCTCTATCGTCTAATGATGATAAACGTATTGTACTAAAAGATAATATATCTACGATGTCCTGGGGTCATAAATCATGTTTGTATTAACAATTTTATAAATTATAAGTAAGTATAATATAACGCAAAAATTTTTCATTTTCATTATGAACATAAAAATGGATATGGTTTGTGTGTCAATTATGAGAAAAACTTGTGAGAAGTTGTAATTAAGTAATTTAGAAATTGCGTCATATGTCATATGTCGCTAATATATTAACATATTTTTGTATTACAATAAGTGTGTAATTAAGAAATATTATAATTGTACCATAGTTTTGTAAGGAGATTTAGTAATAGAAGTTGTTAATAGTAACTGTTACGCACCCTGTAAATTTAGTTTTTTCTTTAATAAAGGTATTATATAGCAAAAACCTTGTATAATTTTCAGTTCACAAAACCATCATTTTCAGAATAATCCTGATATTTAAACAGATTTAGTACAAAACATTTCTCATGGTATAATATACCTATGGTTTTAATATATGTACTACAGGCATAAGACGACGAAAAACAAGTTCATACTTGTTTATAATACCAGTAATTGATACCCGATAGCTATAAGCAGAATGTCAACATGTTTATACCTGTTTTGTTATATGATTTGCAATGCAGCAAACTCAATATTATTAATTTTATACACATGGGCATTACGACGTTGATAGTCGACGTGATACATCGTCTACAGAGCCCTTTAAATAACTGTGCATCGTTTTTATGTAAGTATATTTTTATTAGGTATGATTTATTTTACTTATGTACTTAATCTTTTTTTGTTAACTTGTGTTGATGATGTTTTCTATTGTTACAGAAAATGATTGACAACACTGAAACCGGATTCGATTTCAGCCAATGTGGACAAGATCCGATGGCTTTTGATGATGCCTTTGAACAAATGTGTAACAATAGAGTCGTTCCAGCGACAGTAGCTGCACTATCGCGTTCAAATAAATCAAGGCGTCCCAGAGCAAGGAACAATAAACAGCCGTTGAATGTTGATAATGAAAAGAAAGCAAAGTTCTACGGGACATCTTACGTAATAAATAAGGAAACTCGAAGAGGTCTTAAAATGATAAAAATAAAAATAATCGATTTGTGTGAATCTCAAACACTGGACGGTGAAGGTGACGAAGATAATGAAGTGTTAAGTGCTCAATACATTGTTAAAGATACCATTGATGAAATTATGGACGAAAGCGAAAATTTAATACGAAAAATATCTAAAAAACTATGTAATAATAATAATATTTTTTATTGAATTATTATTTATATTATTATCGTTATGAATAATTTTATGTCATTAGCAATAATTAATAAAATGCTTAGTTGTCTATAATTTACTTTGAGTGACAATAATTGTTAAAATGCCCTTCTGGTGCAAGCTTTGGTAGATAATGTAATGTAACAATCACTGTAATAGAATAAAATAAGAAATAAGTATAGTAGATATATGTAAATAATACAAAATACATGCAGTTTGTTTAATAAATAGTTGTACTGAAAAATAAAAGACTTATTTGATTATATTGCTATTTCATTTATTCAACAATATAGCTTAAGTATTATTATAACATTAGAGAAAATATACAAACTAACATAGAACATAACACACACAGAGGCACAATTATGCATTTATAATTTTTATTATTACAAAGAACATATTTTTATTACACATTCATTAAGAAATAAAAAATAACATTAAACTTTCGTAAACCACTCTATATTAACAAAAAATATTAGGAATATAGGATAGGTTGATATCTAGTTATGCCTCTGGATACCACATTAACTATTTTATAAGGTAATACAGTTACTCAAATACCACTTTTTTATACATAAAACGTTTTTGAGTGCACAAAAATTCTTATGAATTAAACAATTAAAATCAATTGTATTTTTACAGTACATTTCGTATAACGTGAAAAAATTAGGACAGCCTTTATCTTCAATGTTTATCAAAACACAATCTTCGCATAATTCTCGTATCCACTTCTGTTTTTCAAGGCCTTTCATTATAATCAACTTCTTTTTTAAAAGCGGGGTAATCAGCCTGTGAAATTCTTCAAAATCTACGTATCCTTGGGACCAAGTGATACCTCTCTTATTTTCAATCCACCTCACGGTCTTTTTTTCTTCTGGAGATAGCTTTGTATAATTATATGGTGGTTTTATTAGAAAAACTTGAGTGAAGTTCTCTGTAGCCAATGCTAATTCTTTTATTATAAACTGATTATAACGATCTTTAAAGCCTTGAACGTCTACAAAGACTGTCATGATAGTTTGCGCACAATATTACTTAAAGGTTTATATTCAACTAAACAATCATTTAAAATTAGACAGTACGCAGAAGTATGATCTGGTATCTCTGCAGCACATTCTATTTCCATGCGAATGTTTACGACAGGACCTGATTTTATATTATCGTTTTGTCTAGAGCAGTCAATGACAAAAAAAGGTGCTATTTCTTTGAACTCTGTAGCAGTCAACAGGCATCCTCTACGACCGTAATAAGACTGCTGAAAGTTCACGAATTGTTCATATATTAATGCAAAGTCGTTATTTACAAACTTTGTGTTGTAATTTTCGTACGGATAATACGTGGAGTTTAAATAAACCTTAACGTCGCGTAGGTCGCAGTGATCGAATTTAGAGACATCTTTTAAAGCCTTATTTTTACGATTAGTTTGCAATGCTAAAATAACGTATCTCGGTTTTTCAATCTGTGACGAAGTCTTTATTGACCAAGTATGTTTAGTAGTTTTTGGCAACATCGGATATTCATATAAATCCCAATTTCTAAATGCCATTTGGATAGATCTGTCTTTTTCGAGAATTTTAAGCAAGTTAATTTTTTCCTTGTCAGATACTTTAACATGAGGCATGCGCCAACTCATTTTACCTATTTCAATATTTACCACTTCACCCGTATTAAGTATAACGGAATTAAGATCTGTGTTACTTCTCAACAAAACAAGTTCATGTTTACAATTAACTATTACTTTTCTATAATCTTCTGCAAATCCTAAAATATTACTAAGAGGAATAGAGACGCTAATCCATCCGCCGTGGTTATCCTTGTGTCCGTGTATATCCCATCCCCAAGTTTTAGACATCTTAGCATCAATTTCATTCATTGATATGAACGATTTCATTGTAGTTGTTATCCCAGCATTTTTTACTTTATCTATTTCAATACCATTCAACTCATAACGGATATCTTGGAAAAGAAATAGAAAAGGATTGTTTGATAAATAAATAAGTGGTATCCTTTCCTTAGTATCGCCTTTAGTCACACTAACATGAGCTTCGATGTACAAGTAACTGGCACAGGGAAGTAAATATAGGTCTTGTTGATTTATAGGTATCCGAATTTCATCATTTCTATTGAAACTCGTAACATACGGTTTATATGAATGAATTTCAATACCCTCTACAGAGTTGTCATAAGAGGGTGAATTGGCTATGTTTAAAATGTTCATTTTAATAGTCCAATAGATTTTAAAAAGTTTTTATTTGCTACAGATAATTTGTTTCGTTTCCAACGAGGATGTATTGCCTTCTGAATAGCTCGATTAACACTAACCTTCTGGTTAAGCGGTGATTTGTTTATATTATGGTTTATCATATTATCTTTTTAATATGAAAATACAACTGAATTTCTTCCCCGCGAAAGTCAATCGGTGTATTGTGTATATTCAATATCCTTATATTTATTGTACTGATTGTGTTCCTGTTCACTGGGAAATAAATCGTGTTTTTAGGTATTTCTATTATTCTGTAACCTGGAGGCACATTCGGTGAAAATTCATAAATGATATGACTAGGTTTTCCGTTTATGTAGGAGCCACTAATAATATCACATTCAATTCTCACCACGGTTGTTGATAAAATGTTAACTGGAAGAAGCGACTCGTGTAATATATTACGTTTTAGGTATACATTGCCATAACCCAATAAAACTCCAATAGAATTTTCCTTCTCAAAATGAATATCTTTAGTGCAGAATATTGTGGTTCTAAGAGTGTTGTTATTACAATATAATTTTAAAATGCATCCTTTTATTTTAGATTGTAAAAAATCACAAATGTCTTGAAGCTCATAAGCTCCTACTGGAATTTCAATAACGTTGTTAGAATCGTAATAAAATTTATTATTATGTCTTGTAATATTGGGTATAGAATTAAACGTAGAGAAATGCAACAGTGCACATTCATAGTCACCATCGAGATCTAATGTAGGAGAATGGTTTGTTGATAATACTGAGCTGTTACCAGTTATAGACAGCGTGAAAGACATGATGTAAATGACTAAATCAACGAGTTTTAAGACTATTATAAATAACTATTCCAAAAGTTAAGCAAAAATTCTAAACATAAATGACCACAATTCACAGAATCGAATTCCTGGAAGCGAGTATAATTATAGGAAATACTGCAGCCATGTAAATATTTTATTAATTCTTTAGGTGGTTTCAGATCCCCGAAGCTGTCAAAATATTCACAATCATTCCATAGTTTTGCATAGGCTACCCAATGAGTTCCATTATTTTCATGGCTGTCTAAATTAATAACACCACACTCCAAAGGTTTAGGTTTAAAAGGCAATCTATCTCTCATATAAACTCCTCGGAAGTAGGGTATACTTTTAGAATACTTCATAATATCGATATTAGTAAGAGCACGTAAGGGTAGCCTATTAATTAGTTTTTTGAAGATCTTACAAGTAATCCATTGCCTTTTTTATATGGTTTAATGTAAAGACCTTTCCCTATCGCAATAGCCTCCATGGTTTTGTTATGACGTTCAGATTCTCGCAAATTTTGTTGCGCTGTTTTATATTCATTTATTGTTTTTGCAACACCCGCTGCTCCTCCAGCTAATGCACCTAATGCTGAAAGGCCAGCAAAAATCGGTATCAATGGTAAAACTCCGCCTGTCTTAGGAATTGGTATTATCCTAGGCAAACGAACGTGGCATTTTTTAGGAATCATTTTTTTAGCAACCTTATATGCATGTTTTATGAGCGATGTATTATCTTTACATTTATTTTTTTTCATATGTTTTTTTATCTTCGATATCACGGTTTGGAACTTTTTAATCCCTGATCCGGTCTTTAATTTAGCTTTCATAACTTTACTGACCAACCAGGAAGCCAGCTTTTCTCCTTTGCCTGCGTCTCTTGAATGTAATCGTTTCTTAGCCATTTTAAACAATTGCAAATCCGCGTTATGACGATCCGATATGTTGGTGAAGTTTGAGTAAGCGATATCGTGATATTTGCAGGCTTCGTCCAATTGATTGACTCCCTTATCACCTCTCAATAATCTTTCTTTTAATTTCGTGCCCGGACCACAATAATTATATCCAGGTAGGTGTAGCTCGAACGGTAGATTATTTATTAAACTATTAACAAGTCCTCCTCCATGCATTTCTCGAAATATAATGATTAGAATGTACAGTAATAAGTATTTATATTATTGCACCAGTGATGTATTGTTTACCCAACTATTTTCACGATCATGCAGTCCTAACCATTTTACGAAAAGTTTATTTCTTTTTTTTTTTATAACCTTTTCTATCAAGTATACATTAGGATAATCGGTTTTTTGCAACTCTTCTTGGTAAAATGAACCTAGTATATCTTGATTTCTTTGGTCTTGTAAAAGATACGTGACTGGATTGGTATTATTGACAGCTTTAATAGTGAAAATTTCAGTTGACCAGTTCGGTGTATAACCTTTTTCAAAGCAACTCTTATACTTACTAATTCGTACGGAGTCTCCTTTTTTAAATTTAATTTTGAATGGTTTTTTGGTCCTTTCATGAAATTTTATTATATTGAGTTTTATTTCGTTTTCATTTTCCTTAATGACGTCCACTGGTCTGAATTTGGTAACACTGTGAATGTTACCATTGTACGTTTTTAAAGTTTCGTCTAAGTTTTTTCCTTGCCATTTATAGGTGCCATTGAAATTAAAACATTTATGCAACTTATTCTTCAACGTCTTTATGAATCTTTCTACAATTGATGCTTTCTTTGTTGAATATGATGAGTAGTGGTTTATTTTATGTAAATGCATGAGGTTTTGAAACTCTGAATTATAAAATTCTGTTCCCATGTCTGTTTGTAAATTGTTAGGAATCCGATTACTTTTACTCACCACATTAACAAACGCTTTAGTAACTTCTTTTTTCGATTTAGTTTTTAATGGAATAGCCCATGCATATTTAGTGAAGCAATCAATAATTGCTAAAATGTATGAGAACCCATTGTTAAAAGTTTTTAAAGATTGTAGGTCGATCAGATCCGCTTGCCATAAGTCATCTATTCCTTTTAATATAACTGAACGTCGTACAAAATTTCTGCGTGCTGGTCTATGAATTTCATTTACCACTTGCTGTTTCGACATTTCGAGCGTTTATATTAAGTGTGTCGATGTAATCTTTAGTACAGAACTTCTTTTCAAATTGTTTTAAGTTCATAGAAATATCTGCTTTTATTGCATTTATCAAATCTACTTTTATTGCATCTATAAAAGTAGCATATTCCTTTTTTGTAATGCAACTAGCAATCTGTGTATCTACATAATCTTTGTTTACAGCATCATCGGAAGCTACAGGTACTTTAACTCCAGTTAATCGTGAGGAGTGTAAATTAAAATCTCCAGTCGCTGTTCTAACTAAATAGTTTTCTGTACAATCAATTACCTCTGATAACCGCAATCTTTTATGCACATGATGACCAAATTTATCTATATTCATTTTACACCAAGATCAGTTGTGGTTGTCGATGAAGCAACAAATAATAAAAATTAGACGCTGCTCCTCAATTTATAATACCGCTTTCGCGTAACTCTTCTATAATCGATATAATTTCGTTATCTAAACCAGTATTGCCAGCATCTTTGGATGCTATTAATAATTTTAATCTTTCAACTAGTTCATTAGGGTTGTCCCAGTAAATATAATCTGTATTTTTTTTAAATTGTTTTTTGAGAAATAACCCTTCTCCTTCGCTAATATTAGCTTTATTACTAGCAGACGATGATATAGAAGACGAGGATGGTTTACGTAACTTGAAAAGTGGTTTTATAATATTCAAATAGGTTCGGCCTTTATTGGTCTTAATACCCTTTTTAGGATCAAAATCTCGGCGATGAGCATTCGTTAATAATAGCATTGTTTTGAAATTCTCGCGATCTGTATCTGTTATCAGGTCTATGTCAGGTACTTTTTTAAATAATAACTCATTCAAGCCAGGTGTTTTTTTAAAAGTATGTTTTCCTACTGATATTGACTCGTCATTTATGTCCACGCGCAATGCACCCATCATAAATTTTCCGCGTTCTCTTCTGATACCAAAAGGCACATCTTCAAACATATCTGAAGAAAGTGACCAAGATGATGTATTTTGAGTAGGACTAGGCATAGACTCAATTGTTTTAAATGAGACGTTGCTTTTATTATGCGTTTTACTGTCGCTTTCAAAATCATTTATGTCATTATCTTCATCAGAAATATCTTGTTCAGAATTATCATCCATTTTGTCTATTTTAAGTGTTCTATTGAAATGCGATTCCGCTGGTGAATATTGATTCATTTGAGGAAAACCCGACGATGTATCGAAATATGCTTTAGGTTTGTTTTCTTTTATTATTTGTTGTAATGGATTGGTAATAGGTTTAAAAACTGTTTCTAATATATTTTCATTATGAGATTCCATAGACCGCATACATTTTATTTTTCTTTTAACTGCTTCAGCTACTTGAACGATTTGGGTTTTTAATTGTTTTTCCATTATAAAATTAATTATTAGCGTTCGCGATGTAGCAATAATGAAGTTGAAATGAAAGTATGTAACAACCACAGTCTTTTTATAGTTAACCTGAATCAAATGTTACAAAAGTATCAAAGTTCATTCTATAACAACCTTTGTTTTTGTCACAGTCTTTATTAATTACTAAGTAATTATATGGTTTATACCATATTCTGGAACACATCTCTCGGAACTCAACCCACGACATATCAGTGTTAACATGTTCATCATAAACATGACGTAAGTTTACATCATCTTGTTTAAATAATACTAAAAGGTTTGTATTATCTCTTATAAGCTGTTTAGGAATTTTGCTATAAGTTTGATTTAAATAAAAACAATCAATATGTTTATGTCTGCCCATAGCAAAATAATCGCGCATGTTTGATTGATTCTCGCACGCAACATCATCAAATATGATTATAGAATTCGGTTTCGCATCGTGAGGACTCAATATAAGTTCATTGTCTTGATATTTAGCAAATGATACATCCGGTACTAGACTAAAAACACTTTCTAAATATTTATATTTAGGTTGGTATAATGTTTTAGAATAAAGATATATGTTTTTAAAACGTAATCCATTCTCGTGCAACAAAAGACCGATAACGACGTTTGTTTTCCCACAATTTGAAGGCCCTGAAATTATGCAACGAATTGTATTAGGTAGGAGGTCTCCATGTCGTCCAGCAACGACTTCGACGTCAGGACAAATTTTGTTTAATCGTAAAGTTTGCGGCTGTCTAACAAATTTCATTGCAGTTGTGAATATCGCTGATGGTTTAAACAAAATGATTCAAGTTACGTAAGCGACCTCTTATATATCGATAACATGCACACACCGTACATTACAACTGTTACTATTAGTTTTAACATTTAAGGAAACACATTCTGTGACTAACGCGTGTGTTAAGTGCATCGCTGCAGACCTAGGTAAGTTTTAACATTTAAGGGAACACATTCCAATCACTCTTTGTTCTGTATAATGTGTTTTGAGACTAAAGAGAAAAAGTTTTTGATTTTGGGGGTTACAATTGGGGGTTCAAAAACGATTTATTGTTTTTGAACCCCCAATTGTACACTACTGTCTTCACTTGTGCTTTCAGGTAAGTTGATACATTTTGATCGACCACATTAAAAAAAAATCTCATGGTAGATTCGAGATGTAGGCAAATTTTTGATTTTTATCCTGGGTAAATGAAAAATGAAACACTTTTTATCATCAAAACATTAAATAAATAAATATTTCTGGACAATTTACACAGCGTCATCTAGTCCCAATTAAGCGTAAAGCTTGTGTACAAAGAATACTATAATAATAGAATCAAATAGCTTGGCTATTTCTAATATTTTAGTTCTTGGCTATATCCTATATAATTACACAAACCTAACCAAAAGATAATTAAAATGCAATCTGCCTAAAGTTAGCCGTTTTGTAATGTGGCGGTTCTGCCAATTGGCTGCGACATATACACGCTATCTACAGCTAAACCGCTTTACTGATTTCAATATAATTATTATTTATATGAGGTGGAGGAGTTCATCTCAGCTGTGAGAGTGATATACTCGTATTTATTTAAAAAAACTCTATTGACCACAGTAAGTAAGAAATGGTTCAAAAGGCGGACTTAATGCTAAAAGCAGTCTACCTGTCAACCTTTGGGAAGTGCAGACTGATTTTAAAAATATATTCCGTAAAATTTGACGAGCGCGGTGGTCGAATGCTAGCAATGTCCACTTTGACTCCGAGGTCGCGATTGCCGCATAAGACAAATATTTTTGTGCATGAACATGTCTGTTTGTCTTGGTCTGGGAGTTTTCTGTGTATTATATGTATGTATTTACAAAAAAAATATGTATTTAAGTACATTTATCAGTTGTCTAGTACTCTTAGTACAAGTTAGATTGGTATTAGATGACGCTGTGTAAATTGTCAAGAAATATTTATTTATTTTATTATTATTTATAACAAGAAACATAAATAGTGACTAATAGACTAATGTGAAGAAATCAGACTTATAACCTGAGCGAAAAAGTGGAGCAGTGACCGAAAGTGATATAGGGTATAATTATTTCAATATGAGCCATATTGAAATAATTAAATAAAAACACGAAATAAAAATTGGAGTAGGTATAATAACAAAAAATTATGTAAAAAAACTTTTAATTTAAACGGTTTTATTGAAAATAGTGTACTAAAAGCTAAAAAATAATTCGGTAGGTCGGAGGTTTCAGTCATCACACCCCTCTCCCTCATCAGTCTAAGGCAATGATCAGACAAAATAATAAAATCGTTGGGCCCGTGTTTCCATCCAGTCAACTCAGTTTACGCTACGCCCAACGATTTTATTATTTTGTCTGATCATTGCCTTAGACTGATGAGGGAAGTAGTAATTTATTGAGACACCTACCCCACTTAGGTATACCGTCCCCGTTTGGTCGCCTTCGGCTCCATGGAGACGGTATACCTAAGTGGGGTAGGTGTCTCAATAAATTACGGAGACGACCTAACTGGCGTCATCTTCGTCAAAAATCTTAACTTTACTCGCAGGTCGCATTGGTCTCATCCTTTCTAATATTCAAAAAAGTTATGCGTTCAATTTATATAAAATCAAAAATATTCCCATCAAGTCGACAAATATAAACTTGTATCAACGCGTCGTGCAATTCCTTATCAACAGAAATATGAAACCCGCATGCAGCAAGCGGCGACGTGAGAACGTCCTTCAAACAATTGTAACCAAGTGCGCACTTTAATGTATTAATTAACCGATTTATAAAAGTGTATAATGTGTTTTCTATAAAACTAATATTTAAACTTCTTTTTGTTAGCTTGTTTGATTAAAGAGGTACATACCATAAGAATAAGTTAGGGGGCGTAGGAGCCCTACAACACGGTAGTGAAAATATGTGTAGGTTGTGATAACTGCTTCGTACGGTATATCGATATCGTATATTTAATGATATTACAAAAGTAGCATGAAACACTTATCCTTTCACTCTTTATCTACTGTACGGATTTTAATGAAATCTGTCATAAAAAATGTTACCTCAATACAGAGGTTAACTGCACTGGTTAATACATTAAATATTGATATGCTCGTAGATCATATTCAAATACATATAATTGTGATATTCAGAAAAAAATATATATTAAATAACTAGCCACACACCTTTAAAACTACTAATTTCTACTTTAGCTGCAACATGCTTATAATTCTGTTCCCACGAAACCTAACTTGTTATTTCAAAGTGTAAGTGATTTTAAAGTGTCATTTTACACACGTGTCTTATCACGCTTAATGCGAATTTGCTTTAGTAATCATAAGACTTTGCTTTGTAATTACGAGACGTATGTAGCATAAATGGGTGATTCTCAGTCTTCAAAAATTTGATTTTCATCTACATTATTTTAATTACTAGAGTATCCAAGTACAGTGAACAAATTGTAATTTATTGCTGTTTGATGGTGGTGCGAGAAATATTTTGTCGCAATTTTATTTTTAGTTGTACATAGTTTTTTTTCTATTTTCATTTCTGAACATATAGTTTAATTTTAAGTTCATTTTACGATTCACATATGTATCTTAGCTAAATCTGTATATGTAAATATGAACATTAATATAAACAGAAATTATTGAATAAACTCAAGTAAAGGTACCTATTTAGAAAAAAAATTCGAAACGAATCTATAAAAGTTTTAAATATCAATTTTATTGGTAAATACTTTCTGTGTTTTCTTGTTGTTTAACTCTTAAAATTTCTGTTCTCTCGATAATATGCTCTCATTAATAGGGATGACGATGATGATGATGATGATGATGATGATATTTTCTTGCTATATACTATACTTAAAAACTCCTACATGGATGTCGTGAGAAAAAAATAATAATATTTTCTTAGATCGTGAGAATTAATGTATGGAAATTTCTAAGAATGTCTAAGAATGACCCACTTATGTCTGTGACTGAAGTGTTAGATTCGTAAGTTATATGTATTTAAGGTTTAATATGCAATGAAGAAAATATTGCTGATCTGGTGTTTCTTGCAAATAAAAGCGATTAATTTGGATTAAAACTTCATATTGGTTCCTGAGACTTCGAGTGATAATCATTACTTACAAGAGCAGTGTACAGTGTAGTAGTGTGTAAAGTGTGATCAGTGTAATACAAGGGCAGTCTAGAGTTATAATACTAGTGAAGTGTTGTGTGTAGGTGTTAGTGTTACCCTTGACCACTTCATAAAATGTAAGTAAGTATTTTTTAATTATAACTTTAAGTATCAAACAGGTGTCGGGATTGGGGTCCACCACACATTCCCACCACTGCGTCTTCTATGTAGCTAGGATGGAGGATGGGTGGAGGAACAAACAGGTATGTATCACCGCCTGATATAGCATAGTTATAGTAGTGTTGTCGTTAGCTGTGATATTAGGATGATCTGTCAGCATCGCAGAAACACCTCCAGGGAATTGTTGTTTGGTTGTGAGTGTCTGTATGGAGGAGGCACTTCTTTAAACAAACTACTGCTGTATCCTATCTTTATTTCGTCACATTCTCGTTTGTCAATCAGCAGGGTACATTGTCTCCAAAAATGATATTGGATTGAAATAAATAAATAATAATAACAATTAAATATTTTTGAACAATTTACACAGCGCCATCTAGTCCCAAATTAAGCACAAAGCTTGTGGTACTAGACCACTGATAAATGTACTTAAATACATTTTTTTGTAAATACATACTTATAATACTTATGAAACACCCAGACCAAGACAAACAGACATGTTCATGCATACAAATGATTGTCTTGTGCGGGAATCAAAGTGACCATTGCTAACCATTCGACCACCGAGCTCGTTAAAATGTATTCACTCTATGTACAGTTCTTATAAATAGGCTATGTAACGCACGAGTAATACCTTTGATGTTGCAAACATTCATGGGTTACGCTACGGTGCTGGTTAGCATCAAGCAGGCAGCACGCTTACTTGATACCTTTATATCATATTATAGTTTAGTTTTGCTTCATATTTAAAAATAATACTTTTGTGCTTGATTTCAGGTCGGACTCCGAAACTGACCACTCGGCGGTGCAGAATCGCACACAAAGTAAACACCCTCCAACAAAACCAAAAAAGCAAGCCGCGACGAAGCGCAAAGGCGCTGACACTGTCTTCGGCACTTGTGGATCAAAACCAAGGTAATTTACAGTAACGAGTAATTATTACCATTTACACATAGAAAATGATTACCGTAGACTATAAATTTGTAACATATAGAGTAATGGTAATTCCGCAACTTCTAGGGAAAAGTTATCGTAGCCTATGAGCGATGTTACTTTCTTTTACTAATCGTCTTCGACTAGCATGTGAGTAAGTCCTCTCTTTCTGCTCACTCATTTGCAGGAACACAGCAATCTGGAGGAATTGGTATTAAATTTTGGTATTCTGTGCAGTAGAGGGATTTTTTATCACTCGTCGGTGGTAAACAAGTATACGGTCGGTATTTATGTAAAACGTTGCCGTAGCCTATGAACATCATCATCATCATCATTATTATATGAACGCTAGCAATAAAAAGGGTGTCGCTTGTGTGCTATCACGCTGCTTCTGTCGCATCAATTTCTAGACTTCTGGTAATCTCACTCACTCGCAGAACACAACATGCGTCTAGGAATTGATATTTAGCTGCGATTTTCTGTAATGTGGAGGTCCTTTCCAGTTGGGCTATATATGCACCCTACCTCTCTTTCATCAGTGCGTCGTTTCTTTGTTTAATTTTGTTGTATTAACAGGGTGCACCAAACGCAGGTGAATTTGGCTTTGGCTCTTAAGGAAGCCACTTGCATCTTTAGTTTTCATATGATATTACTGGTACTTAATAGAACGTTTAATTATATTACAGTAAAAAAAGGCGCGAGCGGGATCTCTTTGAATTGGAAGAGGACGTCGTAAGACCGACAACGAGCAGAGGGACCCTCATATCGTCTTTAGTTAGCTGCGTCGCGAACGGCAAAGTGAAACGTACTGCAGACTTGAATGGAGACTTTTATGTGGATGTGAAAGTCTACCAAAAGGTCGACGTAATATCTACACCTCCGGAGGAACGGTGGAAGAAAGCCTCAGTAACATTAAAAGTTCAATTAAATAGGGATACGTCTCAATGGGATGCTCTTCAAACTTTCATGAAACGGGTTCATGAATTTTTTAACGATTCAGAGCCCGTTTATTACAGCGATAAATGAATATAAAATAGATACGTTATCCTGATTTTCATGTTTACATTTTAAAGCTTTTTTAATTTCCAGTCTGATAGTTATAACATTTTTTAAGTTTTAGATACTTTAACGCAAACTTAAAATGAATAATTAATATTTTTACAGGATTTCCTTGTCCAAATATTGAAACAATATTTTTTAATTTTACAGTCAGATAATTTAAAGTTTAGATACCTTGGGGTAAACTGAAAAGTGCACAGTTAGTATAGATAAGTTTATTAACAGTTTTATATTAATAGATTAGATATAGATGAGATTGTTAATGTTAATAAAATGGAAAGATGCGATATACATTTTACGTTTGAATAAAGATTGTTACTTAATTTCCTTGTTTAAATATCGAATCATATTTATGACTTTACACTCTGACCTTAGGTTTTTAAAGTTTAAATACTTTGTGGTACCCTAACTTTGAAAAGTGCATAGTTAGTATAAATAAGTTTATTAGCAGTTTTATATTAATAGATAGCTATTGTCATATAATTCAACTATTGAAACTAAAATTGATAGATTAGATATAGATAAGATTGTTATTGTAGGTTTTTAAGTTAAAATACTTTGTGGTACCCAAACTTAAAAATGCCTTTTTGTGCGATTTGTAATATCTCTGTTGAGCGCAGTCACTGGATAGGACACCTACGTAGTACTAATCATAAAAATAAAAATATTTCTCATTTTTGCGAAGGGGTTGAAACAATACATTCTGCATTTCGGAATCGCATAGCTTCCTACAGAATAATTGATCCGAATGATAACTATACATTAGGTTCATTTTTGAACAGTATTCGAGAAAAAATTAAGATGTTAATAGACATATCTCTTAAGAAACATACTTGTATAAAAATTAATTTCGAATATTTTGCTTTATTTGCAATGTTCAAAAATGATACCCAAGAGATGAAGTCATTTAGCACTAAGAACTATACGCTTCATCAGAATTATGATTTTGATTTGTTAGCATCGGAAGCCGAAAACACTTTATCAAAAAAGATATACGAATTTCAAGGTCGTGATAGTGGTTGGACATTTTTAAGTAGTTCTCATTTAGAAATCAATATTAATAAATATCAGCCTTTGCGAGGATCTGGATTTATTGATTTGCCACCTGCGATCAAATCGAAAAAAGCTTGTATTAATATTCACAATAAAGACGAGTATTGTTTTCTATGGTCAGTTGTGGCTGCTTTATATCCCGCTAAGCATCATTCCGAAAGAATATCGTCTTATCCTGATTTTCGAAACGTTTTAAACGTGAATAACATAACTTTTCCTTTAAATTTCTCGGACATTGCGCAATTTGAGGTAAATAACCCTGATATTTGTATTTATATTTATGGCTTAAAAAATAACACTGTAGTAGGACCGCTTTACAAACCAAAAAATGTTAAGGAAAAGGTGATTCATATACTTTATTTAGAAAGTGGTGATTTATCGCATTATTGTTTCATTAAAGATTTACCGCGGCTTCTTAGAACCCAAATAACGAAACGTCATGGTAGGCAATACCTATGCAACGTTTGTTTAATGTTTTTTAATTCAAACAATGCTCTTTACTCGCATAATTGTAGCGGTATTGTTGCTGAATTACCTCTAAAAGGATCATTTATACAATTCGAAAATTATAACCGAAAGCAAATTGTACCTTTTGTTATATACGCTGACTTTGAAACAATGCTAGAACGGTACGAATCATGTGACCCAGATCCAACTAAGACGAATACTGTTACTCGTCAGCGACATGTGCCTATAGCTTATGCTTATCATATCACCTGTATGCTAGATGATAAGTATAACCGTTACGTTACGTACCGGGGTGTGGATTGTGTAGCTCATTTCATAAAGTCTGTATACAGAGATGCAAAAAAAATTCATAAAATTTTACAAAATAACGCTCCCATTATTTTTACAGACGATAATGCTCGTGACTTTGAAAATGCCGTAACATGTCATATATGCGATCAGTTTTTATTCACAGATCGTATTAGAGAACACTGCCATATAACCGGTAGCTATAGGGGAGCCGCGCACAGTATTTGTAATTTAAAATACAAACTACCGAAATTTTTACCCATATTTTTTCATAATTTATCTGGGTATGATTGTCACCTTTTCATAAAAGAATTAAGTAAAGCTCCTGGGCCTATTAAAGTGTTACCTAAAACAAAAGAAAACTATATTTCTTTCACAAAGTTTATACCTATATCTACCGAAGAAAGCATGCAGATTCGGTTTGTGGACTCGTTTAGATTTTTAGGCACCAGTTTAGAAAAACTGGTAAGTACTATGAAAAAACAGGAGTTTATTCAATTAAAGTTTTATTTTCCGGATGAATACCAATTTAGTCTGCTTACCCGCAAAGGAGTGTACCCCTATGATTATATGTCTGAATTGAAATGTTATGAAGACACTTGTTTGCCCTCTAAAAATAGTTTTTTCAACTCTATGACTAATGAAACAGTTACTGATGAGGAATATGAGCATGCTCAATCTGTTTGGTCCGTATTCAATATTCAAAATATGGGTATGTACACTGATTTATATCTAAAGACAGATGTTTTATTGTTGACAGATGTATTTGAGAGTTTTAGAAAAACTTGTAAACGGTATTATAATCTCGATCCCGCATTTTATCTTACAGCGCCAAGTCTATCCTTCGATGCAATGCTTTTGAAAACAAAAGTTAAATTAGAACTGATCAGTGATATGGAAATGTATAGAATGATACAAAAAGGTATTCGAGGTGGTGTTTGTATGTGTTCAAAAAGACATGTTGAAGCTAATCATAAATATTTAGATTACTATGATCCATCCCGTCCAAATTCATTTATCATGTATTTAGATAGTAACAATTTATACGGTTATAGTATGTGTCTACCTTTACCGTTTTCTGATTTTAGATTTATAAATAAACAAGAAATTCATGATTTACAGCGCATTTTAAATGATATTAGTGATACTGCGGACAATGGATATATACTTGAAGTGGATTTAATTTACCCTGAAACATTACATGCTGAACATAATGACTTTCCATTTTGTCCAGAAAAATGTTTACCACCTGGTGGTAAGAATAAAAAACTTATACCAAATTTATATGATAAATATCATTACGTTATTCATTACGTACATTTAAAAAAATGTTTACAGCATGGTTTGAAGCTAAGAAAAATTCATCGCGCTATTACATTCAAGCAAAGCTGTTTTTTAAAACAATATATTGATCTTAATACTCAGTTACGACAAAAAGCAGAAACTGCGTTTGAACAAGATTTTTTTAAACTGCTTAACAATAGCATTTTTGGAAAGACTTTAGAAAATACTGAACAACGAATAGACGTAAAATTGGTAAATAAATGGTGTGATCATAATAATAAGACAAAAAAGTCAATTTGTGCAGAAAAATTGATAGCCAGCCCATATTTTCATAGTGCTTCCGTATTTGCTGATGATTTGGTAGCGATACAAATGAAACCTTCGCGCGTTATTCTCGATAAACCGATATATATCGGATTTGTTGTATTAGAGCTATCGAAGTGTTATATGTATGATTTCCACTATTCTGTAATGAAACCATTTTATGGCGAACGAATTGAATTATGTTATACCGACACGGATAGTCTAGTTTACAATGTAAATACAGACGACTTTTATAAAGATGTAAAAGCACATTTCTTAAAATATTTTGATACCAGCAATTTTGATTCTGACAACGAATTTAACTTACCCATTATTAATAAGAAAGTTCCCGGTCTTTTTAAGGATGAAATGGCAGGTAAAATTATTAAAGAATTTGTAGGACTGCGCTCCAAGCTTTATTGTATTAAAACGTTACACAAAACCATAAAAAAGGCTAAAGGCACAAAAAAATGTATTACAAAATCATTCAAAATTTCAGATTATAAAAACGTATTGTATAATTGTGATATCATTCGCAAAAAAAACTTATTGTTTAAGTCAATAAAACATGAAATATATACACAGAGTACGAATAAAATAGCACTCTCCAGCAATGATGATAAACGATTTGTATTAGCTGATAAGATATCTACTTTGGCATGGGGAAATGCTACAATATTGTAAGTTGAATTAATTTAAAATGATTGTATTTTATAATTAAATATAGCAGTACTTAGGATAAAATTTTGTAGTTTTTAGGTTAAAGTTATTAAATAAAAATATATATTAAGATTACCTAAACATGTGTTTGATTTCAACTCAAAAACAACGAATTCCACAAAAAGCATGTTCAAACCTGTAATTATGCACGTGTTTTATCTCCATTTTCAATAACATATCGCATTTCGCACCGCTGCAAGTTCGAACTTGCTTAAATATCTGCACCAAGTACATTTGCATAGTCCTTCCTGTCATTAGATCGATAGTCATCGCAGTGATTGCATCACATAATTATTAAATAAATCAATTGTAAGTATTAATATGCATATCTGTGATATTATTTCGTTATGTGATATTGATATATTACTAATTGTTACTTATTATTATTATTATTATTTTTATTTTAGGTCATCATGTCGGAATCTTCGGACATTATATTCTCACAGTGTGGACAGCGATTTCCGACTCCAAGTTTAAGCTGGCATATGCCAGAACAGCAAGGGGTCGTTCCTGAGAAAAGAATGAGACCTCAAAAGAGGAAGCAACCTACATGTCAATCATTTGTGATCAATAATGAGAAGAAAAAAGGTGTACGAATGATCCAAATAAAAATTCTGGATATTAGTGGACAGCAAGAACATGAAAATGAGAATAAGGAGGTGATTGTGCTAAATGCTCAGTACGTAGTAAGTGATACAGTAGACAATATTATGGACGAGACACAAATGTTAATAAATAAAATTAGCAAAAAACTTTGTGAAAATTATTATGATTTTGTGTGATTTGTGTGATGTATAAACTTAGTTTAAGGTAACTTAAGTTAAGGTAAATTTAAACTTCCTGTGTAAGTTCTATAATGTAAGCTGTATTTATATTAGTTAACATAATTATAATGATTTTAATGATGATTAAAACTGTATAAATAAACTATTGTATATGATATAAAGCAAATAAAAGTCGAAAATCAAAATAAATAATTAAATATAACTTAGTAGATATCTTTTAGTAGGTTTTTTCTGAAGTGAATTTAGTTTTGTAATGTATAAAAATGTGTAATGTGTATAATTCACGGATATGAATAAAAACGAGTTGTTTCACAAAAAACTTTTTTATTTATATATAAAATTAATTAAATAACAATTGGTTTTCATTGTACCATTTTTTTATACAAATCACATTTTTTAACGCACACGCTTTTTTATGATTTAAACAATTTAGTTCATCAGCTTTACAATAAATATTAGACAGTTTTGAAATACTGGGACATCCCTTGTTTTCTAAGTCGATCACAGTGCAGTTGGAGCATATATCTTTAATCCATTTAGATTTTTCCAGACCTTTAGTAAAAATTTGCATAGAATTTAGATATGGAACAATTATGCGTTTAAATTCACGATAGTCAATGTGGCCTTCAGCCCAGTTGATTCCCCGATTTAATTCTAACCACCTTACTTGTCTTTTTTCTTCTTTTGATAATTTTTGAAAATGATAAGGAGGTTTCACTAAAAACAATAAGGTATACTCTTGAGTTGCAATAGCTAATTCTTTGATTATAAAATTATTTTTTGTATCTTTAAATCCTTGAACGTCAACTATTAGAGTATTTGAAGAGTTCATCTTTTTTTAACAATGTTGCTTAATGGTCTATACTCTACAATACAGTCGTTGAGAATCAAGCAATAAGCTGCTGTTTGTTCTGGTAAAACTGATTCACTTTCAATTTCTATTCTCACGTCTACGACTGCTCCTGTTTTCAAATTATCGTTTTGTCGAGAGCAGTCTATAATAAACAGTGGAGCTATACTTTTAAATTGTTCTGCGCTTAGCAACGGTTCTGATCGACGTCCGTAATAAGACTGCTGAAATCTAACATATTGTTCATATATTAAAGAATAACCATTCTTAGAAAAACTTATATCAAAGTTTTCGTATGGATAATAAGTTGAATTCAGATATACCCTAACGTTACTTAAATTACAGTGATCAAAATGAGACATATCAATCGATTTGTTGTTCTTTCTATTCGTCTGTAATCCTATGATCACATATCGAGGTTTTTCGATTTGGGAAGATGTTTTAATAGCCCACGTATGTTTTGATGTTTGAGGTAATAATGGATATTCATAAAGGTCCCAATTTCTAAACGTTAGTTGAAGCGATCGATCTTTCTCCAAAAGTCTTAATAGCTGTAATTTTTCCCTATCAGATACTTTGACATGCGGTACCCGCCATACTAATTTGTGTATATCAATACTTTCAATAAATTCACCATCATTTAATATGACAGCATTTAAGTTGGTGTTGCTTCTCAAGAGTATAAGTTCATGTTTACAATTTATAATAACTTTTTTATAATCTTCAGCGAAACCGAGAATATTACTGAGTGGAATAGAAGCTGAAAAATATCCACCGTGTTTATTTTCCGTTCCATTGATTTTCCATCCCCAGGCTTCAGATATTTTCGATTCGCTTTCACTCATAGATATGAATGATTTCATTGTTGTAGTAATTCCAGCATTTTTTATCCGATCTATTTCCACTCCATTTAGCTCATAACGAATATCTTGGAAAAGGTACAATAGTGGATTATTAGAAAAGCGAACATTTTTAACTCTTTCTTTATCTTTACTTCCCTGACTATTTTTATAGATGTTGACAGTGCCTTCTAAATACAATGTACTTGCTGATGGTAGTATATACAAATCCTGTTGATTGATTGGTATGCGAATCTCATCATTTCTACTGAAGCTTGTTACGTACGGTTTGTATGAATGATACTCGATGCTGTCGATGGTGTTGTCGTAACTGGGAGTCGATAATATATCTAAGATATTCATTTTATTAATCCTAGTGATCTTAGAAATATTTTATTTTCGTGAGATATTTTTTTCTTTTTTTCTTTCTTTAATGGTTTTCTGCAGGCACCTTCTTTAGGAGTAGCTCGTTTAGTACTGTTGGTTTTAATGTCTATCATCACGTATTTATTGTAGTCAATCATTTTTTCTTCAGATGTAAGTATAAGTGTACTTGTTCTCCGCGCAAATTTACTAAATTGTTATGAATGTCTAATAATCTTACTTGTATACAGTTAATACTTGTTTGATTTACTGGAAAGTATATAACGTTCTTAGGTATTTCTATTATTCTATAACCAGGAGGTACTGATGGTGCAAATTCATGAATAATATGACTCGGCTTTCCGTTAATAAATGATCCAGTGGTAATGTCACATTCAACCCGCACCACGGTTGTTGATAAAATGTCGACTGGAAGCTGCGACTCGTGTAATATATTTGCTTGTAATATCTGACTACTAAAACCTAACAATTTCCCCAAAGAATTTTCCTTTTCAAAATTAATATTTTTGGAACAGATTATCGACGTTTTCAATGTATTATTGTTACAATGCACTTTTATAGTAGCATTTTTAATATTAGTCACTAGGTAATCGTTGAGATCTTCAAGTTCATATGTACCTTCCGGTATTTCAATGAATTCATTATCACCGTAATAAAACTTATTATTATTGCTGTCGATATTCGGAACTGTATTAAAAGTGGATAGACATAACAAGGCACACTCATAATCCCCATTGAGTTGTAATGTTGGTGAATGAGTTGTAGTCAAATTTGATGAATTACCTGTAATAGACAGTGTGAATGACATTGTGCAAATGATATAAAGAAAAGAAAACTGATTCTTTTATACATATTTATTCCAAAAATCTAACAAATAGGATAAACATAAATGACCACAATTAACCGTATTAAATTTCTGAAACCTTGTATAATTATATAAAATATCATAATTTCGTAAATACTTCACTAACTCCTTCGGAGGTTTTAAATCTCCAAAACTATCAAAGTACTCACAATGGTTTTTGATTTTTACGTATGCTACCCAATGCGTACCTTCGTTTAAAGAATTGTCCAAATTAACAACACCACATTCTATACGTTTAGGTTTTCTAGGCAATTGATCTTTCATAAACACTCCACGGAAATAAGGTATAGTCTTAGAGAACTTCATGATGTCTATATTAGTGAGAGCTCGATCGGGTAGCTTTGCTTCTAGTTTTTTGAAGTATTTATGTACAAACCATTACCTTTTTTATATGGTTTAATATACAAGCCTCTACCCAAGGCAATCGATTCCATCACCTTATTATGACGTTGTAATTCTTTCAAATTTTTTTGAGCCGATTTATAATCACTCACTGTTTTTGCGACACCTGCGGCACCTCCAGCTAAAGCGCCTAGTGCAGATAATCCCGCAAATATCGGTATCAACGGCAAGAATCCTCCAGTTTTAGGTAGTGGTATGACACGCGGTAAGCGAATGTTACAATTTTTGGGAAATATTTTTTTTGCTGCTAAATAAGCATGTTTAATAATGGATTTGGTATTTTTGTTTCTTTTAAGTTTTTTAATTTGAGAACGTATTCCTGATACTAAGGTCTTAAATGAATTTACACCTGATCCCGTTTTTAACTTCGCCTTCATTACTTTGCTTACTAGCCAAGAAGCTAATTTTTCACCCTTGCTAGCATCATTAGAACGAGTGCGTTGTTTAGCCATATCCAATAGTTTCGAATCTGCTTTATGCCTATTCAACAAATCTGTGTACTTAGAGTATGCGATATCGTGATGCATACAAGCCTCGTCTAATTTATTGATTCCTCGATCACCTCGTAATAGACGCTTTCGTAGTCTTGTGCCTGGACCACAATATTGATAACCAGGTAAGTGTGCCTCGAACGGTAAATGATTTATTATGGTGTCAACTAGTCCACCTCCTTGCATTACTAATATTGAAATGATAAGAATTAAAGGACATCTCATTTTATATTCATGATTAGTTTACAAGATTATTTATGTCAATCCAACTGTTTTCACTTTTGCTAAGTCCTAACCATTTAACATATAATTTATTTCGTCTCTTCTTCAACACTTTTTCAATCAAGTACACATTAGGATACTTTGTCTTTTGAAGTTCCTCTTTATAAAAAGCCCCTAAAACTTGTTGATTTCGTTGATCTTCTATATAATATGTTTCTGGGTTAGTGGTATTTACCCTTATAATTTTAAAAATTTCACTCGTCCAATTAGGAGTATATCCCTTTTCAAATGGACTTTTGTACTTACTAATGCGAACAAAATCTCCTAATTTGAATTTTAATTTAATTGCTTTTGATGGTTTATTATGAGACATTACAATATTTTTTAATATAGCCGGTTCATTTGAAATATTTACATCTGAAGGTTTACATTTTATAGTCCTATGTTTCGTGCTATTATACGAACTTACGACATTTTGTAATGGTTTTCCTATCCACTTATAACTACCGTTAAAACTGAATATTTTGAACAATTTAATTTTTAAAGTTTTTATAAGTCTCTCGACTATTGATGCTTTTTTTGTAGAAAATGTAGAATAATGATTTATATCGAAATCAGTCATTAATTTTGTAAATACATCATTGTAAAATTCTGTTCCCATATCAGTTTGTAAATTAATAGGACGGCGATTACTCTTTTCTAATATACATTTTAAAGCGTTAGTAACTTCAAACTTAGATTTCGTTTTCAAAGGCATGGTCCATGCAAATTTCGAGAAACAATCAATCACTACTAAGATAAATTTATAACCATTATTGTTCGATTTTAGATTACTGAAATCAATGAGGTCGGCTTGCCATAGATCATCAATTTTCAATAAAATCACAGAACGTCGTGTGAAATTTCTTCGAGCCGTTTTGTGAATTTCGTTGACAACTTCCTCCTTAGCAGAACCCATTGCTATTGAATCGTTTTATCTGTGTTGTGGTTCTTTGTGTACTGACCTACTATACGCTTAACTTCTATTTTTAACTCTTCAAGCATATCTTCTATGTCTTTTATAATTTTATTTCTATGTTTCATTAACATGTCATTAGTGCTTTCCTTTGTATAAAATCTATTCTCTATAATTTGATCAACGTATTCCTTATTTGCAACTTCATCTGAAGCTGCAGGATACTTCACACCTCGTAATGTGCATAACTTTAAATCATAATCACCTTGCTCCGTCTTTAATAAAACATTTTCGGAAATGTTGAATATGTTTGAAAGACGCATTCTTTTATGAATATGATGTCCAAATTTATCTACATTCATTTTAAAGGTGTAATATATTAGCAAGTCCAAATTCGAATGATACACTTTAGTTTACGACATCTCATTTTAAGGATTAATAATTCCACTTTCTTGCAACTCTTCAATGATTGATATTATTTCATTGTCCAATCCTGTGTTGCCAGCATCTTTCGATGCGATTAAAAGTTTTAGTCTTTCAACTAATTCATTAGGATCATCCCAATAAATGAAATCGACATTTTCTCGCCATTTTTTCATCACAGGAAGACCTTCTCCTTTTGAAACACTACTATCTGTTAAATCAGAATCTTTACGATATTTAAACATTGGTTTAATAACTTGTAAATATTTCTGACCTTTATTGCTTTTGATTGGCTTTCCGGGATTATAATCTCGTCTATGAGCATTTGTGTAAATTAATAAGGATTTATAAATTTTAAGATCATTTTCAGTGACTATTTTTAAGTTGGGAATCTTAGAACACAGTAATTCTTTTAATCCAGCTGTTGTTTCATGTTTTTGTCCACCAACTGTGATGAAATCATCATCGATTTTTACACGAGCAGAGCCTAACATCAATTTACCATGATCATGTCTAATTCCGAATGGAATGTCTTTGTGCACTTCACTGCTTAAGGACCAGGATGCGGCATCTTGATTTGAAATCGAGCTATTGTCAATTGACTGAAAACTGTTCTCAATACTATCATCAGTATCGTTATCATCATCATCATAATCATTACCATCACCTTCCTCTTGAGAATCATTATGTTCATATTTCTCAACGTCTACATTTTTTTCTTTATCAGATTTTGGAGAAATTACAGAATCGTTATATAAGCCTGATTTTCCTTTTACCAGAGTTTTGTTTATCGAAGAATCGAACTGGTCATTATTAGCATATTCATTATATTTTTTCTTTTTGGCATTAATTATTTCTGTAAGAGGACCAGTCACCGGCTTAAAAACTGTCTCCAGTACATTTTTATTCTGAATTTCGGTATCACGTAACTTTTCTACTTTTCGTTTTACTGCCTCTGCAGCTTTAACAATTTGTTTTTTTAAGGTTTGCTCCATTATAAATATCACAAGCGTACAGTACCTTATGGAGCTAGTGCTTAATCAAGATTAACTCTAATCGTTTCAAGTATATGTTTTTATAAGAATATTAATCAAAAACTACAAATGTATCGAATTTGTTCCTATAGCAACCTTCGTTTTTTTTACAATCCTTGTTTATGACCAAGTAACTGTAACGCTCACTCCAAATTCTTGCACACATTTCACGAAAATGGTTCCACGTCATGTCTGTATTTACATGCTCGTCATACACATGACGCATATTTGTTTCATCTTGCTTAAAAAGTATTATTAAATTAGCGTTATCCCTAATTAGCTGTTTTGGTATTTTCGTATAAGTCTGATTTAAGTAAAAGCAATCTATATTTCTGTGTCTGCCCATCGCAAAGTAGTCACGCATGCTGTTTTGATTTTCGCATGCTACGTCATCAAAAACAATTATTGAATTACATTTCGCATCTTGGGGATTAATTACTTCTTCTTTATCACAATATTTTGCAAACGAGATGCCTGGAACCGATTGCAAAACTTTTTGTAAAAATAGATATTTCGGTTGATGAAGTGTTTTTGAGTAAACATAAACGTTTCTAAACCTCAGACCATTCTCATGTAAAAGCAAGCCTATAATTAAATTGGTTTTACCACAATTAGATGGACCACATATGATACATCTGACAGTGTTAGGCAGTAATTTGCCATGACGATAAATTTTATTTTTTGGTTCCAAACACACATTTTCAAAGTGAAGTGACTGATGTTGTTTAATAAATTTCATGTTAACATGTCTCTTTAAGTGCTATGTCAAAATGACTGTTATGTTCGCCATGCACACATTTATATATAACTTTATGGGAATATTTTGATTTTATGTAAATTAAACGCTTATCTTTTTTTGAATATTTAGAAAGGATGAGACCAATGCGACCTGCGAGTAAAGTTAAGATTTTTGACGAAGATGACGCCAGTTAGGTCGTCTCCGTAATTTATTGAGACACCTACCCCACTTAGGTATACCGTCTCCGTGGAGCCGAAGGCGACCAAACGGGGACGGTATACCTAAGTGGGGTAGGTGTCTCAATAAATTACTACTGAGGGAGAGGGGTGTGATGACTGAAACCTCCGACCTACCGAATTATTTTTTAGCTTTTAGTACACTATTTTCAATAAAACCGTTTAAATTAAAAGTTTTTTTACATAATTTTTATTTTCAAGTTTTTAGTTTCTAATTTCATTACATAGTACCTTTCGTTCTATTAAGTTTAGATTTGACTTTTGTCATTATTTTTTTTACTTTTAAATTTGTCTTGTATTCAAATGATTACCCATATTGAAAAAATGGGTATCAAATGATACCCATATTGAAAATTGAGAAGATATGTAACCGCGCCAACCGGCCATTTTGTTGACGGCCATCTTGGATTTTATAATATTCATCGTGAACTGTGTTCTACTAGTTAAGCCCTTTCATTTGATACCCATATTGAGGCAGTCGTGACAAAATTTGTAAACCGCCATTTTGTAGAGGCAGCCATCTTGGATTTAAATTTTTTTTCATGTGAACTGTATTCTTCTAGTCAAGCCTTTTCATTTGATACCCATATTGAGGTAGTCGTGACAAAATTTGTATACCGCCATTTTGTAGCGGCGGCCATCTTGGATTTTCATTTTTTTTTTACGTGAACTGTGTTCTACTAGTCAAGCCCTTTCATTTGATACCCATATTGAGGTAGTCGTGACAAAATTTGTAAACCGCCATTTTGTAGCGGCGGCCATCTTGGATTTACAATGAAACAGAATTTATTTAATTGTATTGTCACCAAAATCCAAAGTGTATACAAAATTTCAAATTAATCGGTTGACAGGAAGAGGGTGAAATTTGAATTACTAAATTTGACCCAAGAATAAATAATAAAACAAACGGGGTGAGCTAAATAAAACCGTTTAAAAAACCGTTTAAAAACCGTTTAAAAAAATGTCAGAATTTTGCAGTTGTTTGTTTCAGTCTAGTTTTGGGGTGTAAGTGGTTCATCAACATCTTTGAAGCCAACTTCACCTGCACGCAGGGTACACTGCTGACTGACAAACGAAGCTCTGGCGAAAAGAGAGGTAGGGAGCGTAATTGTAAGCTACCCGACTGGGGAATGTACCTCCACCTCACAGAATGCCGCAGCCAAATAACGGTTCCCTTGAGGGCTGTTGTGTTCCTGCGAGTGAGTGAGGTCACCAGAAAGGAAGGAGATGCTGCGATGGCAGCGGGGGTGGCGGCGTGCGAGCGATATTTTATGTTGCAAGCGTTAATGTGGCTACGGTAACCGCTTCACATCAGGCGGGCCGTATGTTTGTCTGCCACCCACGTAGTATAAAAAAAAAAAAAGTAATAGTCAAGGCTCATTTTCATTGGTCGTAACGGCCCGCATTCGGTGTGCGGGAGATTTCTGTATAAGCATACCATAGGGCCCGCATGCGGGAAACGTTTTCATTGGTTGTCAGGGCCCGAATGCTGGGTGCGGGAGATTTCTGTTTAAGCATGCCATAGAGCCCGCATACGGGAACCGTTTTCATTAGTCGATGGGGCCCGCATGCGGGCCGTAGGAACTCGTGAACTGAGTTGGATGAGTGTGTCTTCGTCCCGGCGCCCCGCATGCTTTATACCGACCGATAAATTTCATTGGTCGTTATCCCGAATGCGGGGAGTCCCCGCACACATTTAATCGACCGAGTTATCAACCGTTGAATTTCATTAGTCATTGCATTAGCCCGCATGCGGGGAGTCCCCGCATTCTGGCTAACGACCAACTTATCGACCAATGAAAATGAGCCTTTATTAATTTCTTGTTCATAATTTTCGAGAATAAGATCATTTATCAAGTCTTTAAATCTGTCTAAAATCTTACGTCTTTCTATTTTATTTCAAGTTCCGGGATCAGGGCTCGGTTTAATGACCAACTTTTTAGGGTTCCGTAGCCAAATGGCAAAAAACGGAACCCTTATGGATTCGTCATGTCTGTCCGTCCGTATGTCACATCCACTTTTTTCCGAAACTATAAGAACTATACTGTTGAAACTTGGTAAGTAGATGTTTTCTGTGAACCGCATTAAGATTTTCACACAAAAATAGAAAAAAAATACAATAAATTTTGGGAGTTCCCCATACTTAGAGCTGAAACTCAAATTTTTTTTTCATCAAACCCATATATCTAAGGATAGGTCTTCAAAAATGATATTGAGGTTTCTAATATAATTTTTTTCTAAACTGAATAGTTTGCGCGAGAGACACTTCCAAAGTGGTAAAATGTGCCCCCCCCCCCCCCCCCCTGTATCTTCTAAAATAAGAGAATGATAAAACTAAAAAATATATGATGTACAATAGGCTATTTTCCCATGTTTAAAAATTGTATAAATTATTTAACAATATCGTAAAATACACAAAACTATAAAGATCTGCAAACTTTCATTCTAATATCTTCAGTCAGACTTTTTTTAGCGTCGATCAAAGTTTGGCGGGAAAGTCCATTTTAAAAGTATGAAATTATTAAAAAATAATATTTCCATTGGAGAAGCAATAAAAAATACTATAACTTTTATTATGATACTAATCACATAAACGTAATATTTAACATAGCTGTCGTACAAATTTCAGATTTGATGCATACAAAATACAAACCTATGACGTCATAATTCGGTAGTCTTTTGTATGGAGCGTTTTGGGGCATTCTAAAAATTGTGATTTTCAAATTAACATATCTCTAGAGATTTTTGTGCTATCGAAGTAATTCTTTCACCTATGGTTATATTATGGAGACGTCCCTACATATCAAACCGAAAAAAATGTTAGTCAAATAGCCTATTAGCATGCACGCTTCCACCAAAAATGACTTGAACGAGAACTAGTAAGTTGTTTTTTTTTAATACGTCATAAATCGTAAACCGCAATTTACCTTTCATTCAATCAACTGAGTTGATTAGGAATATAAAAAAAAAAAACATTTAATTTCATAAACATAAACCATAAGCATAAACCGTGAACCATTACTTGTTCAAGTACGCGAGGAGGCACACAAATTGATAATATTTTTGGAAATATTTCTTGTCAAACTGGAATATATATTAGCTTGTTTAGCTATCACAAGCCTATATGGGCTCGCATACTCGTATAGTTAGATCTAAATCCCATCACTTAGGTACCTAATTGTGATGTATCTAGGTACTTATCAATAACTTAATTTATTATTATTAAAACATCGATCAAATTTACAACGAACTACAAGAACTTATAAATTATGTTACTTGCTCCTACGGAAACCTTCATGGGCGAGTCCGACTCGCACTTGGCCGCTTTATATAGAAATGGATAAGAAATTTTCATTTTTATCTAAGAAGTCAAATAACGATATTACATAAGTAACCTATATCTATATTTACTGAGGTGTAGGAGGGTGTAAGAGGTTCATCAACATCTTTAATCCAAAGCTAACCTCACCTGCTAAAACTAAATTACGCTGAAACGGAAGATCTTTTGAGCATATGCTGTTAGGCAGTAGTAGTTATTTTAAATCCCCCCCCCCCCCCACACATCCACACACACACTTTCGCTACACTTACATACACTCCATTTGCGTCTGCGTGCGCATTTATTCAAGCTTGAGCTGATTCCTGCATTTTAGCTTTTCACAAAATATAATTTTGTAAATGTCTACACACACTATATATTAAGTTCGCGGGGTGAGAGCCTGGTAATCCGTAATACAGGGCAACCTAGTGCAGATACCAGTCTTTCACAAAGGTATATTTGTATAGAATTGTCTGTAATACATGCATTATTGTCCTTTGTGTATGAGATAAATAAAATATATTATTATTACCTGCACGTGGTGCACCCTGCTGGCTGACAAACGAGACTCTGGTGAAAAGAGAGGGAGGTCATAGCGTATTTTTTTACTCTGCCCAACTGGGAAAGTAGGTACCTCTACTTGACAGAATACCGCAGCCAAATAGGCTGGCAACAGATCGGCGACCCCTTGGTCTCCATGGGCGGTGGTGATTAGTTTCCATCAGATGACCCACATGGTCGTTTGCTCCCCTCACATATAAAAAAAATGAGTAAATAATACTTATTATGTTTCATATGTTAAAATTAGCCTAGACTTGATTCGCTTTGATTGATCGCTCTCGCTCGGAGACCAATTCGATGAAATAAATATTGCTAACAATTTGACCACCAGGCTCGTATTGCTTGAAATAGAATACCTTTTTTTTTTCAAAATAAAAATCTCGAAAGAGGCTCTTTAAGAACTTTACAGATTTAGAAAATTAAATGTTTCGAAACTGGGGAACAGTAGTTTAGTTTACGAGCACTTCCAGTAAACAAAGCTGAGTGTTTACAAAGAAAGTTTAGTTCCCTCAGGGTGAACATGTAAACGGAGAAACTAAGGACAACAGATTTCAAACTGAAATGTATGCCATAACTGCTTGTGCAAAAATGAATCGACACATCTACATTCTCAGCGACAGCCAGGCAGCTCTTATGGCCCAGAGCTCTGACAGGGTGGAATCTAGGCTAGCTCTTGCGGGCATGGATGCCCTTAATAAATTGGGCAAAAGTAATCGGCTGGAGTTGGTCTGGGTTCCAGGACACACAGGCGTTGAGGGCAATGAGAGGGCTGATTGCAATTGGCAAGGGAGGGATCAAGCAAAAACTTTTTAGGACCTGGACCCTTTGTAGGTCTCTCATATGGGACAGTAATTGGGGCTATAAATGGCAGGGCGAAGTCTAGGCATCAGGCTGAATGGAAGGAAATGAGTGGAATGCTACACTCCAAAGAAACCATTGGCGAAGGTACAATGAATTGGTACAGACATGTACATAAATATGACAGAAAACGGATGCGTCTCATGCTTGGGGCACTAACGGGCCATTATGCCTATACAAAATTAAGGACACCTATACAAAATGAGACCTATTGATAGCCCAGAGTGCAGAACATGCAAAGAGTCTAACGAGTCCATGAAACACTTGATGTGTCAATGTGACGCCCTAGCCGGCAAACGAATGGAAATCCTAGGAAAGGCATAGCCGGACCTGGAGGACTACAGACTCTTCCCTATAAGCGGCATACTGAAGTACATGGAACATGTCTCCAGACCGTCAGGGTAGAGTGACTAAAGGGAGGGCACAAAAGATCCATGAGGGTCGACGTGTCACCGGTGCTTCAGCACTGCACCCACTCTAAGATAAGACAAGATAAGGACAACAGAGCATTTTGTAAAAATCGAAATTAAATATGTAAATAAATATTTCTGGACAATCTACACAGAGCCATCTAGTCCCAAATTGCTTAATTTATTTTATACAAAGCTTATTTATATACAATAAATGGGTATTTGAGACTTTATTAGTCAAATTACTTTTTATCAGCTGTCGAAATAGCAATTTGTGTGAAAAATGTACTAAATAATAAATTATAACTTCACTCTTTTAGCCTACCCAAGTGAAGTACTTCTTTACCGTTGACCTACCATTCAATGTATATATATTATATAGGTTTGGGTTAAAAAAATGACCAATCGCGCTTCTTCACTTTAGACGACGCGGCGGCGACGACGGACTTATTTTACATGTTTGTTTCACACAAGTGTTTTGATACTACGAGTATATTATTAGTCTTAGCCATTTGATAAATTGCGCGAAACAATTTCGAATTCAATATTTTAATGAATTGTTATATTGTTAAGAAGACAGGACAACGTCTGTGGGGTCAACTAGTTGTGTACATTAAAAAGCCGTGTGGTTTCCGGTAGAATAGAATAGAATCACTATGTTTCTTCCCGTGGATGTCGTACAAGGCGACTAAGGGAAATACATTAACAAATATCGATCAGGGGGAGGCCTGATCGATATTTGTTAATGTATAACCCGTTTGCCCAGCGTGGGGAGTGTAGGCCAAATCCTCTTTCCGTCTAGGATAGACGAGAGAGTGTCGTGCTCCTGTAGTGGAGACTAAAATGGACCTGATGATGATGATATTAAAAAAGTGGTTCATTAAAACACAAAAAATCCGTATTTGTCCTCAACGCATGGTGTTCTATTTAGTCTGTGGCTGGTGGGACTGGTGCATCCGGCAGCGCAGCGCGGTCCCGCTGACAGACAAATGCGGCAGGAAGATGGCGTCGTTAGCGCTGTCATCGCTTGCCGCGTTAATGTAAATAAAGGGAACACTTTTGATTTTTCTTAAGATATTTTATGCTGTCTGTACTGGGAAATATAAAATTTATTTTGGCCGAAATAAAAATTAAATGACTTTAAATCTAGACTTAAAAACGGTTATCATCACGAGTCACATCACGTAATATGTATATTAAAAGTGTATGTTTCTCTTAGCATTTTGTCTTAGCGGAAATCTATGGTTTCTCTATGGTAATATATTGATCGAAGATATTGCATGCAATAATTATTATTAAGTATCTACTTCGATGTATTTGTACCAAGCACAAGTTACACAATGTTATATTATTTTTAATATTATCGAGGCTCAAAATTAAAACTATCTTACAGTCGGAACTGACTGAGGGTTACCTTGAGGTTATAACCTAAACCTACCTAGGAAGGTATCAATTTGATTCTAAATTCAATAAAGATGCTATCGCTCGGGTAGAGCCTTCTCCAGGGTTCATTTCAACTAAGCCTATTATTTTTTTTATTTTTTTAAAACTTTACTAATCAGAATATTTTGGTACAAATAGCTGACATAATGCTAAATGCATTAATCTAAGACTGCTTCACCTAAACTGCATTTAAGCAAATAAATGATTTATGGTAAATGCGCATTCTCAATTAACTACGTATTCTTTCCACAAGTTATAAAGAATATGTCTAAGAAATTCTTTAATTTCTAGACCAACAAAACAGTAGTATAGTAAATGCTTAAAAAAAACAATTATATCTGGGATGTAAATTGGTTTAGGTATCGAGTTATTACGCACGATTTTTACTTCATTTGCAAGTAAATAAAGTTGCGTTACCGATATATTCCCCTCTTTAATAAACTCATCTTTATAATACGCAAAATGAAATAAATTAGGCATACCTACAATATATTGTATTAAACTTTAAAAGGGGCCCCACCGCCGAAGTTGAAGCCGATTACTATCGGTATTTTTGATTCCAAAAATTGGTCAAGGTTAAAGTTATTGGACAAACAGGGGCGCCGACTCTATGGGTGCTCGGGGGCTCGAGCATCCACGAGAAATAAACAGTGGGTGCCGAGCACCCCTGAGAATAGACATCAAGAAACAGATCAGTAATCGCCTCTTAGGGACGGGCGTTTTTCATTACTTGACAACCCGTTTAGCGCAGTGGTTTAGAACGCCGGTTGAGACGCAAGGGTCGCGGGTTCGATTCCCGCACCAACACAAATGTTTGTCGAAGAAACAGATATTTGTGTTGGGTCTGGGTGTTTGTGGGTTTCACACTTTTTCGAGTCATCAAATGAGCATGAGCACCCATGAGGTTTTCTAAAAGCCGGCGCCCCTGTTGACAAACATCTTCAAATTAGTCCGTAGAGCTATAGGATTTCTACCCGCTGAGCTAAACATAATTAGCAACAATTTAAGTAGTAGTTTCATTTTCCCATTCAAAAATTCCGACGGTAATCGGCTCCAGCTTTGGCGGTAGTGCCTCTGATCATAAGAATATTACTATTAACAATTATCTTCCACATCTGTGAACAGGTACACTTCTCGATTCTGTCTATGCTCAATTATCTGTCAACTACAGTCAACAACCTTTATTCATCCCACTGCTGGGATGCGGGTTTCCCCTCAAACGAAGGGGTTTAGAGTATAGTCCACCACGCTGCTCAACTGCGGGTTGGCGGAGACTAGTGTTTTCAAGCCGCCTAAAGGCCACTGATTTGTCATAACGACTGTCATCTAATGACAACATCCGGGACCGAAGGCTTAACGTGTCCTCCGAAACACGGAGGAACTTGAGATAGATAAATCCATCCATGGCCAGGCTACGGTCGACGTTGCTTATCTTGCGTGTTCGGTTAGATTGACACGCTGAGAAATGAAAATGCAGATTGTAATATTGATATGACAACACTGTATTTTAAAAAGTTGTTACTTTCCCGCTCTTTAAGGTTCGTACTGTCTGCCTGCTGCTTGTCATCGCTACACATTGTGCTGGTACTGAAATAAATATATTTTACCAAAAATACAAGATTATTTACTGCATAGCCGCTCTTATGCCCCCCACGTTGAGCCCCCCGCGCCCCCCCCGCGCAAAAACGCGGCGGAACGATGCCCATTTGTTTTTTGTTCCTACCTGCCCGGCGCCGCGGGTGGTCGGGGCCCCATAAAAACGGTCATTGAGACGCAACTTTGTTATTGAGTGCCTACAAGTGGTGTTTTTTACGTTTACTAAGAACAGCACTATACAATGCCGTCTTTTGTTGTTCAACACTCGACTATATTGTAGAATTACGATGGTCTAAACATTCTCAAGTGGTGTTTCTTAGCCCTACTTGTATTCAAAAAAATACCTAATGAACTAAGGCGATAACGTATAGTTTTTTATTTAAAAATACGCTAGGGAGATAAAACCCGATGTTAATACACAAAAACCTACACTTACCTAAACAAAATAAGTTTTTATAGCACTTGACACCGGCCCGAACATCTGGCGCCGTTAAGGCGAGTCTCTTAAACCCCTTTTTTTATTTTTTTTTCCATTGAGTTTATGATTCTTTGGCCTTAATCCGATAGCTAATATGGCGGAGAAACGAAAAAAACATAAACAAATGGGCCTGAATGTATGACAGATGAGTATTGTTCAATCTGCCCAAAACTGAACGCCAAACTGCATTTGTCGACCGTAGGTCGACACGGGCATTTCAAGCGTTTCAAGGTCGTGACGTCACTTGTCGACCGTAGGTCGACAGGGGCAATTCAGCGGATAGGTAATCACAATTCACGCGCAACGACGCCATCAAGCTTTTCATATCATAAGAATGTTACTAATTATAATAATATCAATTATCTCTCTCCTCTGTGAATAGATACACTTCTAGGTTTGGTCTATGGTAAATTATCTATCAACGACAACTTGTTTTTTTTTACATTTCACCGAACTTTTCCGAAGTACACCGTGTGGGATGAACCTAAATCCGGACTGACTCCGCCTGCAGAGCATCTGTCTCTCTCGCGCAGAATTAACCACGTGTGCAAGAAGAGTATGTATAATTAGGTCAGCCAACGCCCATCGCAGACGTTTGTTTGTGAAAAATCTTTAAATTATTGTTAAATTAAAACACGTGTAGATAATCTATAAAAATATTGGCGCCAATAAACATAATAATATAGATACTTACATAATAGATATTTTTTCAACAGATTCACAAAAAATCACTTTACGTTTTAGAGAATGAAAAATTTGCAACAATTATTCATTTCGTAATTGTGATTTATATTATACTCGTGTTGTTAATAATTTAAATCATTATTGGGGTTTAAATCTATTTGCACCGTATTTATTCTTAGGTATCAAATTGGTATCATTCAGCAACACGACAGCTTTATTGGAATATTTATATTTGTTTTCTTGTTTAAAGAAAATGTTGCCTTTTTAACCGGCTCCAAAAAAGGAGGAGGTTCTCAATTCGGTTGTACAATATTTTTAGTTTTAATGTTTGTTACTTCGTTTCTCCGTCATTTATAACCGATTTGAAGAAAAAACTTTTTTATTTGAAAGACTATTATACTTCCAGATTGGTCCTATTTTATTTCATATACAATTCATTCTGATGGTGTTTTTAACTTTTTAGTGATGCTTACGATTGTAGTGTAACTTTTGGAGACGGTTTTTTTTGGGACGGTGATTTATATAATATAATAAACTATTTTATCTAATCTCATACTGAAATTTACACATTAAAAAACTAAACACAGTATCTTAATGACAGTCTTTACGCACAAGCTATCAAAATAAATTTAAAAAGTTATTTTTCGATACAGCTCTTAAGGACAACTGTATCGTAAAATAACTTTTTTACCATTTCGATACAGCTTCAGCCCTGGATACAGGTATTTTAAACAGTTGCAATGCAAAATTTTTCTACATAATCTGTGAACGCGGCGCCGCGCGGAGCGTCGCGCATGCGCACTACGCATGCTCGATCTGCAAATGGATTTCTATGTAAGAATTATAGCTGTTAAATTAACTTCATGGTTGTATTTAAAATATTATTATCATATATTTCATGAGATTATATAAAGTAGTGTATGAAACTGCACATAATTAGGTATTGAAATACTCGTGTGGTCTATTATAACATTCGCCTTCGGCTCATGTTATAAACTCACACTCGTATTTTAATAACCCTTAATAAGCAACAGTTTCATAAACTACTATTATTCCATTAAAGAGTTCTTATAATATAAGGAATAGACATTCGTAATTGATGCATGGATTAAATTTCTTATGAATTATTGTTTGATATACAATGAAATGATATACCTAATTGTTATAAATTAATTGACATAGTAATTTATAGAATTAATACAATTGACGTAGTAATTTAAAAAATGAATATATTTGACATATTAATTTATAGTATTAATTATATTGGACATAGTAATTTATATTAATAACATTAGTAATATAAAAAGGTAATATACTCAATTACCTACTCTCGTAAGATTTGCATGCTATTGAAAATGGCTAAATAGGTGTAAGCAATTTTGTTATACTATCTGACATCCTCATTTACTGTTACCCTATTTAATGCAAATAAAGATTATGATTATGATGATTATAAACCGATTTGAAAAAAAAACTTTGTTTATTTGAAAGAGTAGGTATACTTCCAGATTGGTCATGTTATCAAATGACTGACAGTTCTGTCAAACGACATAAAGTTACAACAGAAAAGTTATTATGATCGTTCAGTTTTCTTAAATTTTCTAATTTTGCAACTTTTTTATTTTTTTTCTTTCATAAAGGAGAAGGATTTCTCCTGAAAATAAGAAATATAACATAAAAAGAAATAGCGAAATCGGTCCAGCCGTTCACGCGTGATGCTGTGACCAAGGGAAATAGGGATTAATTTTTAGGGTTCCGTACCCAAAGGGTAAAACGGACCCTATTACTGAGACTCTGCTATCCGTCCGTCGGTCCGTTTGTCGCCGTATCTCATGAACCTTGATAGCTAGACAGTTGAAATTTTCACAGATTATGTATTTATGTTGCCGCTGTAACAACAAATACTAAAAAGTGCAGTGCAGTGCGCGCTCGATGACGAACGCGCCACACTGCATACGAATTTTTAATTCGCGATCCGCGCGGCTATAGCCGCTGCACGACTGCCGCTATGAGTTCCGAACAGCTCATAGCCAACGAAGTACTGGCGTTTATCCAGAACGCCATCGACACCATGGATGAAGTTAGTATTCTGCAGCTCTGCAAGACTAACTTCAAAGTAGAAGAAATTTGCAGTGCCAAGGTGCTGCTGTACGAGACGCTCGGGATGACCGACCGGATGCCGTCCCGCAGAAGGGACGAAAAGGGTGAGAAAAGTCTCCAAGATATTATCAGGGGACTGATCCCGATGACGTGCCCGCTTTTGTGGCGAAGGAACTTCATAAGCTCCCGCCATACAGCTACGACTACTACTAGTGCTGCTTAAGGATGTTAGAAGTCTGACAGCCAGCCTAGCCGTAGTGCAGTCCAGATTGAAGGCTTCCGAGACCACCATAAGTGAGCTGCGTGCCGAGGTAGCGTCGTTGCGCGGCGTTGGCTCTGAAAGTAGGTCACACGAGGTCTATAGTGTGATTGCACGACACGGGGCGCAACCTGCGGCCGTCAGCAGTTTTGCGTCGGCCATCACTTCGCCGGTGACACCGCGTCCCGCAGCCCGCACCTCGGCCCCACCGCCGCCGGAAACGTCACGAATAGGCACGACAACTCCCGATCGTGCATACGCCGCCGCCGCCGCTAAGCCACCAAAGCGGCTTACGACACAAAGGGAGAAACGAAATCCTAACAAGCCCTGTGTAAATGCGCTCCAGGGCTCACGAAAGGACCAGTGCGACCCCGAGGGCTTCATCAAAGTGGAGAGAAGGAAGAAGCCCATCAGCCGCAACAAGTGCGGCACCGCACCGACAGGACCCAGACACCTGCTGCGTCCGGCCGTGCCGACGACGTTGCTGTATGTGTCCCGCCTGCATTACTCTACAAAGGACGAGGAGATTGTAGAGTATATCCGTGTGAAGACCAACTTCAATTGTAGAGTCGAAAGGTTGGAATCGCGCCACCGAGTGAACTTCAATTCCTTCGTGGTGAGGGTTCCAACAGAACATCTTTCGACCTTCACGAAGGAGGAATTCTGGCCGAAAGGTGTTTTGTTCCGCCGCTTTCGTGGCCGGTTACAGGACACCGCGCGGAATACGCTGCCGACTAAGCGCGTCTAATTATAGACATTGTCAACAAAATGAACAATTATATAAATATATATTTTTAGTTTAAGGTATTTATAATATGGACTTGTTTTGTTTACATAACAATTGTCTGAAATAAACGATTATTATTATTATTATTATTAAAAAACAGAATAAAATAAATATTTAAGGGGGCTCCCATACAAGAAACACGATTTTTTTTGCTCGTTTTTGCTCGATATTGATAACGGCTACAGGTAGACGCTTGAAATATTCACAGAATGTTTAGTTATATATTCAATTTAGAAATAAATAATTAAATAAAACAAATATTTAAGGGGAGCTCCCATTCAACAAACGTGTTTTTTTTCCGTTTTTATAGATAATGGTACAGAACCCTTCGTGCGCGAATTTAACTCGCACTTGGCCGTTTTTTTTTTTTATATAAACGACGAAGAACTCTGAATTGTAGGTAAATCTGAAACCGAAAGTCTAAGGGCGAATTTACAATGCATATTATGGAGTTATAGTTTCTTATAATATTGGTCATAAATTAGTTAGATTTATATCATCTTTGTACACTGTAAAAAAAAAAAACTAGAACTAGAGGTTCTAGTTTTTTTTTTTTTTTTATACTACGTCGGGTCGGACAAGCATACGGCCCGCCTGATGTGAAGCGGTTACCGTAGCCATATTAACGCTCGCAACATAAAATATCGCTCGCGGGCCGCCACCCTCGCTGCCATCGAGCATCTCCTTCCCTTCTGGTGACCTCACTCACTCGCAGGAACACAACAGCCCTCAAGGGAACCGTTATTTGGCTGCGGTATTCTGTGAGGTGGAGGTACATTCCCCAGTCGGGTAGCTTACAATTACGCTCCCTACCTCTCTTAAACTAATGATCGAAGAATTGAGTCAAACTCTTTCACTTTACAATCTTCACGACTCTGGAATGCGCTACCCGATAGCATCAGAAGAATCGAGAATAAATTTAACTTCAAAAATAAAGTTCATGCTCACCTCTTGGACAATTTGCCAAAACTATGAATCATCCTCCTATTGATTATGTATATGTAAGTTTATATTATTTTATATGTATCATATATTTTGTACTTATGTAAAGTGTATGTATGTATATTTTCTGTTGTATTGTACAATATTGTGGTTAATTTATTTTGTATGCCGCATTCGTGTATATCTGCACTTCCATGAGGTTGTCTGTAACAGAATGCCGCTTTTCTACCCTTTGTGGTAAATAAAGTTTAAATAAAAGAATAAGACAGACTACTTAGAACTATACACTTCATTTGTTTATATCAAGAGGCACAGTAGCTGCATATTGTTTATGGCGAGCGTCGAATGACGTGCCCACTCACCGCACGTCTTGTAAACTTCGCAATCAAAGCGAAATGTTGATGGAGGTGCTTGATTTACTATGCTCCGTGCGATGATGGCTAAATGCAGGAGTCTGCACCGTCTTATTGTATCGGGATGGGATTGGCGGATTTGTAGACTAAACATTTTTTTTACTGAACGATTCGACGACTGCCCAGACCAGTGATTCATAACCTTTTTTTTATACTACATCGGGTGGCAGACAAGCATACGGCCCGCCCGATGTGAAGCGGCTACCGTAACCGTATTAAGGCTAGCAACATAATATATCACTTGCGCGCCGCCACCCCCGATGTCAACGCAGCATCTCCTTCTTTTCTGGTGACCTCACTCACTCGCAGGAACACAACAACCCTCAAGGGAATTGTTATTTGGCTGCGGTATTCTGTGAGGTGGAGGTATATTCCCCAGTCGGGTAGCCTACAATTACGCTCCCTATCTTTTCGCCAGAGCTTCGTTTGTCAGTCAGCAGGGTGCACCACGTGCAGGTGAAGTTGGCTTTGGTTCAAAGATGTTGATAAAGCACTTACACCCCAACCTTTTTGTCGATGGTGGACCATGCAAAATTGTTTTTATTGTCACGGACCACCGAAAAAAGGGGGCGGGGGAGGGGCATACTTAATTGAATTATTAAAAATTCTGAGCATTCATAGTCTCTTAAATTACTGAACAATAAAAGGCTAGATAGGTAACGCCTTTACGTTTCACAACTCTTTTTCAGTTTTTCATTATTGTTTCGGCCTATTACTGGTTGGATTTGCGTTGTATTGGCTGCTTTCTGTATCAATTTCGATATTTACATAGCGCCTTATCAGTAGGTATACTTTCAGAGGTGTTTTGTTTCTGGTGAAATTTCAGGTAGGAATAAAATATCGTCAGGAGTACTTAGTACTACAACAGTATAAGTAATAGTACTGTACTACTCAAGGATCACGTGTTCTCACGGACCACTAGTGGTCCGCGAGCTATAGGTTAAGAACTACTGACCCAGACGGTATATAGTGCTCGTACATAAATCTATTTCTAGACTTGTTTTAAAAACTAGCTTTTAGTCTTCTTCGTGTGCGAGTATTACGGATTCCTACTATTTTTAGGGTTCCGTACCTCAAAAGGAAAAACGGAACCCTTATAAGATCACTTTGTTGTCCGTCTGATTGCCTGTCTATCTGTCAAGACCCTTTATCTCGAGAATGCGTGGAGGTATCAAGCTGAAATTTGAACTGTATACTCAGGTCTACGGTCCCATGAAGTTGTAAAAAAATCAAACTTGTTAGTTTACGTTACAAAACGCATATTTCGACACATTCTCAAGGGAATCAAAACCCATAGGGTACTTCCGGTTGACCTAGAACTATGAAATTTGGCAAGTAACACCGTTATAGACTACAAGTACAAGAATAAATCTTAAAACTATAGGTACATTTGTAATTAAATCTTAAAAAAAAGGGATTGAACAATTTACAATACAATACAAAATAATTTAATTTTCTCTCCAAAATGAATTATTACACTGAATCAGGTGCAATTAAAATAATGGAGAGAACTGGTGCCTAAGCTAGGTGGATGTGTACCCACCTGTATTACAAGTCACCAGTTTATAATGATCCTACGTACGGAACCCTCGGTGGACGAGTCCGACTCGCAGTTGGCCGGTTTTTTTTATTTGTGTGTTTTATCGATTGTAAAATTGGGGTGTTTGAGGAATTGTTTGACAGGATGCCCACGACCTCTTTCTCCAGTTGCAGCACTGGTCATCGACAGGGAATTCAACCTGACACATTAGAGACTAAATATACTTATATATAGTCACGTCACATCCCCTTCATGCAAATGTCGCGTCGTTCACTATTACCACAGTATAAGTAATAGTACTACGTACAGTATGGCCACTCCCTGCCGCTCTCTCGTGTCGACCTCACCTCCCCTCTGAGACTAATCTGGAAATGTTTGTATGGCGACGCACGCACACACGCTCATTCACGCTCTGCACAGACGTCATTGTTTATGTAGTAGTAAACGACGCGACATTTGTATGGAGTGGCCGGGGTGTGCTATTACATAAATATTGACTTCTGTACAGAGCGAGAACGAGCGTGTGTGCGTGCGTCGCCATGCAAACTGTTCCAGATTCGTTTCAGAGGGGAGGTGAGGTCGACACGAGAGAGCGGCAGGGACTGTCCATACTGTACGTAGTACTATTACTTATACTGTGGTATTACATAAACAATGACATCTGTACAGAGAGAAAATTAACGTATGTGCGTGCGTAACGTATATAAACTGTTCCAGATTTATTTCAGAGGGGAGGTGAGGTCGATACGAGAGAGCGTCAGGGAGTGGCCATACTGTCATCATCATCATGATCTAAGCCTTTCTTCTACCGTGTTGGTATAGGCCTCCTCCAGTCTTCTCCATTCTGATCTGCTTTGGACCACATTTAACCAATTCGTGCCCACCAACTGTACGTAGGCCATACTGTACGTAGTACTATTACTTATACTGTGGTCATGTACATTACTGTGCTGTACTGTAGAGTGGTTTTTTTTTTTACTACGTCGGGTAGCAGACAAGCATACGGCCCGCCCGCTTGATGTGAAGTGGTTACCGTAGCCATATTAACGCTTGCAACATAAAATATTGCTCGCGCGCCGTCACCCCCGCTGCCAACGCAGCATCTCCTTCCTTTCTTTCTGGTGACCTCACTCACTCGCAGGAACACAACAACCCTCAAGGGAATTGTTATTTGGCTGCGGTATTCTGTGAGGTGGAGGTACATTCCCCAGTCGGGTAGCTTACAATTACGCTCCCTACCTCTCTTTTCGCCAGAGCTTCGTTTGTCAGTCAGCAGTGTGCACCACGTGCAGGTGAAGTTGGCTTTGGTTCAAAGTTCTTGATGAACCACTTACACCCCAAAATATTCCTCAAGGTTCAATCAAAAGGTTTCCTCCTAAGTACTATCAAGCTGCAAATAAACCCCTTCTTCCACTTAGGTAACTAAACTTTCGTAGCCAGTTACAAGAGAAGAATTCTGTCGAGCTAATCTCCGGAGACTACAGCATGGGGTTCTTCCAAAAGGGCATGACGTGGTTTTTATAGTGTTGGCAAAGAGCGTGTGCTTTGGCATTGCAGGCGTCCATAGGCTGAGGTAGTTGTTTCTCATAAAATATCTATAAAAAAGATAGACGCCTTTACACTATATATACTATGTAGTCGACTCTTTTACACCTCACTATAGCGAACCGGTGAGTCACTCTCTTGTCGCACCCTGGCCACTCCATACAAAAAACTACTATATACCTAAACGGAGGGAGTTGCTGCGTTGGCAGAGGGGGTGGCGATACGCGAGCGATGTTCGCAATTATTTCATGTTGCGATTTGCGAGCGTTAATCTGGCTACGGTAACCACTTCCCATCAGGCAGGCCCATAGAGATTATCGTCGTTGGGCAGGCCCAATGATTGTCTGTCAACCGACGTAGTATAAAAAAATAACCAAAAAGTAGCTATGGCGAAATACTGAAGGATAAATCTAGTCAAAAGAATTTGTACTTTACAATACCAGATTGTCACCAGAGTCGAAAATAACTTCATATAACCTCTTCTCAACCTTTAAAAGGCAGTCATTGACATCCGTCCAAAGTTACTTTTGATGTAAGCTTACAGTAAACGCGTGCAGTATATAACAAAAATAAATAACCGCCGCGTTGGGCGGGAGGCGTATGCATGGGCGGGCGCGCCGACAACTCTCTGACGACAGAAGCGGTCACATCGCGCCGCGGTCTGCGCGCGCGCCGAATAACTTGATTAGTACCGAAAACTGATTTATTGTGTCGCGTTGAAAAAATAAATCTGTGATGTGATGGAGGGCCAGGATTGGCGGAGCGAGTGGCAGCAACCACGCATGGACGGTTAGTGGTAGTGATAAGTGATACGTCGACTGTGATTTAGCCGACTCAGTCTAGTTTCTGGTGTCCTGGTATCTGTTATTTGTCAAAGACCTTTTTTATTGCTTTGGCAGGGCTAAGGACCTGCTGAAACTGAATTCAGTAGTCTGATTTAGTGGGCCTTTATTTTCGGGACGGGGGCCCACCACACATTCCCAACACTGTGTCTCCTGTGTAACCAGGATTAACAGCGGCGACAGCCAAAAAAAGGCAATGCACAGTGAAGTCCATTGCAGTCCCGGGGGTAAACTACGGCTGCCTTGGAACTCACAACGAATTTAATCAGAAGAATTTAGTATGTAGGAGTTTAGAGAGCTTTTGGAATTTGACTTCCCCTCTTAGCAATGTGAGAGACAGCAATATGGCAAATAAGCCTAAAGAGATGGCTAGTCAAGTGAAGCTCAACTGGCGTGCACCACGGATTTTAAGTTAAAAAAAGGCTAAGGCTGAAACTGAATTCAGTAGTCTAAATTAGCCTTTAGCAGACTCAGTCTAGCTTCTGATGTGATGGTATCTCGTTATTTGTAAAGACCTTTTTTATTGCTTTGGCAGAGCTAAGGGCCTGCTGAAACTGAATTCAGTAGTCTGATCGAGTAGAGCGAGCGGAACGTTTATATACGCTGAAAAGTCACTCTTGGAAATGAATAGGCTCCAAAACCACTGAATCGATTTTGATGAAACTTGTCACAATTAAAGACCTCAACATGCTTGAGGTTTGTGTCGAAAGAAAAGTGAGTACGATCATGTCCTTGAGAAATCATCATCAAATACATGTTCCATTGAAATTAATGGAAAACATTCAGTGAATCTATCCGCTCCACTCTACTTCGATTTCGGTCCCGTGGGCTAGAATCCTTCCTAGTTTAACCCTTAGCAGACTCTGTCTAGCTTCTGATGTCCTGGTATCGTTATTTGTCAAAGCCCTTTTTTAGCGCTTTGGTAGAGTAAAGAAAGGGCTTACTGAAACTGAACTCGCTGGCAAATGGCAATATATATGCCATTCAGCGTGGCAATGCTGCCAGCCTTCTAAGGCCCTACCGGCTAGGTTGAAGCCGATTCCCATCGGATTTATTGATTACGAAAAGCAAACTTCAGATTAGACACTACACTTAAATTTATGGTACTACACTTACACTTAGATTTATGGTACATGGGTTAACATTAGCTGGTAGAAACCCTGGAGCACTACCGACTAAGCTGAATATGTTTGTCAGTAACTAAAACGTACGACTTATTTTTCGAATCAAAATATTCGATGGTAATGCTTCAGCTTCGGCGGCCTAAACTGAAGCTGATACCCATAAAATTTTGTGAATACGAAAATCAAACTTCAGCATAGTTTAGTGGTAATGGTGTTTAGCTTAGTCGGCAGGACTCCAGAGTTACTACCAGCTAAGTTAAACATAAATATCAATAATTTAAGAGGAGGTTTGATTTTTCATTCAAGAAATGCGATGAAAATCAACTTTATCTTAAGCGGTAGGGTCACATTTCACATTACTGGTTGACAGCGATTAAAACTCTTCCAGTTTTATGACACAATCTAGTTATTTTCCGAATAAACTTAACACTTGGAAATAATTTTTTTATTATCCCTACCCAACTTAATAGTTTAGATAGGATTTTTAATGTATGTCAAATAAAAAGATTTTATTTTTCACACCAAAGCAATGAAAGTTATGAACAAAATTCAGCAATACCATCTTTATAATATGAAGTTTTTTATATAAGTATATATATATTTTTTTTAATGTACATAATAGGAATGATAAGTGATCTCATTCGATTATTTTTGTATTATAACAAGACATTGAAAATAATATATCTGAACCTGGAAATGCTTTCCGAGCTCTATGGTAATTACAAATAACTTTAAAAATAAACCGGATCTATCCGCAAATTTTGCATTTCCATCGACCAAACGTTTAACTTCAAAATCACTTAAAGGTAAAAATCAACTTCTCCTATTATTCTTCTATGTAGGTTTTTTTAAATCTTTAACACTAACAGCGACTCGTTGATATAGACATTTCACGTTAACCAACGGCCGTGTGCATCGACAGAGCCCCACCCTATTTTTTTTTAGAAAAAATACATCAAATTGAAATCCTTTTTTCTTAAACTCAGTACAATATTATGTAGAAAATAAAACAAACAAGTTATTAGTAATTCAAGGATTAACAGCGCTCGGCAGTGAAGTGGCCAAGTTTTTTCGTGTCCGCCCGCCGGCTAATTACCACAAAAAATGTCGCCCACGGCCCACCCCGTAGACTCATTAATTAAAATTGACGTGTTTGCATTCATTCCCAAGTCCCGTTGTCTTAAAACGTTTACAAAACAGTTCTAATGTCATTTTGTTTATTTTCAAACGTAAGTAATATAAAAAAAAAGAGACGTTCGCATCTGAGATTAAGAGCTTTTTCTGTGGGCTACTCATTTGTAACAAGCTACTTTGCATGTATTCATATTGGGTGATATTGTTAAGATAAACTATTTGTGCGGACACGTTGGCCAATATATTCTTTGCTCACGTGGCCGCAACTCTTCTTAACTTCTTCTTCGTCAACCCACTCATTCATCCCACTGCCGTGATACCGGTCTCCCCTAAATCGAAGGGGTTTAGAGCAGCGGTCGGCAGCGGTCGGCAGCGGTCGGCAATATGCGGCCCGCGGATGTCTTACTTGCGGCCCCGTGAATGTTATGTAAATCTATACATATAATAAAACAGTAAAAATAATGCGTCTGTACATTGAATATATTTACAAAAAAACAATTGGAGGCGATGGAGATATAGTAATAGAGTAAGAATTTAAAAAAAAATGTCTGTCTGTTTGTCTGTTTGTCTGTATGTCTGTATGTCTGTATGTCTGTATGTCTGTATGTCTGTTTGTCTGTTTGTACACGCTAATCTCTGGAAGTACTGGACGGATTCGAATGAAATTTGTTTTGTTATATAGCTGTTAAGCCTGGGCAAAATATAGGGTATAATTGATTTTGGAAAGTGGAACACCTGATGCGGCACCATAATGGTTCAGGTAAACTATAAGAGATATAAAAATGACGCGTTAGCAAAAGTTGTTCAGCCTGATGAGCATTTTCTGTTGAGGTATAAAATTCCAAGATTTGGAACACCTGATGCAGAACCTTAATGGTTCAAGTAAACTATAAGAAATATAAAAATGACGCCTTAGCAAAAGTTGTTCAACCTAATGAGCATTTTTTGTTGAGGTATAAAAATCCAAGATTTGGAACACCTGATGCAGAATCATAATGGTTCAGGTAAACTATAAGAAATATAAAAATGACACCTTAGCAAACGTTGTTCAGCCTGATGAGTATTTTCTGTTGAGGTATAAAAATCCAAGATTTGGAACACCTGATGCAGAACCATAATGGTTCAGGTAAACTATAAGAAATATAAAAATGACGCCTTAGCAAAAGTTGTTCAACTTAATGAGCATTTTTTGTTGAGGTATAAAAATGTAAGATTTGGAACACCTGATGCAGAATCATAATGGTTCAGGTAAACTATAAGAAATATAAAAATGACACCTTAGCAAACGTTGTTCAGCCTGATTAGCATTTTCTGTTGAGGTATAAAAATCCAAGATTTGGAACACCTGACGCAGAACCATAATGGTTCAGGTAAACTATAAGAAATATAAAAATGACGCTTTAGCAAAAGTTGCTCAATCTGATGACCATTTTTTATTGAGGTATAAAAATCCAAGATTTGGAACACCTGATGCAGAACCTTAATGGTTCAGGTAAACTATAAGAAATATAAAAATGACGCCTCAAAAGTTATTCAACCTGAAGAGCATTTTTTGTTGAAGTATAAAAATCCAAGATTTGGAACACCTGATGCAAAACCACAATGGTTCAGGTAAACTATACGAAATATAAAAATGACGCGTTAGCAAAAGTTTTTCAGGCTGATGAGCATTTTCTGTTGAGGTATAAAAATCCAAGATTTGGAACACCTGATGCAGAACCATAATGGTTCAGGTAAACTATAAGAAATATAAAAATGACGCTTTAGCAAAAGTTGTTCAATCTGATGACCATTTTTTAATGAGGTATAAAAATGCAAGATTTGGAACACCTGATGCAGAACAAAGTCAAATTTATTTGCATAAACAACACGTGTTTACAATAAATTATAGTTTAAAAAAAAAGTAAAAAAAATCACGCTATAATAGCAAATAGAACTAAAAAAGTTACTTAAAATAACAATAAATAGATTAACAAAATATTGAATGTATCGTAAAAAAAAAACCGCGGGGTGCTACTTTTATTCTTACCTGCTACAAGTTAGACGCAATCGTTTTATTTTATTTACAAAGGTAACGTGGTCTATTTAGTCAGTTTATTATAGACGTGTGTGTACGCTAAAATTGAAATGGAACGATTGGTATATATTCGCACAAACCAGAAGACTACCTACGTGCATTTGCGGGACGCTATGTAGCAAGATCAGAGTTTATTTGATTTGGTGGTGGAAGGTGTTTTAAGTAACGAGGGGAAACTGTTTTTCTTAGATGCTCAAGGAGGGACTGGAAAACATACCTGACGAGAGCAATCCACGCTGAAATCAGGCGCCAAAATAACATCTCGCAGCAGCATCGCCAGGTATTGCAGCCACATTACTACTAGGCGGAAGGATGCAAATATGATGTTCAATATCCTACTCGATTTAAACAGAATTGAAACACCGACATACTCTGTGACACGAAACTGTGAAGCGAAGGTGTTTCAGGATTGCTGTCTAATAGTTTGTGACCACGTTTGTGACTTCTTGCTTTGCTATGACAATAAAGAAATCACTAAGATTCGCTGGTCAAGCTTAGGACTGGTTGTTTTTCGCGTGGCCAACTTTACGTGGCTTTCTCGAGAGTTGTAACGCTTCAGGTCTTTTTATATTAGCTTCCGAAGGAAAGACTTCCTTAATTTTTCTTTTTAACTATGGTTACAATATTAAATAAAAAAAAATATATTTTAACGTATAACAAACTATTTTCTTATGTATCTACATTAGTTCGTATTTTTATTAATACGCCGGAATCATTAAGTACACGCGAACGAAGTCGCGGGCATCAGCTAGTAAATAATAAATATCAAAATAAATGCATGAACGGACCGCGATCGACCGTATAGTGTGGATCAAGATTTAAGAACGCGCTTCGGTCTCTTTTATAGGATTTGCATTTTATTAGCATTTGCATTTTTACTATAGGATATGACCAATTATACGAAGGTATCAGGTAGAATCTAGACTTAATATCACAAGAGCGGCCTGCCTTTAGTTTATTATGCCACCTTGCGGCCCTTGCCTGCCAAATTGTTGCTGCCCGCTGGTTTAGAGATACTACCCCACGCTGCTCAACTGCGGATTGGCGAAGTTGGTATTACTACGTTAATACTATTACTTATACTGTGGTATTACTTAACAATCTCACATAATGGATTAAAGTGCACATAAAAGCCTTAATGCTTTTCTAATGGATCTTTATAGATCCATCAATATATATTTTCAATGGATCGTAGTGCGCAAAGGAACGATTTCGTAGACGAAAACGACGACAAAGTTTGCAATTGCAATTGCCCGTTTGATGTGAACGCTCGCAACAATAAATACCGCTCGCCTGTTGCCACCTCCGCTACCAGCGCAGCAACTCCTTCCTTTTTGGTGATCTCACTCACTTGCAGGAACACAACACAACAACCACCAAGGGAATTGTTATTTGGTTGCGGTTTTCTGTGAGGCGGAGGTACTTCCCCAGTCGGGTAACTTAACTACCTCTCTTTAAACACTTTAATTTTTACCTTTCTTTGGTTTCGTATATGGACGAAAAAGATTTCGATCGTAACTGGTTATGAAGTTTCAGTTTCGTACACGGCCAAAAGGACAAAAGTTTTGGACGCAACCACTACCTACATTTACATTTGAAGTTATTTGCGTTGCTATTTTTTTAATCACAATTTAGATTTTTATCAAAACCCAATAATTTTAAGATGTTTTAGTTTTTTTTTTATTATTAATTAAATTATGCATTAAGGGCTTAGCTCGCCCATACAATCGTTATGTTATTTCATTGTAATTTTTTTTCCACTTATGTCTATCTACGTTTACAGCTTCGTATCTACTTATTCTTGATCCACGCTTACCAGTTTTTTTATATATTTTAATGTTTTTTTATTCATGCTATTGTTACAAGTATGTTTCCAAAAAAAAGGAAATTCGTTGGGTTTGATACTTATTTTCTTAGATATAACTAACCAGCTACATATTAAATTTAAATAAGTATTTTTTTTAATATGTAGCTGACGGTAACTTTGAGAATGGTTTTCACAAAGCAGATCGCAAATAACATCACAATGCAATGTTAGTTTTAACCAAGTTTTAAAATTCACTTTTAAAATTATAACGAAAAAATATTAATAACAAGGGATACCCCTCCAGGGACTCTACCCCCGAAGCTGAAGCCGATTACCGTCGGATTTTTTGATTGCGAAAATCAAACTTTAGCTTAGACTGGTGGTAATTGTGTTTAGCTTAGGGGCCGTCCATTAATCACGTGAGGCTCGAAAGAGGGGGGAGGGGGTTCGGCAAAAATCACGAAACATCACAAGGGGGGAGGGGGGGTGTAGTAAGATATCACGTGTATTTATATTTTTAAGTGCTTTTCATCAGGCGGACCGTATGCTTGTTTGTCACCTTAGTGGTGTAACAAAAATCCTTAATAATATTCTGAAAATTATAAGATTTTTTGTAAATACAAAAATACACGTGATTTGAGGGAGGGGGGGGGGGGTTAGCCTTACACATCACCAAGGGGGTGGGGGGGGGGGGGGGGTGTTAAAAATGCAAAAATAAACCTCACGTGATTAATGGACGGCCCCTTAGCTGGTAGAAACCTTAGAGTTCTACCGACTAAGCTGAATATATTTGTCGTTAACTTAGAGTTCTACCGACTAAGCTGAATATATTTGTCGTTAACTTAGAGTTCTACCGACTAAGCTGAATATATTTGTCGTTAACTTAGAGTTCTACCGACTAAGCTGAATATATTTGTCGTTAACTTAGAGTTCTACCGACTAAGCTGAATATATTTTTCGTTAACTTAAACCTAAGACCAATTTTCGCGATCAAAAAATCTGATGATAATCGGCTTCAACTTCGGCGGTAGGGCCCCCAGTAATGACTAGTAGGTACACATGGACGGTACAAGTGATGCAAATTTAATATCCTAGCTACCATTAACAGACATCATCATCATCATCAGGTCATTTTAGTCTCCACTACAGGAGCACGACCCTCTCTCTTCCGTCCCAGACAGAAGGAGGATTTGGCCTACACTCCCCACGCTGGCCAGACGGGTTGGGGAGGCCTGATCGTCCTCGTCGTAGGCCTAATCTTCCTTCTGTCTGGGACGGACGAGAGAGGGTCATGCTCCTGTAGTGGAGACTAAAATGACTTGATTATGATGTACAATAAAGATATTACAAACAAACAAACAAATAAAGTTGGAAAAGCCTACTCGTCTTTATACATAGTTTTGCAGAACAATGTTGGTGTTTTTGATATAAATAAAAATATATAAATATCAAAAAATAAAGATAAAATCACTTGTACGTCGTCGTCGACAACCCTTATTCATCCCACTGCTGGGATACGGGCCTCCCCTTAACCGAAGTTTTTTTTTTTTAATACTACGTCGGGTGGCAGACAAGCATACGGCCCTCCTGATGTGAAGCGTTTACCGTAGCCATATTAACGTAGCCACGTCGGATTAACAGACATACGAATGTTTAATTATAATATTATAAACAAATAAAATATTATTATCATTGGCATTTCATTTAAATTAACTTGACATACTTTATTATCATCATACGCTGCTTAACTTGCGTGTTCAATCGAACACGCAAGTGGCACTCGCAACGACGTCATCGAGCTCCTCTGCGACCGATTACTCTTCTCTTATTGTTTTTTTTTATATTAGCAACTAATAGAAAAACATGTTTATCTACTCTCATACTGAAATTTAGAGATTAAAAAACTAAACACAGAATGTTAATGACAGTCTTTTACACGCAAGCTATCAGCCCTGGGTTCAGCTATATTAAGCAGGTTGCAATGCAAATGCATTGCAACTTTGCAAAAACTTTCTACATAATCTCGCGCATGCGCATCACGCATGCTCGATCTGAAAATGGATCTATAAGTAAGAAATAAAGCTGTTAAATTAACTTCATGATTTTATTTAAAATATTATTATCATCTATTTCATGCGATTAGATAAAGTAGTGTATGAAACTGTACATAATTAGGTCTTTGAAATACTCGTGTGATGCGATTATCGCATTCGCCTTTGGCTCATGTGATAAACTCACACTCGTATTTTAAGAACCCTTATTATGCAACAGTTTCATAGACTACTTACTATTTTTTAAATTCAAATAATAATTAAACTTATTAACTTATATCCCTAACCCGGTTGTCGTAGAAAATGCAGTTATTGAAGTGGTAAGTGGTTAAAGACCACGTAGGCCATATAGCTGGGTAGCCGGGGTAATTTCAACAAAGAGATCAGCATTCGACTGGGCTGGACAGCTTTTGGGAAGCTTCGGCACATCTTCACCACAGGTATACCCCAATGCTTGAAGGCCAAAGTGTACAATCAGTGCGTCCTCCCCGCCATGACCTACGGTGCAGAAACTTGGACGCTGACCGTTGGGCTGGTTCAAAGACTAGAAGTCACACTGCGAGCGATGGAAAGAGCAATGCTTGGAGTTTCCCTAAGGGATCGAATCCGGAACGAAGATTTCGATGGAGAACCAAAGTGGTCGACATAGCTCTCAGAGTCAGCGAGTTGAAGTGGCAGTAAGCTAACCACATCTGCCGAGTCAGCGATGGCAGATGGGGAGGAACGTCCTAGAGTGGAGGCCACGTATGGGGCGACGAAGCGTAGGGCGACCCCTCTCTAGGTGGACCGACGATCTCAAAAAAGTGGCTGGTGGCGGTTGGATGCGGAAAGCGGAGGACCGCGTGTGGTGGAAAGCATTGGGAAAGACCTATATCCAACAGTGGGTAGATACAGGCTGACGATGATGATGATGAACTTATAACTTTCTTAACTTTACCGATGCTCTAATTTTATTTATTTGCATAGACGTTTTAACAGATTAGCATCTGTCTCAGTACAAAGTTTTTATTCTGTGTGTGGTCTGACAATGACGAAGCTGAAAGTGGGCCGCGACAAAAACAAATGAAGGAATTTGTATGGTGCGAAAAGATGGGTGCACGCTAAGTAATAAGCGAAATGTATATTTAATATTATCTATATATACTTATATATCTATATACATATATAAAAATCAATACCACTTTTCGTTGTAATTTTATAACTCAAGAACGGGCACACCTATCCAAACCAAATGTTTAGGCTTTGTTCGGACTATTTAGTAGATGGTTTGTGTGAAGTTTTCACAAAATCGGTAGAGCGGTTCTTCATTTATCACATTTTTTGTAACAAATGAATTCAATAAATGGCGGATCATTTTGTTAATGGGGATTTTGCTGTGAAATTGAAACTTTTTTCAGATGGGGATTGTGCTGTCAAATTGAAACTTTTTTCAGTGTTGACAGTACAATCATGTTGTTATGTCATTCATGCGGTCAATTCATTTTGGACGTGCTTCGACTTTATGTTGCCTGTTCCAGCCGTTTGTTTATTAATGCTCAAAATGGAAAAACAAAAAATATTGTTTATCCAAATGTTTTGGATTAAATTTTAAAATAGCTAGCAATTAATAAAATATTTTTTTGTTTGAATAAATGACTTTGATGTTCCAATTTTTTTTTTTAGTATTTCACTTTATACGTAGCGAAGCACGTACCGGGCCGCTAGTATATTATATAAATAATAATAAATAAATAATAAATATTTCTGGACAATTTACACAGCGCCATCTAGTCCCAAATTAAGCGCAAAGGTTGTGTTATGGGTACTAGACAACTGATAAATGTACTTAAATACATTTTTTTTTGTAAATACATACTTATAATACATAGAAAACACCTTTTATTGCTACTTCTCTTCTTTATCATTTCTCGTATTCTATTCTTTATATCTTGTGGCTCTCGCCACTCACAGTTTATATCCAACACTCAAAGGTTGGCTTGTAGAGATCTCTTATAGAGATAAGCCCAAGTTTGTACATAATAACAATAATAATAGTTTATTTCCAGAACAAAAATACACAGGTTTTATGCTTAGGTCTAACTTATCATACAACCAAGTATTACACTGCAGAAGCAATACAGCATCCGAAGCCGAACTAGGTTTAAAACCTGTATTTCAGCATACGGCGATCATTGATATTTTAAGTGATTTTATGTAAATATATTATGTATGCTCATTATGTACAATAAAGATAATACAAACAAACGACTTAAAATTGTATTTCTTTCACTACAACGGGTAGGGCGGGGCAAGTTCAGCAACTTTTCACTTGAGCGGTTCATCATCATCAGGTCATTTTAGTCTCCACTACAGGAGCACGACCCTCTCTCGTCCGTCCCAGACAGAAGGAGGATTTGGCCTACACTCCCCACGCTGGCCAGACGGGTTGGGGAGGCCTGATCGATGTTTTATTTTATAATGTCTCTTAGTCGCCTTGTACGACATCCACGGGAAGAGACGGAGTGATTCTATTCTAGTCTGCCGGAAACCACACGGCCAACTTGAGCGGTTATAGTTTCACAATTATAAGTCCACCAACACAAAAAGAAATCTATATACGTACTTACATAATATCTACTTTAAAAATTACACATACAAAAATGCTTAAAAATACATTTTTCATTAATCTGTAGTAGAATACTGTTGCCCAAACTATAGATTATTTACAAGGGTTGTCTTGACGACCATAAACACTCTCTTGAGAGCACCATAAATCTTCACCGTTATTTTTTACCGAGTGCACAATTTGCTTGCCTGATGCACTCGGCACATGTGCATGCACGCTGATAATACAGCATCGAGTTATTGTTTCTAGGAATTTTGTCTATTGGAGATATGGATAAATGTATTAATGGGAAAGCATGAAATAAATAAATAAATATTTCTGGACAATTTACACAGCGCCATCTAGTCCCAAATTAAGCGTAAAGCTTGTGTTATGGGTACTAGAAAACTGATAAATGTACTACATATAAATACATTTTTTTTTGTAAATATATATCTACTTATAATACATAGAAAACACCCAGACCAAGACAAACATACATGTTCATGCACACAAATGTTTGACTTGTGCGGGAATCGAACCCACGACCTCGGAGTCAAAGTGGCCATTGCTAACCATTCGACCACCGAGTATTTATAAAACTTATTATTATGGCAATTGTCACAATTAATTGGATAATCAAAAATTTTAATACTCGAAGTTTTCGCAAAGACTTTTGCATAAATCTTTTTTTTCTATATGAGATGGGGGCATACGAGCATGTGGGTCACCTGGTGGAAAGCAATCACCATCGCCCATGGAGATCAGCAACACCAAGGGGTCACCGGTCCGTTGCCGGCCTCTACTCTTCTTGGTTTCATCACTCATTCGCAGAAACACATCAACCCTCAAGGGAGTTATTTGGCTGCGGTATTCTGTGAGGTGGAATTACTTGTCCAATCAGGCAGCTTAAACAATACTTACCTACTTCTATTTTCGCCAGAGCCTCGTTCGTCAGTCAGCAGGGTGCACCACGTGCAAGTGAGGTTGGCTTTGGGCCAAAGATGTTGATGAACCACATACACCCCAAACCCCACTCCATCTATTCGTTTGGTTTGTTTTATATTTTTATACGTCAAAAAGATATTTATGGTTTGATTCACGTACAACCAGTACATCCACTTAAAATGCCACCATCCGGAACAGTCGTGTATTTAAAGTTAAAGTATCGTTCACGCGCCGGCGCCGCCCCGCTCCCGCTGCCATGGCAGAGAAACAATAACCCACTACACTAGGCTCTAGAAAGTGCTAGCTGTGATCTGTAAGATGGAGGTATTTCGCCAGTAAGGCAGCATTATAATAACTATGTCTTATTTCTCTTTTACCCTAGTCTTTGTTGTACCCGTTGCGATTAACGAATAATAATCAGCAGAGTGTATCATGTACACACGACGCTATCTTTGGTTCATAGATGGTTGTAAGCCACTTACACCCCAAACTATATGTATTGGCATTGGCATCAATTTATAATCATCCCACTGCTGGGATACGGGTCTCTCCTCAATCAAAGGGGTTTAGAGCATACTCCACCACGCTGCTCAATTGCGGGTGGAGGTGGAGGCCAGTGTTTTCAAGCCGTCCTAAGGCTTAACGACTGTCGTTTAAAGACAAAAACCAGGACCAACACCTTAACATGCCCTCCGAAGCACGGAGGAGCTCGAGATAAATAAACCCATCCATAAACAAGCTACAGTCGACGTTGCTTAACTTGCGTGACCGATTAGACTGACACACGCAACGACGCCATCGAGCTCCTCAAACTACATGTAAACTGTGAATATTTTTTTTATACGTCCTGAGGAACAAACAATAATATGACCTGCTTTATGGTAAGCAGCATCGCAGCCTACAGACGCCTATCACACTATCACCACAGTATAAAACAGATACCTATCACACTATCACCACAGTATAAGTAATAGTACTACGTACAGTATGGCCACTCCCTGCCGCTCTCTCGTGTCGATCTCACCTCCCCTCTGAGACAAATCTGGAACAGTTTGTATGGCGCCGCACGCAAACACGCTTATTCACGCTCTGCACAGACGTCATTGTTTATGTAGTTGTAAACGACGCAACATTTGTATGGAGTGGCCGGGGTGGCTATTTCTTATACCATGCTATCACTTACGCGGTACTGAACCCTGTAAAAACCCTTTTTAGAAGATTACGAAGAAGCATACCCACGAAGATTCTTTAAATTTATGTTCTGTCGAAGCGAGTCGCGTCTCGTGCGAGTTCTTGATGTATTCCATTCATCTATCGCTCGTCGCGTATCGCGCACACGCTCGTAAGTCGAGCCTGCTGACGATTGACGCGCGACGCCGCGATGTAGAGACGCGGAATACCTATAAATTGTATTATAGATACAGACAGACAGACAAGAGCAATGTCCTAGAAGTTAATAGTAAGCTAAAAATATGAATAACATAGTTTTTTGGTATACATAACAAGTAATAAGCATGTTAGCTACAGGCCATCCAGCTCAAATAAGTTGTGATCACTGCCACCCGAATATTCGAAATTGTGCTTTTTTTAATTTTATTAAGGCATAGCGTTTGTTGTTGTATGGCCGTGTGGTTTCCGGCAGACTAGAATAGAATCACTCCGTCTCTTTCCGTGGATGTCGTACAAGGCGACTAAAGGAAATACATTATAAAACATCGATCAGGCCTCCCCAATAGTCTGGCCAGCGTGGGGAGTGTAGGCCAAATTCTCCTTCTGTCTGGGACGGACGAGAGAGGGTCGTGCTCCTGTAGTGGAGACTAAAATAACCTGATGATGATGATAGCGTTTGTTATCATTCATCATCAGCCTATCGATCTCAATAGACCGTGAAAGTGTGACGTTATAAGTATATTAGGCCCACAACGGGCATGCTCACTGTGCCCACAACGGTGGATCCGACCTTGGTTAGCTATTATATACAAGGTTGGTTATCTATTATACACAAGGAGCTGCCCCCCTACCACCAACTCTTATTTCGATTCAATAACTGAATAGAATAAGCATCCAATGAATAAGCCACTCTATTTCAAATCAGATAGAGTCGCTTATTCATTGGTATAAATAAGCATTCTATTCAGTTATTGAATCGCAATAAGAGTTGGTGGTAAGGGGGCTGGATGGCGTCGTTGCGCGTGTCAGTCTAATCAAACACGCAAGTTAGGCAACGTTGACCGTAGCCTGTCCTTGAATGATTTGATGAAGAACTCTCTTTCGCACATCTGCTCTTCCTGCCATGGATGTGATGACCCGCCTCGCCAGATCCCTGCGCTTTTATTCACCGACCGCTAAAGTGGTGATACGGCTCGGGCAATGACGGCATCACGCAGCAATGCTGAGCCTCCGCCGATATTTCCCAAACTTTCGTATACCCCTTCTATATTAAATATATGTATTTCTGATTTCCGTAGAATATCTGTCGTATTACGTGTATACATGAATTTTTATAAATTTTATTTTAATTAATATACCCCTGGCTGGGTTCTGATATAAATTACATTATTAAATGAATTATTTTTCTCCTCCTGACTATTCGCGATACTTCTTTTGAATTTCACGTGAAACTTTGATTTATTACTCGAAGAAATGAAGGCCCTAGTATTTTGCTAAAAAATCACGGGCTCAAGGCACTTTTATTTTGTTCGTCTCGTCGCACAAAAGATAGTGTCCCTAGGTATATTTAGATCACATTTAAAATCTTAATTCGTGAAAAAAAAACATATTTTAATTTTTTTGAATATTTTTTGTCGATAATTTTTGATAATATATATTTTCCGGGTTACACTTTATCCCGGGACATATGTACTGTTTTTTTTTTAATGTGATTTAAGTGCCATCTGTCAATTCGGTCTTCCAAAATAGACAGCATTTACAAACTATAACTTATATCGTAAAAGCTGGCACAGAGATAAAATTAAACAGATTGCAATTTGTCGAGTACACGTGAGGGATATCTTATCTGTGAATTTATCACGAACCACTCACCATCACTCATGTTCATTTTAACTTTTTTAACATCCTTTAAATGGTTGTCATGTTTTATAGTTTTTAGAAGTTTTTACTCAACGGTTACTTTATTCTAAAATCCATGACTATGTAGTGGGATGAAGTGTGAAGGAAGGGGGAATATATCGAAAAAAAAAAATTTTTTTTGACTTGAATTTTATGACTTAAAGCACAGTTTAGCTAATGACAGTCACTTTCGTTTGTCAGTCAGTAGGGTGCACTGCGTGCAGGTCAAGTTGGCTTTGGTTCAAAGATGTTGATGAACTACTTACAAACAAAAAAAATGGTTGCCTGTAAAGTCGGTATACGGGCGAAAGTTTTACGTGACAACGACTTTGAGTGGTAAAATGTTTTCGAGTGGAAGGGACGCATGCCTTTCACTTTTTATGTCTGTCTCTCTCGCTCTTAGAAGGGACGCGTGCCTTTCACTCGCTCTCATTGTAAGCGCATAACGTGAGCCAGTTTCTTGAAGTGTCACCCGGCTAACCAATTTATAAGACGTTGTCACGTCAAAAAAAAAAAAATGAATAAAAATAATCGTGTCATGTTAGTAAGTAATGATGGTAGGTAATGATTAGGTACTAACATGACACGATTTTTTTTTCATTTTTTTTTTTTAAGTAAATGTTTGTAAGTAGTTCATCAACATCTTTGAACCAAAGCCAACTTGACCTGCACGCAGTGCACCCTACTGACTGACAAACGAATCTCTGGCGAAAAGAGACGTAGGGAGCGTAATTGAAAGCTACCAGACTGGGGAATGCACCTTCACCTCACAGAATACCGCAGCCAAATAACAATTCCCTTCAGGGTTGTTGTGTTCTTGCGAGTGAGTGAGGTCACCAGAAAGGAAGGAGATGCTGCGTTGGCAGCGGGGGAGGCGGCGCGCGAGCGATATTTTGTGTTGCGAGCGTTGATATGGCTACGGTAACCGCTTCACCTCAGGCGGATCGTATGTTTGTCTGCCACCCAACGTAGTATAAAAAAAAAAAAAAAAAATTTTAACCAACTCTATGCCGACATATACTTACTCCGTAGGTATAATTAGGACACCTCAGATCCTCTGAAACTTTCTAAAAATAATGCATTCTGTTGTTGTTTTAGTGACAGTGATTAGAGAGATCCGTCAGTCATCGCTTGATGACGATACGGCTCACTCGTCGGATACGTAACCACAAACTGGAACGAATATTTTGTACAGTGAGCAAATTCCCTGTAATCATGAAGTCTGACGTAGACTTGTTTGCAGACAAACATACAAAAAAGCGAGTGCGCTTTAGACCACACGACTGAAGTAAAATTTCTTTAGCTCTACTAACTTATATATTTTTATCTCTCTCTCAACTTCCGTTCGCCGTGTCCGTAACGCTCTCGTCACGCATTTACCAGCTTACTCCCCAAGTAAAGCGTGCGTAAAGAAGTTTTACTTCAAAATACTACAGCAGCTCCCTTACCGCCATCTCCTATTGCGATTCAATAACTGAATAGAATGTTTATTCATACCAATGAATAAGCGACTCTATTTCAAACGAATAGAGTCGCTTATTCATTGGTATGAATAAGCAATGAAAAAGCAAAAAGCGACTAAGGTAGAAAGAAAGTGGTGGTGCACGGGCGATACGATCTTTTGCCAGCGTCTAAATAGGCTTGTTGTCCATGTTACAAAATTATAGAAACTCTCTATCAGTAACGTAAAATACATATAACTAGAACGATCTGCGATCTTAAAATTTTAATAACTTATGTCCTACGTGTTTTATCGTCGATCAAAGTTTGGTGGGAAAGTCCATTTTAAAGGTATGAAATTATAAAAAATAAATATTACCATTGTAGAAACAATAAAAAATACTATAACTTTTGTTACGGCACTGGCTACATAAGCGCAATATTTAACATAGCTGTCGCACAAATTTCTGATTTAATGCATATAAAATAGCACGGTGTGACGTCATAACGTGGTGGCCTTTTGTATGGAGCGTTTTCGGGATAGTCCAAAATTGTGATCTTCAAGTTATCATATCTCGAGAAGTTTTTATGCAATCGAAATAATTATTTCACCTATATTTAACACATGGGCTGAAAAGTCCCGGGCCTAACAATGAAAACGCGGTTTTTTTGTTCAAAATTGACTTTATTCATCAACGTAATCTCCATCAAGAGCCACACAATCATTCCAGCGCCGCTCTAACATTTCAATATGACTTTTGTAGAACATTTTATATTTTGCCTCAAAATAAGCCTCAGTTTCCGCTGGACTTCCGAGGACCTCTTCATTCGAGCGAAATTTCTTACCGGTGAGTATTTTTTTAGGTCTGCGAACAGTCAGTAGTAGCTGTGAGCCAAATCTGTCGAATGCGATGGATGTGACAGGAATTCGAAGTTCAATTCGCAATTTTTTGATTGACATGTGACAAGGTGTGTTGCCATTAAGACAACGCACCGAAACGAATTTTTTTTCTTTGCTATGTGCGGTCGTTTCTTTACAATTTTGGACTTCAAACGCTCCAATAATGCTATAGTATTCACTGTTGATGTTATTTCCCTTCTCATTATAGTCGATGAATATTACACCACACACATCCCAATATATCGAGGCCATAACCGTTCCAGCTGACAGTTGTGCTTTTGGGGCCTTTGGAGGAGGTTCGCCAGTTGCTCTCCACTCAGATGACGTTCGTTTTGATTCTGGAGTGAAGTGATGGATTCATGTTTCATCCATTGTCACATATCAACGGAAAAATTCCGATTTGTTACGTTTAAACATGGCCAAACACTGCTCAGAATCATCAACACGTTCATGTTTTTGGTCAACAGAGAGCAACCCACTTTGAACATAGCTTTCTCATAATCAAATGCCCATGCAATCTAATGCTAACACATTCTTTTGATATCTTTACGATGTCAGCTAACTCACCCAACTTCACTTTTCGATCATTCAAAGTGATTTTTTGGATTTTTTTGATGTTTTTTGGTTTTACCGCCTCATTTGGACGTCCACTGCGTTCTGCATCATCGGTGTCTCTACGACCACGTTTGTAGGCAGCAAACCAACGTTTTATGGTTGTTTCTCATGGAGCAGAATCCTTATAATACTTTTCAAGCCATTTCTTCGATTAAACGGTATTTTCTCCCATCAAGAAGCAGTGTAAAATTAAAGCATGAAATTGTTTTTTATCCATTGTTTTGAAAATAACAAAAGTAGTGTCACCCTTAGCACAATAACTCACAAACTTCTGAGTAGAATATCATGAAATTTTAACAGCTCTCATTTGAAGGTTAGTACTAACTGAAAAAGCGGTGAATGCAATAAAAATTGCGCCATATATGTGTTAGGCCCGGGACTTTTCAGCCCATGTGCTATATTATTGTGACGTCTTTAAATAACAAATAAAAAAAAAATGGGATACACGCCTATTTTACTTTATCTGTCGGCCGACGTAGCATAAAAAAAAACATGCTATCCGGTCTCTTGCCATCATCTCTCGTAATACTCAAGTTGATATGGAGGATGAAAAAAGTATGAATGAAGTCGAGAGCTCATGAAGCTTTTCACTTGTAGCACAGTATAAGTAATAGTACTTGTAGTACGAGCCTTACATCTACAGCGATTGTAATAATAACGGTACAGAGTCCAACGTGTAAAGCTTCACGAGCTCTTGACTGTACAATAAATAAAACTTATAATAATAAGATAAATAACGGCATAACGCCGCGAGTAACTTCGGAGAAAGCGCAGCACACCTCTCGACATCCCTGAGTCACTCACACCGGTGTTGCCCCCGGCCGTTTTCCTGGCATTTGGGGGCCCATCTAGTGAGTGGCAAGCCACCGCCTGCCGCAAATAACTAGCAATAAAAATTGGTTGCCTGTAAAGTCGGTATACGGGCGAAAGTTTTACGTGACAACGACTTTGAGTGGTAAAATGTTTTCGAGTGGAAGGGACGCATGCCTTTCACTTTTTATGTCTGTCTCTCTCGCTCTTAGAAGGGACGCGTGCCTTTCACTCGCTCTCATTGTAAGCGCATAACGTGAGCCAGTTTCTTGAAGTGTCACCCGGCTAACCAATTTATAAGACGTTGTCACGTCAAAAGCAGTTATGGCAGGCGTCCGTCCCTCTTCTGTAATTGCTCGGTATTTAGTTCACCCAGATCTCATCTCCATAGCCCATTTATTTTCCATCACACTTCGCAATAGTCTCAAAGACTGCCGAGACCTGCTCATGGGTATGTCGTTCCATTGACATATCCTGGAGCGGGTCACGGCGGGTGTACAACATCAAACTTCTCAAAGGGGCCTCTACGCGTTGGATCCATATTCCCGCGCACGCCTATCAAATGACCGGGCTTGACCCGTGAATCAAGAGAGATAAATAAGAATCTCTAGAAAGGGGGGAGGGCAGCTGCCCCTCCCTGCCCCTTCCCCTGGCGCTGAGCTCTAGAAAAACGAATCTATTTTAAACTAAATATTAATAAAACAGGCAGTAAGTATTCGGTATAATTTAGACCACCTATGAAATATCAATCGTGAAGCCGGCGATGACACGCCTCTCAAATTCTCACGGGTTACAAAACAAACAAGTCGAGTGGTGGAAAAATATGAAACAAAAAGATCGAGCGCTCGCTAACTAAAACAAACATTCCGAACGTAATTCATAATACGTCGCGTTAGGGCAACTCCACATAGGGGTAAAACACCGATCGGGTAAAACGATTTGGACTGAACAAAATGTCATTATTATTTATGATAGAATATTGGGTTGAACATTACATATTATAAATGAAATGAAATGTCGTTTATTTGCTAGGATACATGGTACAACATGATAGACAATTTTATAATTAGTTCAGCATGTTCCGCCGTTTTTACAAAAGGCAGGCAAAGGCTTAATTCTTACAAAAATATTTAAGGATTGCTAATTGATCAGGATCACTTATTATTTAATGCACAGACTATGATGCTATATAATATTACGAAAATAATAATCAGAAATAGTTACGTCAACAAATAAATTCAAATAATAAAAATAAAAATACACTATGTTTACCTAATTGACAACTGTCTGCCGATTGAGCTGAATATGTTTGTCAATAACTATTTTTTTTATTTTTTATACGACATCGGATGGCAGACAACCATACGGCCCGCCTGATGTGAAGCGGTTACAGTAGCCATATTAACGCTCGCAACATAAAGCATCGCTCGCGTGCCGCTACCCCCAACACCATTGCAGCATCTTCTTTCTGGTGATCTTACTCGCTCGCAGGAACACAGCAACCCTCAAGGGAATTGTTATTTGGCTGCAGTAGTCTGTGAGGTGGAGGTACATTACCCAGTCGGGTAGCTTACAATTACGCTCCATGTTTTCTTTTCGCCGGAGCTTCGTTTGTCACTCAGCAGGATGCACCGCGTGCAGGTGACGTTGGCTTTGGTTCAAAGAGGTTGATGAACCAATTACACCCCAAAACTAAAACAAAACAAAATTATAACGTAAGACTTGACCTATTTTTCGAATCCAAATATTCGATGGTTATTCAGCTTCGGCGGTAGGGCCCCTGGGACCAGTCCCTTACCACCAACTCTTATTGCTATTCAATAACTGAATAGAATGCTAATTCATACCAATGAATAAGCGACTCTATTTCGAAATAGAGTCGCTTATTCATTGGTATGAATTGGTACGAAGCATTCTATGAATCGCAATAAGAGTTGGTGGTAAGGGGGCTGGTCTTCCACACTTCACGCGATTCGATAATGATTATACGGCAGTTGTGGAACTTTCAATGAATTCACAAGAATAAGCGTAAGCTCAAAATCTCGATGGCGTCGTTGCGCTTGGCAGGCGAATTGATCACGCAAGTCATGCAACGTCGACCGTAGCGTGTCCATGGATGGGTCTATTTACCTCGAGCTCCTTCATGCTTCGGAGGGCACATTAAGTCAGTGGGCTTTAAGCGGCTTGAAAACACTGGCCTACGACTGACGCGTATCTACGCGTCTTCCCTCAATCGAAAGAATTTAAAGCATACTCCACCACGCTGCTCAACTGCGGGTTGGCGGAGGCCAGCCCCCTTACCACCACCTCTTATTGCGATTCAATAACTGAATAGAAAGCTTATTCATACCAATGAACAAGCGACTCTATTTCAAATGTAATAGAGTCGCTTATTCATTGGTACGAATAAGCAATCTATTCAATTATTGAATCGCAATAAGAGGTGGTGGTAAGGGGGCAGTGTTTTCAAGCCGCTTAAAGACCACTGACGTACCCTCGTGTCGACCCTTATACATTCCATTGCAGCCCCCTTACCACCATCTCTTTTTGCGATTCAATAATTGGATAGATTGCTTATTCATACCAATGAATAAGCGACTCTATTCCTTTTGAAATAAAGTCGCTTATTCATTGGTATAAATTAGCAATCTATTCAGTTATTGAGTCGCAATAAGAGATGGTGGTAAGGGGGCTGAGATCAGCAGTGGAATTAATAACGGTCGACAAGAAGAAGAAGAAGCGTAAGCTCTACTATAACACGTAGAGTATAATAAGTAGAGTTCTACCCGTACATAGTCACTAGTCTACGAGTACTACCACTCACAGATTAATCACGCAATTTCAGAAACTGTAATACCTACTTGAATGAAACTTGAAATTTGGCAGGGTCCTTATAGGTTGTAGACATTCGCTAAGAACGGATTTTACGAAACTCTACCCCTAAGGGGGTAAAACGGGGGTTGAAAGTTTGTATGAAAGTCCTATGTTTTCGAAGTAAGAGACTTGAAATTTAAAATGTATCCACACGAAGGTGTACTAATTATGTATCTTTAGAAATCAATCCCTTTTTGGGGTTAAAACGGGGGATGGTAGTTTGTATGAAAGTCCAATGTTATTGAAGTTAAAGTAATTATCGCAGAAGGATTTTTAATGGTATTTAAGTATAAGAATTATTGAAAACAACTATACTATTTATTATAAGGAGGGGGATATTGCTTTTTCGAATATAATTAATAATTATGTGTAAATAATTGACGAGCTCGGTGGTCGAATGGTTAGGAATGGCCACTTTGACTCCGAGGTCGCGGGTTCGATTCCCGCACAAGACAAACATTTGTGTGCATGAACATGTCTGTTTGTCTTGGTCTGGGTATTTTCTATGTATTATAAGTACGTATTTACAAAAAAAAATGTATTTAAGTACATTTATCAGTTGTCTAGTACCCATAACACACGCTTTGCGCTTAATTTGGGATAGATGGCGCTGTGTAAATTGTCCAGAAATATTTATTTATTTATTAAATAACAAACTCCACGAGTACGAAGTCGCGGGCGGCCGCTAGTCTTCTATATAATTATCTTTACATAAAGTTGCTTGGAAAAATAGCTTCGCGATAAGACCGTCTGTATTTGTGTTTTTTTACACTACAACCGATGGGAGACACGGATATGGATCACTTGATGTGAAGCAGTTACCGTAGCCATATTAACGCTCGCAGCATGAAATATCGCTCGCATGCCACCACCCTTGCTGCAACTCCTTTCTGGTCACCTCACTCATTCGCAGGAACACAACAACCCTCAAGGGAATTGTTATTTTGCTGATTTATTCCGTGAAATGGATGTACTTTCCCAGTCGGGCAGCTTAAAAACACGCTGTGCCCTTTTTCACTTTTGTGCCCCTTTCGGTAACTGGCAGATTCGTCTGGCTTTGGTTCTAAAGATCATGGTGACCCATTTACGCTCCAAATAGTATAGTAACTTTGCTATAATTTTACAAAAAAAAAATGGTAAAATTAGTAACAATAAATGCTGTAAAATAGTTTCACAGGCGCATGTGAAGCAGCACTATAGATGGCGCCCGCGCACGGTGGCCACATTGGATTTATTTACACTGTAACATCCAGATGATTTACCGAGAATGTGTTATTTTCGGCGACGTTTAGCCACAGATTAGTACCGTACCGATTGACGAATAAATAATCATAACTAGCCATTATTAGCACGGGTGAGAGATGTAGTAATCGACTTGGTCGAGATATGGTTTATAAGCAATTTTTATACTTGTACTTATTTGGTCTCCCGTGCCAATTCATAGATAAATACCTATCAGTGTGTGGATTTTTAAGTATGACCAATCTGCATGCGGCGGCAAATACGACCCACTTATAAAATCTCATAAAAATACATTTATTTAGCTATCTTTGAACCAAAGCCAACCTCACCTGGACTTGGTGCATCCTGCTAACTGACAAACGAGGCTCTGGCCAAAAGAGAGGAGGGCGTAGCGTATTTTTTAAGCTGCCCGACTGGGGAAGTACACTTCACAGAATACCGCAGCCAAATAACAATTCCCTTGAGGGTTGTTGTGTTTCTGCGAGTGAGTGAGGTCACCAGAAAGTAAGAAAGGAAGGAGTATAGGCTGGCAAAAGATCGGCCTTGGTTTTTGCTGGTCTCCATGGGTGGTGGTGATTGCTTTCCATCAGGTGTCCCAAATGCTCGTTTGATCATATAAAAAAAAGATACCTAGCCGTGTGCGAGTCTAAGTGTAACGGATCTGCATGCGGGGCCAAATACGACTCACTTAGAAATCTCTTGATCAATTTATTTATTTAGCAATACAGACTTACAGATAATTATGCCAATGCATCTATACGGTAATTATGTAACAATACAAACAGTTAGGTTAGGTAGACCCAACTTAGAGAAACAGGTCTCTCATCGAGTCCAACTCGAAAGTGCAGCGTTCGGGAAATTGCGAAAAGATCTTCGCAATGTTTGCAATTTTAATTTTAATTAAGCAACAACTATTTAGCCGTGTGGTTTCCGGCAGACTAGAATAGAATCACTCCGTTTCTACCCGTGGATGTCGTACAAGGCGACTAAGGGAAATAAATTATCAAATATCGATCAGGACGGACAAGAGAGAGTCGTGCTCCTGTAGTGGAGACTAAAATGGACCTGATGTTGATGATGATGAACAACTATTTGGGGCCTAGGGCCCGTCAGCCCATAAATTATTTAGAGATATTTCGGAAAAATTGGTCGATATCACTAGAAGGCTGGTCATCGCCTCGCTCAGAGAATTAGTATCGCTAACCAGCGAGTGTTCTGGGGACACTGCCGACATGCAACGATCGAAAATAGGGATATTTTTTATTTGTAAGTAAATTTCTGTTAATATTTTTTTATCGCGTATCATTTTCTTTTGTTTATAGATAAATACGTTTTTAGATTAGTTTTTGTTTAATTTAGTTTTTAATAAAGTAAAAAGTAAATCAAGTGTTATATGTCTACTTAATACTTAATAATACATATATAAATAAGCAATAAGCATATCTCCTGTGTACATTATGAAGGTACTATGTAGCTATTGGTACTCCAATAAAAGAAATTTCACTTCAAAAATCTATCATTCCAATAGGTACGTATCGACTTTTTCCACGATGTTACAAATCAAAAATTACACTCAAAATTTGTTTATTTTCAATTCATACTCATAGGAGGCTGACCGTAAATTAAAATGGTAATGGATGGGAATACACGTGTCTATTTCTGATCAGTGTACATGGCAGTGTGTCTGGCCAAGTTAAAATAACTGGAGACGCAACTGCCCATGTTGTATTTTTATTTAATTTTAAATTTTAAAGATGGAATCGGAGTACGATTCCATATTAGCCCTCAGTATGAAATCAAGAAGGAAGAAAAAAAATTGAAGAGATGTGAGATAGAGGAAAAAAAAATAAGAACGAACTAACAAGTCAATAAATAAATAAACAAACCAATTTTGCATGAAAACCAGATCTACGACTTGTTATCAGCGTATTTCCCGGAATCCTGTGTATTAAGTATTCGTATCCGCGTAACCCAATATCCCGTGGAAATTACCGTCTCCTGAGAAAACCTTGACAGGCAACATTCCACAGCTTAATAGTCCTGGAAGAAAACTTCTCTGAAACTGCAGTACCGCACAGTACGTAACCACTTGGATTCTAATGAATATCTCTTTTAATGGCGAAGTACTTGGACCATTTTTACATTTATTTTCTTAGTAGGATATATTGTTACGTCTTCGGAGCACGGCGATATTGTGCGGTAAGCAAAATAAACTGTCCGTCTGTTTATTGATACTAATATTTAATTTTGAATGCCGCAATACGCGGCAGTTGAATCGATGCGCTTTGAAGTGGCAGTATTGTTACGGAAGTTCGTATGTTCTGATGTTTATTATGAATTAATATTAATAGCAAACATTGATCGTTCCCTTTTTTAAACTTAAATTTAACAATTGATTAATTTAAAATCTATTACCCTGTATACTAACGTCATTATTAAAGTAGTACAAAGATTTTTGAAAAATCCTTTCTAACTTACGTCAAGTAAATACGTCTTTAAAATTGCTTCCATAGGGACGCAATTAAAAAAACCGAACAAGTGCGAGTCGGGCTCACCCACCGAGGGTTCCGTACGTAGGATCATTATAAATTTGATATTTTTCATCAATATCAATATATACATATAATAAAACAGTAGGAACCGCGTGTCTGTACATTTGATAAAATTAACAAAAAATGGGTGTGGGCGATAAAAAAAGAGTAACAGAACACAAAAAAGATTTTTTTGATTTTTTTGTCTGTCTGTCTGTCTGTCTGTATGTACTCGCTAATCTTTAAAACTAACGAACAGATTTTTACGCGGTTTTCACTAAAAGATTAAGCTCATCCCTGAGCAACATATAGGCTTTGTTTCATCGAAATCTAATGTCAGATTAAAAAGTTATCGTCATTTAAAGTTTAAACAAAATTTTTCTTTATAGAAAATCACTCATCACGAAATCTCAGAAACTACAAGTGCTAGGAGTCTCAAATTTTGTATGGGGGTTCCTTTCAGGACGTAGATGCTCACTAAGACGGGAATTTGGAAAATTCAACCCCTAAGGGGGTGAAACGGGGGTCCAAAGTTTGTATGGGGAACCAAGATTAGTTGGACTATTCTATACGAAACTTTACACGAGAACTTCTGTAGATAAATGAGTAAACACGTGTTTCAGGATTTTTCAAAATTCAACCCCTAAAGGGGTGAAATGAGGTGCAAACGTCTGAAAATCGACATGGGTATTGTTTTTATGGTTTATCGGGTCGCTGATTCCGAAAACAACAGCTATTTTATAATCTAACATAATCGACGTGACACAAGAGCACTCCTGTGGGGGTGCGATGGGGTTGAAATGTCATAATATCAATATGGGTGTTGATTCTATGGTTTTCTGAAATGTCAATTACGAAAATCGCATCGATTTGAAAACGTGGACACGAAATTTCCATCTCGGTATAAAAATCCAAGATTTGGAACACCTGATGCAGAATCATAATGGTTCAGCTAAACTATAAGAAATATAAAAATGACGCTTTAGCAAAAGTTGTTAAGCCTGATAAGCATTTTTTGTTGAGGTATAAAAATCCAAGATTTAGAACACCTGATGCAGAACCATAATGGTTCAGCTAAACTATAAGGAATATAATAATGACGCCTTAGCAAAAGTTGTTCAGCCTGATGAGCATAAATAGTTTAGCAAAATGTTGATTGTATTGTAAAACAATAACCGCGCAGTGCTACTTTTATTCTTACCTGCTACAAGTTAGACGCAATAGTTTTATTTATTTACGTTATATATGTATATATATATATATATATATATATACATATATATATATATATATGTATATTCATATATATATATATGAATATACATATATATGTATATATATATATATAAATATATATATATATCAATATACATATAATAAAACAGTAGGAACCGCGTGTCTGTACATTTGATAAAATTAACAAAAAATGGGTGTGGGCGATAAAAAAAGAGTAACAGAACACAAAAAAGATTTTTTTGATTTTTTTGTCTGTCTGTCTGTCTGTCTGTATGTACTCGCTAATCTTTAAAACTAACGAACAGATTTTTACGCGGTTTTCACTAAAAGATTAAGCTCATCCCTGAGCAACATATAGGCTTTGTTTCATCGAAATCTAATGTCAGATTAAAAAGTTATCGTCATTTAAAGTTTAAACAAAATTTTTCTTTATAGAAAATCACTCATCACGAAATCTCAGAAACTACAAGTGCTAGGAGTCTCAAATTTTGTATGGGGGTTCCTTTCAGGACGTAGATGCTCACTAAGACGGGAATTTGGAAAATTCAACCCCTAAGGGGGTGAAACGGGGGTCCAAAGTTTGTATGGGGAACCAAGATTAGTTGGACTATTCTATACGAAACTTTACACGAGAACTTCTGTAGATAAATGAGTAAACACGTGTTTCAGGATTTTTCAAAATTCAACCCCTAAAGGGGTGAAATGAGGTGCAAACGTCTGAAAATCGACATGGGTATTGTTTTTATGGTTTATCGGGTCGCTGATTCCGAAAACAACAGCTATTTTATAATCTAACATAATCGACGTGACACAAGAGCACTCCTGTGGGGGTGCGATGGGGTTGAAATGTCATAATATCAATATGGGTGTTGATTCTATGGTTTTCTGAAATGTCAATTACGAAAATCGCATCGATTTGAAAACGTGGACACGAAATTTCCATCTCGGTATAAAAATCCAAGATTTGGAACACCTGATGCAGAATCATAATGGTTCAGCTAAACTATAAGAAATATAAAAATGACGCTTTAGCAAAAGTTGTTAAGCCTGATAAGCATTTTTTGTTGAGGTATAAAAATCCAAGATTTAGAACACCTGATGCAGAACCATAATGGTTCAGCTAAACTATAAGGAATATAATAATGACGCCTTAGCAAAAGTTGTTCAGCCTGATGAGCATAAATAGTTTAGCAAAATGTTGATTGTATTGTAAAACAATAACCGCGCAGTGCTACTTTTATTCTTACCTGCTACAAGTTAGACGCAATAGTTTTATTTATTTACGTTATATATGTATATATATATATATATATATACATATATATATATATATGTATATTCATATATATATATATGAATATACATATATATATATATATATATATATATACTATATATGCAAAGAATGTTTAATTACATTCGAAAAAGCTAAATAGGTACCTAATGAAAGGAAAAAAATAACAAAAGTTAAAAACAATCAATATCTAGACGAATTTTTAGAATCAATGAAGTCGACGGATATTGTTTTTTAAAACCTCTTTGTAAAACCTAAAGTATTTTTTATTGTTATAATAAAACATTCCTCCTTATAATAGTAAGTATGTAGTTGTTTTCAATATTTTTTATACTTAAATATCATTTAAAATCCTTCTGCCATAATCACTTTAACTTCAATAACATTGGATTTCCATACAAATTTCTAACCCCCATTTTAACTCCAAAAAGGGGTTGATTTCTAAAGATACATTATTAGTACCCCTCCAAACCATCTATAGAGCATACATTTTAAATTTCAAGTCTCTTACTACAAAAACATAGGACTTTCATACAAACTTCCAACCCCCGTTTTAACCCCAAAAAGGGGTTGATTTCTAAAGATACATTATTAGTACATACATTTTAAATTTCAAGTTTCTTACTTTAAAAACTTAGAACTTTCATACAAACTACCAACCCCCATTATAACCCCAAAAAGGGGTTGATATCTAAAGATACATTATTAGTACACCTCCATACCATCTATAGAGCATGCATTTTAAATTTCAAGTCTCTTACTTCAAAAACATAGAACTTTCATACAAACTTCCAACCCCCGTTTTAACCCAAAAGGGGGTTGATTTTCAAAGATACATTATTAGTACACCTCCACTCCATCTATAGAGCATACATTTTAAATTTCAAGTCTTTTGCGTCAAAAACATAGAACTTTCATACAAACTTCCAACCCCCGTTTTAATCCCAAAAAGGGGTTGATTTCTAAAGATACATTATTAGTACACCTCCACACTATCTATAGAGCATGCATTTTAAATTTCAAGTCTCTTATTTCAAAAATATAGAACTTTCATACAAAGTTCCAACCCCCGTTTTATCCCCAAAAAGGGGTTCATTTCCAAAGACACATTATTAGTACACCTCGACACCATCTATAGACCATACATTTTAAATTTCAAGTCTCTTACTTCAAAAACGTAGAATTTTCATACAAACTTCCAACCCCCGTTTTAACCCCAAAACGGGGTTGATTTCCAAAGATACATTATTAGTACACCTCCACACCATCTATAGAGCATGCATTTTAAATTTCAAGCTATTTACTTTAAAAACATAGAACTTTCATACAAACTTCCAACCCCCGTTTTAACCCCAAAAAGGGATTGATTTCTAAAGATACTTTATTAGTACACCTCCACACCGTCTATAGAGCATACATTTTAAATTTCAAGTCTCTTGCTTCAAAAACATAGGACTTTCATACAAACTTCCAACCCCCATTCTACCCCCTTAGGGGTGGAGTATCGTAAAATCCGTTCTTAGCGGATGTCTACACCCTATAAGGCCAACCTGCCAAATTTCAAGTTTGTAGGTGTTATAGTTTCTGAGATTTCGTGATGAGTGAGTCAGTGATTTTCTCTTTTATATATATAGATATATATATAATGTTATATATATAAAGGTAACGTGGTCTGTTTAGTCAGTTTTATATAGACGTGTACGCTAAAATTTAAATGGAACGATTGGTATATATTTGCACAAACCAGAAGAAAGCGTGCATTTGCGGGACGCTATGTAGCAAGATTTTGTGATTCAAAGTCTTTTAAACAACGAGGGGAAACTGTTTTTCTTAGATGTTTCACGAGGGACTGGAAAAACATATCTGACGAGAGCAATCCTCGCTGAAATCAGGCGCCAAAATAATATCACAAAGCAGCATCGCCAGGTATTGCAGCCATAATATTACCTCTAGACGGAAGGACGCAAATACAATGTTCAATATTCTACTCGATTTATACAGAACGGAAACACCGACATGCTTTGTGACACGAAACTGTGACAAAGCGAAAATGTTTCAGGATTGCTGTCTAATCGTTTCAGATGAATGCGAAATGGCCAAGAATGTGGCTTTATCGAGGATTAGTAACGCTTCAGGTCTTTTCATATTAGCTCCCGAAGGAAAGACTCCCTTCATTTATTTTATATTTTTTTTTAAACTATGGTTACATAACTTAAATAAAAATAATAACTTAAATAAATATAATTTGTTGACTTTTAACGTGTAATACTGCCCCAAATATTTTCTTATGTATCTACTTTAGTTCGTATTTCTGATAATACGCCGGAATCATAAAGTCCACGCGAACGAAGTCGCGGGCATCAGCTAGTTATAAATAAGAAATAATGCGTCGGAAAAAATAAATAAAATATATTTTGCAATGTGCACATCAAGCCCTTTCATAATTACGATACCCCATTTGAACTAGTAGCTTCAATTTGAAATTTTGATCCCTTATAAAAAATATAGACGCCCTATTTTTTAAGATTTAATTACAAATGTATAGTTTTGAAATTTATTGTACTTGTAGTCTATAACGATGTTACTTGCCAAATTTCATAGTTCTAGGTCAACGGGAAGTACCCTATGAGTTTTGATTCTCTTGAGAATGTGTCGAAATATGCGTTTTTTGCTGAATAAACGGACGTATCTTTTTTTTACGCAAACTTAGCAGTTTGATTTTTTTACAACTTCATGGGACCGTAGACCTGAGTATACAGTTCAAATTTCAGCTTGAGACCTCCACGCATTCTCGACTTAGAGGGTCTTGACAGACAGAAAGACATACAGACAGACAGAAAGACAGACAGACAGACAGACAGACAGACGGACAACAAAGTGATCCTAACCCTAATCGTGAATCGTAACCCTAAAAAACGATTAATAACAAAGTCGGATGATACAGTTTGGCGTTGCAGCAGCGGGCTTTGTAATCTATAAAAGAAGAAACTGACTGACTGACATATTTACGCACAGCCCAAACTGCTGCTGTGTCTAGAGATTGCAAATTGGACTCGTAGGTTCCCTAAATGAGGTCTAGGGGTGGACTAAAAAAATGGGGTGCGGCTGTGTCATAGACACGGCCGTGTGTCATACGTGAATACGTTATATGCACTAAAATTATCTCAAAATAGCAGCGCTTCCTCCTCCCCGCACGCGATGATCCATAGTCCTTATTTAGCGTAATAAATTCTTTGACCTTCATCTATCCAGTGGTGTAATTGAATTTTGGATGGAGATGATAGATATGTAGTTGCAATACCCGATTTTGTTATCGATCGTTTTTATGAATTGCCACCCTATGGATGGAATTTTAAAGATGAATTCACGTTAAAAATACAAGCATCTCCGGATGCAGTAGCTAACATTCACCTCCATTTGTGTTTGTTTATTGTTCGTACATTCTATTGTTCTCACAAGGGCCGTAGATCGAAATTGATATCATAAACACCATATGGTTTTTTCGTGTTTCATTTATGCCGAGCTAAATTAAGATGTTTTGAAATACTTTTCTGTGGTTATAATATAAAAATAACGATTGTTACATCTATAGAGCGTTTGTAAATTTGTTTTTTTTTTTTGCGCGTAATTTGATTGGAATTTACACATCGCCTGTAACTTCGTATACGTATCCCAGTATTCCGTAGAAATTTTCATTTTTTTTTCTTATCGGATGCGCTGCATGTAAGCAGATTACTTAGTATAACTTGTACTTATGATATGTATACAATATCATGAATTAATATTATGATTTGTTTTGTCGTTGCGCAAGACAGCGATAAGTGGAGGGTTCTTATGTATGGAAGGGCCTCCGGCCAAGACTCACTTTGGGTCGCTGCGCCAAAGTGAGTGAGTAAGTAAGTAATATTATGATTTGTGTTGTTTGTGAAAGCAGTTACCGTAGCCTAGAAACGCCTGTAACACCAGGAGCATTACATGCGAGTTGCCGATCATGTAAAAACCTCTTTACGCCCTTTTTAAAGAACTCCATGTTGTAGTCTCGGGAGAAAACCTCGACAGGCAGTTAATTCCACAGCTTGACAGTACGCGGAAGAAAACTTCTCTGGAACGGTACACGACCATTTAGGCTCCAATGTGTGAGGATGAATTTCCTGTCGATGGGGAGCGGTGCGAATGTAGAAGGAGGCCGTGAGCATCAGAGGGGCAATTCTCGTAATTAAAATATAGTCAAAATTCAGTTTCGATCCAGTCTCGATCTCACAAATGTCATATTTGGTATTCTCGTAACACAATATGTAACTTTAAAGTTAAATTTAAGCGGGATTATATCGAAATATGAGTGAAAATTAAACAAACTAAGAATGTTACTTTGCCAACAACAAGAATTGATAATAATTAATTAATGAAATCAAGTATATAATTTTAGTCAATTCACAATTCAATCTCGATTCGGTCAACTTTCAATCTGCGTTCGTAGAAAAATTACGAGAATTGGCCTTCTGGTCAAACAACTCCTCTGAACACACCCCATTGTACAATCGGCGGAACACACAAAGGGACGCAAAATCACTTCTCAGAAACCGTCTGTCAGGTCATTGTTTGTAAAGCATAAGTCTTTGCCGCGAGTTGAAGTACTGCTTCACCCTGTTGAGCACACCTAGTTTCTTCGACGCCAAGTCGACCTTCCCCTCCAGGTGACAACAAAACTGGTCGTCGCTGGAGATTTCAACTCCGAGAATCCCAATGTTTCTGGCGATGGTAAGAGATGTAAACACAACGAAATATATTAGAAAAAATCTAATTTAAGAAAACCTTTCGACCGATGTTTCTAATTTTCATTTCGTACCTATTAGGCCACCAGGTTGAAATACCTACCAAGCGCTAAAGTGCATTACACTCAAAATATGGTCGCCTCTGCTTGTACGTGTAAGACTTATTCCGTTTATCCATCCACCCTAAGGTGGATACTCGGAAAATCGTGTCCGTTTATCCACTTTGACAAGTAAGACACCATGTGAATTCCGATTATCAACCTCGATCCGGGGCCCTACCGCCGAAGCTGAAGGCGATTACTATCGGATTTTTTAATTCGAAAAATAAGTCTTACGTTTTAGTTATTGACAAACATCTTCATCTCAGTCGGTAGAGCTCTAGGGTTTCTACCATCTAAGCTAAACACAAATACCATAAATCTAAGCTGAAGTTTGATTTTCGCAACCAAAAAATCCAATGCGAATCGGCTTCAGCTTCGCTGAGGCCCTGGGTGCATAGACGAACATGCGTTTCTAATATACCTATCCATCTACACCTGGGGCACAGCATAGTAATACAACCAGTACTTTACACGACCGCTCAGGAAGTTTTGGTGGCGCACCAAAACTTCCTGAGCGGTCGTGTAAATGACGCTTGGCTGTGTGCGTGCGCCGATTTGGGCGCTAGTATGAAGTTAAAGTACTGGTTGTACTACGCTGTGCCTGGGGCCCAACCACATGAGTAAAGAAACGGAACAGAGAGAAAGCTGTCTAAGATCTGTAAAATTTGTGCCTATTCTCATAGGGTTGACAACTTTCGCTCGTACAAAAGCATTAGGGAAAAGAAATGAAAATAAATGTACATTAATAAAAATGTATTCACACGTACACTAAAGTTAATATCTAAAATACTACGAACTTATTCCAAAAAATTAAAGTAAATTACTAATATCAATAGCCCGACTGGGAAGTACCACACCTCACAGAAGACCGCAGTCAGTTAACATCTCTCTGGAGTGTTATTGTGTTCCTGCGTCAGGTCATCAAAAAGAAGGATTAGCAGCAATAGCAGCCGGGGTTGCAACGCGCGAGTGGCATTTACTGTGTTGCAAGCAGTGGCGGCTGTACCTTAAGTGCGCTCGTGCGCTGAACCACCATTTCGAAAGATTAAAAATTACATAATATTATTTTATCTTTATTTTTAAATTACCATTTTAATACCTATTTATTTTTTAAACATACAAAAACATATAACAAATAAAATATTTCATAATGACGAAACAATTTAAGCTCTTTGCTAAACTATTAAGAGTTATTTTCCCTGTAAACAATAATCGCCGCTCGCCGAAGCGCACGAGAGCTGCTAATGTAACTTATATGGGCGACGAGCTAATATGCCTGACGCGTGAAACAAAAGATATGTAGTTCATAGAAATGTACCGAGTATTGGGTCTGTTTTCGTGCGCGCCGCACAGGCGAATCGAAGACATTTTACTATGCCGAAGATTACCGAGAGCAGCCGACGATGTTTGACGAAATTCGCGGGCGGCCATGTCTAGGGATCGCTAAAATGCACTTTCTATGCTCAATATTGAAAAAATAAAAATATACAAACAATACCATCGGGTATTGCTTGTATATTTTTTTAATTTTAATAAAAAGGTGATTGAACGTTTCGCTTCAGAAAAATGGCGTCGCATAGATTTAATGTATAAAAACTAATAAAAAATTAAACATGTTTTATGTAAATTGTTGTTTTGTTACAATTTTTAATCTTAATACTTATTAGTGAGCAAGTAAAGTGTGATAGTCAAAATACGAAATATTTTTACTTTTTCTATTATTGTTCATACACACAGTACAGTAAATAACCATTTTGTCACACTTTTTTTATTTTTAACTTTTATTCGTAAACAACGTGGAGCGCACACAAACACCTATACGTGCAACGCGCAGGCCCTGAGCTTGTCCACTGGCGGAGTCAGTTTGAACCGGTTATTTCTAACCGCGGCGTGTACGCGACGAGCGGCCAGTGGACACGCACACAAGGCCATGCATGCTTGTAGTAGTGTACCTAAACACCGCGGTTGAATGAAGCTTTATCTCTGTTCGTTTCTTTACTCATGTGGCCCAACCGCCGAAGCTGAAGCCGATTACCATCGAATATTTTGTTTCCAAAAATTGCTCCTAGGTTAAAGTTATTGGCAAACATCTGCTGCTTAGTCGGTAGAGCTCTAGGTAGGGTTGCCAACCATACTGTTAAAAACAGTATTATACTGTTTTCTATGCTTTAATACTGTTGAAAAAAACTTAATTTGACCATAGCACTGTGTTTTGTACTGCTCCGCATGCACTGGGCCTTAGTATACTGTTTGTTTTACTACGCAGCTTTTAATATACTGTTTTTCTTGTAAAAAAAAGTTGGCAACCCTAGCTCTAGGGCTTCTACCAGCTAAGCTAAACATAATTATCAACAATCTAAGCAGTACTTTAGTTTTCCCATTCTGAAAGTCCGACGGTAATCGGCTTCTGCTTCGGCGGTATGGTATGCCCTGGTCTATGGTAGGTAAACGGAATAATAATAATAATGTTAAGGTACTAAAAAGGTATTGAATATATACAAATAAATAACTAAGATATATTGTCTCTAACTAAGTGAAAAAAATGTGGTGTAGAGAACCTGACGTCAGAATGTCTGACCACTTTCTTTTCATGTTTTTTCACTGCTCGTCGAGGTACTAAAAAAGTTAATTTAGGTATCAAATAGTATCAAAAACGTATTGAATCTTGATAGTCTCCAAACATAAAATATCGCACTTGGTCCAGGGGTTCTGACGCTTACAAATTCCCAGTAGTTCCATACCCAAAATGTCCATACATTCCACGAGCGCAGTTACAAATTACCGACGTCAGTTGTAATCCGAACTATGCATCCATGGCTGCTGTGTTTCGGAAAAATTATCCCAATTAGTAAACCCACCGCGTGTACGCACGATTTGTTACATTTTTTTGTAGACTATAGGGTTGTTGTCCTGAAAGAAAGAAGTAGATAATTTAAATGTGCAAATGTGTTTGTTTGTCCTTCTCTATACTCTAGTCCCAAATTAAGCGTAAAGCTTATGTTTTGGGTACTAGACAACTGATAAATGTACTTAAATACATTTTTTTTTAAGTAGGTATATACTTATAATACATAGAAAACACCCAGACCAAGACAAACAAACATGTTCATGCACACAAATGTTTGACTTGTGCGGGAATCGAACCCACGACCTCGGAGTCAAAGTGGCCATTAAATTGCTAACCATTCGACCACCGAGTATTTATAAAACTTATTATTATGGCAATTGTCACAATGCGTTGTTCTCGCATAGACATGTTTTGATTTACGTATCGGCCAGGTCATCACTTCCCACCCATCTTTTCAGCTAGCATACCGTCCCGGTTTGATTTATATGGAGAAATATTTTTTTCTGTCACATGTGGATTGTTTCCTGGGATTTGTAATCAAACACGAACGAAAGGAGTTAGAGAAGTAACGCGTTATAGCGGATTTTTTTTTATACTACGTAGGGTGGCACACTAGCCACGGCCCACCTGATGTGAAGCGGTTACCGTAGCCATATTAACACTCGCTACCATTGAACTATTACTCTAGCGACGTATGTAGTAATAACAGCTCACTGCTCGCAACATGAAATATCGTTCGCGCGTTGCCACCCCCTCTGCCAAAAAAATACGCTCTACCTCTCTTTTCGCCAGAGCCTCTTCTGTCAGTCAGCAAGTTGCACCACGTGCAGGTGAGGTTGACTTTGCTTCAAAGATGTCGATGAACCACAGTCAATTCAATGAAAAACACGTATTGAAAAAAGAAAGAGATATTTCACTTGAAGTTCGCGGATGATATAGGGTTGGCCTTCGATTATATACATTATACCCGACTTTTAGTCCGGTCAATTTAGTCATAAAAATAGTGATCAAATAACAAAAATTCCGACAGAGCTGAATTTTCGTAGAGACCTTCAGTTTACCATTACAAATGAAGTGCCAAAAGTTCCCATCGATCCCATGTGTGCTAAGAAATTTATTCGGGGTCAAAGGTCAAATTTTTAGGATTTTTCTCGAAAACAGTCAGTTTTATCGAAAAAGTACCTGAGACAAACTTGTAGATCTTAAAATTCTTTATAAAAAAGTTCCTTATGATTTTTTCTCTAAGACCAACCATTTCCCAGATATTGCGCTTGTAAGAATTACGTTCTACGTAACAACTTATGTAACTATATTCTGCAAATAAAAATGATTTGATTTGTTTTGATTTGACGGATAAAATTGTATATAGTAAATGTTTGTTTCCCCTACTTAGTAATAAAAACGAGTAATAGAAACAAATGAACATTTTTTTTAAACTGCGTGTCTGATGTGAAGAGGTAACCGGTAGCGTTCTTTAAAAACAATCCTTTTCCACACTAACGAGCCCAATAATGAAGTGGCCCAGAAGATATATTTTATGTGGGGAACGTGTACGATTTATTCGTTTGACATTTAGTGGAATTCCACTCGGGTGAACAAAATTTGAGAAATAAATAATTGACTCAGATTTCGGGTATCGTTTCGCCAGTTCGCTTAATTAAACGATTTTATTTCTTTTGGGATTTAATAATATATTAATATTGTAGTTCGGCCGACATTTTTGTAGAAAAACCTTTATTTTTAAAAAAAAGAGGTTAAAATGAAAGTCCAAAAAAATGTACGAAGGGAATTCACACGTAGAGCTTTACAGTTCACTAATGTTATCAAACATGAAAATATTAACCGCAACAATAAATACGACTGCAAAATTCTATTTGTTTTTTTTTTTTGCTATTACCCTGCAACTTTTATTTCGTGGACGCCATATTGAAATAATATATAACCCTATATCACTCTCACAGTTGAGTTGAGACGAATATCTCTCTATATGACTATACCTCATATGTTGAAACCCATTAAGCGGTTTAGGCTGTAGGTAGTGCGTTCCTCAGAAATCAGAATCGAAGTTTATTTTTCGCGTTCGATCATGTAAACGTAAACAAACCACCCAAATAAAAAAGAACTTATAAGACACGTACTGTTACTTAACAAAATTATGTGGCTCACTTGATCACATTTCGACGTGGTCAACTCGCCTAATTTAGATATGCAACACGCGTCTGATAAATTCACAATAACAATGTGAAACTTTTTCTCATTTTGGTCGGCTTGTAAACGTTAAGACGTTCGGAAGTGACCAAAAAACTCACACGTGCATAGTGTGAGTTTTTAGACCCTCACCAGAGGCTAGGGTTGCCAACTTATTTTTCAAGAAAAACAGTATAATATTAAAAGCTGCGTAGCAAAACAAACAGTATAGTAAGGCCCAGTGCATGCGGAGCAGTACAATAAACAGTGCTATGGTCAAATGAAGTTTTTTTCAACAGTATTAAAGCATAGAAAACAGTATAATACTGTTTTTAACAGTATGGTTGGCAACCCTACCAGAGGCCCTACCGCCGAAGCTAAAGCCGATTACCGTCGGGTTTTTTTGAATGCGCAAATGAAACTACTTCTTACCATGTTAGTAATTATATTTAGCTACGCTTGTAGAAGCCAGCTCTACCGAATAAGCTGAAGATGTTTGTTCATAGTTTAGCCTTAATATGTACTTACTAAGACTTTAGGAGGAAGAAGAGCGACGAGCTCGGTGGTCGAATGGTTAGCAATGGCCACTTTGATTCCGAGTTCGCGGGTTCGATTCCCTCACAAGACAAACATTTGTGTGCATGAATATATCTGTTTGTCTTGGTCTGGGTGTTTTCTATGTATGTACAAAGGTCTTTTGTAAGTATGTATTTACAGAAAAAATGTATTTAAGTACTCAGTTGTCTAGTACCCATAACACAAGCTTTGCGCTTAATTTGGGACTAGATGGCGCTATGTAAATTGTGCAGAAATATTTATTTATTTATTATTTTCTGCTACAGGCTTTAATAAGTCTACATGGTAGATCTCAGTAACATGTATATTTAGCACAGTAAGGCTGATAAATAAAGAGAAATTTTGAATTTTGAATAACTTTAACCAAAGAGCAATTTTTTGAATCAAAAATCCCGATGGCAATCGGCTTCAGCTTCGGCGGTCCCTACCGCCGAAAGCAGAAGCCGATTGCCATCGGGAGTTCTGCCCCAGGTGAGGTATTATTAACACTAAAGGTGATGGTGAGTCACTTACTTACGAGTTTGTTTATAAATATTTGCATGAACAAAATTCAAATATTTACTCAACGTTTAAAGCTGCACTAATGGCGTTTCCCGGCGTCGGTTAACAGTTAACGAGCCCTGAAACACAAATCACCATTAGGAGAGGCGACGGAGCGTGAGTGCGCTGAACGTAGCCAACACGTATTATACATCAGAGTACACAAAATGCGTATGATACACATTTTTACCCGACTGCCGAAGGAGGGTTATAAATAATAAAAAATAAAATAAAATATATTTATTTCAGACCATTCACACACATTCCTTAATATTATGTTTTTCGAGCGTATGTATGTATGTATGTCTTATTATTGGGCACGCTCTACAGCCTAAACCGTTTGACAAATTTCAACATACGAGGTGTCGTTAGATACGTCTTAATCACGCGAGTGAGTAGACTACATCAAATATAAAAAAAAAACCAATATGGCGGCTGTGAGCCGTAAAAATGTCGTAGGAGTAAATTTTTTTTTCCTCTAAATATATCGATATATTGGTTTTTGCATGCGGCTTTGCTTGTGTGGAATTATATTATTGTTGCGCGTAATTAATAAATCTGCAGTCAGGTTTTTTTATTTTTATAATTAACTTAAGAGCCCTTGTTTGGAACAGTAGTACAATCGAGGAGCTCAAAATAGTGAATGCGCGCATTTTATGAAAATCTTTCTCTGCAAATTTGGGTTTATTTAAAAAGTTAAGCAAAATTTACAAAAAGCGAGGCCGCTACGTACTATGCCAATAGCTATTCTGTACTATTCAATAAGTCAACATTGTTAATGTATTTTTGTTTCCGAGATCGAGAACGCCAAAATTGGATATTTTACGCAAAAATCACAGTCAAAATGTAATATGGCTCTTAACTTGTTTAGTTCTAGCTCTGACTCGCGATTTTCCCGCGTTTTTGACGTGAATGTGTCTTTAAAATTGCTTCCTTAAGTAGGCAATTACAAAAAAACCAATGATAATAAAATCGGTGGAACCAGTTTGGTGTTGCAGCTACATATCTATCGTCTACATGCAAAATTCAATCATACCACTGGATAGATGAAGGATTAAAGAATTTATTACGCTAAATAAGGACTATGACAAAACAGACATGTTCATGCACACAAATGTTTGTCTTGTGCGGGGATCGAACCCGCGCCGAGGTCGCGGTCAAAGTGGCCATTGCTAACCATTCGACCACCGAGCTCGATTGCTATTTGGCTGCCGTATTCTGTGAGGTGGAGGTACATTCTCCTGTCGGGTAGCTTACCATTACGCTCTCTACCTCTCTTTTCGCCAGAGCTTCGTTTGTCAGTCAGCAGGCTGCACCGCGTGCAGGTGAAGTTGGCTTTGGTTCAAAGATGTTGATGAACCACTTACACCCCTAAGATGTCGTCATCCTGATTGCGATATTCTATCCGCAAATAAAAGAGTTAAACTAGTACAATTGTGATACGTACTAGAACTCGATGCCAAGATGGGCGGCTCCAAAAATAGCTGCAAGTTGGCGTCCCTCAATCAGCAATCACAACATCTACCCAATAGATTACCTGCACACTGAATAAGTGTGACTGACTGACAAGCAGATGTGTCACAATGACGACTTTAAATAGAACTACTTATTTTATTTGAGGAGCTCGATGGCGTCGTTGCCCGTGACAGTCTAATCGAACATGCAAGTTAAGCAACGTCGACCACACCTTGTCTGTGGATGGGTTTATATATCTTAAACTCCTCCTACAGAGGGCACGTTAAGCCGTCGGTCCCGGCTGCTGTTATTAGATGAGTCGTTAAGCCAAGTCAGTGTCAGTCAGTTAAGCGTGGTGGAGTGTGCTCTAAACCCGACCCGTATCCCAACAGTGGGATGGTTATGGGTTGTTGTAGATTATATTTAAGGAGGAAAGTAACTCTGAATCAAACAACATCATGATACAGTCAAGAACTCGTGAAGACTCACACGGTGGACCCGTGTAAGTCTTCACAAGTTCTTGACAGTACTTTCTAAGTAAATAGAATCTCTAGGGGAGGGGGGGGGGGGGGGGGGGGGGCAGCTGCCCTTCCCTACATCCCCTTGGTGACGCCCTTGGTCGTAAAAGAGAATCATAATATTGTAATAAGTATACATACATATATAATAAATAAATAAATATAAGACAAATTACACAGCGCCATCTAGCCCCAAAGTAAGCGAAGCTTGTGTTATGGGTACTAGACAACTAATAAACATACGTAAACAATTTTTTGTAAATACATACTTATGATAGAAAACACCCAGACCAAGACAAACAGACATGTTCATGCACACAAATGTTTGTCCTGTGTGGGAATCGAACCCACGTGCGTTGGTGTCGAAGCCGCGTCATTGACCGCTACGCCACCAGTCAGTAGAGATCTTGCGCTTGTGCGCATGCGAGTTTCGAGCTTAAAGCTCTTTACTCGGGCAAAACGATACTCGGGCAAAACAACGCCACTAAAACGATACTCGGGCAATATATTATATATGTCGCAGCCAATTCGTAGAACCTGCTGCGGGTTCTGGTTACATAACGGCTAACTTAAGGCGGATTGTCTTTAAATAATCTTTTGGTTAGGTTTGTCTTGTGATTAATTAGAAATGCGAGGTTCCACAAACTTGGTGGATACCCAAGTGAGTTGTCACCAGATAGCTGGCCGCATATCGGGTGACAATTCACTAATATGATAAAAGGACGGTTTGAAATAATTGCTTGGCCATTTTATAATACAGTTAGCCGTTATGTAATGCGGCGGGTTCTACGAATTGGCTGCGACATATATACAAACTAAGTTGTAATTTTTGTATTGATTCAGGTGTTATTTCAGGTCAAATTTACAGGCAATTTGATCTAAACTACTTTGGGTGCTTCCGCAATTCTGTTTGCAATTAGGTACACACCTTCAGTTCTGATGACAATACAAGTTAGTATAATTATTCAATATCATTGTAAATCCAATATGGTGGCCGCCTCAAAATTGCGGATAACTATTTTTCAGTCCCTTCAATAAGGGTATCAAATGAAAGGGCTTGACGAGTAGAACAGTATACCATGATAGTAGGTAATGGGTGAAATCAAGTGTTCTATTACTGTGCAAGAGATAGAGCCCAGGGACAGACGGATGGACGGGTCAGACAGTGGACTCTCAGTAATTGACCCTGTTGGCACCCTTTGGGTAAGGAACCTTAAAAACGGCATGCACCAATTGCGCATTGTACCTACTAGTACTAAAGGATTAAATCTACTATAGAGTCGAAAGCTGCGAAATAAACTTTATTTCGCAGCTTTCTTTTTGATAGCAACGACAAGCTCTAAAAATAACAAAACAAAGTAATAAAACATGTTTACTGAATTTGTTAGCAAAACTATGCATACTCCTGCGATTTTTTAAACGAACAAATCAACTTCTACTTTACGCTCTCAATGTTCTAAAATTCCCCCCGCCCTGTCGAATGTATTTTTTCCGCCTTGGATTCTCATGTGTCGTAGGAGACCCGGCTCTACGAGTACATTATATTTCTATTATTACATAGTAGCAGAGTGCTAGTTATAATTTAGGTAGACGGCACGGGGGCCACATATTCCCACCACTGTGTCTCCAGTATAGCCAGGATTAACAACGACCGCCAAAAAAGGCAAAGTGAAGTCCATTGCAGTCCCGGGGGTACAACTACGGCTGCCTTGGAACTCACAACGAATTTAATCAGAAGAAATTAGTAGGAGTAAGAAACTTTTGGAATTTGACTTCCCCTCTTAGCAGTATGAGAGACAGCAATATGGCAAATAAGGCATTAAAAGCCTAAAGAGATAGATTTGAGCTTCTCAAATTTCTCGCTTTGCGTAACCAAAAACAAAACTGAATCGTTAACCAAATAGACTGATAACAATTTCATAGCTAATTCGATCCAAGTTACGTCTTAGTCATGTAAAATTCTGTAGATCAGAAATAACCGTTTGTATATCAAGAGTTGGACCGAGAATAGCGGTAGTGCGGTAGCCAGTAACATCCGTCAATCAATAGTCACAACATCGCGTGAAGCGACACTAGCACTATCCTTCCTAGAACATATCCAACCTGATGTTGAACACAAATCTTTAGGAGAGACGGTCATGTTTATTGGAACGGATCTGAGGCTCGTGAGAATAGATTTCAGAGCTAAATTGGAAACGTTTGTTTAATCCAGGGGTTCCCAACCGGTGGTCCGCGGACGTGTGGTCCATGAGAGTTAAATTATGGTCCGTGATACAAACTTATAATTAAAGAGCGGATACCTTTAATTGGCAGTCTAGAATGTGAATGTGAGCTATTTATTTAATTGTAACAGCTGTTGGTATTTCACATAAAATAAGAGATTGGGTACTCTCATACAAAATACTTAAATCTCGAGATATAGAATAACAGATTTATATGACATCGAGGACCCTACACCCAACAAAAACCTCGTAGTGGTCAGCGAATAAAAATAGGTTGGGAACCACTGGTTTAATCGCATTCGTATTTGATAATCATCATCATCATCATCAGGTCATTTTATTCTCCACTACAGGAGCACGACCCTCTCTCGTCCGTCTCAAACAGAAGGAGGATTTGGCCCACACTCCCCACGCTGGCCAGATGGGTTGGGGAGGCCTGATCGATGTTTTTTAATGTATTTCCCTTAGTCACCTTGTACGACATACACGGGAAGAGACGGAGTGATTCTATTCTAGTCTACCACACAGAATAATAACTTGGCCATAATAATAACTTGTTAATGAATATATAATATATAATAACTTGCTAAGCTAAGCGGTTACTGTATGTACGGGACATTGCTAAATTCGTATCTATTAAGTTAGCAATGCTTCTTTTGTTTGCTTCAAATCATAAAAGTGATATCAAAATAATAATAGTTACAACGATATTTCATTTTTTTTTATTAACATTTATGTTTTAAACATTACTTGAGTCGTTATTTATAGAAAATTTGTTGTTATTGTTTTCGTTTTAATTTACGAAATATACGACTTGATCTGTTTTGGTACATTCCATTCTCATATTTTCTTAAATTTTAATTACGGCAGCCTTGTTATTTACTTTGTTGCTTTTTCATCTACTGTAGCTGTTGGTATAGCCACAGCATTTCTGCGGCATTCCACTTTCCGCTGTGACGTGTGTCGATCGGCTTCTTAATGAGGATCGCCAGTAATGTTGACACCAGCCGACTGATCAAAGCCAACCGCACTACTCTCTGTTAATTCGTTGGTTGCTACCTCGTCGTCTATTTGTAAACCGACCGCGTGCTTAGTGAAATGATTCATGGATTTTGTATGAGTTATCAAAGGGTTCTTAGGATTGTCATGTTTGTGGCTAGCCTTTGAAATACTTTTAGAACTTTAAATTGTATTTCTGGTGAAACTCATTATTTTGAATTGCAGTTAGGAGTTCATTGAGTGCATATGTGTCATAAAAACCAAATACATAAAAAATATTATACTTTAGACGAATTTCGAAACGATAAACACAACAAATACATAAAGGACTACTTAACGCAATATTAAACAAATACATTGCAAACCTAATCTAACTTATTTTGCACATTAAAAAATACTTCATCATCATCAGGTCCATTTTAGTCTCCACTACAGGAGTACGACCCTCTCTCGTCCGTCCCCAGACGGAAGGAGGATTTGGCCTACTCTCCCCACGCTGGCCAAACGAGTTGGGGAGGCCTGATCGATATTTGATAATGTAGTTCCCTTAGTCGCCTTGTACGACATCCACGGGAAGAGACGGAGTGATTCTATTCTAGTCTGCCGGAAACCACACGGCCTACCTCCACCTTACAACCAATTAACATCTCGAAGGATTGTTGTGTTCCTGCGATTGAGTAAGGTTACCAAGGAAGATCCTCTGGAGCTGCTGCTAATGCTAGCAGAGTGAATATTCGTGATTTTTCGTATTGAAAAGTCTAAGGACTGCTTTACATTAGTGGGACCGTACGTTTGTTTGCCACCCGATGTTCTATATATACAACAGAAAATCCGAAATCGAACAGCACTGTGAAAGAGAAGCTCCTCTCTCACCGACTCATTATCGCTGATCTTGCAGAATTAGAAGGGCGTGGCGACGCGTCGCCACGGTTACGATGTTTCGATGTAAAATAACAAACAACAGTGTAAATTATAAAACGTGGATTTCAAGTTACATCATCTTTATCGCAAAAGCAACATCCCTACTAATATTATAAATGTGAATGTGAGTTTGTTTGTTACCCTTTCACGCCGAAACTACTCAACCGATCATCATGAAACTTTGTACACATATTCTCAAAGGTATTAGGAAGGACGTAGGATATTTATTACTTCAAAAAAATGGATGTCTGTAAAGTTTACGGACGATAAAAGATAATGTCATAAGAAAACATAGGCCGATGGAGTGGAACAGAGATAGATGCGTCACAAGCCGCTGTTTTGCGCTCTCGCTTGCACGCCCTGCTCAGGCGGAACGTGACAATGAGTCAAGCTTATTCGTGCGTGCAGCCGGCGTTCATCGATTTACAAGACGTTAAAACGTCAAAATTAAACGCGAGCGAAGCCGGTGGTGGTAGCTAGTTTCATTCATAAATTGCAAATTGCCTTGTAATAATCAAACTAAAGAGTACGTTCGTCAAAGTAACGAACAAAAAAGCAAGTAATATAGTATCAGCAATTACGCCCAATAATAACTTAATGCTTGCTAAAGATATTAGAAATGAGACAGGGGAAGTTGGAGTAGGTAATTTATATGATCGTTTAATAATGCCTTTGTTTGTGGTATGGCGGTAATTTGTAGCGGGTGAGGAGAATAAATCAAACGAGGGACGGAGACACATGTTGGTCGTGTATAGGGCTGACAACTGAATGAAATTATGTTAGATAGAATAGAATTGAATGATAAATGAACACTTTGTTGCCCCAAATGACGAAGGTAGATACCAGAAACTTGCAAAAAGAAGTTACAAATTACGGTCTAGTCAAATTTCTTTCAGACAACCTTTGAAACAGATTAGAAAGAATAGAATACACTTTATTACACCAATATGACAAAGATACAAGAACCTTGCAAAAAATTAAAAAAAAACAAAAGGCAGTGTTATCGCTAAAAACAATCTCTTCCAACCTTTAGAAGAGAAACAATGATAAAATTAGGTAGATGGCGCATCATTAATTGTTACAAAATTATACAATATGTATAATACAAATAGATAATAATGTATAATGTGATCATATGATTAGCAATGGCCACTTTGACTCTGAGGTAGCGGATTCGAGCCACGCACATTCAAATATTTGTGTGCATGAACATGTCTGCTTGTCTTGGTCTAAGTCATCATCATCAGGTCCATTTTAGTCTCCACTACAGGAGCACAACCCTCTCTCGTCTATCACGCTGGCCAAACGGGTTGAGGAGGCCTGATCGATATTTGATAATGTATTTCCCTTAGTCGCCTTGTACGACATCCACGAGAAGAAACGGAGTGATTCTATTATAGTCTGCCGGAAATCACACGAAATTATATGTATGTATTTACAAAAAAAAAATGTATTCAAGTATTATATCAGTAGGTATCTAATCTATGGATACAAGCTTTGCTTAGTTTGGGACTAGATGGCCGTGTGTAATTTGTCTAGGAATTTATATATATATATATAAATGACTACCTAGATATATAAATTTGATAACCACAGATCCTTAGGTATAAGATCTTTTCCAAATTTCATGTAGAGATGTTCCTACGTTTATATTTTTCCTCTGCCCAAAAGGTTGTGTGGAAGAGATATGACATGTAGAGATAAGACCGCCGTTGTACTGACCCCTTACCACAGTGCAGTAAATGAATTCAATCTACAAGTTGCAATTTTTTATTCGCTATATTTATTATTTTCGTTAATTAATTCCATTGTGATTATTTCCTTGCATCGCCAACCCTACGTGATGCACTGGAAGTGTTCTCTTCCAGATTTATAGCCCTCAATCAATGCGGATTTATTGCTAAGGAAGGAAGTGTCTCTCCTTTTGTTACAAACAAATATAGATCAGCTATTATAATTGGACGATACCTGTGTCACACTTGCTTATCATTTGTCATAACATTACGTTGTACAGTACGATCATGTCATAAACTTAGCTGCTTAGGATCGTCATAATTTCAAAATTGAACTCTCTTCCACTCCATCGGCCGATGTTTTCTTATGACGTTATCTCGTAAAATTATCGTCCGTAAACGGATTTTACAGACAACCCATTTTTTACTTGTATTCATTTAATTGTAGAGTAGATACTAAAGGTATTTAGTATCTACTCTACAATTAAATGAATAAGTTTGATGCAAATAAATACTATTTTTTTTTCTTAAGATACACTGGATTCCAATTCCTGAATGTGGAATAATGTCATTAATTTCGCGACGATTTCGTGAATTTTTATACTATGTTATGTATTTCCAAATTAACGAATTTTTATACGATTTTCACCCATTAAAGGGTTGATTTAAGAGAAACGTTTCAATAATTCAATTTCGATAATTACGTACACCTTTGAAAGTGATTTGAAAAGTTGTGTGAATTTAGGTATACTTACCATGTATCCATACTAATATTATAAATGTGAAAGTGTGTTTGTTTGTTTGTCCTTCTTTCACATCGAAAGTAACACACTAACAACGGTTTTTTTTTTACCGCGCAGCGAAAACGTATGCCTGCTCCTGCTGTTTCGTTTAAGCGGCGCAGGGCGCCTTGCGCGAGTGTGCATGTATGTTTGTACTACAGCCTGCTACGCGCATATAGTACCTACTTTTATATTGATAAATAAAGCAATTCGTGCGAAATCATTCCCTAACCATTCCAAAATATTCAAAAATGCACAACGTTAATGTTCACTTCTTTTTTTTTTTAAGTTTTGACTTCTGCCGGCACTCCCGGAATGCAACCCGTTTTTTTTTTTGTAGATACATACATATAATTAATACAAAACACTCAGACCAAGACTAACTCACATGTTAATGCACACAAATGATTAAATAAATGTTGAGTTAACGTAGAAGCCGAATTAGTTTTGAGTCTTAGTATTTAAAAACAAAATAAGTATTTCTTGTGTAAACTCGCAATGGCCGCAATATAGCCTATTTTAAGGTTCACTGAAAGTCAGCGTTAACGTCAATATACACAGCTAAGTCAATGCCTTTTTAACTGATTCCAAAAAAGGACGAGGTTCCCAATTCGTTTGTATTTTTTTAATGTTTGTTACTTTAATACTCCGTCATTTATAAACTGATTTGAAAAAAACTTTTTTTATTTAAAAAAGTATACTTCCAGATTGGTCCCATATTTTTTCACCATCATCATTATCAGCCTGTATCTACCCACTGTTAGGTTTGTTATTTCATTACTCCGTCATTTATAAACCGATTAAAAAAATATATATATTTGATGCAGTATACTTCCATATTTTTTCATTATCATTATCCAGTATACATATATAAATGTAGAGTAATGTCTGGAGTCGTTTTTTTTTTGTTAAAATTATTGCTACACAAACTTCTCTCTCTGTAATTAAGTGATGTTCTTTATTATTATGGTATCCCGTATGTGTTTTGCAATAAATTAATTACATTTCATTATTACACATATTCGTTGTTATACATACATAGTTCAGTAGCCTGGATTTACCTCGCATAAAAATAACGTGTGCCATCGTGAGCCCTCTGACCACAGGCATGTTGGTAAACATTTTATTCAATCGCATTGCTGCATAATGTATTTGGCAAGTACTCATAGAGGAACTGGGGTGTAGCAGGCACGCTATGTCCGCACTAGCTGTCCATACTGGCCAGATTTATCGTCATTCAACACATACAATTGATGTGATTACTGTCTTTAAATATGCAAAACGAGAATAATAACCTATTTGATTACATCACTCGCTAAATATTGCCCGTGGCTGTTAGCGTAGACATTTTGAATTAAAATCCGAAGTCGTAGGGTTGTATCACCTAGAAACCTGAGTGCTTGGTGTGGAGTAATTCGTTAAAATTATGACTATAAATATTTGTATGCTATTTAGGGCATATTAAATTAGTTGGCCGTGTGGTTTCCGGCAGACTAGAATAGAATCACTCCGTTTCTTCCCGTGGATGTCGTACAAGGTGTAGGCCAAATCCTCTTTCCGTCTAGGACGGACGAGAGAGGGTCGTGCTCCTCTAGTGGAGACTAAAATGGACCTGATGATGATGATGATATTATTGAGACGTTCCTACATATCAACGACTTTTAATAATAGTGATTTTGACGAGCTCGGTGGTCGAATGGTTAGCAATGGAATGGCCACTTTTGACTCCGAGGTCGCGGGTTCGATTCCCGCACAAGACAAATTTGTGTGCATGAACATGTCTGTTTGTCTTGGTCTGGGTGTTTTCTATGTATTATAAGTATGTATTTACAAAAATAAATGTATTTAAGTTTCACATTTATCCGTTGTCTAGTACCCATAACACAAGCTTTGCGCTTAATTTAGGACTAGATGGCGCTGTGTAAATTGTCCAGAAATATTTATTTATTTATCAAAACCGAAAAAAATGTTGGTCAAATAGCCTATTGGTTTATTATTAGGTACTCAAAATCAAATAGCATCACATTGTAATCTTAAATAACTTCGACCTTACCGATAATAAACCGTCATACGTCGGCCATTCTGCCCTCCAGTTAAATACTCTGGGCAAAAATACATTCTCATCATTTCTCATCATGATTTACACATTGCTGTGACACTCCAGCCACATTCAGAGGCAATTGAGGATCACAAATAACTCATAATATGACAATTATGCCTTACTCAACGGGTACGGGAAAAAATTTATCGTTTCCGACTACATGCAACGTGGCGCCAAAACGATTGTGACGGAATCGAGAAATTTCGAAATGTTGAACACAGTGTCATAAACACAATATGATGAAGTAGCTGTCGAAAGATCTATAAGTTGGAATAGTGATAATTTCAAAGATCATAGTGGAGGGGACAGCAACCGAAATATTGTGAAATAATAAAATCTTCAGATATTTTAAGAGAGGTAGGGAGCGTAATTGCAAGCTACCCGACAGGGGAATGTACCTCCACCTCACAGAATACCGCAGCCAAATAACAATTCTCTTTAGGGTCGTTGAGTTCCCGCTAGTGAGTGAGGTCACCAGAAAGGAAGGAGTTGCTGCGTTGGCAGCGGAGGTGGCGACGCGCGAGCAATATTTTATGTTGCGAGCGTTACTATGAGTACGGTAACCGCTTCACATCGGTCTGGCACCCGACGTAGTTTAAAAAAAAATGCACTTGGATATATTTATTGGATATTGGATAAAGTTGAGCTTCACTTGACTAGCCTTGACTTTAGACTTTGAATGCCTTATTTGCCATATTGCTATCTCTCACAGTCTCACAGAGGGTAAGAGAAGTAAAATTCCAAAAGCTTCTTACTCCTACTAATTTCTTTTGATTAAATTCGTTGTGAGTTCCAAGCCAGCCGTAGTTGTACCCCCGGGACTGCAATGAACTTCATTGGTCATTGCCTTTTTTGGCGGTCGCCGCTGTTAATCCTGGCTATACAAGAGACATAGTGGTGGGAATGTGCGGTGGGCCCCCGTCCCGAAAAAAAAAAATGCATTTGGATATTATCAACAAGTAATGTCTGAAATCGGGTTCCGGTAATTACCTTTCTGGTAACTTCACTCACTCGCAGGAACACAACAACCCCAAAAGGAATTATTACTTGGCTGCGGTATTCTGTGAAGTGGAAGTACTTCCCCAGTCGGGCAGGTTACATATATACCATGTACCTTATCTATCGTTTCTGATGTGAGGTGTGGGATGGATTTTTTAATGGGTGAAAGCATTTCACTACGAGAAATAACTCCCTTTAGTCCCTTCTGTCTGTCTGCCTGGTAGGTCAGCACAGCACTACGGTGATTTATCCAGTACGGCCAGGGGTACGGTGGGTCTGAAGTGTTTAATGACAATAGCCGTATGTTCCAGCTGTTGTCATTAAATGACAGTCTATGTATGATACATCATGAGTATGCTCTAAACCTCTTCGATTGAGGGGAGACCCATATCTCAGTATTGAGATGATTATCGGCTGATGCCGTATTTATTTTACATACATAATAATATGTATGCAATTGATACAGCAATAATATTATTAAAACTCACGTGAGACATTATACTAAATTAATTAAATAAATTAAACGGGTCACTCACGTCTTTTTGTCGGGAAAGCCGACTAGTTTCGATCTCAAAAGGAGACCTTCATCAGGGTGAATGTCCAGACACGTCCACCCTTTGTCTTTCGCGCATGGGCAGTGTCCGGCGCGAGAGCAAAGGGTGGACGCTGGAATTTATTTAATTAATATAATTGATATTGCATCTTGGATCATATTATAATAGTATGTGATGATTTTGCTATTCATATTATCGGCATCGATTTGATAGGTAAGAAACTCCATGTGTTAGGTCCCCAATAGTGATATAGATGGGTATTTAAAATCCGTGGTGCACGGCAGTTGAGCTTCACTTCACTAGCCATCTCTTTAGGCTCATAATGCCTTATTTGCCATATAGCTGTCTCGCAAATTGCTAAGAGGGGAAGTCAAATTCCAATTCCTTATGAGTTTCAAGGCAGCTGTAGTCTAAGAGTAAGCCCTGGGGTTGCAATGGACTTCTTGTTCATTGCCTTTTTTGCTGTAAGTCCTCGCTACACAGGACACACAGTGGTGGGAATGTGTGGTGGGCCTCCGCCCCGTATATTACACACATGAATATCGACAGTAATACACAAGTATGTATGTATTTATGTCCTAACTTTCGTGACTTCTTCTTTGTTTTTCTATCAGGCTATCACCCGGATCCATTATATTCTCTACAAGCGTTCACACTCCTTTAAATTGAGCTTACGATCCCTAAAATAAAGCGGGAATGCACACCAAAATAAAATGAAGATCATTGTCGTTTCTACGCAAGTATAGTTTTCATCGCCCGTCTTATTTATAATCTCGTCTTGACAAGTTGTGATGAGAATTATAGCGGCCATTTTGGTCCCATTTTGAGTTTCCCGCCGCAACCATTACGCCAATTAGTTGAGTGAGATGTCCTCCGGGAGCTGGACGTTCAGTTTTATGTGACAGTTTATTATTTTATTTGTTTATTTCCATATTTTTTTATTAGTAAAAAATGTTCTGTAGGAGTGAACGTTGGAGGAAAAACGTCGATGTTCATAATGATAGAGATATCGTTTGTAGTTTGTATATGTGGTGAGAGTGAGCGTGATTAACAGGTGATAAAAATATGGCTCATCTGATGGTAAGCTCCTTTTTCATATCACATCGGCTGTCAAATAAGTATACGACTCGCATGATGATATCAATCCTATTCCTACTATATATATAAATAGCGAGCCGCCCTGGATTCGTACGGTAGAATAGTAAAACTCACAAAAGTCGCTTTCCCCCGCATTTTTTCTCTCCATAAGAACCTTTCTTATGGCATAACGAAAATATTAAAACGAAAAATAACCGAATTTAATTTTTATTTATAAGTAATGTTAAATTCGTTGCATGTCGCATCCGCGGTAGTACGAGCATATTATTCCATGGCCCTATCGCTGAAGCTGAAGCCGATTACCACCGAACATTTTCATTCGAAAAATAGGTCTTACGTTTAAATTATTGCCAAACATCTTCAGCTTAATGGATAGAGCTCTACCGTTTCTACCAGCTAAGCTAAACACAAATAGCATAAATCTAAGTTTAAGTTTGATTTTCGCAATCAAAAAATCCGATGGTAATCGGCTTCAGCTTCGGCGGCGGCAAACCCCGGCCACTCCATATAAATGTCGTGTCGTTTACTACTACATAAACAAAGACGTCTGTGCAGAGTGTAAATGAGCGTGTGTGCGTGCGGCGCCATACAAACTGTTCCTGGGGCCTTACCACAAGCTCTAAACGCAGGAATAACACTATGATGGTTGCGTATTTATTATCAATGAGTTTCATTCATAAATTCGCAACCATGATGGTTCCATTTCTGCGTTTAGAGCTTGTGGTAAGGCCCCTGATTTGTGTCAGAGGGGAGGTGAGGTCAACACGAGAGAGCGGCAGAGAGAGGCCATACTGTACGTAGTACTATTACTTATACAGTGGCGATAGGGTCCCTGATTTGGTGGCAACAAGGGAGAATAACCAAGCGTTCAGAGGATTTTGCAATTCGTATTATTGGAATCGATGAGTTAGGTAGCAACTCAATGTTTGAGGTCCCCAATAGTGTTTGATACTTATAATCCGTGGTGCATGGCAGTTGATCTTTAGACTTTTAATGCCTTATTTGCCATATTGCTGTCTCTCATATTGCTAAGTCAAATCCCAAAAGTTTCTTTCTACTAATTTCTTCTGATTAAATTCGGTGTGAGTTCCAAGGCAGCCGTAGTATTACCCCCGGGATTGCAATGGACTTCATTGTACATTACCTTTTCAGTGGTCGCCGTTACCTGGCTGACTTGGTTTAACGTCTTTCATCTTACGACAACAGCCAGAACCGACGGCTTAACGTGCCCTCCGAAGCAATGATTAAATGCGATAAATTATTAAAATTGTGATTAATTATGTATTAACGATTAATTAAATTCAGTCAGATTCAGTTGATCATTATATTAAATGATCGAAGAATTTAGAATTAGTTTATGGGTGCGGTTTTAATAAGTTTAGCCAGTGAATTAAAGTGGCTGTCCAGCAGGTCGCTGTAGCCATTCAGCGGCTTGCAAAGCTTTGTAACCTATATAAAATGTCATAGCAGGATCCCCTTTTTGTCCTAGGTACTACTGCGTGGCACATTTTTGTTTTAATATTTTCGTTATGCCATAAGGAAGGTTCTTATGGCGAGAAAAAACGCGGAGAAAACGACTTTGTGTGTTTTGTTTTTTTACTGTGCCCTAGATCTCTCTCGACATTAATTTAAGTGACCAGTTTATGTATTTCAAGTAAATATTTTTATTTGTCGTAGGTATTGTACCGGCGAGTCAGTGTCCTCGGAGCAACTTCACGTTGTCGCCCTCGCTGGCGGAACGCATCGGCCGGGATCACGAGCCGCCCGTGCTACCGCCGCTGCACCACCCTATTAGAGATGTAAGTACTACTTGTAAAACTTAAAAAATTGTAGTGGAGACTGGCTGCTACCAGTGGCGGACTAATGCTAAAGCGGGCCCTAGGCAACATTGTATTTCCGGGCCTACTAAAGAAGAATTTACTTCAAAAGTAAAAATTAAAAACCAAATGTTCGGCCCCAAACATTACGGGCCCTAAGCACATGCCTAGGCCTTAGTCAGCCCCTGGCTGTTACCCGCGATTTCCTCCACGCGGCTTCATAAGAAATAATTACTTTTTAACTTTCGCGTTGCATGATTTATGAAAATAACAAATAACAATGGGAATTAACGCGATCATGCATAAGGGTATTTACATATCTTTATTATTGCCTGACGTTCCGACCAGGTTGCATCGGCCGTGGTCATCACATCTCCAGGGCATCGATTTTTCTTCGGTCATGCAATTTTAGGGTTCAAGTTTCAGCACAGCATAGAAAACATGGTGTTGCTGACCTTCATAGGCGGTGGTTTTTGCTTTCCACCAAGTGACCCGCATGCTCGTTTGCCTCCCTCTCATTAAAAAAGAAATAAGAACCGGGATTAGCGACCAGTGGTTAGTGCGTAATAGCTCTAATGCTTCCTGGAAACAGTAGAGTAAAATCGTAAAAGTAGTCAATTGAATGCTACTCTACCGATTTTACTCTACTCGTGTACTCTAAGCTTAAATGTTTCTTGAATATATAAGTACCCCAAGTGCTATCCTTTATTTTCCTTTGCTTTCCAGTGAAAATCTCACTAAACTCGGATTAGTTATTCTAAAAATTATCCCCCTAAAACAAAACGATTTATACATGTACAAATATACATTTATCTAAATGTACAGATAGACTAAACTTTAGCAGTATCGTAAGTGGTTGAGACAATTGTTTATATGCGATAAATTGCTATGCGATAATTGCTGTGCGATACTTAAATGGGCTTTAAGAAAGTATTGAAATTTGTAGTGCGCGCACGCTTGCGACTGAAAGGCAATTTTGTGCAATGCGACAGTTGCATAATACTATCTTAAGTTTACTGTGCGCGCATATTGAGCGATAATTAAACAACAATTTAGACATGGGTAACACTGCGCTACTCCGCTCAACTGCGCTAGCTCAGTTCACTGCGCTGCTGAGTTGACACACTTTTTCAAATTGTGTTGGCGCACAGCTCAAATCAGCACAAGTGTCAACTTCCGATATCTATGGTCTTGGAGCCAACACTTAAAAAATCACAAAGTATGTATTTACCTACTAGCTGACTCGCGCAACTTCGTCTGCGTGAGACAGTGCGTTGAGAGCGAAGCGTAAGCTTATTTTTATTTGAAAGGCTAGCCAATTTTAAAAGATAGCCATCACGGACTTTTTTTTAGATCTTTTTAATGTGGTGCACAACTATGAGCTGTTTAACTCAGTGAGTTGAGGCACGAAATTTTACTGAGTTACCCATGTCTGCAATAATAATTAACGAGCGTTATTTGCATGTGGTGAGCGTGTTGCGACTTGATTTGCTGAACCAGATGGAAAGAGACGAGCGACTCAGCGAAAAATATTAGATTTTTGCCAAGACTTATGGAATTGCCTACTACTAGGGTTTCTTTAAGTCTGTTCATGGCTTACATACAATCAGCTGACTTAGGGATGGGATGAATAATGTCCTTTGTCTAATAAATTTCGTGAAAAATGTTGTCGACGATATGCACAATCCGTAATTTTTCGCTGAATCACTCGTCTCTTTCTACCCAGTATGATATATTTGCACACTAAATCCTTGATAATTCTGTTAGAATTCGCTGTGCGCACGTAGTGCGTACTCGCCGCTGCAAGCACTCAGCGAGAGCACGTGCAGGGACCACGGCGCTCAGACCGCACCACCACCGCAGCCGCCACCAAGAGTCCACGTAAGGCCGTTTTCATATGACACCGCGGCGGCAGCGGCACCGTCGCTGCTGCCGCGCCGCTGCATTAATCACTTTAGGATTTATATGGAGCCTAGACACATGGCGCCGCAGTAGCGACGGCGAGTCTTCATACTGCGGTGGCTTCAAAACAGCTAACCGCTGCCGCTGCGGCGCCATATGTAAATGCTCTTAGTGTATCTAAATAGCAAACATCAAATCGGGGGTGTAAAACGTTCATCGACATCTTTGAACCACAGCCAACTTCTTCTTCAGGTGCACCCAGCTAAGCTAACTGACAAACGAGGCTCTGGCGATAAGAGAGGTAAGGCATATCGTATTTTTTAAGCTGCCCGACTGGGGAAGAAAAAAAGAAAGACCTTACAGAATACCGTAAATAACAATTCTCTTGAGGGTTGTTGTGTTCCTGCAAATGAGTGAGGTCACCAGAAAGAAGGAAAGGAAAGAGTGTAGGCTGGCAACGGATCGGCGACCCCTTGGTGTTGCTGGTCTCCATTGGCGGTGGTGATTGCTTTCCATTAGGTGACCCGCATGCTCGTTTCATATAAAAAAAAAATATCATGGGCCCCTGATCGTCCTGGCGGTCTACCGCCGATCTCAATTTTTATACATTTTCGGGTGACCGTTGGATGTGAGGCTCGAAACGCGAAATATTGCTCACGCAGCCTCACCCCCGCCGTCAACACAATAACTACTATTTTCTTCCTGATGACCTTACCTACTCGTAGGAACGGCAACAACCCTCAAGGGAATTATTATTTGGCTGCGGAATTCTGTAAGATAGAAGTATTTTCCAGTCCAGCAGCAGTTATAAATACGCCGCGTCTTACCTCTCTTAAAACACTATTTCTTTCATAAGTATACAACTAAGATGGGAAACAAGCATACGACCCGCTTGATGGAAAGCAGTCATCGCAGCCTATGGACGCTTGCCATACCAGAGGTACTCACTCGTTGCCGACCCTGTAAAAACCTCTTCATGCCTTTCTTGAAGAACCTCATTCTGGATTCTTGGGAAAAATATTTACATAATAATAATTATTTTATCTATTTTTTATACCACTAAAGTGCCCAACAAGCATATGGCCCGCGTAATGGAAAGCAGTTACCGCAGCCTATGAACGCCTGTAACACCAGGGGCAACACACGCGCGTTGCTAACCCTATAAAAACCTCTTCACGCCCTTCTTGAAGAACCCCATGCTGTATCCATGCTGTATTCTCCTGAGAAAACCTCGACAGGCAATTCATTCCACAGCTTGCCAGTACGGGGGAGAAAACTTCTCTGGAACCGCACAGTACGCGACCACTTAGGCTCTAATATGTGAGGATGAATTCCCTGTCGATGGCGAGCGGTGCGACTGTAGAAGAAGGCAGTAGGCATCATGTCAAACAACTCCTCTGAACACACCACATTGTAATCGGTAGAACACACAAAGGGATGCAAAATCTCTTCGCAGACTTAAAGGTTCTAAACCGACCGTCAATTTGGGATCGTCGACAATCCTCACAGCACGCCTTTGAATCGAGTCACAAGGTGCAAGCTGGTATCTAGTCGCTCCCGCCCATAAATGGCAACAGTACTGGTTCTCAATGACGTTTTTTCTCCAGGTATCATCCCAAAACGTGACTCTCCATCCAGCAGTAGCAAGATGCACAGCTTCCTTAGAACTGGCGGCGCTCTGGCGAAGCTTCCATGAGCTGGGTACTGAGATGATAGTCACAAAGGCGGGCAGGCGCATGTTCCCAGCGCTGCAGGCCAGGCTGGCTGGATTATTACCCAACGCTGATTATCTTCTACTTGTGGATTTTGTTCCGTTGGATGATAAGAGATATAGATATGCTTTCCACAGGTAAGTTTTCTTTTATACTAGGCCTAGTGCCAAACAAGCTTATGACCCTCCTGACTTAAAGTGCTTACACTGACTAAAGTGAAAATTATACTACGCCTGGTGCCAAACAAGCATACGGCCCGCCTGATGTACAGCGCTGATAATAAGTGACATTACGTGGAGCATTGTTCGCAGGCTGATATTCCTGTTACTAAAATACAATTATGTATTGCTGAGCTCAAAGAGACTTTAAAATAAATTAAATAATTATTTTTGGAGTTTGTAGTGGCTCACTAAAATCTTTGAGCCAAAGCCAACCTCACCTGCACGTAATGCACCTTGCTGCTAAACTAACGAACAAGGCTCTAACAAAAGAGAAGTAGGGTACAGTGTATTTGTAAGCTGCTCAATTGGGGAAGTACCTCCACCTCACAGAATATCGTAGCCAAATAACAATTTCCTTGAGGATTGTTATTAACCTGCAAGTGAGTGAGGTCATCAAGACGGTAACAATTGCTATGTTAGCAGCGGGGGTTGCAGCTAGCGAGCGATATTTCATATTACGAGCTTTTATATGTCTGCGGTAAGCGTTTAACACCAGGCAGGCTGTCTGCTCTGCGATCTGCCATCGGATTTAGCATTAAAAAAAATACATTAAATTTAATGTCTCATTTTTCATACCTTAGCTCAAGTTGGGTAGTGGCCGGGAAGGCTGACCCAGTGTCTCCGCCACGAATCCATGTGCACCCAGACTCCCCAGCTCCTGGGCAGCACTGGATGCGGCAGCTGGTCTCATTTGACAAACTGAAACTTACCAACAATCAGCTCGATGATAACGGCCATGTGAGTATGAATTTAAAAATAAAAAAATCGGTGGGTTTGTTCTTGACTACACGATAGAAGTGAAAATTTCGTCTCTCTCGCTCCCTCCCTGCCAACTTTGCGGATCGAACGTTACATTCTTCTCAGCCGGAAACTCTTGGCAGAGTGGTCGTGTTCAAGGGCAGCCCCCTTACCACCATCTCTTATTGCGACTCAATAATTGAATCGATTGCTTATTCATAGCAATTAATAAGCGACTCTATTGCATTTGAAATAGAGTCGCTTACTCATTGGTATGAATAAGCAATCTATTCAGTTATTGAGTCGCAATAAGAGATGGTGGTAAGGGGGCAGGTCATTACGAATGGCGGCTCTTGTTATATTTTTCCATTTGCTGTTGGAAGCATTGCGGGAGCATTTGGACATGGATTTTGTGAGAGACTTAATTAAATCTCCCCATCTGTTTGGAGAGCGGCCACGGGGTCTCCTACCTTCCACCTTGCCTTGGACTACAAGACGCTCCGTAGAGTATTCTTTTCGGGTAATATGCCCGAAGAACTTCAGTATATGTATTTGCACAGTCGACGATAACCTTTCTTTAATATGAAGTTCCTTTAGAATCGATGCATTGGTTCGGTGAGTAGTCCACGGAATTCTCAATAGCCAGTAGCCGTTTCCAGCACTATGCTACATAGCCGAGCGTAACGCGTTACATACCCGAACGTGGCGACTCCGCCTTAAAATTTTACTGCTCAGTGCGCCTGTAGGAGTTTTAACTACTTAAAACATATGTTAGAGAAAAAAAATCGGTTGTCTGTAAAGTCGGTTTACTGACGATAGTTGAACGTGACAACGTCATAAGAAAGTACTGATGGAATGTTTGCATTTTTCAAAAGAAAATTTTAATGGAACGCCTCAGAGCGAGGTAACGCCGCATGAGTCATGTTTTTTCGTGCGTGCAGCCGGCTCCATCGAATTATAAGACGTTGTCACGTCAAAAACTTACATGGCGAGTGATGCTCTTGGTGTTGTAATCGTCCATAGGCTGCGGTAAAGACCGGCTTCGGCAAAGTAAAGCGGTTACCGTAGCCAATAAACGCTTACAATACATGGACTACAACTCACTCCAACATCCCCACTGTTAACGCAGCATCTCGTTTCAGTTCTCTTTTTGGTGGTCGCCGCTGTTAATCCTGGCTACCCAGGAGACAAAGTGGAGGGAATGTGTGATGGGTCCCCGTCCCGTTTAAAAAAAAGGGATGAGTCCGCTATTGCTATTCTCTGTATATTGAATGCTGCCCCCTTACCACCATCGCTCAGTACCAGTCGCCATCATACCAGTCGCTTATTCATTGGTATGAATAAGCATTCTATTCAGTTATTGAATCGCAGTAAGAGATGGTGGTAAGGGGGCTGTATTCTCATTTGTACGGAATAAAATCATAGTCAATTCTCTTTTATTTTATAAATACCTAAATAAATAAAAAAACATCTATATAGATAATCCTAAACTCGATGCATCGGTACCAGCCGAGGCTACACGTGGTGTACCTGCCCGCTGAAGGTCAAAACACGGCGCCAGGCACCGTGCCCTACAGAACCTTTGTCTTCCCTGAGACAGGGTTCACTGCAGTCACAGCATATCAGAATCACAGGGTAAGTTTTAGTAATAATCTACTGTTCAAATTATAATTATAATAATAATATTAAGGTTCCTCATTCTGAAGCCCTGACCGCCAGAAGTTTGGGCTTTTGCTCCGTAACCGGCGCGGATGCCCCTTTTTTATATTTTCAAATGTATTTTTTTTAACTAAATATATATTTAACTGTACATAAAAAGTATATAAAGGATAATATTAATACATAGAACTTTGGAGAAAGTGCAGTAAGCCTGTCGACACCCTTGAGTAACTCACACAGGGGCTTACCACAAGCTCTAAACGCTGGAATGGAACCATCAATGTTGCGAATTTATGAATGAAATTCATTGATAAATACGCAACCATCATAGTTCCATTGCTGCGTTTAGAGCTTGTGGTAAGGCCCCAGGTGTTGCCCCGGGCCGATTTTTCATGGTATTTCGGAGGCCCATTTAGCGTGTGGCAAGCTTAGAGTATACATAAGTAAGCTAATGTATACTCCAAGGTGGCGAGCCACCGAGTGCCGTAAATAATGAACAATAGTTGTAGTTATGGCAGGCGACCGTCGCTATTTTGCTTGCAATAGCCCAGCCTCTTACCACCATCTCTTATTGCGATTCTATAACTGAATAGAATGCTTATTCATACCAATGAATAAGCGACTCTATTTCAAATACAATAGCGTCGCTTATTCATTGGTATGAATAAGCAATCTATTCAATTATTGAATCGCAATAAGAGATGGTGGTAAAGGGCCAGTATTTAGTTCGCACATATCATCCTCATAGCCCATTTATTTTCTAACACACCCGTCGTAGTAGTATAAAAAAAACATTAGCAATAGTTCCACCACCTGCCGAGACCTGGGGCCCTACCGCCGACGCTGAAGGCAATTACCGTCGGATTTTTTGATGCCAATAATTGGTCATAGGTTAACGTTTTTGACAAACATCTTCAGCTTAGTCGATAGAGCTCTGGGGTCTCTACCAGCTGAACTACACATAATTAGTGACAGTCTTAGCAGTAGTTTCATTTTCGCATTGAAAAAATCCGTTTTTAATCGGCTTCAGCTTCGGCGGTAGGGCCCCTGCTCATGGGTATATTGTTCCATTGATATTAGCCCCGATCCGTTAAAAAAAAACCGGACAAGTGCGAGTCGGACTCGCCCACCGAGGGTTCCGTACGCAGGATCATTAAGAATAGTTCAGAAATCAAACCCCCTATTTTTTAAGATTTAATTACAAAAGTATAGTTTTGAGCTTTATTCTTGTACTTGTAGTAACTTGTGTAACTATGTTATTTGCAAAATTTCATAGTTCTAGGTCAACGGGAAGTGCCCTATATAAAGAAAAATACAGTTAATATAGATCGTTTATTAACAATTACATGTTTCACAGTTCTACCCCAAGTTATTTATTATAATCCCAACAATAATCATTCCCCATAAGCTTCATCAAAACTATCAAAATCACATACAAAGTAAAGTATAGCTTGTACTATTATAAAAGACTAAGAATAATTAACTATATTACAATAATTAGTTGAGCAAAGTATAATCGGACTATATTATTTCCGTTGTACCACACTGGACCGAGGCAGAGCGTCGAATGAATCTTGAAACTGTTCATATGCCGCCCTTGCCGCTTGCCGCCGCCCCACCAGTCGTCCTATACCGGAAGTCAGTCGAGTGATTTTTAGAAATCGATCCAAAGGCGCCACTGTTGCTCTTCCACTATTCGTCACACGCCGGAAGTCATGTCAGCGACAACACGTTCATTTGCCGCCATTGTCGATTCACCACCACTCGTTCTATAACGGAAGTCACACGAATGACTTTTTAAATCGATCCAAAGGCGCCACCACCGCTTTTCCGCTATTCGTTTCACGCCGGAAGTCAAGTGGGCGACAACATCCGGCCCTCCTGCGCACGCTTTCGTCCTCGTAAGCACTGGTCTGATGTAAATTTGCTGAGAACAATAAACGAAAATTAAAATATTTGGAGATGACATTCATATTGTGAGCTTCAGCTTAAGGTTTGGAACTTGATCTTGAAACACAATTACAAACTCGTAAGAGCATAAACTTAGTTATTTATCAGTTGTTTATCGCCACATCGTATGACTTGCAACGGTGTTCATTAGATGTCCGTTTCGGTCACTTGTGGCTTTCACTGAACGTAACTTCCCATTAATGCTCCTACCTAAAATACACCAATTAGATATGCATTTGTTTGCCATTGTGTTAGAAGCACATTTATATCAGACAACTAAATTAGCTAATGTATTTTGTACACTATGTACAAGCTTCCATTTAATTCGGAATATGGAATTTAATAGTGAATGTTACCTCTAGTGTAGTAATCGAACCCGTGACTGACAACATCCGTTCATATTTTCTTATTCTTCCATGTCTCCAATGTTCACCCATGGCTTCATATTTTCGGCGCATGTTATTCCCTCGTACCGTCTGCAACTTCTTTCTGAACCTCTCATATCCGTCACTTTGTAACGATCATGTCCTAGAATGTCAATCACCTGAAAAGGTCCTTTAAATCGCGGCATTAGCTTAGTACTTTGGCCGTCATTTGTTTGGCTAGGTATTTTTATAACTACTAAATCTCCAACCTTGTATGCAATAGCCTGTTTCCGTTTTGAGTCAAATGATTCTTTCTGTTTATCAGCGCTTTTTTTAATATTTTCGTCTACCATTTTTCTTAACGCGGTTACATCAATTTTCGTTTCCTCTGTTGTACTATTGCTTATACAGTCATTGTCCATATTAAGTCTATACCCAAAAAAGACTTCAGATGGTATAGCTGATGTCGTTTTATTTATTGTGCTGTTAATTCCTTGTTGTATCTTTGTTATATGTTGGTCCCATTGGTTATTATCCGTGTTTGCGCTCATTGCACGTAAAGCCTCAAGAATGGTTTGATTGTAGCGTTCCACTTGACCATTGGATCTCGGTACAGCGGTGGCTATTATGTGGTGGCGAATATTTTTGTCTTTACAGAATTTTACAAATAATTTAGATGTAAAAGCACTTCCCGCATCGCAGACGATTCGCTTGGGACTCCCAAATATTTTAAAAGTATTTTCTAATTCGTTTATCACCATTTTACTTTTGGTGTTGCGAACAGCAAATATAAAAACAAATTTGGTAAATGCATCTACCATTACAAGAAGATACACATTATTTTTAGTAGTTTTTACAAAGGGCCCCAAGTGGTCTATGTGCAGTGTGTGAAATGGCCTTGCATACTTAGGAATTGGAAACAACTGTCCCGGTTTTTTGCCATGTATGTTTTTAAAATAAATACAATTAAGACAATTGTTTATATACTTTTTTACAACCTTTTTCATACGCGGGAACCAATATTTAGTTTTAATTCTTTCTAGGCTTTTGTCTACCGCGAAATGTCCTATGTCATCATGGTTTAATCTAATTATTTGCCAAATGCACTGTTTGGGTACAACCCAACGTCGGCCATATTCTGTTCTACGGTAGACTTTGTTGCCCAGAAGCTCGTAGTCATTGTATATTTGTCTATGAGCCTCGGCATCTCCTGATTCTAGTATTTCCTTTATTGAGCAAATATTGGGATCCTGAAGTTGTACTGACAAGAGCCAATCTGCTTCGGTGATGGACATTACAGACTCAGATACTTCGGAAATCTGACCAACAGGGTTTCGACTCAATGCGTCTACGTGTAGCATCTGATTACCTGGACGATGTACAATATCAAAAGTAAACTCCTGAGTCTGTAGTACCCATCTACCAATTCTAGGGTTAACATCTTTCTTAGTCATAGAATATCTAACAGCGGTACAATCAGTCACAATTTTAAATGAAGACCCTAACAGATAATGCCGAAATTTTTGTAATCCTACTACTATCGCTAAAAATTCGAGTTCAAAGGAATGATATTGTTTTTCTGTTAGTGACGTTTGCCTACTGTAAAAGTGTATTGGTTTTTCGCCTTTGTCTGTCACTTGTACCAAAATGCAACCAAGTCCTTCCCTACTAGCGTCTGTATATAGTATGATTGGTAGATTAGGATCAAATATCGCAAGGACTGCATTATTAATGAGTTCGTTTTTAAGAGTAATTACAGAGTAATCCTGTTCAGTACCCCATTGCCATGGGGAGTCCTTTTTTAACAGATTTGATAAAGGTTTTGATAACAAAGCACAATTCCTTATAAACTTTCGAAAATAATTAATAAGTCCAAGAAATTGCCGCACTTGATGGACATTTTCTGGAATAGGGAAATCTCTAATAGCAGTTATTTTTTTCTTACTAGGCTGTACCCCCTCAGCTGATATTTCGTAACCCAGAAATTTCACCGATTTTTGAAAGAAGTGACATTTGTCTAAATTTATAGTGAGGCCGTTGTTTTGCAAAATATTTAAAACTTCTTCAAGAATTTTAATATTTTCATCAACATTTTCAGTGGCAATTAACAAATCATCCATATAGTTAATTACTCTCCCAAATCGAAGCTGTCCTAACACTGAATTCATTGCTTTCTGAAATACTGCCGGTCCATTACATAACCCGAATGGCATCCTAACGAACTCAAAGTGGCCATCAGGTGTAATGAATGCAGTCTTATGAACTGACTGTTCATTGATTTTTATTTGATAATAGCCACTTTTTAGATCTAATGAGGTAAAATATTTACAATTGTGCAATCTGTCTATAAGATCTTCAACTAATGGCATCGGATATTTTTCTTTTATCGTGATTTTATTTAACGCGCGATAGTCGATACATAACCTTTTTTCACCAGATGGCTTGTCAACTAAAATAATCGGACTGGCATACGCCGAATTGCTCTCCCGTATAATACCATTTGCGAGTAAATCGGCTACTATGTCTCGAGTTATCAGTTTTTCTGACTCTGACATTCGGTAGGGCCGCTGTGAAATTGGTTTCGAGGTAGTCAAGTCAATATCTAGTTCTACACATGAAGTTTTACCAAGTGTAGATAAGTCTTTAGATATACTGTCAGGATATTTTTGGAACATTTTCTGTAGTATTGTGTTATATTCTACAGAATTTGTGTCAAATGTAAGTGTATTTACTGAAAGAAACTCAGTAAAACCAACCGGTTGAAAAGTCAATTCATTTCCAATTCTAGAGTACATTATACTTTTATTCTCTGTAAAGTTGCGTCCAATCAAAATATCACATCCCGATAATTCGTCTATAATATATAGGGTTGTTAAAAGTTGTACTTTATCAACTTGCACGAGTACATTTATTGCTTCAGTGACCTCGAAACAGACATCACTTTTAAAGCCGGTCAATTTCACTGGTTTATCTAATTTGTAAGGTTCGGAGCTCAAATTGTTAACTAAACGAGATACAATCAGTGAGCAATCACTACCCATATCAAAAAATGCTTTGTGACTGCTGTTATCCAATGTAACCTGTTTGTAAAATTTCTGTTTAGATTCAAGTGCCATAATCAACTTTACTTCGGTTCCGCCTTCAACTTTAGCTTTTAATTTAAGCCTACATGCCGCTTCTATATGACCTAGCTTGCTACAAAAATTGCATTTTACAGTATCCTTTTGGGTGCAATTGTTTCTTTTATGACCTATAACTCCACAGCGAAAACAGGATAATCCTGGGTTAGACGTTTGGCTTGTGGATGATTCTAAATTATTGTCTTTTTTTTCAAAACGATTTCGATTCATAAAATTTTTTGATGTACTTGGTATCGGTATACCGTCCTTTTGCTTCGAGATCGATTCATTAGAATGATAGATTTTACTGTGTAAAAATGAAGCTAGATCGTCACAATAACGGAAACTGCCTGCCTCAGCAGCAGTTGTAATATTTTTGTCTCCTATTAATCCTACAATGATCGAGATTATATCCTGATCTGAGAAATCTAACCTCATTCGATCTATTTTGCCTTTTTGCTCAAAAAAGAATTCGTATAAGGACTGTCCTTCGTTAGGTTTTGTTTCCATTAAATGTTTAAGCATTACATACATGTTACGTTTAATTTGGAAAGTATCTAATAATGTTCTACGCCAATTTTTCCACCGCCACGTGGTCCATCTGGTTTCGTTTTTCTGAACCGAATCAAACCATGTCTTGGCCGTTTTACACAATTTCTGAAGCGCTTGAAATTTAATTACACGGTCTGACCAACCAAAAGCACGCGCATTTGCTTCTACGACATTGATCCACATAACTATATCATCTACTAAAGGGTCAAATTCGGGCACCACAGATGACAAAATTGTATTCTGACTCACGGTTGGTGATCTTCGATTTGCATGCTTAGCCTTTCTTCGATTTCTTTCTGCAGAGCTGCTACTCGAACTGCTGGTCGAGCTTGTGCTTGAAGATGGCGAACGCCGACGTTTACTTCGTTTACTGCTTCGGCTTCGGCGAGGCATGGTGTAAATCTTCACTTCTGATATAAAGAAAAATACAGTTAATATAGATCGTTTATTAACAATTACATGTTTCACAGTTCTACCCCAAGTTATTTATTATAATCCCAACAATAATCATTCCCCATAAGCTTCATCAAAACTATCAAAATCACATACAAAGTAAAGTATAGCTTGTACTATTATAAAAGACTAAGAATAATTAACTATATTACAATAATTAGTTGAGCAAAGTATAATCGGACTATATTATTTCCGTTGTACCACACTGGACCGAGGCAGAGCGTCGAATGAATCTTGAAACTGTTCATATGCCGCCCTTGCCGCTTGCCGCCGCCCCACCAGTCGTCCTATACCGGAAGTCAGTCGAGTGATTTTTAGAAATCGATCCAAAGGCGCCACTGTTGCTCTTCCACTATTCGTCACACGCCGGAAGTCATGTCAGCGACAACACGTTCATTTGCCGCCATTGTCGATTCACCACCACTCGTTCTATAACGGAAGTCACACGAATGACTTTTTAAATCGATCCAAAGGCGCCACCACCGCTTTTCCGCTATTCGTTTCACGCCGGAAGTCAAGTGGGCGACAACACCTATGAGTTTTGATTTCTTTGAGAATGTGTCGAAATATACGTTTTTTGCTGAATAAACGGCCATATCTTTTTTTATGTAAACTTAGCAGTTTGATTTTTTTACAACTTCATGGGACCGTAGACCTAAGTACAGTTCAAATTTCAGCTTGATACCTCCACGCATTCTCGACTTAGAGGGTCTTGACAGACAGTCAGACAGACGGACAGACAGACGGACAGACAGACAGACAACAAAGTGATCTTATAAGGGATCCGTTTTTCCTTTTGAGGTACGGAACCCTAAAAAATAGGAAATATAAAATGTAACTCTCCTTTATTTTGACTAATTTAATGTAGTAAAGTTCTTGTTACAGATAACACAATTGAAAATAGCAAGCAATCCATTTGCGAAAGGGTTTAGGGACTGCGATCCTGATGACTGGTAAGTGGATCATATTGACTCCTATTTTATATTAGAAATTAATAAATAAAGCGAATAAAAAATACTAAATGGGTCGGCCATTTAGTATTTTTTATTGTATATTTTTGACGTATTCATCATCATCATCATCATCATCAGCACGTATGCATCTACCCACTGCTGGATATAAGCCTTCCCCAATGCTTTCCACCAGATAGGATCCCCCGCCTTCTGCATCCAGCCGCTTTCTTAAGTTCATGGGATCATCTAGAAGGTGTACGTCTAACGCTTCGTCGTCCTACGCGCAGCACCTCTACCATATTAGGACTGTCATATTCATCATCATCAGGTCATTTTAGTCTCCACTACAGGAGCACGACCCTCTCTCATCCGTCCCAGACAGAAGGAGGATTTGGTCTACACTCCCGACGCTGGCCAAACGGGTTGGGGAGGCCTGATCGATGTTTGATAATGTATTTCCCTTAGTCGCCTTGTACGACATCCACGGGAAGAGACGGAGTGATTCTATTCTAGTCTGCCGGAAACCACACGGCCAATTGTCATATTAGGTTAGGTTAAATATGCTTTATATCTTTGATGGCCATGATTGGTATTTCATCATCATCATCATCAGCCTGTGTTTATCCACTGCTGGATATAGATGCCCTAATGTCTTCCACCATATGCGATCCTCCGCTTTGCGCATCCAACCGCTTCCAACGGCCGGGAGTGGTTAGATGCGGAAAGCGGAGGATCGCGTAATAATCCTTGAGGTCATCGGTTCACTTAAAGAATTGGTATTTGATGGTATTATATTAATCGCCCAGTATTATTATTTTAGATTTAGATTTCGTTTAATTTTTTGGCCAATTATTATATTGTAGGCACAATTATTATATTTAATAAACCATCTGGTTTTAGTTATACCACAGTATAAGTAATAGTACTAACGTACAGTATGGACACTCTCTGCCGCTCTCACTAGTCGACCTCACCTCCCCTATGAGACCGATTTGGAACCGTTCGCAATGGATTCAACGTCCTACAAATTGACGTCGCTCGTATTTTATTCTCCATTCAGTTTAAAAGATGGGAGTTACTTGTGCAGTGGATGGAAGTCTCAACACATGGAAAGTCAAAAAAAGAAATTTATTCGATCCCTTTGGATGAAATAAAGTACTGATTTTTTTATAAATTACCTAAAAAGCATGCGGCAGCCATAGTTTCATCATAACTAATTCATGTCTGTCAAAGTAGGATACAAGATACAATTAATAAGAGATGAGAAAAGGATAGGATAGGATAGCATTATAGCAGATTTATATGTCTCAAAGAGCAAGTGAGTGCGCAGACGCGGAATTGACATTGCTGTCACTTGAGTTATGGTGGTATATTGTTAATGTTTACAATTTTCTTATTTACATTTCAATGTTTATTGTGCGTGATGTCATGTGTGGTATTAGTTTTAAATTACGTTTGTTCCATGTGAATATGAAAATGAATCAAATCATTGCGCATGCATTTATATGAATAGTAAAAAGCTACAATTAGTAAGAATGAAATGGTTTGACCATTACAATGAACCGGTGTTCAGAAGGCGAACGTTTGATTTAGTGGTGATTAGAAAATATAAAATTTTGGGTAAGTTAGCAATGGCAATTATACAAGGCGTTTTGTAAATATTGGCTGCAGTCAGTGTAGTACTATGTTTTTTTTTTCTTCACTACGCCCACCTGATGTGAAGCGGTTACCGTAACCATATTAACGGTCGCAACATTAAATATCGCTCGCGCGCTGCCATCCCCGCTTCCAACTCCATCCTGTCTGGTGACCTCACTCACTCGCAGGAACACAACAACCCTCAAGGAAATTGTTATTTGACTGCGGTATTCTGTGAGGTGGTGGTACTTCGTCAGTCGGGCTGCTTAAAAAATACGCTATGTCCTACCTCTGTTTTCGTCAGAGCCTCGTCTGTCAGTCAGCAGGATGTACCCCGTGCAGGTAAGATTGACTTTGGTTCAAAGATATTGATGAACAACTTACACCCCCTTACATGTCCGACTAATAATTGAATAATGTCAGCCCTAGAGAACGTCACTCAAACATAGGCACGTGTACAGACGTCATTTGGTTACTACATGCAAAAGTGCCATTTTTGTATGGAGTGGCCGGGGTTATACATAAAAAAGTTTACTTGCCGTGTTTTTTTCATATCATAGGAGATACTTTTAAAATGGAGAAAATTCACTTCACCCATTTTTTCAAAAAATACTATAATTTTTGTTAAGGTCCTAGCTACATAAACGCAATATTTAACATAGCTGTCGTACAAATTTCTGATGTAATACCTATACAATAGGAAGGTGTTACGTCATAACGTGGTGGCCTTTAAAATGGAGCGTTTTTGGGATAGTCCAAAATTGAGATTTTCAAGTTAACATAATTATCTCGAGAAGTTTTTATTCAATCGAAATAATCTTTCCCCAATAGTGAAAAAAAAAAATAGTTCACAAGCCTATGAATCCTCCTACATCTTTTCCTCCCCTAAAATCCGAGATTGTCCATCTCCAAAGCTATCCATTACCATAGAACGCACAACGCAACCGGTGACAAATCTTTCAGCATATTTTTATAAAATGAACAAACGAACATTAAAATATACGACATTTTACGATTGAGTAAATGGAACCACATTTTGTCAAACGCCCCATGTCACAACACGACAACACTGAATCAACTGCCCTTACATCATAAATGTTTTATTTTACAAAGTCGCCATAGAGAATCGTTTCAGCAGCCGGTGACAATTTACTTTTACGACGTGCCCATAGAGTAAAGAGTTACGGGACAGTTATTGCGGGCACGCCTCGCTTTCCTCTCCCGCCAAAATGAAAAAAAGTTTCGTTTCGATTTTATTGTCTTTGGAACGGGTAGTTTCCGCTAAATTAGATCAAAATGTGGGTTTAATAAGCTGGTTTGAATTTTTATTGCCCCTTTGAAGCCACTTGGAGTCGATTATTCGAACTTTAAAGACTTTATCTTTCGATCGAGGTATACGGCCGATTCTTTGACGCGTTTTGACTTGAAATATTTTTTTATACATTTCGCCCCGGGTTTTTCTGGCCAGTTCAGTTACATGTAGGGCATTGCAGGGCAAAGAGCGGTGTCAAAGATGAAGGTACACAAACGGTTATCCGCAAAAATGTCTTTAATGGTAACATTTATCAAAAACCATTGCAATTATAATAATTTGGAAAATTGCCTTGATAGATGTTTCACTTGTTCCGCGCTCTCGCTTGCACGCTCGGCTCAGGCGGAATGTGACAATGAGTCATGCTTTTTCTTGCGTGCAGCCGGCGTTCATCGAAATATAAGACGTTACTACGTCAAAAAAAAAATTGGGGTGTTGCTGTGTCGTGGACACGGCCGTGTGTTGTACGTAAATACGTTATATGCACTAAAATTATCTCAAAATGGCAGCGCTTCCCCCTAGGATGTTCTATAGTTCTTACTTCACTACATAGTATAAAACAAAGTCGCTTTCTCTGTCCCTATGTCCCTTTGTATGCTTATATCTTTGAAACTACGCAACGGATTATGATGCGGTTTTTTTAAATAGATAGAGTGATTCAACTGGAAAGTTTATATGTATAATATATTCATAACATAGTAGAAAAACACTGATAATTTAGAGGTTTCTAATCTGATGTCGTAAATAAACACATTTTTTTGCTCTTTCATTGCAAACGCTGGCTGAACCCAACGAGATAGATCAAAATAATGTAGTACAGTATTGTTCACCTTAAAATGGTCTACAAAAAAGTTCGCGATGGTATATGTCTATCTCTTAGTGGTAACACACAATAACCGTTATTTTATCCTTTGCTTTTTACAAGAAATAATGCCTTATTTACGAAGCGATTTTAAGCAATACAGAATTAATCCTTATCCAATTAAGTACCTTAAATACATTGCGCATTTAATATAGATCAATATGGCCCTTCACAGCATGTAATTTAAAAGAATAGTTTAGAAGATATTACACATTTAAAATGCAGGGACATAACGGCTGTGGCGGTACCGGGCGCGGAGCCGGCCGGCGGCGGCGTGTGCCTATAACTGGGGAAGGACTGGATAGGACAAAGCGTAAAGACCTTCTGTAGTACATTTAGTATCAGCATTGCACCCGTGCGAAGCCGGGGCGGGTCGCTAGTAGCGTAATAAATTCTTTGACCCTTCTATCCAGCGGTGTGATTCAATTTTGTATGTTTTTTTTTTATTGCCTCCCTATGGAAGCAATTTTAAAGACATATTCAGGTCAAAAAGATACCTATTATACCTGATATAGTTGCCCCCCACTTTTCACCGGTGCGCGGCGCTCCTATTTGATTCACAGCAGGTACGGGAATGCGTCTGGTGTCTGGTTTGCATCCAAGAGTGACGAAAGCCGAAGCAGAGCTATTGCAATATTCACTACGTGATGATATATAAGTACATAGATTATGTCCACACTGCACTTATATAGTGTGCGGTACATTGACATAGAAAAGCGTTTGTATGTTTATAAAAACTTTATTACTTTTACATAACACATCTTATGAAAATAAATAAATACGGGGGACTGCCGCGGTAAAGCTATTTGCATAGCATTTTTTATCAACTTATGCAATTATAATTATTTATTTATTTATGCAGTTTTTTTTTATATTAATTCAAGTTTTTTCTTTGATATTAATTCAAGTTACACTTTTTGAGCGTGGGGCCGAGCTACATGGTAGGCAGAGTGGGGGGTGTTAGGTTTTATTTTCGTTACGGAATTTCTTGACTCGGTCGCCGCGCTCAAATCTCGCGATAAAAGCTATGCAATAGCTTAAAAAATATTTCCGGATAATTTACACAGCGCCATCTAGTCCCAAATTAAGCGCAACGCTTGTACTATGTGTACTAGAAAACTGATAAATGTACTTATGTAAATACATTTTTTTTTGTAAATACATTATATTACATGTTTATGAACACAAATATTTGTCTTGTGCGGGGATCGAACCCGTCAAGTGAACATTGCTAGCCATTCGACAACCGGGCTCGTCAAATTATTTATATAAATTGCAAAATTTTAATAATTCGAACTCGTATGTATATTTCTCTGTGAGTATACAATTAAAATCAACAAATGCTGCGTTTGCGCATAATGTTTACGTTGGCGTGGTTTATTGCCGGTCTGGACACTGCATCTGCTCCTTCACACGGTTATAAATTTTACTTCTAAGTTATTTCGGCTTTTTTGTAAAAAATATACTACCAGAATATTTTTTTCTGGTAGTTTTTTTTATTCAGTGGAGCGAGCGTTAGCTTATATACACCGAAAAGTCACTCTTGGAAATTAATAGGCTCCAAAACCACTAAACCGATTTTGATGAAGCTTGTCACAATTAACCCTTAAACAGGCCTGAAAGAACCGCTCGAAGAAATAAAGTGTTAGGTATATATGGATTTAGGCTTTGAATAACGCCCTGTAAGATTCCTTATCAACAAATTGCTGAAAAAACACTGAAATACCTGAAAAGTTTTAAGAAAAACCTATTGCAGAATGTCTATTTTACTAAAATTTGTGTAATATAATTTTAATCATGCGTATTTTCCAATAGTAATTTAAATAAATTATAAATCTCAGACAACGTAGGGTGAAAAGGCTTGTATAAATAAAGAATGTAGCTGGAACAGGCAAAGGAAATATAGTTCCCACAAATTAGTTCGACTCAACAGGCTATGGTCACTATTTTATTTTCCCACATCATTATGCTTACCTTTTATCAGAGAATTTGCACGAGTTCAACTACAAATAATGTAAATCTTATTAGAAAAACTCAAAATCTAAAACATATCTCAAAATTGCAAGACTTACCTTTCTTTGTTTCGCCATAATCGAAGAAAAACCAGCACAGTCACCAAAAATCACCACTTTTTCGGTAAAATTACAAAATGGCTGTCAGTGTCACATTCATTCGGATACACAGAGTATAGAAATTCGGAACCATTATATATTTTTTTTTATACTACGTCGGGTGGCAGACAAGCATACGGCTCGCCTGATGTAAAGCGGTTACCGTAGCCATATTAACGCTCGCTACATAAAATATCGCTCGCGCGCCGCCACCCCCGCTGCCATCGCAGCATCTCCTTCCTTTCTGGGGACCTCATTCACTCTCAGGAACACAACAGCCCTCAAGGAAACCGTTATTTGGCTGCGGTATTCTGTGAGGTTGAGGTACATTCCCCAGTCGGGTAGCTTACAGTTACGCTCCCTTCCTCTCTTTTCGCCAGAGCTTCGTTTGTCAGTCAGCAGGGTGCACCGCGTGTAGGTGAAGTTGGCTTTGGTTCAAAGATGTTGATGAACCACTTACACCCCAAATATGTATATGTTTGGATTGGATTTTGACAGATTGTGGGCTTCCATTTACCAAAGCTTGGCTAACGGCATCGAAAAATCTATGTCGGAAGCATACGTCCGCGGCCTGCTTAAGGGTATAAGACCACGGCATGCTTGATGTTTGTGTCGAAAAAAAATTGACATTGATCATGTCCAAGGAATGATCATCAAATACATTTTCCATTGAAATTAATGGAAAACATACACACAGCGAATCTACTCGCTCCACTCAACCTCAATCTCGGCCCCGTGGGCTAGAATTCGGCCTAGTACTACGTCGGGTGACTAACAAGCATACAGCCCACCTGATAAGTGCTCACAACATGAAATATCGCTCACGCGCCGCCACCCCCCCAACTCTTATCTTCGGTGACCTTACCCACTCGCATTTACACAACAACACAATAAAACTTGAAGGGAATTGTTATTTGGCTGTGGTTTCCTATGAGACATTTTGTACCACGAACGGTGAAACTGTGGAATGAACTTTCCTCAGTGGTATTTCCGAAAAATTACGACATGGGAGCCTTCAAGAACAGAGTCTTTATTTAACTTGGCTGGCAACGGATCGGCCTATTGGTGTCGCTGATCACCATGGGTGGTGGTGATTGCTTTTCATCAGGTGACTCACTTGCTCGTTTGCCCGTCCTCTCATATAAAAAAACCGGACAAGTGCGAGTCGGACTCGCCCACCGAGGGTTCCGTAGGTACGTAGTATCATTATTAAATTTAATCTTTTTCATTATAAATAAGAAATAATGCGTCGAAAAAAATAAATAAAATATATTTTGCAATGTGTACATGAAGCCCTTTCGTAAGATACCCCATTTGAACTAGTAGTTTCAATTAGAAATTTCGACATTCTATAAAAAATATAGACCCCCTATTTTTTAAATTCTATTTACAAATGTATAGTTTTGAGATTTATTCCTGTACTTGTAGTCTATAACGATGTAACTTGCCAAATTTCATAGTTCTAGGTCAACGGGACGTACCCTATAGGTTTTGATTCCCTTGAGTGTGTCGAAATATGCGTTTTTTGCTGATTAAACGGCCGTAACTTTTTTCTACGTAAACTTAGCAGTTTGATTTTTTTACAACTTCATGGGACCGTGGACCTGAGTATACAGTTCAAATTTCAGCTTGATACCTTCACGCATTCTCGACATATAAATTCTTGACAGACAGACAGACAGACGGATAACAAAGTGATCTTATAAGGGTTCCCTTTTTCCTTTTGAGGTACGGAACGCTAAAAAAAACGCACGCTCATTTTCGCTCTGTTGAGACGTCATTGTTTAAGTCAGATGACGCGACATTTGTGTGGAGTGGCCGGGGTGTGACTATGCAGTGATTAAGGAGAAAGTAGATTTTTTCAAAGTTACCCATAAAGAAGAATTGGCCGTGTGGTTTCCGGCAGACTAGAATAGAATCATTCCGTCTCTTCCCGTGGATGTCGTACAAGGCGACTAAAGGAAATACATTATGAAACATCGATCAGGCCTCCCCAACCCGTCTGGCCAGCAGCGTAGAGAGTGTAGGCCAAATCCTCCTTCTATCTGAGACGGACGAGAGAGGGTCGTGCTCCTGTAGTGGAGACTAAAATGGCCTTATGATGATGATGATGATATAGAAGAAGAAGAAGATTTTTTTGGTACATAACACAACACTATTACATAAATTACATGTTAGCTGTATAAGTAAGACAGAAAGAAAGAGGAATGATTTTTCGCTTCTCTTTCTTTCTGTCTTACTCATGTCCAATTTGTGGCATGATACCTACCACAAATTGGACCCAACTCAGCATTATGCCATGGACTGACTATGTCAGGCCCCAGCATATCTAGTACGAAGCTCTGGGAATCAACACATGATAAACAAAAGAAATAACATCCATCGTGACTGTATATATTTTGTAATAAATAAACGGTGCGCTGTTGCGCTGCCAGTGTTGCGCATGCGCAGACTGTTTACTCCAATCGTTTATTGCCGTTCTGGCCACTGCATTGGCTACACTCACGGATATAAATCTCTGCGTGTTATTCTCAAGATGCCGTAAACTGCACTTTGTTTTATATACATATTTATGCCTAATTTACCTCTTGGCCACTTTGGCCAATCGTAAAACATGTAGAACGTAAATATCCAGTGTAGGCGTTTCTGTATTTTCATAACAGTGGATTGTGGTTAGGTAACAATATTAAGCAAGGGTTTAAATCGACCACACACATTCGGTTTTCAAATCACATCACAACAAATTTGACTAGCTCAGTGGTCGAATGGTTAGCAATGGCCACTTTGACTCTGAGGTCGCGGGTTCGATTGCCGCTTAAGACAAATATTTGTGTGCATGAACATGTCTGTTTGTCTTCGTCTGGGTGTTTTCTATGTATTATATGTATGCATTTACAAAAAAAATATAAGTATAATATCAGTTGCCTAGTACCCGTAATACAAGCTTTGCTTATTTAAGATTACATGGCAGTATGTAATTTGTACAAGAATAAAATAATAAAATAAAATAAAACATCAGTATGAGGTTTTGTGCTTTCTGCAGGAAATACATACTGAACTCCGTAAGGTATGTCGGCCATTTGACGCCAGCCTGGGGCACCAAGAGATATAAAAGCCTACACTTTATATGTGAATATCCACTTTATATGCGTTTCTGTATTTTCATAGTACCTAGTGAATAGGTATCTGAACAAAGTTCTAAAATTATAAAAACTCTATATCAGTAACGTAAAATACATAAAACTAGAATGATCTGTGATCTCAAAATTTTAATACCATTATGTCCGACGTGTTTTATGGTCGATCAAAGTTTGGTGGGAAAGTTCATTTTGAAAGTATGAAATTATAAAAAATAAATATTACCAATGTAAAAACTATAAAAAATACTATAACTTTTGTTACGGCACTAGCTACATAAACGCAATATTTAACATAGCTGTCGTACAAATTTCTGATTTGCGTCATAATGCTGTAGACTTTTGTATGGAGCGTTTTCGGGGTAGTCCAAAATTGTGATCTTCAAGTTATCATATCTCGAGAAGTTTTTATGCTATCGAAGTAATTCTTTCGCCTATAGTTATATTATTGTGTCGTCTTTAAATAACAAATCGAAAAAAAAATGGTTCAGACGCCCATTTGTGGTAAGGTAATGAATTACGCAAGGGTTTAAGCCGACCACACACATTTGGTTTTCAAATCGCATCAATATGAGGTTTGTGCTTACTGAAGGAAGCACATACTGCACTCGGTAAGGTTTTTTGGCTGTTTGACGCAAGCCTGGGGTACCAAGAGATGTAAGCCTACGATTTAGATGTCTACCATCATCATCATCCTGTATCGACCCACTGCTGGATATAAGCCATCCCCAATGCTTTCCATCAAATACAATCCGCCGCCTTCAGTATCCAGCCTCTCTGGTTCTCCGTCGAATTTCTTCGTTCTTCGTTCGATGAGAAATCCCTCAGAGAAACCCCAAGTATAGCCCTCTCCATTGCTCGATGCGCGACTGTGGACCAGTCCGATAGTCAGTGTCCAGTCTCTGCACCATAGGTGATTGCAGAGGGGACGCACTGGTTCAAGACTTTAATCTTCAAGCATTAGCGTATCTGTGCGGTGAAGATGTGGCGAAGCCGTCTACCATAGAGAAACAAAATAGGATTTATCTATGACTATACCACGCTTTGAAATTTCTAACCAGACAATTTCAGATCATCTTACAGTGTGTGTACCCAGTCTTAGTTTAGGAGTTGTGGCTTTGTTTATAATTATTGGGAGCTTATAATAGTATCCATAAAGATGCCAACATGTTTACATCTAAAGTACGAGTAAGAACTCATAAAATATGAATGTTTCATTAAATTTACAGAAGAATTACCCAAGTGTTACTATGTTTAATGTGCTCTTCCTACAAGAGAATAAAACGATGAGAGTCTCTATGATATCTCAGATTACAGAACAAAAGGTGTTGGCCTTTTGTTCTGTAATTTGAGTATGATATACTATATTATATTGTATTGTTGAAGTATGTGTTAATTATTATTGAAATTCTTAATATACTTAATCTTAAATAATGTATATTATTGTATACATTCATAACATGTTGGTACATATGTTTGCATATTTCGCCTACCAGCCAAATAATATTAATTCACTATTGTTAATGTTGACTGAAAGAAATCTCTTAAAGAGATAAGCTGGCCCTTGTACACCTTCTTGTTTACATTGTTTTATGTAACTATGTTATATGCAATCATCATCAGGTTATTATTTTTTTAGTCTCCACTACAGGAGCACGAACCTCCCTCGTCCGTCCCAGACAGAAGGAGGATTTGGCCTACACTCCCCACGCTGGCCTGACGGGTTGGGGAGGCCTGATCGATGTTTTATATTGTATTGCCCTTAGTCGCCTTGTACGACATCCACGGGAAGAGACGGAGTGATTCTATTCTAGTCTGCCTGAAACCACACGACCAATATATGCAATAAAGAATATTTATTATTTAAATAGTTGATTTCATCCACTTTGCCAGAATATTATAAATATTTTAAAAATTGATAAATTCACCTTCCCCGCCTAGGTGGGATTTGAACCCACGACCTCTCGATAACCGGTCGAGTGCTCTTCCAACTGAGCTACCAGGAAGGTTTGTGATGGGGACGAATTTTTGCATTTCATATTTTCTGGTGTGTAGTCTACCTATTAAGTATTGCACTACTAAACAAACTGGACGGCAACGCGCGTGTGATGCCCCTGGTGTTACAGGCGTTCATAGGCTACGGTGACTGCTTTCCATCAGGCGGGCCGTATGCTTGTTTGCCACTTTAGTGGTATTAAAAAAAAAACTAAACTAACAAGGCATATCAGTCCATCGGTACAGATGAAATTTGGCTATTTTTTGCAACTCATTTGAGTTAATTTTTGAATAATTTAACGTAACAGGATACTTTTTTAACCCAGTATAGTGAAACAGGCAGAAGTTAGTAGTTGATCATGATGAAATAACATATAAGATCAAATTTCAGAAGCTTTAATATAAGCATACTAAAATAAACAAGCAAATCATTAATAACTTCATCGAGATGACAAATAAAAAAAAAAGTTTCGCCATATGCGTGAACATTTATAGCCAGAAAGGGACAAAAAGTTGAATTATTGAGTTTTTTCTCGCTCCAGCTTCCTGGAACAGTCGATTAATAACTTTGGCCGTAGCGTATGACTGTCATTTGTCGCTCGCTGTCAAAATAGAGGAATTAACGCGTAGACCGTAACGGGACTCCGCCTACAGGGCGGGCGATGCAAATGATGCTAATGTTTTAATTATCTTTTTGATAGGCATACCTATTGATGTGCCGTTGTCGGCAATATTCAATAAATAGCTAAATAATTCTAGACAATTTACACAGCGCCATCTAGTCCCAAATTAAGCGCAAAGGTTGTGTTATGGGTACTAGACAACTGATAAATGTATTTAAATACATTTTGTTTTTGTAAATACATAATTACAATACATAGAAAACACTCAGACCAAGACAAACAGACGTGTTCATGCACACAAATGTTTGTCTTGTGTGGGAATCGAACCCATGACCTCGGAGTCAAAGTGGCCATTGCTAACTATTCGACCACCGAGCTCGTCAAATATTGCCCGAGACTGATATTTTGTATGGGGATTTTTAGGGATTTAAAAAAAAATCAAAAATATTTATTTACCCAACACGCATGCAGTTTGAAACACGTGTTTGGGAACAGAATAATATACAACCTACCGCCGAAGCTGAAGCCGATTACCATCGAATATTTTGATTAGAAAAATAGCTCTTACGTTTTAGTTATTGACAAACATCTTCAGTTTGGTCTGAACAGCTCCAGACTTTCTACTAGCTAAGCTAAACACAAGTACCACAAATATAAGCTGAAGTTTGATTTTTGCAGTCAAAAAATCCGATGGGAATCGGTTTCAGCTTAGCCGGTGAAGCCCCAGACCATTTGAAAAATAGGTCCTATGTTTAAGTTATTGACAAACATCTTAAGCTTAGTTGGTAGAGCTCCAGAGTACTTTAACGGTTTTTAGGCGTCAAGAAATAATTGTAATATTCATTTTTATGTTTTAATAAATTAAAAAAAAAAAAAAAAAAAAAAAAGTTACTATGAATTAAGCTAAACACAAGTACCATACATATAAGTTAAGGTTTGATTTTCGCTATCAAAAAATCCGATGGTAATGCTTCGGCGGTAGGGCCCCTGGTTTGGGTCCTCCTTTTAGGCATAAATGTGACTGTGCCAGGAGGATCCGCTTCTCCGTAACCAAAGTTACACATTATTGTAGTTACATTGTTGTACGTTAAGTGGCAATATTGCCGGAAACGGCATATCACTAGATATACCGGCAATTGTACAAACGAACGTAAGACAATTACTATGTGCGTATGATAATAACTTTATTATGATACTTTTTATATCAAAATATTGTATTACCTACCTGAATTACATACCGTAATTTTAGAAATATAGAGACCTAGAAATAACATATTGGCTATTTGTACCTACGTTTTTTTCGGTTTTATATGTAAGGATATCACAATAATAGAACCACAAGTGAATAAATTACTTTGACAGCACAAAAATCCCTCGAGATATGTTAATTTGAAAATTACAATTTTGGAGTTTCCCGATAACGCTCCATACGACAATAGGCTACATAAGACTTAGCTTATAACGTCACACGTTTGTATCATGTATGAATTAAATCAGAAATTTGTACGACAACTATGTTAAATATTACGTTTATGTAATTAGTTTCATAATAAAAGTTATAGTATTTTTTATTGCTTCCCCAATGGAAATATTATTTTTTAATAATTTCATACTTTTAAAATGGACTTTCCCGCCAAACATTGATCGACCCTAAAATAAGTCGGACGGAAGATATTAGAATGAAAGTTTTCAGATCCTTTATAGTTTTGTGTATTTTACGATATTGTTAAATAATTTATACAATTTTTGAACCATTTAGACGACCATCTAGATTATAAGTATATCACGATACATGACACTTATTCAAAATCTCAAAATGTTGGATTAAGTTATCCAGTGCCCATAGTACAAGCTATGTTTAGGTTGGGACTGGATGAGGTCGAGTAATTTGTCCAGAAATATTTATTTATAAAAAAAAAGAAGGTTTCATAAATTCTAAAGGTACGATGCGTCATTGTTACTCATACATTTAGAATTTCAGACTGAGATATGTGAGGATGAATTCCCTGACAATGGAGAGATGTCAATAAATTTACTTCTTCTCCTCAGCCCACCTGAACAAAGCCAGCAACGCGGGACACCTCGTCGTCGGGAGCCAGCCCAGGCCGAGCCGTGTCCTCAGCTGACGCAGCCGTACGCCGCTGAACCGAGCACCTGCGGACCTCTCTACGCTGCACATGCTCATCCAGTACGGTAGGTAGTATGCTCTCAAAAACAATAAAAAATAAATATTAAGTATAATTATTATAAAAAGGTTGGTGTTACAAAGAGAAGGTCGGAAAAGCTCGTTGGCGTCGTCGCACGTATCAGTTTAAGCGAACACGCAAGTTAAGCAACGTCGACGTAGCCAGTCTATGGATGGGTTCATTTATTTCGAGCTCAGCCGTGCTTCGTTAATCCGTAGGTCCCGGCTGTTTTCATTAGATGACAGTCGTCAAGCCAAGTCAGTGTGGTCTTTAGGCGGCTTGAAAATACTGACAACCCGCAGTTGAGCAGCGTGGTGGAGTACGCTCTAAACCCCTTCGTTTTAGGGGAAGCCCGTATCCCAGCAGTGGGATGAATAAAAGTTGACAACGACGTTGTAATAACTAAATAATTGGGAATCTTATTCAAAATTACAACAACCACGGTCTAATTAAAATTTGTGGACAAGGTGTCATAATTTATATGGTTATTGATATTATTAATATTGGGTATAAGTTACATAAATTCACGTATAGATAAATTATTAAGTTAAAACATTAAATTTTCTTGTGACAAGTTTCTCATATACCCGGATTTAAGAAAGAGGGTATTAATGACCCTACCCCTACGTCCGTGTTCTTCACCATAACCCAATAGCATAACGCCTTGCCAGTTTCACAAAGCAACATTATGATTATATATGACAGGAGATTGTCTTCAGGCGTTAAATTAAGTTCGGGGTGTAAGTGGTTCATCACCATCTTTGAACCAAAGCCAACTTCACCTGCACTGACAAACGAAGCTCTGGCGAAAAGAGAGGTAGGGAGCGTAATTGTAAGCTACCCGACTGGGGAATGTACCTCCACCTCACAGAATACCGCAGCTAAATAAGAATTCCCTTGAGGGTTGTTGTGGTCCCGCGAGTGAGTGAGGTCACCAGAAAGCTAAGAGATGCTGCGTTGGCAGCGGGGGTGGCGGCGCGTGAGCGATATTTTATGTTGCGAGCGTTAATATAGCTACGGTAACCGCTTCACATCAAACGGGCCGTATGCATGTCTACCGCCCGACGTAGTATAAAAAAAAAGTAACTACTTAGTCGCTCATCGACAAGTAACTCCTAGTCTTATTTTTTCAAACATAATTCGATATCCACTACTACTACTAAACCAAATTGTTTAGGCCTCATTCACTCGCAGGAAGACAACAACCCTCAATATTAAATTCCTATAACGTTTAGTCTTTGGTTCAATATTGCAGTCTCTAGTCTATACATCTATCTATACAGATAAATAACATTGGAGTGTCTGTTTGTAATATTAAAAGAACCGAAGAAAAGAAGGAGATGCTGCGTTGGCAGCGGGGGTGGCGGCGCGCAAGTGATATATTATGTTGCGAGCGTTAATACGGTTACGGTAACCGCTTCACATCAGGCGGGCCGTATGCTTGTCTGCCACCCGACGTAGTATAAAAAATAAAACGCTTTTTACTAAATGCATATGGATGATGATACACGGTACATATACCAAAATAACAGATTTTATTATTTTTGTCTGTCTGTCTGTTTGTTCCTGATATCTCTGAAAAGGCTGGACCGATTTTGACAGGACTTTCACTGTCAGATAACTGTTGTAATAAGAAGTAACTTAGGTTACTTCTATTTTAGTTATTGTATTTATTTTTATTAATAAAAAAAATAACTATTTCGCGCGGACGAAGTCGCTGGCACAGCTGGTTTAATATTAAGTAAACATTAATGTTATTACTGTCTTTTAATAAATAAATTGAATAATATTTTCAGGTACCAACCTCACACAGGCCACAACAGTTACAGTGCGTATTACGCTCATAGATAGTATGCACTATGATCAGAGTTACCAGTGATAGTGAGTACTGAGTAGTATTAGGAAAGACAACTGAGAATAGTGATGTGCCATTGCCGGCAATATTGATAATAATTCCCGGCAATATTGCTAGGAAAATTGCCATACAAAAATCCCCATTTAAAATTCTCGCCTCGTACAATGTTGTCGGCAAAGGCACATCTCTTGCTGAGACCAAAGGATCATTATGTTCATCAAGAAAAAAATCAGGATTTAATTGGTTAGATTGAACCATAGGAAATTATGTACATATCATATAATGTCACCGGCAAAGCATTCAGTCAATTGAATGCCTAGTTATTTTATAAAAGACCGGCCTTCTTTAGGCAATTTATAAAAGTTGTCAGTGCCGATTGTTTTTCGATTATGTATGTAGGGGTTTGTGAGCCGCAACCAGGGGCTCTACTACCGAAGCTGAAGCCGAATGCCATCGAATATTTGGAATCCACATGTAGCTCTTACATTTAAATTATTGACAAACATCTTTATGTTTGTCGGTTTCAGGATTTCTACTATTTATTAATATTTGGAATCCACATGTAGCTCTTACATTTAAATTATTGACAAACATCTTTATGTTTGTCGGTTTCAGGATTTCTACTATTTATTAATATTTGGAATCCACATGTAGCTCTTACATTTAAATTATTGACAAACATCTTTAGATTTGTCGGTTTCAGGATTTCTACCAGCTAAGCTAAATAAAATTACCGCTAATCTAAGCTGAAGTTTAACCTTCGTAATCAATAAATGCGATGGGAACCGGCTTCAGCTTAGCCGGTAGGCCTAGAAATTGGAGCCCCTTGAAGCGCAAAGAACTCCGTCTGCGCTTTTGTGCAACTGTTCTCAGTGAAACTAAAATACGTTTTAATTACAACTACAGTAGAAACTCGATTAACCGGACTAATTGTTGTCGGTAGGCATTCGGATAATTGAAAATCCGGATAATCAAGTGTACGAAGAAAATTGGGTTTATTTTTTACTAGTTTAATAAATACAGCAAGTACATATCAACAAAAATCAATGTTTATTAAGTAATTATTAAGAGATTGTTGAGACGTTCAACATGGATGTTAGAAAATAAAGTATATACTGGTAACACCTGTAGTACCTGTGTATTTTGTGTTATGTATTAACATGGCAATACTTTTGCCTGTTGTTGTTTCCGCCATGGTGTAATCGCTGCCAATAAACTGTGCTCCACTATAAAGTTTTCTTTTATTGAGTAACCAGTAACAATATAAACTACAGTCCACTTATACACATTCTTACAGAGATACATTTTCCAACACACATATTTTCTTAAAATACTGCAGCCTTAATCACGTTGACATTCTTAACTAGGTATATAGATGTAGACACGCACGTCAGAGTGGAGTAACAATTGCTAACTAAGTAAATTAATAACAAAACGCTTGGTGGGGTACAGTTCCGACAAGTTCTTGGTTGCATAAATTCGATTTTTAGGTATGTATTTAATATAATTTTATTGGTAGGTGTTGGTAGTCCGGATAATCGCGAATCCGTATTAACTGAGGGCCGGGTCATCGAGTTTCTACGGTAATTCAAAAAATAGGACAGTCTTATTCGCATTCATGAATATGGTCTTTTTAATCGGCATTTACTTAGAGAATGATACGAGTACCTAATTCTTTTGTAAATTTTAAAAGTACAAAAGTAGAAAAAAAAATCGATTGTGCTTTAGACCACACGACTGAAGTATAACTTCTACTCATCTCAACTTCCGTTCGCCTCGCCCTTTCACACTTTTTGTAACGCTCTTGTCTTGCATTCACCAGCTTACTCCCCAAAGTCAAGCGAGCGTAAAGTAGTTTTATTTCAAAATAATATGGTCAATTAAGTAGCAATTAGTTCCTGGAACGTTTTAAATACTACAATAATTTCTTTATGTTTCACTCTAACGTAAATATTATTAGGGACATAAGTAGTTTTAAGTGTAATTTTGATAATGTACAACCAAGAGCACGTCAACCTTGATACTACCTTTGTAGCGTTCATATGTGTAAGCTTAATCTGCTCTTATGAAAAATAACGTGTATGAAGAAAGAAGTGACGAGCTCGGTGGTCGAATGGTTAGCAATGGCCACTTTTAACCCCGAGGTCGCGGATTCGATCCCCGCACGAGACAAACATTTGTGTTCATGAACATGTCTGTTTGACTTGGTCTGGGCGTTTTCTATGTATTATATGTATATATTTACAAAAAAAATGTATTTAAGAAATATATCAGTTATCTAGTACCCATAGTACAAGCTTTTCGCTTAATTTGGGACTAGATGGCGCTGTGTAAATTGTCCAGGAATATTTATTTATTATAACGACGTAATTCCCGTCGTTATTTTTCATAAGGGTATTTACGCGATCATGCATAATGGTATTTACATACCTTTATTATTGACTGACGTTTCGACCAGGTTGCATCGACCGTGGTCACAGGCTGACTGTCTCAGTGATACAATACAATACAATACAATATTCTTTATTGCACCAAATAATAGATTTTACAGAGGTATTAAGGTAATAAAAGTACAAAAGGCGGTCTTATCGCTAAGCGATCTCTTCCAGACAACCTTAAGGTAGAGGAAACGAGAATGATAGTAAGCAAGTAGGAGGCGCATAAACTACATAAACGTACCTACATACACACATACATACATATACACGTATACCACATAAACAATACACATATATCATATAAACAATAAATATACAATATATAACTATAGTGTATAAAAATATTACATAAACTAAATAACAAGCAAGATACATGATAAGTACATACAATAAAGCGACAGACCAGAGAATAAAGGAAAATAAGAAAAGTTACACAGAGACAAGTGAGAGATAGTGAGCTTTCACAAGATTTTTAAAAGCGGACAAAGTTTGTGCACTACGAATGGTTAAAGGCAGAGCATTCCAGAGACGCACAGCATGCACCGAAAAGGACTTAGTGTAATATTGGGAAGAGTGTGATGGCGTAATGAGGCGAAGAGATAGAGTATGACGCAAGGCACGACCCTGCACCCCAGTGTGAAATAAGAAGCGCTCTTTTAGATATTCAGGAGTTAAGGGATTAAATAAGATGGAATAAAGAAGGGATAGGATATGACTGTTACGGCGAAGTCTAATAGGAAGCCATTTGAGCTGACAACGAAATTGTGAGACGTGGTCATATTTGCGAAGTCCAAATATGAACCGGATGCAAAGATTTTGAAGGCGCTCAAGTTTATTCAATTGCTCCTCGGTAAGATCGAGGTAACAAGAGTCGGCGTAATCAAGAATAGGGAGAAGCAAGGATTGAGCAAGCGCGATTTTGGTGTCCAGCGGCAGAAAGTACTGCAGTCTTCTAAGAGAACCAATAGACGCGAATATCTTTTTACTAACAGCGGCAAGTTGAGCAGTCCAAGTTAATGATTTGTCAAAAAGGATTCCAAGATTTCTCACGCTATCGCTGTAGCAAACAACAGTCCCATTAAAAACTACAGAAGGGAAATTAGGCCAGTCGATTTTGGATATCAATCGGGAACTACCTATGATAATGGCCTGCGTTTTTAATGGATTGACAACTAGACCGTGGGAATTACTCCATTCAGATATACGAGAAAGATCTTCATTAATAATGGAAATAGTATTTGATAGATCGTCAAAAGAAGCATGTGTGTAAATTTGTAAATCATCTGCATACAGGTGGTAAGAGGAGCGAAGTTTAGCAGTAATTGAGTTAATAAATAGAGCGAATAAAAGTGGAGATAACACGCCACCCTGAGGTACGCCCGCAGCTATGGGACACCAAGAAGATAATGAATCCTCGATACGCACTCGCTGCTGACGCCCATGCAGGTACGAATGAAACCACTCAATTGCCGTTGGAGATATATTGAGAGAACGCAATTGGCCCAACAGTATATCAAAATCAACTGTGTTGAATGCATTACTGAAATCCAGCAGAGTCAAAACCGTCAGATGTGAATGATCCAAAGCAACACGAATGTCATCGGAAATTTTCAATAGAGCAGTAGTCGTGCTATGACCGGGACGGAAACCGGATTGCAATGGATTGAGGATGTTATTATGGTTAAGAAACTTGTTTAACTGTTGATGAACAAGTCGCTCTAGGACTTTTGAAAGGAAAGGAAGAATGGAAATGGGACGATAGTCGGAAAAGGATGAAGGGTGGGATTTTTTAGGTATAGGGATTATAAACGCATTTTTCCAGGACGTAGGAAAAATACCTGTAGCAATAGAATTATTGAGGATTAAGGTGATGGTAGGAAGGATGATATCAAGGATCGGTAAGATCATAGCACGACTAATACTATCATCACCCACGGAATTTGACACAATTGAACGTATGCCCTTCTCAACATCACAATCGGCAAATTGAGTAAAGAAAAATGGGGGATAATCAGGAGTTGGAAGTGATGAAAGATAATCAAGAGTTTTAGTTTTTGTGCTGTCATCAAAAATAGCAGAAGAGGAAAAATGCCTATTTAGGTTATCGATATCAACATTATTAAAATTATTATTAAGTTTCTTCCCAACTCCTATCGACTTAAGAAATTTCCATACCTTTGCGGGATCACCGTTCTCAACCGATTTATGAATGTGGCGTCTTTGTGCGTCCCTACACATCCTGTTGCAGATGTTACGCGCGCGAACATAACTATCTCGATATCTGTCTGGATCCATTTTGTATTTACATTTGGCACGATTTTTCTTGGCAATGAAGCTCCGAATCTCATCTGTCAACCAAGGTGCCGGTAGGTGTTTCATTCGAACTGGATGTACAGGTGCATGCTTGTCATAAAGATTCAGCAGCTTAGCATTAAACCGTTCAACTTGCTCATTAGCGTTCGAGGCCGACTCAATTTCCGACCAATCAATATTACGTGCATCATTACGCAGCTGGTCGATATTCATGCCACCAAAATTACGCTGCAAAAGGATTTTAGGTCTGGATTTAGGAGTTCGGACTTTATAGGAAAGGAAAAGAAGGTCATGGAAAGAGAATGCTTCTGCAGAACATTGTCCATGCTTAGCGACATGATCAGGAGAAGAGACCAGGATAAGATCAAGAAGTGACGGCCTGCAACTGGGGAAGAAATGCGTTGCTTCTAGAGGGAGAATAGATAAGTTGCAGGCGTTAGTGAGCTCTTTAAGTGACTTCGAGCGGTGGTCATTTTTCAAGAGACAGGTATTGAAGTCACCTAACAGTATGGTGTGATCAGCAGAAGGCATAGTGTCTTCGAGAAGCTTTTCCAGGGTGGAGAAATAATTAACTGTGGAGGAGGGACTGTATAGAACACCAAGAAGTACACGACAATGAGAAAGCGAGATCTCGACAAAAAGATGCTCAGCATTTTCACTGGGGGAATCAGATAGAGAGTTAGAGGAGGAAATTATCTTAAAAGGAATGTGCCCGCGTAAATAAATGGCAACACCACCACCACCCCTCCCAACCCGATCATTCCGAATCAGCTGAAATCCGGGCAGAGAATATGATGTAGATGGAAGACACGGTTTAAGCCAGGACTCAGAGACGAGAATTGCATGTAGATCTTTAACATCAAACGATTCAAGAATGTCAACAAAGTGTGCCGGAATGCTCTGGGCATTAATATGCACTATGTTAAAATTTTTAGGTACATCAGAAAATTTATCGTGTAATGAGTCTTTCAAGGATAATTCTATGCTATGAAAACTGTCAGTGGAACAAGATGAAGATAATGAAAGATAATGGTCTCCAAGTAAATCGCCCATAATAACTAAATATTATGCAATAAATATAATAAATAAAAATAAAATAAACTAAACGAAAAAACAATAATAATATAATAAAAATAAAAAAAAAAACAAATAAGTAGAATAAGAATATAAGAATGTCTACCTGCCAGCAGAAAGAAAGAGACGACAAATATGAGAGAAAACGTACAAGCTAGCTATACATTTAACAGTACAAAACAAAATCATAACAAAACTAACCATATAACTATATAACCTGTTATAGCAGTTTATATTAAATAACATTTTCTAGTCACATACTTAATGGTAAAAAAGAAACAAAAAACAGTAGGTACAGTTTGCTGTGCTATATAATATAAGAAAAAAAATGAATTACTTCGAAGTGATTGCCAACAATAAAAGAAGAACAGTACTGTCAATCTGTCAGAAGAACTCAAAAGTCAACTATCCAATTTAGCAATTACCCATAACACGAAATAAAAAATAATAAATTGTATTGTACGGTACATACTGAAAGTGAAGTGAGGAATCTTTTTGCAAATTGTAAATTAATTTAGCTGTACCGCACAGTGTTCAATCAAAACAGAAATTTGTAAAAACTACCCATCGAAATAAGTAAATTGCAAAAATTTATCCATTATTAGGTATATTCAATAATAAGTAAAAATAAAGTGTTACTTTTTATGGGTACGCTTCGGGCGCGACAACTTCTCCACCTTGTCTTCCGTAGGAGTCATTGAAGGGGCAGCTGTTGAATTTGCTGGCAACGAGGCTGCAAGACGGTTGACGTCACCAACATTGAAGACGGTTGTCTTCGATCCATCCGTCCCGGAGATGATGATAACTTTACCACCGTTAGTCCAGCACTTAGTGACTCCGAAAAGCTTCCGAGCAGCCATAAAAGCATCGTGTCTGACTTTTGTCAAGAATTCAGACAAAGTAATTCCAGAGTCCTTTAGACCCGTCTTAGCAAACCAAATCTTATCTCTAATACCAACGTCATGGAATTTGACTAAAATGGGTCTCGACTTGTCAACGGATACGCGGCCCATTCTGTGACAACGGCGAATGCAGCTTACTGAGAAATCTGGCATGTTGAGCTTTGTTGAGACAATCTTGACTATTTCACCTGGAACATCCTCACTCTTCTGCTCGCTAACGCCATGGACGAGGAGAATCTTGCGTCTGCCTTGCATCTCAACATTGTCCACCTGTTGTGCAATGATCTCAACTTGGCGCTGGAGGTTACTGAGTGTCTCAGTGAAGATATTCTTGAATGCCATGAAATCTGCTGATATTGAAGTCACCGTTGGATTCCCATTGGCCTTTTGGAGATCAGCTTGAAAGTCTGCCATTTTGGTGTTGAAATATTTGATCAAGTCAGATAAATTATCCGGCATATTTTCCATGTTATAGTGAAATAGTGAAAGGAAAACTACTGTACACAGGTAGACTACACTTTTATGTAAGTCAGAACATTAATAATTTTGTAAAATATACTAAATAATAATTTTAATAAATTAATAAAGACAGAGCAGTTATTTTGTGTCTAGCCTCCACGACTACCCACATGTAAAACCCCACATGTAAAAAAGTGATGTGTCTTTGCCCCCGTTCCCGGAGTCGATGAATCTTCATCTACCCCCCTATTGTTCGATATCAATATACCGCGACATATTACACTCAAGACATCCCTATTCTGCGAAATAACCGTCGTTATATTTCATAAAACATGCAACGCGAAAGTTTAAAGTTATTATAATCGTTATAATCTGCTCTTAGCTGTACATTCATTTAGAAGATAATGAAGGAGGTTCTGATTGTGATAGTAAATTTCAATTGAGTATGTCATTTTATTCAACTAGTAAATCTACTTGACGGAAAAAATATGAATTTGTAACAACTAGAAAATAAAAATATGAGAGATAATAAGAAGATATTCATATTATTATGAGAAAGACTTTATCAACTACATCAAAGAAATATAAAATGTATTGTCAATAAAAATATCTGGTAAAAGAATTGCAATGTCAACACGATGTTTTGTCTGAAAGGTGAATTTGTTTGTAAAAAGAATTTTGTAAAACTAAAATAAATAAGTTTACTGATTAAGTATTTTAGATACAGTTGGATTTTTCCGTGGCCTTTAGTAAAAACAAAAAATTGGTTGTCTGTAAAGTCAATTTACAGACGATAATTTTACGTGATGACGTCATAAGAAACATAGGCCGATCGTGCCTCTCTATCGTTTGTTCCGCGCTCTCGCTTGCACGCTCGGCTCAGGCGGAACGTGACAATGAGTCATGCTTTTTTGTGCGAGCAGCCGGCGTTCATCGATTTATAAGACGGTATCACGTAAATATAAGATTCGATGCAGTGATATGCCATTTTAAGATTTCTTATTAGATATCTATGAGAGGACAGAACATTAGGATATTTGCCTAGGGGCTACAAAAATAGACTTACACAGATTTAGAACAGGTAAGTACATTTTCTAGGCTCTTCTGATCTAAATAGTCTAGACTAGACTCTAGAGGCTAGATCCTATAGGCCCTATGTTTAATAGGCCCTAAAGCCTAATAAGTATTCAGACTGTCCATTATACCAATAGACGTCTCGTTTACACTTACTAATACGAATGAGATGATATTGTGATAAACTGTCTGAATACCTCGTAATGCCAATAATGCCTCATAGTGTAATAGGCCCTTATTGTGACTAGAGATATAAATGCCCTGTAAATGTCAATTTTTTGGGCATAAATGGGGAATTTATATGTACTTACTGGGAATTTATGATAAATGCTCAGCATTTTGCCCATCTCTACTGGTGATCAATTCAAACCTGCAATTCTTGTGTTAAATATCTAACCATTGTTACTTGTCTGAGTTAGCTGAATATTAAACGGGTTCTTATCATTTGCTTAGAATTAAAGTTAGTTTGTTCTTTTTAAAAAAAATATGTTTGTTTTCTCGCGACAAGCTTATAATTATATCAATATAAATTTTATAATTTAATAAAATGGTGGGTTTGATTGCATTCAAAATATATTTTTTTCGTTTTAAAAAAAAAAAAATATTTTATTTACTTTTGGTTTTGTTCTAAAATATTATGTTATTTTGGCAATTTTTTACTTCCTCGTAGGGATGTTTACTTATAGAACTCTATGTTTTTAGACATAGGGCGTAAAGGAACAGACCAATTCATTGTTTAATAAATCCGTATCTCAATTAGATGAAGATGCACTTGTGCATCTTCTTTTTTTATGTATACAGATAGACGAGGAATAAAATTCCTTTCTGTTAGGTATCTGTACACATTTAGATTTAGTCGGCATGTACTAGGCTCTATCTTTCACTTTATTGATAGCAATCATTTTTGGGGCAATATTTCAAAGGGTACTGTTTAACGTAACATCAAATAAATACATTGCAAACCTAACCTAACCTATTTTTCACATCAAAAAATGCTTATTGCACATCAAATGCAGGATTTGATGTGCGATCAGATTAATTTGATGTGCAAATCAGGATTTTTTTGTGGATCAATTTACAATTTTCCTATTTCAAATAGAATTCATCACAGAAAATTAAAACAAATCTACTATATCTAGAATACTTGGGGGTAGTCTGAGTGCCTTATTGTGATAAGTTTTAAGTTAATTAACGTAACATTAAGAATCAATGCTAATGTTACCAAATAAAATAGATTTTAATTTTAATATAACTTTATTGTGTTCGTTCTCATTGACAGAATGAGGAGAAGTGAGTGCAAACCAGTCATGTCGAATACCAAATGTAACCAAAGGATTTAGAGTAAATTATGATTTAGTAAATATGTTTGTGTATTTATTTAAATCAATTAAAGTTTGTTAAGTCTACACCGTTTTTGTTTTTTTGATATCTGCACCAAAGAGGATTCGTATTGAAATTGCAATAGGAGCCTGTTATCCAGAATAGATCCTATCCCCCCCCCCCCTCTTCCCCCCTTTGGCCAGCGTCGAGAGTGTAGGCCAAATCCTCCTTCCGTCTAGGACGGATGAGAGAGGGTCGTGCTCCTGTAGTAGAGACTAAAATGGACCTGATGAAGATAATGATGATTTATTCCCACGTAATCCGGTATATGGAGGTGTTACAGTATATTACGTATTAGAACCATATACACTTCACCAGGAACTACATACAAAAATAGATCACTAAATACAATGAAATATTCATGCCCTGGTAATTCATAATAATAATCCGTCTCTATTTTACAATATCCCAGTATTTAAACCACCCAGACTGGAAGAGATATAGAATGATAATAATCTATTTGTGTGATATGAAAATTATAACTTAGTACCTATTATTCATCCTCTTTGCAACATACGGACCAGTTTTATAACTTTGGACAAATTTGTCACAAAACTCATCGGTGTGGTGTAAATAATTCTTTAAATTTTTAGAACTCTGAATTAATAAATGTACAATGCAATTGCATCTTTAATCACACTAAAAGTAGTTTAACACGCCTCTTTATAAAATCAAATTTAACATCAATAACAATAATTAAGCTAAGAAGAAATAATATTGCATTTGCTGCGGCAGTTTTTCAATCTCCGGTGTCTTGAAATGCGATTTTTCTGAGACTGTATACGTCATCACATGATTGACTGTTGAAGCACCAGGTTCTTCATGGTCTATGTATACTTTAGAAGTCACAGTTTCTTCAAATTCTTCTCCGACCAATTCTTGTTCTGGTTCAGAAGTATCTTCAATGGGCAATACTATAGTTGTAGTTGTAGTAACAGGCTCCATAGAAGAGTACTGAGAATAGTGGTCTTGAGATGGAAAAAAGGTCATTGGTTCGTAGAAGTTGGGCATTGGACTCACTGGATATTGATGCACTGGAGGTGGAACCATTTGGCTTTCTGGGTAATAATGGTAGTTGGGAGCATCATAATGATAATGACTTGGACCTGGATTCTGTATTACCTCAGGGACGTATTCATAATGTGGTGGTGTATTTTGGTGAGTATTAATTTCTTCAGGGGTGTGTATGGAGTAAACGTAGTAAGTGTCGTTTTCTTTTGAACGTTCATTGATTACGTTTGACTTGTTTGCTGATGTATTTTGTTCTATGGGTACAAATTTAACGTGTTCCTGAGTTACATTAGCCAATTGTAGCGCATTATTTAGAATAGCAGACATCTCTTTAGCTTGTTCATCAGCAGCAATAGCGAGGTCTGTTAGAATTTCTGTATCAGGAGTAAATTCGATTCCGTATTTGTCTGCGATTTCTTGGGCAGACATCATTTTCTCTATGGCGATGTTTTGATATTCGTTATTAGACTTGATGTGTTTTAGCAGTCTCATTACCAACTGAGTGCTATCCATGGGAGATTCAATTGATCTTTTCTTTCTTAAATTGTTGTCATCATGTTCATATTTATCACAATCTTTCAATGCATAAGAGAGAAGATTAGCCATTTCACTTTGAATAGCCAAAGTGATTTTCTCGGCTAGATTTTTGATGTCTTCTAGTTGTTCCTCAACAGGTTTGTCTGATTGTGCTACTTGAGCCATCATGGATGCTGAAGGGGAGGAGTGGAGACTTTCGCCAGGTAGTAGAAACATATCCATCCATTCCTTATTAATGTCTTTTAATTCTTCTATAGCTTCATGTTCTGGTGCCTGTTCCAGTACTTTTCGGCTAGCGATATCCTGATCATTTTCATCAATGTTTTCGACGTCGGCGAATATGAAGGAACTCTAAAAATAATCATCTTTATTATTATCTTGCGTAAATAATTTGAAGACAACTAGTTTGGACGATATTTAGTATAAAGATGGTAAAAAAGAAATAAAATATAGAGATGTGTTCCGACTAGATAAGTGCCATGTATTATCCTGAAAGGTTGTTGTGCTCCTGTGAGTGATTCATGCGACAAAGAAGCTTCTGATGAGGTGCTGTTACTACTATCACTATTTCCATCACACGCGCCACAATGTTTTGTTTGTTAACGTACATACATATTTTAAGTCTTTTATTAAAAGAAAATTCGCCCTCAATACTGTCAGAATAAAACAATAACTAAAGATCATTGACCTTATTGTTTTGCGCATTGTTATTAAATTCACAATCGAAATTGCATCTTCGACCCGGTTACAATTTAAAACAATGACCTCACATTAACATCTTAATTGGAAATTGACAAACTGACAAAATATATCGTCTAGATCAGTGTTTCCCAATTAGTGGTACGTGTACCCCCAGGGGTACGCGAGATTGTAACAAGGGGTACGCGCAGCAATCTAAAATATTAATCCTTAAAAAAACAATAATGCAATAACAATTGCCAAAAAAATATTCAATTTAATTAAACGATCAGTAGGTAAGTCAAACGTATGCATCGAGCGCTTTAGTATGTCATTAGAATGTCTTTTGATGATAATAAATATAAAATACACCTGATTTCACTTTTTATTTAACTTCCTGCAATAAGGGCTGCCTACGCAAGTTTGAGGTCTTTCTTGAAGTGGTACGTAGAAAAAACTATTTGGGAACCGCTGGTCTAGACTAAACTAAATCTGTAATCAGTAATCGCGGTTCCTGCACCATACGCATTCTGTGAGGTGTAGGTACTTCCCTAGTCGGGCAGCTTAAAAAATATGGTATACCCTACATCTCTTAAAATTACTTCTGGTGGTATTATTAAAACTCGTTTTAAATTAAATAATAAACAATATTTACCTGGAGTATTAATGCCAGAAATAAGAACAGAGGCGCCATTTTGTGAAGTTATGACTTAAGAATTTATTCAGCTATTGTTTTATATAAATCACTATCATATAATTAAGAAATTACTTGGTATTTGAAATAAGTTACAATGGACGATAAAGCATGTACTTATGCATAAACAGTACATTATGAAATAGTATGTGTAATGTTTAATTACATAAACTTCGTTTATTGACGTGAATGCGTCTCTAAATTTGCTTACCATAAGGGGGTAATCCTAAAAATCTAATGATAACAAAAACGGGTGATACTATTTGACGTTGTAGCACACCCCGGCCACTCCATACAAATGTCGCGTCGTTTACTACTACATAAATAATGACATCTGTGCAGAGTGAGAATGAACGTGTGCGCGCGGCACCGTACAAATTGTTGCTGATTTGTCTCAGAGGTCGGCACGAGAGAGCGGCAGGGAGTGACTATACTGTACGTAGTTACTTATACTGTGGTTGTAGTTTCGAATCTATGTTCTACTGAATTTTGGAAATTCAACCACACCACTACTGGATAGATGAAATAATTTATTACGCTAAGTAAGGACTGTGGAGGGGGAAGCGGTGCCATTTTGAGATAATTTTAGTGCATATAACGTATTCACGTACAACACACGGCGCCGTGTCCACGACACAGCCGCACCCTAATTTTAATTAGGACAGCGCAACAACATGAACACAATAGTTAACTTGCCAGATAGTTTTTTTTTTTTTTAATACCACTAAAGTATGCTTGTGTTCCAAGCATACGGCGCGCCTGATGGAAAGCAGTTACCGTAGCCTATGAACGCCTGTAACACCAGTGGCATCACACGCGCGTTGCCGACCCTGTAAAAACCTCTTCACGCCCATTTTGAAGAACCCCATGCTGTAGTCTCCTGAGAAAACCTCGACAGGCAGTTCATTCCACCAGTCTACGTATCTGGGAATATATCTAAGAGTATATCTTACATATAAAAAAACAGCATCGTTTTAATTTTATAAAACAAATGTTTATTAACAAAATAAATAATTTAACTTATTTAAATAAATAAATATACAAAGCTCAGTGTCCGTAGTGTGAGCTTTTAAAAGAGTTGACTCATGTATTTCAGGCATAACATGGAGGGGGTACAATATCATGTACGTAAGGAATAGTTGGATAAGATGGTACCAAAGAACTGGCTGTGGTATATGCTGGAGCGGGATATGGTGAGGAGTAGGGGACAGGTGAGGTAGGGCATGGGGTTAAGGGTTGAGGAGGGGGATTGATAGTTTTGTGTGAGTATGGAGATGTATGAGAGTGTTCAGGGTATGTGTAGCAATCGCTGGGATGTGACGGTTGAGGGTTGTGTTCATATGAAGAATATTGGGGCTGTGATGCTGTGTGAGGATAAGAAGGGGGATTAGGAGGTTGTTGGGGATAATGGGTTGATGGAGGTTGTTGGGGATATTGGGTGGATGGAGGTTGTTGGGGATATTGTGTTGGTGGAGGTTGTTGGGGATATTGGGTTGATGGAGGTTGTTGGGGATATTGTGTTGACGGAGGTTGTTGAGGATATTGTGTTGATGGAGGTTGCTGGGGATATTGGGTTGATGGAGGTTGTTGGGGATATTGGGTTGATGGAGGGGGATACTGTGGCGTTTGCGGAGTATATTCTTGCGAATGGGCTGCATATTGTGGTGGCTGAGGTGGATATTCTGGCGATGCAGGAGAATATTTAGGCGGTTGAGGAGGATATGTGCTTGATTGAGGTTGATGTGCGGGGCATTGACTTGATTGAGGAGGATATTGAGGTGGATATGCGGGATATTGACTTGATTGAGTGGGATATTGACTTGATTGAGGCGGATATTTAGGTGATTGAGAGGGATATTGCGGAGATGATGGGGGAGGATATTGAGGCGCTGCAGGAGGTGGATATGGATAGTTTTCGTAGTTGTACGAAGGTGATCGATAGCTAGTAGAGTGTTGATATTCTGAAGAAGTTTCGTAGGGAATGTACGGGGCCGTTGTCGAAGTTATCGTCACTGTTGGATTACTCGGTGTTGGAGGAACAATAGCCACTTGTGTTGGTGAAGATTGTGGTGAAACGTATATCACTTGAGGTGAAGATGTATTTGGCGGGTAATAGGTTTCAAATGTTGGTGATGAGCTGCTTGAATAGTCACTAGATGATGGCGACGATTCTGATGAACTCGATGCTAAACTACTGGACTTCGATAGCAGTGCTGAAATAATAAGCATATTTCGTAAGTATAGAGTGCTGTCATATAAGATACTTCGTAATTTGATAATATGAACATTATGTAAAGTCAGTAACAGAAATATGTTTTTTGCTTTAAATGGACGAAATTGTACGACTTTTCTAATCAATAGTGATCCCGTTGTATTGTTTAATTACAAAATCTCATAAATAAATAAATATAAATAAATATTGTCAGTCAAATTACACAGCGCCATCTAGCCCCAAAGTAAGCAAAGCTTGTGTTATGGCTACTAGACAACTGATAAACATATGTAAATACATTTTTTTTTGTAAATACATACTTATGTTACATAGAAAACACCCAGACCAAGACAAACAGACATGTTCATGCACACAAATGTTTGTCCTGTGTGGGAATCGAACCCACGAGCATTGGTGTCGAAGCCGCGTCATTGACCGCTACGCCACCGAGCTCGTCAAATAATAATAATATACAAATTATTTTCCCGCCCAGCCCGCTTTAATTAGTAGTAATAATTTAATTAGTAGTAAGTAGTAATTTCCACACAGATCGGTAAATAAACTGTTAAAATAATCTATATATTTAAAAATCCCCTTGGTCATCGCATCACGCGTGAACGGAAGCAACAGTTTCGCTAATTCTTTTTATGTTGTATTCGTTATTGTCAGGAGAAAGTTTTTATGAAAGAAAAATATAAGAAAATTGCGCGGAAAATTAGAAAATTTAAGAAAACTGAACGACAATATTAATTTGTCTAATGTAAATGGCCGTGTGGTTTCCGGCAGACTAGAATAGAATCACTCCGTCTCTTCCCGTGGATGTCGTATAAGGCGACTAAGGGAAATACATTATCAAACATCGATCAGGCCTCCCCAACCCGTCTGGCCAGCGAGGCCAAATCCTCCTTCCGTCTAGGACGGACGAGAGAGGGTCGTGTTCCTGTAGTGGAGACTAAAATGGACCTGATGATGATGATGATGATGAATGTAAATTTATATCGTTTCACCTTAAGAAGACAGGCCAACATTTGTCGGGCCAGCTTATTTATGTAAGTAACAAAACGATTTACGATTTGTTGAGTCATCAAAACATGCGTACGATTGGAATTTGCTCATGTATGCGTTTCTCGTATGAAGTTCATTATATTATTGACTATTGGCATAACATATACGTTACTTACGTGATGAATACGAGTACAGCGCGTTGATCATTTGGTTCATGCGTTCATTGAGGGAAGTTATCTGAAATAACATGTATTAAATTAGTATATACAGTACGTAGTGTGGGTACAGAAACACTAGACGTACTGGTGCGTCGGAAAGTGAGCGTGCCTACAGCTCCGGTATCCATCATGGAGATTAGGGAGTGGTGGTAGGGCCCCGATGCTTGGGAAACCGAGCTTTGGTTCGCCACGAGCTACTCGACTTAAGAGTACCTAAGTACAAGTAGCCTGCATGCACGTGAAAGGGGAGTATGTCTGCTACCAATCCGCTTCCGTGCTCGGTTCGTTTACTGAGCACAAGAGCGGTGCGGGTAAAGGTCCTCTCGTCTGGTTGGTTTACTGGACGAGAGACTCGCAATCCTGTGATATAACCGGAAGGTTGGCACACAGTGGCGCAGTAGCAGTTAGTGATAGGGTACGTGGTAGGTCACCTATGAGATGGACTGACCAGATTAAGGCCGCAACTGAGTGTTCGGTTTGCGAGTGCAGCAGGAAAGCTGCAGTCCGTGATGAATGGCGCTGTATTGTCAAAATGATCACTCATCGTGATTCACAATGATGACCACGACCACTCTGGCAAGAGTGTACCGACAAGGAAGATAGGGTACGTGATAACAGGGGCGCCGACTCCGTGGGTGCTCGGGGGCTCGAGCACCCACGAGAAATAAACAGTGGGTGCCGAGCACCCCTGAGAAGAGACATCAAGAAACAGATCAGTAATCGCCTCTTAGGGATGGGCGTTTTTCATCACTCGACAACCCGTTTAGCGCAGTGGTTTAGAACGCCGGTTGAGACGCAAGGGTCGCGGGTTCGATTCCCGCACCAACACAAATGTTTGTTGAAGAAACAGATATTTGTGTTGGGTCTGGGGTGTTTGTGGGTTTCACACTTTTTCGAGTCATCAAATGAGCATAAGCACCCATGGGGTTTTCTAAAAGCCGGCGCCCCTGTACGTGTACATATACTCAAATGAATGTTTGTTTGTTTGTACATACCTGAGATTGTTGTAATTGATGACATGTAGAAGTCGTCGCATAACTTACTCCTAACGTTAGACCACTGATAAGTATCAACAATTTTAACATTTTTAATTGATTCTAAAATTATGACAAACTCATATAATGGATGATATAGTTACTCTAAATTATACAGTTTCTCTCCATTAATATATAAGTATTTTTTTTTTACAAACGTGTTGATAGAGTTTAGGAGATAAAAGATTGATAACGATCTTATTGATAAGACTTGTAGAGTCAGCGTCATTTGATTTATCTTAGGGAGATAGCAATAGTTATAATCTGTGATTTCTTCATTCATTACTAAGAAGAATATGTTTAACTTATGACATTATTATATGTTGTGAAATAATTATGATGAGAGCTGGGTGGGATTTTTACAGTTTCGTGCCTCAAAAGGATCATTTGATGCATTTTTATGTTTGAATTAATTGTGATTTTTAATTTTAAATCATTTCATATCTTATTTTATATGCGTACACACATAGCGACTCAACTCTTTACATATTTAGCTGATTTATATTTATATTTAGAGTTATTGGTAAATATAAGATTCTGTGGATTCCTTTTAACTGTTGGATTAGCTGTACCCGATGATTTAAATAATTATTTGTGCTTATGTACAAAATAGTCTATTTGACAATGTTCAAAAATTGTATAAATTACTAGCGGCCCGGTACGTGCTTCGCTACGTATAAAGTGAAATACTAAAAAAATGTAATTGGAACATCAACTTCATTTATTCAAACAAAAAAATCTGAAAAAGTTTCAATTTGACAGCACAATCCCCATCTGAAAAAGTTTCAATTTGACAGCAAAATCCCCTTTAACTTAAATCCCTTTTAAAATGATCCGTCATTTATTGAATTCATTTGCTACAAAAAATGTGATAAATGAAGAACCGCTCTACCGATTTTGTGCAAACTTCACATAAACCATCTACTAAATAGTCCGAACAAAGCCTAAACAATTGGTTTAGATAGGTGAGCCCGTTCTTGAGTTATAAAATTACAACGAAAAGTGGCATTGATTTTTATATATATAGACTAGCGACCCGCCCCGGCTTCGCACGGGTGCAATGCTGATACTAAATGTACTACAGAAGGTCTTTGCGCTTTGTCCTATCCAGTCCTTCCCCAGTTATAGGCACACGCCGCCGGCTCCGCGGCCGGTACCGCCACAGCCGTTATGTCCCTGCATTTTAAATGTGTAATATCTTCTAAACTATTCATTTAAATTACATGCTGTGAAGGGCCATATTGATCTATATTAAATGCGCAATGTATTTAAGGTACTTAATTGGATAAGGATTAATTCTGTATTGCTTAAAATCGCTTCATAAATAAGGCATTATTTCTTGTAAAAAGCAAAGGATAAAATAACGGTTATTGTGTGTTACCACTAAGAGATAGACATATACCATCGCGAACTTTTTTGTAGACCATTTTAAGGTGAACAATACTGTACTACATTATTTTGATCTATCTCGTTGGGTTCAGCCAGCGTTTGCAATGAAAGAGCAAAAAAATGTGTTTATTTACGACATCACATTAGAAACCTCTAAATTATCAGTGTTTTTCTACTATGTTATGCATATATTATACATATAAACTTTCCAGTTGAATCACTCTATCTATTAAAAAAAACCGCATCATAATCCGTTGCGTAGTTTCAAAGATTTAAGCATATAAAGGGACATAGGGACAGAGAAAGCGACTTTGTTTTATACTATGTAGTGATTTATCAATATCTTAAAATACACAAAACTTTAATGATCTGCAAACTTTTATTCTAATATCTTCCGTCCGACTTATTTTAGTACAAATCGTACAAATTTCTGATTTTTAGCATCATCATCATTTTAGTCTCCACTACAGGAGCACCACCCTCTCTCGTCCGTCCAAAAGACAGAAGGAGGTTTTGGCCTATACTTTTCGCCAGTGGACCAGTGTAGTTGATTGAACTACTACATAAACTATCGAGTAAAAACGCGTCAGTTCAATTGATAATAAAATTTACCTTGATGACATGTTTCCTTATAGTTTCTGGACAAGTTACACCGCGCCGTCTAGTCCCAAAATTAAGCGCAAAGCTTACAAGCTTTACGCCTAATTTGGGATACCTACTAGACAACTGATATTTTTTTTTGTAAATACATACTTACATATACTTAATACATAGAAAACACCCAGATCAAAACAAACAGACATATTCATGCATACAAATGTTTGTCTTGTGCGGGCATCGAACCCGCGACCTCGGAGTCAGGGTAGCCATTGCTAGCCATTCGACCACCGCGCTCGTCAAGCTAAAACATGTAATAGTTTGTGACTACATTGGATTTAATATCAGAATATATGGATGTCCACAGAAATATTTATTCCATCTGAGTTAAAAATTCGGCCAAGTGCGTGCCAGGCCTGGCGCAGTTTGCGCAGCAGGTTACGTAGTAGTGTTAAGGTTCTGAAAGCCAATTCTCGTAATTTTTCTATGAACGCAGATTGAAAGTTGACCGAATCGAGATTGAATTGTGAATTGACTAAAATTATATACTTGATTTCATTAATTAATTATTATCAATTCTTGTTGTTGGCAAAGTAACATTCTTAGTTTGTTTAATTTTCACTCATATTTCGATATAATCCCGCTTAAATTTAATTTTGAAGGTACATATTGTGTTACGAGAATACTAAATGCGACATTTGTGAGATCGAGACTGGATCGAAACTGAATTTTGACTATATTTTAATTATGAAAATTGCCCATCTGATTGAAAATCAGTGTTGCTGGTATGACAGCAACTTCTACTGAATCAGAATCCTTTTTCACTTCCACAGCATTAAGGTGCATAGGTGATTTGATTATAGGTATTGTCATAATTAATATCTACGACTTATGTGTATGTTTCACCATTTTACCATGTATTACTATTAAGTACTGATACGTTGTGGATCGTTGAAATAAATATTTTTCTTTCTTCCTTTCTTCTTTCTAGTTGTCCATAATAATATTTCGTCTAAATCGGTCGTATTGTGAGTTTTTTTTTATACTACGTCGGGTGACAGAGAAGCATACGGCCTGATGTGAAGCGGTTACCGTGGCCATATTAACTTTCTCGTAACATGAAATATCACTCGCGCGTCGCCAACTCCTTCCTTTCAGCCCTAGCCAAGAGTAATTCGTAGCGCAACGAACGTTAGATAGATCACGTGACATTTGTCAAAATCGAACATTTTAGAATGAGAATTGAAAATGTCATGTGATCTATCTAACGTTCGTTACGCTACGAATTACACTTGGCTAGGGGGGCAGGTGACCTCACTCACTCACTGGAACACAACAACCATCAAGGGATTTATTATTTGACTGCGGTCAAATAAGGTAAGGTGGCACTATAAGGTAAGGTAAGGTAAGGTAAGGTAAGGTAAGGTAAGGTAAGGTAAGGTAAGGTAAGGTAAGGTAAGGTAAGGTAAGGTAAGGTAAGGTAAGGTAAGGTAAGGTATCTACTGTAAGGTGACTGTATTTTCCCAGTCGGGTAGCTTACAAATACGCTGTACCTTACCTCTCTTTCGCCAGAGCCTCTTTCGCTAGTAGTCAGGGTGCACCACGTACAGGTGAAGTTGGCTTTGGATCTAAAGATCGCAGTGAGTCACTTACACCCCATATGTGAATCTGTATAGTTATGTAATTCTAGCTTTACATGTATACTTTAGTTTGATACGCGGGTGTCATCATAACATGCCACGACAGACCAAACACAAAATTGAAGTAATTTGATCTACACTACACAGTATGGCCACTCCCTGCCGCTCTCTCGTATCGAACTCACCTCCCCTCTGAGACAAATCTGGAACAGTTTGTATGGCGCCGCACGCACACACACTCATATCCGCTCTACACGGACGTCATTGTGTAGTAGTAAACGACGCGACATTTGTATCGAGTGGCCGGGGTGTACACACTATTTTGCGTGCTTCCGCCGCCAGTACTCAAAGTGATGTAGATCAAATTGCCTATAATGTGACTTCCGCAAAATAACTACAAGAGTGAGACTCCGCATTTAACTTTGTTATATAAGAGTCTCTTTTTAATCACGGGTCAAGCCCGGTCATTTGATAGGCATGCGCGGGGATATGGATCCAACGCGTAGAGGCCCCTTGAGAATGATAATGTAATGTTGTTTTGATTGTGAATTATTATTGTTATTAGGCTTTCATTTTTCCATAATTTTACATGGTTCAGAAACTTTTTACTACCTGTTTTACTTAACTAACAACTTCATGTAAACAATTTTCAATGGAATTTGTACAAAATTTCGTCTTTTCCGAGTACATTTCTTAAGTTGGTCGACCATTACTCGTTAACTTATAAAGCCTACTTAGCTGTGATAGTTTTCCTTTTAAATTCGTTGTATATGTTATGGTCAAAGTAATAAATTGGGCATTATTCATACTGCCCGATACTTGGTCAATGTGATAATTAAATATTCTGTGAATATTTCAAGCATCTACTTGTTGTCGTTATCAATATTGAGCAAAAAAAATTACGTTTGTTGTATGGGATAAATTCTTAAAAAAAACGGGTTACACTCCAGGAGTGACGGCAGAAATAACAACTTGAACATTAAAACGTTGTGCATTTTTGAATATTTTGGAATGGATAGGGAATAATTTCGCACGAATTGCTTTATTTATCAGTATAAAAGTACAAACTTTTTTTGTGGTAAAATGCAATATTCATTTATTGCGCTATCGTAAATAGACAAACATGACGATTTATATTACATTAAAAATAAACAGCAGGAGCAGGCATACATTTTCGCCGCGCGGTAGGAAAAGAGGGGGATATTACTTCCTCTCCTACGTCGCGCCGGCGGTCTACTCTCCCTCCGTATTACGAATTTTCGATCAGCCCACCAACTCTTATTGCGATTCAATAACTGAATAGAATGCTTATTTAAATAACTCTATTTCAATAGAGTCCCTTATTCATTGGTATGAATAAGCATTCTATTCAGTTATTGAATCTAGTTTAACATTTTTTACCCATCCCAAGAACTGTAAACGCCGCTAAAGAAGTTTTCACTTCAAAAAGTTGGTAAAACAATTTGGGAACCACTGCTCTACTTAAAAGGTATAAAAAAACACACAAACGTAACATAAGAATATCTTTATTATATATAATTTGTAATTAGTAGTTAAAAAATAATAATAAATATCTTTTATATTAACAGTTTTGATTACTACATTCATTAATTATTTTCTAATTTATTTGTAGTAAGAGTAGCTTGGTGGAGCTGCTCCTTTACAACCACACGAAGATTTTGGCATTTCCAACAACTTCTTCTCCAGGAATGGTTTCGGCTCCAGACTGCATGGAACTGGCGGAGGAACCATGTATGCAGACATTGGCACACCTGCAGGAGGTGGAGGTGGTGCTGGGGCACTGCATACATGTGGTGGAGAATGGGGTGATGAAGATGCGGGAGGAACCAGAGATATGACTATAGGGGATGGTGGAGGCGCAGGAGCTGGGGGATACGCGGATGGTAGAGAAGGAGCTGGAAGGTACGCGGGTGGTGGAGAAGGAGCTGGAAGGTACGCGGGTGGTGGAGGTGGATAATAAGGTGATTGAGGACATGGAAGGTATACAGGGGGCGGCGTTGGCTGAGGTAAATATTGTGGTGGAGGTGGTGCAGGGAGGACATAAGGTGGAGGCGATGGAGGGAGTACAGGTGGTGAAGGAGCAGGGAGAACAAGAGGTGGTGGAGGAATGCAAAATTGGGGCTGTGCTGGTGCGGGTACTGGTGCTGGAAGTACTAAGGGAGCTGGTGCAGGTGCCTGTGAACAGGGTTGAGCAGGTGGTGGAGGAAGACAAGTTGGGGGAGCAGGAGCAGGGAGGAATACTGGAGGCGATGCAGGAACTACGTATTGTGGCAACGCTGGAGGTAACTGCACGGGTGGTGGGATAGGCGCAGGAAGTACCAGGGGTGCTAGAGCTGAAGGTGGTGGAGATGGTAACATAAATGGCGGTGGTGGAGCTGGCAGCATCAATGGTGGAGGTGGTGGTAGACAAAGAGGAGGTGGAGCTGGCAGCATAAATGGTGGAGGTGGAGGTAGGCAAAGAGGTGGAGGTAAACTATATGGAGCAGGCGCTGGTGCTGGTAATAAGAACGGTGGTGGTGGTGCGTAGGCTACAGGCGGTGGAGGAGGCGGTGGTAGAGCTTGGCCTTCAGCAGGCATCAACACGATGGTCGAGGCTGGCGGTGGCAGCAGAGGTGGTAGCAGTTTATCGCAAAGCAGTTCTTTCTTCTCTTCTGCAACAAACGAATTCAGACAATAAGTTTCTGTACGTTATACCACTAAAGGTTGTAAATACGTATCATCATCATCATCATCAGCCTGTATCTACCCACTGCTGGATATAAGCCTTCCCCAATGCTTTGTGTGCATTGGTGAGTAATGCCCTTAAGTAGCCACGCTGGGCAGGCGGGTTGGCGACTGTCGCCAGAGCCTCGTCCGTCTATCGGCAGGGTGCACCGCGTGCAGGTGAGGTTGGCTTTGGCTTCGAAGATGGTTGTGAGCCACTTACACCCCGTAAATACGTATACCGGCTGCCAAATGGTAAGCAGTTACTACAGACCAACGAATCGATTTTTTATGTATTCATTTGAGAAACGGGGGTCATACCGGCTAAACTGAAGCTCCCTACGAATTTTTTGATTGTGAAAAATCATACTTCGGTAGATTTATGGTACTTGTGTTTAGCTTAGCAGCCCCCTTTCCCACAACTCTTATTGCGATTCAATAACTGAATAGAATGCTTATTCATACCAATGAATAAGCGACTCTATTAATTTGAAATAGAGTCGCTAATTCATTGGTATGAATAAGCATTCTATTCAATTATTTAATCGCAATAAGAATTGGTGGTAAGGGGGCTGATAGTAACTCTGGAGCGCTACCGACTAAGCTAAAGATGTTTGTCAATAACTTAAAATTGTGTAATTGACTATTAATATTATATAATGACATTCTATTTTTAATTATTATGTGACATATTTTACTATTGTATAATTTTGCTTGCCAGTTGGCTGAATGATATGGCTCACAGTGTAATACTAACATCTATGTTACCTCATTTAATGCAAATAAACTCATTCATTCATTCATTCATACATTCATTCATAAACGTAAGATTTAATTTTCAAATTAATATATTCGATGGTAATTGGCTTCAACTTCGGCGGTAGGACCCCGGATCAGCAATTAGTTTGATAGTGAACTAAAAATCCAAATAAACTCATTCATTCATTCATACATTCATTCATAAACGTAAGATTTAATTTTCAAATTAAAATATTCGATGGTAATTGGCTTCAACTTCGGCGGTAGGACCCCGGATCAGCAACTAGTTTGATAGTGAACTAAAAATCCAAATCCCTGTCTAGAAATGGGTAAAATGCCGGATATCTACGAGTAAGTATATATATAAAACAAAGTCGCGTTTGTTCGAACACATAAAACTCGAGAACGGGTGGACCGATTTTCACGGTTTTTGATTAATGAGATTTGTCTGAATAGCAGAATAACTATTAAAAACATTGGAAAATTAAAATAATATATTATAATAATAACGAAAAAAATAAAATAAAAGAAAAAAACAGTTTCCCATACAAAATAGTGTCTGTTGAAAAAGGATTGAGATATTTATTGGTTGTTTTTATGCGTGCGTTCAGATGTATATCAAGCTCCTTAAATATAAAACAAATTTACACACAATTTGATCTACACTACTTTTCCTCATAAGGTGGAGGTACTTCCCCAGTACCTCCACCTTGTGACGACTGCAAACACGCTGCTTATAAATACGCTGCACCCTACCTCTCTTTTCCCAGAGCCTCTTTCGCGACTCGGCAGGGTACACCATGTGCAGGTGAGGCAAACTTTGGCTCTAAAGATCAGCCACTTACACCTCTACTGAGTGGTATATTATCATTTGGCGAGTCGCGATCCCATGGTGGGTACAGCGCTTGGTACAAAATTGACAGGTCGCGGCACATGAGGGGTTAACGCACTGGTAAAATCACTAGATGGATCGGGTTGAAGTAATGTATATGGATGCGAAAGTGTGTCTGACGGTCTGTTTGTTACCTTCTCACGACTAAATGGTTAAAACGATTTGAATGAAATTTGGCATGGACATATAATTTATTCCGAGGATAGTCATAGGCTACCTTTGCCCGAAAGACATGCAGGCGAAGCCGCGGTTATGACTAGTATATTATAATTAAGATCATTTGTTGTATTTACCTTTCAGAATCAGCGGCTTCAGTATCCTGAAAACATGAAAATGTCATTTCAATAATACAACCTTCTTGTAATATACTAACACACGTCACCAAATGGAGTTAAGGCATACATACGCGGACAACGCTGACTTCTGACATTGTTTTATCTCCTTTAAAGCCTCCAACTGTGGGAAATACAAAATAATCATTATTAACTAATATTATTAAATATTTTCACATGGGACTTTCAATAGCAGAAAGCTGATGTAATAAGGTGTAACTTAAGTTACAGTATACAAATTGTTACAACTGGATTTTTTTTTACATTTTTAATTTATCCCAACTTTTAGTTACTAATTTAAAGATCTTTGGATTTTTTTGCAATTATAAGAAACATTTCTAAATAATGGCCTACATGAGTTACGAGCTGTTTTCCTGTAGAATAATAATAATAAAACAAAATAAGTTATGTTACAAAAAAAAAAATGTTTACGTCGCCTTAACGAAAAATCAAAATTGTTTTGAATTATCTCGACTACACCTTTGAGATAGTATTGTATGTGTGATTTTATTAGTTAGATAGATAGATAATATTTTTATTGGTTTGCTGTTACACTTTTTCTTAAACTACAGAAAAGACACGTAATTGATAAATACAAACAATGATTGACAAATATGGGACATGTTTAAAAGATGTGCATGTGCTCCAGCAACACCAATTGGTGGAGGCTCAGTGACCATTATTGCCCCTAGAGGCAAACCACTGCTTTTCAGCTTCCATCTCTAGGAAAATCACTGTATCGTCAAGGGGGCATAAAACAGTTGCGTAAAATAGTTGTTTATGTATAAAAAAAATCTTGTCACAAAAAACTTAAAAGCTTAATATGAATAGAAAAATGACAGTTTTTACAAATCCTGTGCAGGACCTTCTTAAGAATATTAGCCAGACTAAAATAAATAAATAAATAATAATAAATAATACATATTTCCGGACAATTTTACACAGCGCCATCTAGTCCCAAATTAAGCGCAAAGCTTGTACTATGGGTACTAGACAACTTAAAAATGTCCTTAACTACATTTTTTTTAAACACTTATAATACATAGAAAACACCCAGACCAAGACAAACAGACATGTTCATGCACACAAATGTTTGTCTTGTGCGGGGATCGAACCCGCGACCTCGGAGTCCAAGTAGCCATTGCTACCCATTCGACCACCGGGGTCGTCTAATAAAAATAAAAATAATACAATACCAAACAAAGTCCTTTCTCATCGCACGAATTAACCGCAGAAGTAAACAGAATTATTCCAAAGGAGGCCAACATAAACCTTTGCGGGCCCATCTTTACTACCATTCGATACTATATTATGATATAATATCACCGATCTCGTATATAAAGTGTTTGATTCCATAATAGTATACGTGATAAACGACATATTGCATATCAATGGCGTAATTTTAAGCAAATCAATTTCAGTCTTCTATGATTGTACGTGTTGATAACGAGTAAGATATATATTTTTTGGTATTAGGAAATAATTTAAAAAACTAACTTCCTAACTACTTCGATATATTATGTAATATCATCATCATTTATGTGTGTTATGTGTTTTTGTTAAAAAAAAATCTAAGTATTTTACTAAACATGTAGAAATTGAAAATTGTGGAACAAGACACAAAAATAGACTAATTACACCCAAAACAACGGCTGACGCAATTTAATATTAATGTATATTGAATGTCAATAAAAAATTACTATCATCTTCCTGACAATCATATGAGCTCAAATTTATCGACTAAGAATAAAATTGCATGAAATATGTTATTTATAAATGTTTTTTATTGAACAACTGCTGATATAGGCCTTCCCCAATACGTTGGGACTACAAAGTGTTGTTAGAGGGGCCTTTAGGTGAGCCGATGACCGCAAAAAAGCAGATGGAATGGATGAGGAAAGTGGAGTTGCATATTTGGTGAAAGTCTATACTCATTTAATATATTTTAAAATTGTTCTAATAGGGAACCAATCAAAGCACCCTTAAAAAGAGAAGTGTCTCCGCCTCACAGACAACCGCAAACCAAATAGAGAGCTAATACGTAAAATAATACGTAAAAGGTCTACTTTCCGCGGTACTACATTGTATATAATTCTGTGAATTTTATGAAAAATCTCGCTGACGCGACCTATGTTGACCGATTATCTTCTTAACAATGAATATTGAATTCCAATTAATTTCGCACAACCTGTCAAACAACATAAAGTTACATTAGAAAAGTTAATATGGTCGTTCAGTTTTTTAAATTTTCTAATTTTCCGCGCATCTTTCTTATTTTTCTTTAATAAGAACCTTCTCCTGACAACAAATACAACATAAAAAGAAATGAAATAGAAAAACGCGTGATGCCTCATCCAGTTTTATATATAGATAATAATGAATGATACAAACTATTTTCGTTTAAACTTGTGCCGTCGCCTTTATTCGAATGTTCTAATGCAAATCATGAATTCGAAATTATGAACAACAGCACGCCATTTTTGTATGTTATACTTATTTTATTATTATACGTCGGGCGGCAACCAAACATACGGTTACCGCAGTCATATTAACGCTCGCGACATGAAATATCGCTCATGCGCCGCCACCCTCGTTGCCAACGCAGCAACTCTTTCCTTTCTGGTGACCTCACTCTCTCGCAGGAACACAACAACCCTCAGGGGAATTGTTATTTGGCTACGATATTCTGTGACAAGGAGGGACTTCCCCAATCAGGCAACTTACAAATACGCTGTTCCCTACCTTTCTATTGCCAGAGCCTCTTTCACTCGTCGGCAGAGTGCATCATGTGCAGGTGAGGTTGGCTTTGGCTTTAAAGATCGTCGTGAGCCACTTACACCATATTCCATGCAGCAGGGAGTGTGATCTTTAGCTACGGGAGAGGAACGACATGTTGAATTCATTGTATATCGCATCCGGGCTAGTATACCATTTTGATTTGGTGGCAACAAGGCAGAATTACTAACCGTTCAGACGATTTTGCAATTTGTATTACTGGAATCGAAGTGTTTAGATAACAACTCACCGTTTTAGGTCCCCAGTAGTGTTTTTAATATGAGAGGGAACAACACCAAGGGGTCGCCGGTTTCACTTGACTATTGCTGTTTTTCACTTTGCCAAGAGGGGAAGTTAAATTCCAAAAGCTTCCTGGTTCTACTAAATTTTCTAATAAAATCCGTTCCCAAAGGTGGGCAGTCGTAGCTTTACCCCCGGGACTGCAGTGGACTTCATTGTTGATTGCTCATTGACACAGTGGTATGACTGTGTACTGGACCTACCCCGATAATAATACAAACTCAAGTGAGATATGACTGAAAAAGACTGAAAAAAATGTCTGTCATATTATGACACAAATTATCTTTTTTTTTAAACTACGACGGGTGGGAGACAAGCATACGGCCCGCGTGATGTGAAGCGGTTACCATACCCACATTAACGCTCGCAACCCCCGCTGCTAACGCAGCATCTTCTTCCTTTCTGGTGACCTCACTCACTCGCATGAACACAATAACCCTCAAGGGAATTGTTATTTGAAATATACTTACTAAATATTATTTAAAAAATAGTAACGAATAACTGTATAACATAAGCGATTCCCATCGGGTTTATTGATTGAAAAAGATCTGTTTAAATTTGTGATACTCATATTTAGTATAATCGGTAAAGTGCTTCCGTATCTACCTGTTAAGTTTAATGTTATTATCATTAATTTAAGATGAAGTTCGATTTTCGCAATTAAAAAATCTTCAGCTTCGGCGGTAGTGCCCCGGGGCGCAGACTCCATCGAATATTTCTACTCGAAAAATAGGTCTTATGTTTTAGTTATTGACAAACATCTTCAACTTAGTCGGTAGAGATCCAGAGTATCTACCAGCTATGCTAAATACAAGTACCATAAAACTAAGCTGAAGTTTGATTTTCGCAATCAAAAAATCTATTTTTTTTGTTTTTTTTTATACTACGTTGGGTGGCAGACAAGCATACGGCCCGCCTGATTTGAAGCGGTTGCCGTAGCCATATTAACGCTCGCAACATAAAATATCGCTCGCGCGCCGCCACCCTCGCTGCCAACTCAGCACCTCCTTCCTTTTCACTCACTCGCAGGAACACAACAACCCTCAAGGGAATTGTTATTTGGCTGCGGTATTCTTTGAGGTGAAGGTACATTACCCAGTCGGGTAGCTTACAATTAGGCTCCCTACCTCTCTTTTCGCCAGAGCTTCGTTTGTCAGTCAGCAGGGTGCACCGCGTGCAGGTGAAGTTGGCTTAGGTTCAAAGATGTTGATGAACCACTTACACCCCAAAATCTATGGGAATCTACGGGCTTCAACTTAGCCAGTAGGGCCCCGGGGATCCTACCGCCGAAGCTGAAGCCGATTATCATCGGATTTTTTGATTGCGAAAATCAAACTTCAACTTATATTAATGCTACTTGTGTTTAGCTTAACTGGTTGAAACGATGGGACCCTACCGACTAACCTGAAGGTGTTTGGCAATAACTTAAACGTAAGACCTATTTTTCGAACCAAAATATTCGGTGGTAATCGGTTTCTGCCTAGTCGGTATTGCCCCGGGTAACTTAAAAACTTAGGTAATTGAAATAGATCCCCTCACAAGATATTACTTTAGGTTTATCGACTATACTTCACTTTAGGCATATTTTCAAAGTCATTATCAAATTGTAAACTAAATAAATCGTTTTCCATTCGTAATAATTAACGTCTAATTCCTTGTACGTGACTTTTGTATGCATATTGTACGATTTTTTCTTGTTCATAATATTACATAATCAGCTTTATGAACATTAATTGCGAAAACAATACTGATACGGTTATGTAGGTGCCAGTAATTTTATATAATATTTTGGGGTGTGGCTGACCAATATCCACCATGAACTTTACAGCCATGGCTTTTGATGTAAAGATCGAGGTCCCAACTAACAATTTCTGTGAACGCAAAAACTACCCTTTGCGTGCGAGTGCGAGTGCGAGCGAAGTCAGCAGAAAGGAGTTGCTGCGTTGGCAGCGGTGCGCGAGCGATTTTTCATGTTGCAAGCGGTAATATAGCTTAGGCTTAGGGTGTAGTAGCTCACCACTATGTTTAGAGCCAAAGCCAACCTGGTGCACCCTGCCGACTGCAAAAGTGAAGCAGGCTACAGCGTATTTGTAGGCTGCCCGACTAGGGAAGTACCTCCGCCTCGCAGAATACCGCAGCCAAAATTCCCAAAGACAATTCCCTTAAAGGTTGTTGCGTTCCTGCGGGTGAGTGTGGTAACCGGGAGGGAAGGAGTGGCTGCGTTGGCCAAAGCGTGTCAACGCGTGAGCTTATATTTCATGTCGCAAGCGTTAATATGGCTACGGTAAAGAATTTGTTAGTTTTCTCTTATGGACGGAATGTTAATAGACAACGCAACGAAATTAAGAATTGAATTTCATTGAACAATGAACGTGCCTGATTTAAATAACATGTTTAGTTAATTAACAGTTTCCCTAACATGTTATTTTTTTAGCATTAATTTTTAACTTAATTGGTAACTTTATTACTCATTTCTTGATTACCTCCTCGAAATGTCCAATGTTTATTACGTGTTTAATCTTCATCAAAAAGAGATAATATGTCCATTATGTCACAACAGAACCGATATTATTTAAGGCAGGGAGAATGATTAATCAGGTTTAAATCAACAAAGCAAAGAAAACATTATGGTGGTGTTTGGGACTCTAGCAAAAAAGATTATTTGCTTGGTAGTAGTTGTAAGTACTTTTTATTTATTTATTTTATATGAGAGGGGGCAAACGAGCATGTGGGTCATCTGATGGAAAGCAATCTTCACCGCCAATGGAGATCAGCAAGACCAAGGGGACGCCGATGCCATATACTCCTTCCTTTCTTTCTGGTAACCTCACTCGCTCGCAGGAACACAACAACCCTCAAGGGAATTGTTATTTTGCTGCGGTATTCTGTGTTGTGGAGGTAGTTCCCCAGTCGGGCAGCTTTAAAATTACGCTATGCCCTACCTCTCTTAATTATTAAGACTATTTCTGTTTGGAGCCACGTTTAAAGCTTTAATTTTAATATTATCACAGTACTCAATACTCTATATCTTTATTACATTTTCAGTACATAGTTTAGATTTTCCATCATCACAGAGACAGTGGGACGAGCCGCTTTGCAGACTGTTACGAAATAACCTTTTACAAACATGTAGCAATTCTGCAGAGCGTGCCCGTCTCCTGGCTGTAGTGGAATGGGAGTCTGGATTATGGCTACAAGCATTACCATCTCCTAATTTAGGAACTCTGTTGGATCGCGATACCTTCCGTCTAGCAGTGTGTCTGCGTTTGGGCACTTATATAAACGCCCCGCATCGTTGCCCCTGTGGTGATACTGTCGATCAACTTGGTCACCACGGACTTTCGTGTCTCAAAAGTGCAGGCCGCATACCACGCCACGCTAGCCTTAATAATATCATCCACCGGGCTCTTGCCAGCATCCGTACACCCGCGGTTTTAGAACCGAACGGGCTTGCACGTGATGATGGGAAGAGACCGGATGGAATGACACTTGTGGCCTGGAGGTTGGGGCGACCTTTGGTGTGGGACGCTACCTGCGTCGACACCCTTGCGCCGTCTCATCTTCGGGTCACTGAAGTTAGGGCTGGTGCGGCTGCAGCGTTTGCTGAAAACCTCAAACGGCGAAAATATAGTTGCTTGGATCAGAGCTACATATTTGAGCCGTTTGGGGTAGAGACACTAGGTCCGTGGGGACCATCAGCACATAAACTGTTTCAACAGTTGTCAAAAAGATTGATCGAAGTATCACATGACCAAAGGGCTGGCCAATATCTCGGCCAGAGGATTAGCATTGCCATTCAACGTGGCAATGCTGCCAGCCTTTTGGGCACTTTGCAAGTGGGTAACGATTTGGCGGGGCTTCATTATTTATAGTTATTTATTTCTAAGTTATATTTAAGTAGGCATTTTATTTATAAGTTATTTATGTTAAAGATATTAAAATAAATATATAAAATCCTTATCACAGTATAAATAATAGTATCAATTAAAATTTTCAACAAGCTACCTGAAGAAATTAAGAATTTAACGAGTAATAAATTAAATAACGCCTTGTGTAAGTTTCTTCTTGAGAAAAGCTATTACTCAGTAAATGAATTTCTGCAAGATTCAATTAAATAAATACTTATAACAAATTGACATTAACTTTACATTTAATAATCTAACAAATGATGACTATATAATAATATGTAAATTGATTAAAAATAATTTGAGATTCGATATTCAATTTGTAATTTAATTATATTTGCATGCTATTCAAGTAGCAGATGAAGGAAGCTATGTATATATCTCATAAGACCACTTTGTACCTTTATCTGAGCAAATAAAGATTTCATTTCAAAAAAAAAAAATTTCATTTCATTTCAAAGTACTACAGTATGGCCACTCCCTGTCGCTCTCTCATGTCGACCTCACCTCCCCTCTGAGACAAATCTGGAACAGTTTGTATGGCGCCGCACGCACACACGCTCATTCACGCTCTGTCGCCGGGGTGTGATAATATATCGGGTGGCAAACAAGGATACGCTTCGTCTGATATGAAACTTACATCCCAATTTTTTTTTTCTACGTAGGGTGGCAGACAAATATACAGCCCGCCTGATGTGAAGCGGTCATCGTAGTCATATTAATGTACTACCTTTCTTAAAACTACCTTTGACTTGACGAGCTCGGTAGTTGAATTGTTAATGGCACATGAATATGTCTGTTTGTCTTGGTCTAGGTGTTTTCTATGTATTATATGTATGTATTTATTAAAAAACTTACACATAAATAGTACCCATACAAAATTAGCCTTGCTTAGTTTGGGACTAGATGGCAGTGTTCAGATTCGGTTGTTCTTTCATTATATGTATGTATGGGGGTCGGCGCAGCATGTTTATTTTTTTCATTCACTCTTATGAAAGCTGCCAAATCTATAGTCATAACTTTCTTATCCTTATCATCTATCGACCTATGTTTTGGTTTTCGTCCCTCATTATATCAGTTACAGTTAAAACTCCATTTTAACTAACTATAACACGTTTAACTGCCTTTATTCCAACTACAATTAAGTATTGATCAAAAATTAATATCACTGATAACTTTAACAATATTAATAATTTTTAATTGCTGTAAATATTTATTTTTCATTATTTCCAGGTTCACACATCACAAGCAATCAATCTTGGTCTAATAGCCGGTGATCTCAAGCCTCTCAAAAATCCTTTATCAATCAAGAAATATTCGAATAAATCCCCTATTTGCATTAACATCAATTCTAAACCCTACCTCTTACCTCCTTTACCTCCAATAACTCTTCCAAAATTACCGTCGAAACCTCCTCCGTTACTAAAACCCTTATTAACATCTAAATTATCAAAACTAAAATCTCCGCGGTTTCCAAAGCCATTGCTGCCTTTTATTCCCCCAATCTTACCGATTATTCCAAAACTGCCTCGTCCATTACCGCTTCTGCCATTAATCCCTCCAATTCTGCCTCCTATTTTGCCTATAATATTACCAAAAATGCCATTACCTCTGACTAATCCTTTAGGACCTCTGAAAGTACCAATTTTAGGAAGAAAGCCACTGCTGAAAGCATTGAGTTCAGAGATCAAACCTGTAGTTTTACCACCACCCAGTAAAATCAAAGACAATATAATAGAGAAGCTGTGGGATTTGAAGAAAAAGGGTCATTTAACAACAAAAGAGTTTATTAGACTTAAGAAGTTACTATTATCATAATTTATACAAATTTTGTACATTAAATTATTTATTTTATCATTGTTGTTTTTAAATTTCCCATCGATTCATGCTCATCTCATGTCATTGTTTGTGTTTCACAAACAATGACAATGCCTTCAAAGTGTTAAAACGAACCAATACCGTTAAAAATATTTTACAAATTTTGTATTAGTCAGTCAGTAACATTATATCGTCAAATTTGTACATTTTGAACATTTCATATTTTTAGGGTTCCGTACCGTCCGTCCGTCTGTCACCAGGCCTCTCATGACCCGTTATAGTTAGACAGTTGAAATTTTCACAGATGATGTATTTCTGTTGCCGATATAACAACACTTACTAAAAAAACAGAATAAAATAAATATTTAACGTGGCTCCCATATAATAAATTTTTTTTTTGCTTGTTTTGGCTCGATATTGATAACGGCAACAGGAGACGCTTCAAATATTCACAGAATATTTAGTGATATATTCACTTTAAAAATAAATAATTAAATTAAAATAAAACAAATATTTAAGGGGGCTCCCATGCAACAGACAAGATTTTTTTGCCGTTTTTATAGATAATGGTACGGAACCCTTCGTGCGCGAGTCCGACTCGCACTTAAAACCGGTATTTTTAAATAATTATTTATACTTGGACTGACACGCTCTTGCACCTTCTTTGCGTAATAGCTGAAAATCAATGTGTTACTTATGCAACATTCCCACTGAGCCCTTTTGTATTGCTGCAACATACATATCATCAATAATGTGTATCCTGTCATCTAGTATAAGCTTGTAATTGTACGTGTATATAAATAGTGTAATACGAATAAACTATCTATTTATATAAAATAAACTACTTCCCTCTCAGGAGTGCCACTACACCACGTTGGTTGGTTGGTGGTTGGTTGGTTGGATTTGATCTTCGGTTCGAATGACATCGATTGATATACAGTGCCACAAACTTATCTGGCCCGGTGGCGAGGGCGGTACGATCGACTTGAGTGTTGCCATTAAACGAAATGCCGCCCGTTTTAGAGGAAACATTAAAATCAAAGAAATATATACACTGTCAAAATAATAGCATTAATGTAGGTACTTATTAATTGTGGTGTGTGGTGTTTCAATTAAATATCAATTGCCTTCTATTGTTTTGTTGATTAGTTTTAAAAATGCACCACGTTAAGTCGCGGTCATAGCTATTATATAATATTAGAGAGTTATAATATTGCACAGAAACAACTCGTTGACGATTTTTTTATTGTATGTATAGAAAAAGATAATATGTATTTAAAAAAATACACCTCAATGGAATGTGCATACGCGGTAAATAAATTAATTGTACCTGGCAATACTAACATTTCAAGATGGCGGCTTTAGTTCTAAATTTGGCCACCGGGTCAGATGAGTTTGTGGCACTATAACTTTGATGATTGATTAAACAAAATTCAGCCACGATAGATACTTAGATGCCATTGATAGATAGATCGTATAAGTGTAGTGGTAGGCCGTAGACAGTAATATAAATTAAACATAATAATTTATATCGACGGAGACAGCTTATACGGAAATTTTAACAGTAGCTCTGATGATTATCACTACATAGTATAAAACAAAGTCGCTTTCTCTGTCCCTATGTCCCCATGTATGCTTAAATCTTTGAAACTACGCAACGGATTATGATGCGGTTTTTTTTAATAGATAGAGTGATTCAACTGGAAAGTTTATATGTATAATATATGCATAACATAGTAGAAAAACACTGATAATTTAGAGGTTTCTAATGTGATGTCGTAAATAAACACATTTTTTTTGCTCTTTCATTGCAAACGCTGGCTGAACCCAACGAGATAGATCAAAATAATGTAGTACAGTATTGTTCACCTTAAAATGGTCTACAAAAAAGTTCGCGATGGTATATGTCTATCTCTTAGTGGTAACACACAATAACCGTTATTTTATCCTTTGCTTTTTACAAGAAATAATGCCTTATTTACGAAGCGATTTTAAGCAATACAGAATTAATCCTTATCCAATTAAGTACCTTAAATACATTGCGCATTTAATATAGATCAATATGGCCCTTCACAGCATGTAATTTAAATGAATAGTTTAGAAGATATTACACATTTAAAATGCAGGGACATAACGGCTGTGGCGGTACCGGCCGCGGAGCCGCGGGCGGCGTGTGCCTATAACTGGGGAAGGACTGGATAGGACAAAGCGCAAAGACCTTCTGTAGTACATTTAGTATCAGCATTGCACCCGTGCGAAGCCGGGGCGGGTCGCTAGTATTCTATAAAATAAACAACAGATTCTTTTTTATGAGTATATTTTTATTAGTTGTTAATAAAAAAAACAATTGAAAGTTCCCTTACTGTGTTTTGCTTATCACATATATTTTATAGCCATAGAATAGGGAGTAAAGTGGAAATTATAATAGGCTTGTATCCCATTTTTTTTTTCGATTTGTTATTTAAAGACGTCACAATAATATAAATATAGGTGAAATAATTACTTCGATTGCATAAAAACTTCTCGAGATATGATAACTTGAAGATCACAATTTTGGACTATCCCGAAAACGCTCCATACAAAAGGCCACCACGTTATGACGTCACACCGTGCTATTTTATATGCATTAAATCAGAAATTTGTACGACAGCTATGTTAAATATTGCGTTTATGTAGCCAGTGCCGTAACAAAAGTTATAGTATTTTTTATTGTTTCTACAATGGTAATATTATTTTTTTATAATTTCATACCTTTAAAATGGACTTTCCCACCAAACTTTGACCGCACATAAAACACGTCGGACATAAGTTATTAAAATTTTAAGATCACAGATCGTTCTAGTTTTATGTATTTTACATTACTGATAGAGTGTTTTTATAATTTTGTAACATGGGCAACAAGCCTATTCGCTATTCTGTGGCTGCCCCTCCCCACGTATTTGATTGAAATTAGTGACTCGCTGTCAAATGACTGACAGTTCTGTCAAACGACAT